>CM066033.1:739643574-740243574 GCA_033557465.1 Ichthyophis bannanicus
ATGGAGAAGCGCTCCGAGCCCTGCGAGAAGACTTTGGAGTGCTCCAGGACCGACTTGAAAGTCTCTCCTCACGGCAGGACAATATGGCGGGGGTCCTCGACTCGCACGCGGTGCGCTTGGGCAAACTGGACATGGCTGAGCGCCAGATACAGAATCTCCAAAAGGAGTTAGAAGATAGCAATAATCGAGCCCGTCGCAACAATGTTAGGCTCATTGGAATACCGGAGGGGGTGGAAGCGGGAGATACAAGAGAATTTCTGCTCAAAACTCTTCCCTCCTTGCTGAAGATTACTTTTCATGGAGAACTGGAAATCGATCGTGCACACCGTGTTCCTACCCACATGGCGCTCAACCGAACGACCCCCCGGCCTATTATCTTTCGCTTGCTACGATATCAACAAGTGGAACAAATTTTAACTGCTGCCCGGACGAATCATCATTTGGAATTCGAAGGTCACAAAGTCTCCTTCTTCCCTGATTTGGCAAAGCCTACCGTTGACCGTCGGAAGAAAACTCCTTGCTTTACGCCCTCGACTTCAACAGCTACAGGCCCGCTTTGGCCTGTTGTATCCAGCGAAGCTCCGAGTGACTCTCCACAACCAAACCAGGACATTCGAAGATCCTGATCTCCTATCAACATTCTTGGACTCCAAAGAAGCAGAGCAGATGCGCTAATCCAAAGTCTTGGACTTTTATTTGCCGGCTCTGTCCGCCATTTTGAAGGGCCCGATGCGGTGGTCATAGTCAAGCACAGAGACTACCTGGACTGTCTTTCTTTCTTTATATGACCCTTTTGTTTTTTGGTCTACTATCCCTCCATGATGTGTGCCTCGGTCGGATTCGGAGCACGTACAGTCCTACAGGTTATGTGTTTTTTCAATTTCGGCCTTCTCTGGGGTTTCTCCCCGCAGACACATGGTCGCCAGTAATTTCTGGGGTTCTGCTTCTTCTCTACCGCACTGCGGGTTTTCTTTTTTAATGTGGGGCGCTTCATTGTATTATATCAGCTTATTTTCTTTTATGTCATGTGTACAGCCAGATACAGTCAATATGAGGGACATTGTGACATTATGTGCGCTATCATGCTTAGAATTTTTAACTTTTTTGAATGGCCTTATGTAAAATCTTATCACTCAACGTCAAAGGCATTAATAGTCCAATCAAAAGAAAGAAAATCCTTAGCTATCTTAGCCATGAGCATGCTGATTTAGTGTTTCTTCAGGAAACGCACCTAAACTCTGCTGAAACACTGAAACTCAATGTTAAGCCTTACATGGTGGCTGCCTATTCTCCCGCCGTTTCTAAACGGTGCGGGGTAGCCATTCTGGTTAAGAAATCTTTGCAAGCTACTGTAATTGATACTAGCGCTGACAAGGAGGGTAGATGGGCCCGTGTACATCTTAAGGTTGGTGATAGTGAATTCACGTGTATTTGCATTTATGCCCCGAATGTAGACAACCCTGCTTACTATGCAAGTATTGCGCAGTTGGCACAGGCCTCTGCCAATGCTCCATTAATACTTGGTGGTGATTTTAATCAAGTGTTAGACCCTTTGATAGATAGACAGCCGCCTAGAACGAGTAGTCCACCCAAGAGTCTTGCTACCCTTACAGCTCTGATGCAAGATCTTGCGCTGGTAGATATATGGAGGCTGCTTCACCCCTCCGACTTAGAGTTTACTTTCTTTTCTGCCCCCCATCACTCCCAATCTAGAATAGATTTCTTTCTTATTTCCAAAGCACTGATTTCTCAAGTGGACACAGCTAGGACTCATCCTCTCCATATTTCAGATCATGCTGCCATATCTTTATCATTACATGTCACTGCGCGGGACGATTCTCCCCGGGCTTGGTTTTTTGATAGATCCCTACTGGGTCAAAAAGATTTTCAGGTTGATATAAAGGCCGCTATCCAAGATTATTTTCATTTTAACTCACCCCATGACACAGCGAGCTGGGCTTGGTGGGAGGGTTTTAAAGCATCTATCCGCGCAACTATAACTAGCTATCAAATTCGGCAGGGGAAACAAAGACAGCAGCACTTACTGATCCTAGAGCAGCAGATACAAGCTGGGGAGCGCCTCCTCACGTCCCGTACTGACCCATGTATTTTACTCCGTTTACAACGCTTGCGTTTTCAATACAATCAGCTTTTGTACACTGCTGCTGTTAAAAATATTGAATCACAACAAGGGCTATATTATCGGGAAAATAACCGTGCTGGCAAATTATTAGCAAATGCCCTAAAAGGTCAAAAAGAAGCCAAGCGTGTTACCGCCCTCCGTCATCCGTCGGGGGGGGGCCTGGTCACTAAAGATACAGAAATCTTAGAACTCTTTCGTGATTTTTATACTCGGCTTTATCAATCTGAATGTGATTTTGAGCCAGAAGTATTTGAATGCTTACTTTCAGGGGTACAAAGACCGACCCTATCTGACGAAGATAGAGTGGCCATGGATACACCATTTACTGTATCAGAAATTCATTCTGCTATTAAGAAATGTGCCTCAGGTCGAGCCGCAGGCCCAGACGGTCTCCCTGCTGAATTCTACAAAACCTTTCACGCTGACTTAGCTCCAGTTTTGAAACTTTATTTTTCTGCTCTTGCCGAGGAGGGTTCTCCTTCTGGGTCTTTTTCAACGGCAAATGTAGTAGTCTTTGAGAAAGAGGGGAGAGACCCGCAACTAACAGCTAATTATCGTCCAATTTCCCTCCTAAACGCGGACTATAAAATATTTGCCACCATTCTCTCCACCCGGCTCTCTGATAGGATGTCTACTTTAATACACCCAGATCAATGCGGTTTCATTCCTGGTAGATCAACTGCTGACAATGCTCGGACTTTATGCCATGTACTGACTACCGCAGTTACTCTTGATCACCCATTCGTTGGCCTCTCACTTGATGCTGAAAAGGCCTTTGATCGTTTAGAGTGGCCCTTCCTGTTTGCAGTCCTTCGCTGGTACGGATTCGGGGAAGGTTTTCTCCGTTATCTCCGCACCATGTACGCACAGCCTACAGCCAGTATATGTGCCAATGCTTTAAAGTCTCAGCCTTTTCCCCTTCAACGCGGTACTCGCCAGGGATGCCCACTGTCTCCACTTCTTTTCGATCTTGCACTCGAACCCTTGGCTTTACTAATCCGGCAATCGGAGGAGATTCATGGAATCCCCTTCTCCCATAGGGCAATCAAAATTTCAGCGTATGCTGATGATCTTATGCTTTTTGTCTCTATTGACTCAGTACCGGCTGTCCTGGAGCAAATTGGTAAATACTCACAACTGTCCGGTTATAAGATAAATTGGACCAAGTCGGTAGCTTTTCCATTAAATCCTTTGCTTCATCAGGCAGATATGCAACCCTTCCCCTTCTTATGGCAATCTCGCATGGTCAAATACCTCGGGGTTCACTATTGTTCTCCTTTGGAAGACACTATCTCCTTCAATGCCAAAGACTTAATCTCTAAGGTCGGGGCGCTTACTCACCGTTGGACTCCTTTAACACTTACCTGGTGGGGTCGCTTAGACACCATAAAAATGATGATTGTTCCGAAAGTGAATTATATTTTAGAAATGTTGCCCTGTCTCTTACCTCGACGTACATATAAAGATATTGAGGGCCTTCTGACTAGATACTTATGGCAAAACAAGACACCTAGGATAGCGAAACATAAGCTGCAAGCAGCTAAGGAAAATGGGGGTGTCAGATTCCCTGATGTACCATCAATCTTTTCTTCTCAAACAAGGCGCTCGTTGGCTGGAAGATCCAGCACCGAGTAGACCTGTGTGGCTAGATATAGAAGAGGACCTTTGCAAACCGATTCCTCTTACTTTTCTCCCTGGTATGACTCTCCCACCAGACTCCCACTATCCACCAATGCTTTTAGACACTTTAGGTGCCTTTAATACTCTTATGCAATCTTTAGACTCCCGACTCTGTCCGTTAGACAGGCTCCCGCTTTGGTACAATACTCGATTTCGAATACAAAATAAGCCGATGGCGTGGAGCCCCTGGTACACCAGGGGCATTTGGATTCCTAACCAGTTGTTCCATGAAGGTCGCTGGAAAACTTTTAGTGAATTGCAAATTGAATTTGGTCTCCCAGCGAAACACTACTTTCAGCTGGTGCAACTTCAGCACTGCCTTCGGGGTGCTAAGGTGCTCCCGCCATCGGCATCCCCTACACAAGGTTGGTTGGAGACTATCCGATCTTTCGGTGGTTCACCGGGTGTAGCATCCAATTTTTACAAAACCTTATGTAATGCTATAACTAGAGATACCCCTATAGCGCAGAAAGCATGGGAGAGAGAATTACATGTGACCTTGACCCCGGAGCAATGGAGCCTTGTCTGGAGTAAAGTGACACGGGTTTCCCGATCCGCCTCACTCACTCAGACGCTCTTCTTTCTAGCCCACCGGTGTTTTTACACTCCTGATAGATTAGCCAAATGGAACACTACTCAGGGCAATAGTTGTTGGACATGCCATGCGGCCATTGGCTCACTACCTCATGTCATGTATGAATGTCCCGCACTACAGTATTATTGGCGTCGAGTCTGGGGTCGTATTCAGTCTATTTTGCACTTTCAAGAGCCCCTTTCTTGGAGGATAGTGGGACTTCGCTCAGCAGCGGGGATCCCCTCTCTTCCAAAAACGGCTTACTTCCTTTTGGACTTTATGCTTGGCATTGCTATTTCCCTAATTACGAAATACTGGAAAAATAGCTCCCATCTGAGCCCCAATGAATGGTGGAATCATGTCTGTCTCTACAGTAAATATGAACAAATACCTCGTATGTTTGCTTCCCCCATTCAGACTCCTCATCACCGGTCTAAATGGAAGATGCTCAATGACTATGTACATTCTGCTAAATGTTCTCACCTGACTGTCTAAACTTGTATATATTTCTGTCCCATGATCATTCTGTATCGTAGATGCTCTTTTGATCGTTTTGATGTATAATCACTGTTGTTTGGAAGCGCTCACATGCTGACATAATCGGCTAGAGAAGAAGCATGGGGGTGGGGGGTAATTGGGTTTACTTTTCCTTATTGTATACTTGTTTTGTCTCCTTTGGTGTGTTATTTCTTTTGTTTGTTGCAAAATGAAAATAAAAGTTTAAAAAAAAAAAAGAAGTTAACCTGAAAAGAACAGTTTTTCCCTTCTTTGTGGGTTTTGTTTGTTGTTTGAAACACTGCTAAGAAAATATTAGCTAAAGCCTACAGAAAAGACCAGTTTGTTACCAACCAGGTCTTTATTCTTTTCATTTGATTGCCTGACAAGTTCATCTGTTGTTTTCCTGATTTTGTTTTTCTAAGTTTAACACTGAAAGCAAGTATCCTGTTTTATGTGCTACCAAGCATATCTGTGTTGGGAGAAATAACCCCATAGATAAATATCTTATTGGCTTTACACTTAAGCACAACTAATTATTGTGAGCAGCTGTGTCTGGTGTGAATGGACTGCATTTCCCACAATCCCTTGCAAATCATATTGATATATGCACTTGCCAAGACTGTGAACATTCTCACCCAGGCAGCCGTCTGACAATATCTATTGATGTATTCCTGGAGCTGGATTTGCACTGCCTTTTCAATAATTTTGGAGAGGTGGGGTACACTGACTATGGGTCTGTATGAGGCAGGCAAATTGGGGTCAAAGTTGGATTTCTTTAGGAGGGGTCTTACAGAGGCTTGTTTGAGAGCAGGTGGGAGATAGGCTTTGGTGAGTGAAGTGTGGAGGATGATAGATATGAAAGGTGACATTGTTGGTTTGATCCAAGCTACTGGGCAGGGATCAAGGGGAGAGGTTGTGACATTAATATGGGAGATGATGTTCAGCAATTCTTCTGGGGAAACCTCCCTAAATGTAGTCCATGGTTGGGCAGTGGAAACTGTGATGCAAGGAGGAGGTATGATAAGGGTGGGGGAGCCAAGGGGTTTGTGTTTGGAAATAAGAAAGTTCACCATTACTTGGGGGTGGATGATGTTATTTTGATGGGATTGGGTTGGATCATTAATAAGAGTTCTGACAAGGTTAAATAGTTCCCTTGGTTTGTTTATGGCATGGAGGAGGATGTTATTATGGTGTTCATGCTTAGCATTGAGGGTATTAGTGGAGTAGGTGGCTCGAAGCTGCGTGTCTTTAGATTTCGTCCATCTTCGCTTGAGTCTTCTGAGGGAGTGTCTCTGCTCCCTAAGGAGGGCAGAGTACCAGGTAGCATGGGGCCAATGTTTTTTGAAGGGAGTACAGGGAGGAGCTTTGGAAGAATCAGCGATGGTAGTGTTCCAGGAGTGTATCAACATGTTGAGGTCTGACTGTTGAAAGTCTCACTTCAGGGAAGGTATGGTCTGTTAAATGAAAGAGGCTTCATTGAAGGTGATGAATCTCCTTGATGAGGGAGGTCTAGGGGAGGTGGGATGTTTAGGCAGGGAAGTTGGTAAAGTGAAAGTTATTAGGTGATGATCGGACCATGGGACAGGGGTGGATGAAGGGGAGATATGGTGTGAGGAAGAAAGTAGATTGTTGGGGAGGAAGTGTAGATTCAAAGTGCCACCTTTGAGGTGAGTTGAGGAGTTAATGAGTTGCGTGAAATGTAGATCCTTCATGGCTTGCAAGAAGGCGTTGCTTTGGTGGATGCTGGCTGAGGGGATATTGAGATCACTGAGGAGGATGAAGCGCTGTTGGTGGAGGGCATAAGATCATGCTGTTTCAAGCAGTGAGTCGAGCTGATCTGCATTGGGCTGAGGTGCTCTATAGATGAGGCAGATGGTGAAGCGCTTGTTGCTTATGGAGATGGTGTCTAGACCATGGGAGGATGTAGTGCTAGTGGTAGTGAAACCAAGATGCTTGTTTGAGAGGATGCAGACTCCACCACATCTACTATTGGTTCGTGGGCAGTTGTGGATATTGTGGGTACTGGCGTTTAGCTGGTTTAGAAGAACATTGTCAGTTTCAGTGAACCAAGTCTCTGTGATGCAAAGGATGTCTAATGCATGGATGATGATGTAGTCAGAAAGGGTTTGTATTTTATTGCGGTCAGAGCATGTGTTGATTAGACTGAGTTTTATTGTGTGAACAGGGTGGGTGGGGTGAGAGATTGGTGCATCATTGGTGTGGCCTAACAACATCTATTCATTTCTTCACTGCATCAGAATTTTAGTGCTTATACTAAAGTGAGTTTCTGCTAACAAATGAAACTGGTGTTGCCAAAAAAGTCATAGACCAGAGACGGGCAGGGCACCAAAGGTTTTACCATTGCAAAGTTAATGCTTGTATATCTTACACGTCAACATAGTCCTCCTGTGTCTTAGCTTTAGTAACATTCTCAGCGTGCCGCACCAGCCAGTTAATCTCATCTCGGCAGAAGGATAAAGCCATGAATGCAAAGACAACCTGGGAAGCAAAATAAGGAAGATGAGAATCAGAAAAGGGAACTGAGAGTGGGGGAAAATTCAGAGGAACAAGGGAAGATCAAAGGTGGCAAGGGAAAGAAGCAGAAAGTTTGTAAAAGTTAGCAAGAGACAGTGGCATAAATTCAGATTTGGGACCTCCAACCCTGCCCCCACAAAGCTTTAACATTATCAAAAGGAGGAACAGCATAGTAACACATTGTATGTACTTTCAACAGTGTTGTCACAAGGTCTTCCAAAACCTCTCTTCAATAAAATTGGCTGAATACAGCCTTGTGCAACCAGAGAAGTGCTCAAATGCATAATCTCCTACTGCCCAGAGCCAGGTCTCATGATAACAGCCATGTGATTTTGCCCATGCAGTTATTATGATAGCTGGCTCTGGGCAGCTGAAGATTTATTTTATTTTATTTAAAAGGATTTCTATACCGCCTTCTCCTGTAATCAAGGCAGTCTACACAGCAAACGATCGAAGAATACTGACTTTTTGTGTGTGCATGCAGTGATAACCAGTGAATGCGTGTGTGTGTAGGGTGGCATTGATTCGCGGTGGGCTATTTACAGCGTGTGCTATTTTACAATGCTATGTACATGAATGATAAGGGAGGGGGGGTTGGTCTGTAGTTCTGGTTGGCGGGCAGGTTATGTGACGTCACCGTAGTGTTCGATGAAGAGGGTCGTCTTGAGTTGTTTCTGAAAGTCCTTGATGTCTTTTGTCGATCGTAGGTCATCAGGGAGGGTGTTCCAAATTGCAGGTGCATCCAGCGATAGAGCTCGTTTTGCTGTGTCCTTGCATACCTTGGTGAAGTTTTTTGGTGTATTGATGAGGTTGGAGGTACCTCTCCTCTTCAGTCTTGTGCTGCTGTCAGATTGTTTGAGTGGTTGTAGGCTGAGTGGTGAGGTCTGTTGTTTGATATTGAATATGTTTATGACTGTCTTACATCTGATGCGGGAGCTGATTGAGAGCCAGTGGAGATTTTTTATAATGGGGGTGATGTGATCTTGTCTTGATGAGCCAGATATTATGCGTGCTGCTGTGTTTTGAGCCATTTGCAGTGGCCTGAGTGTCTGCTTTGTTAGGCCGAGATAGATTGGGTTGCAGAAGTCTAGGATTGGAGTTATTAGTGCTTGACAGACTGTGCGGAAGTGTTCCTGAGAGAGAAGGGGCTAGAGGCGTCGGATTAGTCTCATATTGTGGTACGCATTTTTGGTGGTTCTGCTGATGTGTGATTGTAGGTTCAGTTCTTTGTCGAGAGTCACTCCCAGGTATTTCACTTCTTGTTTTATGGGTATTGTTGTGCTGTTGATCTTGACGGTGTGTGGAGGGACAAAGTTGGTGTTTTGGGTGATGATAAGTGCCTTGGTCTTGCTGTAGTTTATGGTCAGGTTGTTGTCTTGAAACCAATTGGTCATATGTATGAGGCGGTCTGTTATTTTGGTGTAGTCTGGGTTGTCGAGGGTGAATGGTGTGTATATCATGATATCGTCGGCATAGATTGTGTATTGTATTTTGTGTTCTTTCATGATGTTGCAGATCGGTTGAATGTAGAGATTAAATTTATTTATTTATTTAACAGGTATTTTATACCGCCTTTTCCTTAAATCAAAGCGGTTACAAAGACATACAAAAGCTAAACATAGGCATGGGAAGTGAAAGGTGGGATACATAACATGGTGAACTATTACAAAAAACACAATGTAGAGAGGTTACAATTAATATGAGTTGGTTAAGTGTCATAGATATTAGCGCCAATAGGGTGGATCCTTGTGGGACGCCTTGCTTGACTTTTATGGGTCGGAATGTGTTGGGGCCTACCTTGACCTGTATTTGTCTGTCCGTTAGGTATGAGTCGAACCACCTCAGGGTGGATCCGTGAAGTCCAATGTTCTGTAGTCTTGCTAGTAGAGTTCTGTGATCCACTGTGTCGAACGCTGATAAGATGTCTATGAAGATCATAAGTATTCCATTCTTGCAGTTGTCTATGAGGTGTATTATGTTGTTAAAGAGGTATAATAGGAGTGTTTCGACTCCATGGTTGGGACGGAAACTGTGTTGGTTGATGTCCAGTGGTGCATGGTTGTCAATGTGGTCTTGGAGCTAATGCTGTACCGCTTTTTCAATCATTTTTGCCAGTAATGGTATGCTTGAGATGGGTCTGTAAGCAGCTGGGTTGCTCTTGTCCAGTGGGGATTTCTTCGGGATTGGTCTTATTGTAGCTAGCTTTAGCTGGTTTGGCACGATTCCTTGGGTCAGTGAACTGTGCACCATGTTGTGTATGGTGTGGATGAAGTTTATCTTTGTTGCTTTAATCCATGTCACTGGGCATGGGTCTGTTGGTGACGTGCTTGTGTTGAGTGCGGTGATGATGTGTGAGAGCTGCTCTGTGGATGGGGTGCTGAATTTGTCCCAGGTTTTTAAGGAGGTGGTTGGTTTGGTGGTTGTGCTTATTGTTGGTTGTGATGAGGTATGGATTTTTTCTTGGAGGTGGTCTGCGAAGGCTTGTGGGTCTATTTGCACTTCACTTTCAGTCTTCTGTTCTTTGGTAAGAGTTTTCACAATTTTGAAGAGCTCTCTTGGTTTGTTGTTGGATTTGAGTATAATGTTTGTGTGGTATTCTTTTTTTGTTTGGTTGATGAGTTCGTTGTAGTCTCTTTGCTTCGTTAGGTATAGGGCCTGAGTGTTGGGAGATTTGGTGCATCTCCATCGCCGTTCTAGTTTCCTTAGGTCCCTCTTTTCATTTTGTATGACTTTTGAGTACCAGGGTGTGTGATGGGATCTGGTGCAGTGAGTTTTCTTGGCTTTGTATTCAGTGGCTTTGGCGGCAGCATTGATGGTACTGTTCCATTTACTGATTTGCTCGTCTAGATCACCTGTTTCAGAGTTCAGGTGAGGTAGAGTGTCCTGTGGAAATTGGTCCCTGTCAAAGTTTTTGAATCTTCTTTGTACAGGTGGGTTGTCCCGGGTCTCATTTTGCTTTTCCCCTTGTGGCACGATATTTATTTTAATTATGTGATGGTCTGACCATGGCACAGGGGTGACTGAGGGTGTTGATATGTTACCTCTGTCAAGTAGATAGTTGGGTGCGAATATGAGGTCTGGTGATGATCCGTGTCTGTGTGTTGGGGTATTAATCAGCTGAGTGTATTGTAAGGAGACCATTGCTAGAAGGAAAGCTTCTGCGTCCTTGGTGGTAGTAGATTTGAGGTTGAAGTCTCCCAATAGTAGCAGAGGTTTGTGGTTTGTGTTGACTGCACAGACAGCTTCTAGTGTAGAGGCTAGCTCATCTGGTGGCGTATGTGGAGTGCTGTAGATGAGGCACAGGGCCATCTGTTTGTTCTCCACAGTGATGGTGTTGCATTGGTTTGTGTTTGAGGCACTTCAGGACTTAAGCTTTAGGCTGTTCTTTGTGAAGATAATTCTCTTAAATGCTTCTCCAGCTGCCTGGTATAGTATCTGGCTAATTTTACTGAAGATAGATTTCTGGAGGTGCAACACATTATACCTTTATTTCTGCAGTGCAAGAGTCTCTAAGCCCATTCTCTCGCCCCTCTCACCCGCTTCAGTCCAGGGTCTGTTTGGAAGGTCCAGAAAGGAGAGATGAGATCAGAAAGAGCAACGATAGGTCAGGTAGGGAACCAAAATCACAAAGAACTAAGGTAGATCAGGAAGTAAGAAGGCAGACCAAGGGTCTGAAAATCAGGAGGGGCAGATTGGGAGAATGAAGAAAGGTCAGAGAGGATGAGGAAAGGTCAAGAAGATTGAGAACAAGCAAAATTCCCCTTTTTCATTCTGATTTTTATTTCATTCTTGAAGCAAATATTTATGTTAACAAGTTTGTCAAGGTCCTCCTGGTGTTATCACACCTATTGACATGAATCTTAGTAAATGAGGGAAACTGCTGGACTAAACTCCATTAGATGCTTATGTAATCATCACACTGTTACACGTAAAGCATGAATACAGTAGACAGGTAATGAGCAGATCTTCATTAGAACCCCATGCAAGCGTCATAATGCCACATGTAAAGTACTGAGACAGCATCACTGACTGCCAAAGAAGTAGTCTGAGAGAAGGACAGTTTTTAGAAACAGGCCAGTGATTTCATAATTAAAGCACTTTATGATTAATTCCAAAAAATAGAAAAATAAGAGATAAAGGAAAGCTCATGGCAGCTGATCTAAAGACAACACCATGGCGCCAACAAAAAAACAACTTCTGAAGTTAAGGTAATCATGTAGCATTCCAGTTCTGAATGTAACTTGCCTTGAACTTCTGAGAATGGTGTGAGCTCAATTCAATTACCTTCTAAGTCCCACCCATGTGCAGACCTAGCATTAGTATCTCAGGATGCCTGTTTCGCTAGCACTTGCCTTTGGCCCTAGAAGTCCTGGCTGATCAGCTAAGATTGTTTGTAGCTCTTTGACAGCACTCCTCAGGAAAATCCGTCTGTCACGCCGAAAATGGCCACTGTGCAGAGAACATGTTGTGAGTTACTGACCCTGTTCATTCAATGCCATCTGCTTTACTTTCAGCAGAGATTTATTAATAATTCACTAAGCTGCTGCACATCAAAAAGAAAAAAACCTAGCAACTTACAAATTCTATGCAGTGGGAAAAGTTCAACTTAAGGGACCCAAGTTAGAATTTCAGAAAGGGTTTCTAGTGGGGATGTACACCTTAGAAGATTTGGGAGGGCCCTCCTCTTCCTTGGGCTCAGGGCCAGCCCAACTACTAGGTGGCTACCTAGGGCAACAGCTTCTGGGGGCAGCAAAGAGCAGGGCATTCAAAGCTAAGCAATAGATTCTGTCAACCAGGGGGGCATAAAGCTTAAGATTTGTCTAGGGTGTCAACATCTTAACCCTTCTGCACACCATGGGTTGCTTAAGTGCAACTTATACTACTATATGTGTATAAATCTCTGGGTTCAATGTATGCATAAAATAGATTTCATGCCTTGGACTGCTTCTGTTTCCATATTCCCTGCACTAAAAACTGTAGGGTAGGAGTGAAGTACATTGGTAGAGCTGTGTCTGAGAGTCTAAGTACTGAAATAGCAGGGGCTGTGCAGGGCAGCACTGACGTGCATTGGTAGGGCTCTATGTGTGGGTCTCAATACTGGAACAGCAGGAGTGCTGCAGGGCAGAAATGAAGCACAATGGAAGAACTGTCCAGCATCTGATCTGAGCCACAGCATGTATGACAACAAGAAGAAGTTAATTACAAAATTAATAATGTTTTTACCTGTTAGCCAATGCATTTTCCTTGCAGTCTTTTATATCATTCACCCGTTTCCCATATCTAGAAAGAGAGAACAGGAGAAAGCATTTGATCTTGATCTAGCAATAGATGCTACCCAGAGGCAGGGAATAGATTAGATGACCCCAGAAGGTGCCCTCTAATACCTTCTTTCTTTGATTCTACAGCATGGAAAAAAGGTATAGTGTTTACCTGCTAAGCAGACGGAGACTGAGAAGGATTGGTATGCAGTTCCCTACTAAACAGCATTTCTGTAAAAAAAAAACCTTACTAAAAATTGACCATCCCTACAGTCCAACAAAGATGACCCAGAACTACTTAAACCAAGCACAAAGAAGGGCCCATCAAGCCCTAACATTCTTATACGGGGCTGGCCTGTCCACTAGGTGGGCTAGGCAACAGACCTCTGTGGGCAGCACAGTACCCGCTGCAGGCCATGTGCTTCGGCACCTATGGCCTGCCACTTCTGACACCACGAAGTTGTGTCAGAGGGGGGTCAGAAGTGGCAGGCCATATGTGCTGAAGCACATGGCCTGCCACGGGCCACTGCCGCCATCCCAAGCCAAACCACCCTGACCTTGCCACCAGAATCAGCGACAGCGGGGGGGGGGGGGGGGTGTCACTGCTCAGTGAATGGGGAGGGAGCAGCATGGCCGGGGCTTCTACCTGAGGCAGCAGAAACCATTGAGCTGGCCCTGTTCTTATACTATATGAAGCTAGAACAAATGCAAGGAGTGAAGCATCACCCCCCCCCCCCCCCAAACAGCATACATCTTACTCAATTTCTGAGAGAAAGAGAAACCACAGTACGTTAATCACACAGTTGGGTCCTGGACTGGACTGGAGAGACTCAACGAAAGAAAAATAGCTAGTAAGGTCTAAGTTTACCTTCATCATCATCCTTCCAGTCCAGTTCCGATGTGTGGGAAGTACCAAAGTAGTAACTAATGATGGGAAGCGACAGACAACCCAAACTGAAGCACCCTTACATCAAAGGCTGTGCCCTGTTTAGCATATCTATCCAGCCTGTAATATTTACTAACGGAATGTAAAGAGGGCCACATTGCAACCCTGAAAATCTCTTGAGGGGGAGCCAGACCAAACTCTGTCCAACAAGAAGCCTGAGCTTTCATAGAGTGGACCTATAGCCCCACAGGCACTGCATGACCCCTGGCAATATAGGCCAAGGATATTGCCTATTATATCCAATGTGTAATTGTGGCCTTCAATGCTTATTCTCCCTTCCTCAACCCTCCAAACAGCATGAATAAATGATCGGACTTGCAAAATGCCCTAATCTGTAAGTACTTCCAAAATATTCTACAGACATCCATACAATGCAAATCCTGTGCGCCCTTGCAATTTTCCTCTTCTTGGAATACTGGAAGAGTAACTGCCAAGTTAACATGAAAAGCTGTGACCACCTTAGGAAGAAAGGAAATTACTGTCCTGATTACCACTCTATTGTCCAAGAGCACTGCAAAGAGCTCTCTAAAAGACGTGAAAGCCGATTCCATTTCCCGCACGTCCGCCCACATTGGCCAGACAAAAAACGATGTGCATGAAATGGATCCAATTCTGCCACCGTGGAGCCCAGATTTACCTGCGACGGCAGAATCAGGGACCTAGATGCCCGGGCACTCCCTGTATGCCAAGCAGATCGGCGTATGCGGAGCTGCTCATCCAGATGCCAGAATGCCACTGTTCATGCAAGGAAGCAGTGGTGTCCTAGCACCATGGCAATGAGCCATCCACAGGATGGCTTGGAATGCCATGGCATGCATCTGTCCTTGCAGCCCTCTGTCCAGCCGTCACCGGTGGCATCTGTGGGCCGGATCATGGCTGCAGGAGCACGGCGTGGCAGGCTGACCATTTTGCAGGGGCATGCGGTGCACTGTGGGGGGTGCACCCATCACTTAGTCTACCATTGGGGTGGAATAAGCCGGGTGTTTAGGTTTGCACCAGGGAATGTACAGAGGCAAAACCGGGATTGCCTCTCTATGTCCTAGAAGCTGGCCTCTCCCACATACCATTCCCATTCTGCCCCAGCACCGCCCCCGTCCAGCGCTCCCCGCACAAACGCTCTGTACGTACGGGAAGTGCAGGGTACTGAAGAGCGTACAGTAGCTAAGCACGGGTTGGATGTCCAACCTCAACATCCAACCTCACTATTCGTTGTTTATGTTTATGTTTATCTTTATTGGATTTGATATACCGCTGAGGAAAATACATCACAGCAGTTTACATAGTACAATTAGAGTAAGTTTTGAAAAGAAAGGAAGTTACAATATGGGACAGGAAAGCAAGAGAGCAGAGTCATACAACAGGACAGAGACGGGGAGAGAAGGGGAGGAGCAGAGAGAAGTAGGGTCACACAGAGGGATCTGGTAGGTCGAAGGCACAGGCAAAGAGGGGAGTCTTGAGGTTTTTCTTAAAAGTAGGGTGTTCGGATTCAAGTCGGATGGAGGAAGGCAAGGAATTCCACAGAGCGGGGGCCAGGAAGAAGAATGCAGATGAGCGGGTGGACTGAAGACGAGCAGAGGAGGGTGAGGGAAGATAAAGGCGGTTAAGGTGGAAGGATCGGAGAGAGCGGGTGGGGGCATGCAGGTGTACAAGATTGGACAAATACTGGGGTGTATGAGTGTGAAGGACCCGGTGGAGGAGTACCACCGGGTCCTTCACACTCATACACCCGCTCATCTGGTTGTTGGGAATAACCACCATAGCCTCTAACTCCAAAATTCTCCTGATCAAACAAATTGCCACTAGGAAAACTATCTTCAAAGTCAGATCTCAAAGATTCTCCAGACTCAAACATATGCTAAGAGGTGGATCTCTTCTTAGCCTGAAGCAATATCACAATCACCTGAGGAGACTAATCTTTTCTTCTTAACCTCATCTTCTCAAGATCCAGGCCAGAAGAGAGAACTGAGACACGTCTAGCATCTGAATCAGGCCCACACGCAACCACAGCTCCTCCACAGCAAGATCCACATACAAAGGCCTCTGCGTCTAGTTTAGGGTCTCTGACACCACCAGTTCTGGATGGCTCTCCACTTTCTGCACTACTTGACCTATCAACAGTCACGGAGGGAACACATACAGCAGACTTTCCCAAGGCCAAGGTTGTATCAGTGTTGACTCCCTTCCTTCCAATGGGAGTCTTGGCATTTTCTGTCATCCCTTTAAGTCCATCACCAAGATCCCCCAGTACGAAACAATCTGTTAGAAGGCTACATCCACCAGACCTCTCCCTGAGATCTAGTTAATTTTGCTCAGGTAACACAGGTACACTACCAAAAAACTGCCTCCAGTTTTGCAACTGATTCCTATAGATTTTGGGGTACTGAATCCAGGAAAAATAGCCAAAATGTTCCATCACGTCACGTTTTCTTGCAAAATTAGATTTCTTACCCATATAAAGAATGTTCACATAATTTCTTTTTATCCGACTGCAGTTTATTTTCTTGGCCCAAAATAGAGGTTGTAATGGTTAACTAACTAGAAACACTCCCTCATGATATTTTAGAGTGTTTTGTATTCATTTTATACATTAACAGGACAATTGGGAGGCGGGGGGCTAAATCCAGTACTCGCGCTGGCGCATGTTCTTTCCTGTTCGCCTCGCCTCGTTCGCTCGCTCAAACACGGTGGTTGCAACATGAACGTTCCTGTCAAATTTCAGTTTCTTGCAAGTTCATTATTACCTTTTGCTTGCTCAGTCGTAATCCGGCTTTATTCCGAAGTGGTTCACTACAGTTGTAGTTTGCAGTGCTGTGTATTTGTGATGGCTCACAGAGCCAGAGGTTGCGTCAACTCTCCGGACAGTTTTTGTTTTATTTGTGGGGAATATACCGTGAAAAAGCGGCAGAGGAACATTTCTGCATTTATTAAAAAAGTATATTTCGCCTATTTCGGTTTGAAGTTAGGCGATCAAGACAAACCGTGGGCTCCTCACAAAGTGTGCAAGACATGTGAGGAAGATCTACGCTTATGGATGAAAGGTAAAAAACAAGCATTTCGTTTCGGAATACCTATGATGTGGCGTGAACAAAGAGACCACAGCAGTGACTGCTATTTTTGCTCTTGCATTGTGAAGGGATACAACTTAAAAAATAAGAACGTAATAAGTTACCCCAACCTTCCCTCAGCAATTAGGCCTATGCCTCATAGCAACGAAGTACCTGTGCCTGAACCACCAAAATCTTTGGATCATATTTGTGTGGACGGTTCTGATCATGATGAGACTCATCAGATGGCTTTTCCCGATGAGTCCAGTACTTCCGAGTTTGAAACTGAACCAGATCCGAAACCTGAACTTTTCTCTCAAGCTGAATTGAATGATTTAGTCCGGGATTTAGGACTCCCAAAAGATGCTGCCCAACTGCTAGGTTCTCGGCTTAAACAGAAAAATCTATTGTCACCAGGAACAACTTTTTATTGGTACCGCAACCGCGAGACACAATTTTTGAAGTATTTCAGCAAAGAGGAAGATTTGGTATTTTGCAACGATATATACGGAGTGATGGAAAAGTTTAAACTCAAGTATGATCCTGCTGAATGGCGGCTGTTCATTGATTCGTCAAAAGACAGCATAAAAGGTGTTCTTCTTCATAATGGCAACACATTCGCTTCAGTTCCTATTGCTCACTCTGTTATTCTCCAAGAAAAATACGAGAATTTGGCCCTGATTCTTCAGAAGATTCGTTATGATGAGCATAAGTGGATGATTTGTGGAGACTTTAAAATTCTATCCATGCTATTAGGGCAGCAATCTGGTTTCACCAAATATCCCTGCTTCCTTTGCTTGTGGGATAGCCGGGCCCGCGACCTACACTGGGGGAAAAAAGACTGGCCAATTCGGGAGTATTTGAGACCCGGTGAGAAAAATGTTCTTCATGAGAGCTTGGTACCTCGTGATAAAATTCTATTACCACCTCTCCAAATTAAGTTGGGTCTCATTAAGCAATTCATCAAGTCCCTTCCAAAAGATGGTGAGTGCTTTCGGTACCTTTGCTCAAAGTTCCCCCGACTTTCTGAAGCAAAGCTAAAGGAAGGAGTGTTTGTTGACCCTGATATAAGTAAACTCATTTCAGATGGAGCATTCGCTGAAACGATGTCTGAGAAGGAAAAAGAAGCCTGGGATTCCTTCAAGGATGTTGTTCTCAAATTCTTGGGGAACAGGCGGGATGAGAACTATAAGGATATTGTTGCCAGGATGCTCAATGCCTTCAAAGGACAAGGCTGTAACATGAGCCTGAAAGTCCATTTCTTGCACTCCCATGTGAACTACTTTCCCGAAAACCTGGGGGCGTACAGTGAAGAACAAGGTGAAAGGTTTTACCAGGACATCAAGGACGCAGAGAGAAGGTACCAAGGAAGATGGAACACCACTATGATGGCTGATTTCTGCTGGTTGCTGCTGCGGGAAACCCCAGATGAAAAATACGCCAAGCAGCGCACCAAGAGAAGCATTCGGGGGAAGAAGAAACGGGCCCACCAGGAGATTGATTGACCCAAGAATGACTTTAAAATCTAAACTGTGTTGACAAATATCGTGTTTTTACTAAACTTTGAAATAAAAATTTGCTAGTTATTACCACAGTGTCGGATCTCATTTATTAGAATTTTATTTTCACACCATCGGGTGTTTGTCTTCATGTATTGCAATGGTGCGGTTTGCGTTTTCTATTCTTACATACATACCTGTACAACATTTTTTGCACATTTCTTTGCTTTGCTTTGTGTCTAACCTCGCTCTTATATGCTCAATGTTTGTGCACATGTATGTGGCTGTTTTAAGTGCAGACAATTTTGCTACCATCACAGTGTGTTTTGTTGACATTACTCTATTCTTATGTGCTGCCTTGTTACAATTTTCTTTATTCTTATTTGAATAACTACTAAACAATTAGTATAAAGAATTCATCCAAGAAACATTATCTCGATCGCACTCAATCTGAAACGTTCACCTCAAACTGCAAACCCAATGT
Organism: Ichthyophis bannanicus; assembly: GCA_033557465.1. Classification (NCBI taxonomy): domain Eukaryota; kingdom Metazoa; phylum Chordata; class Amphibia; order Gymnophiona; family Ichthyophiidae; genus Ichthyophis; species Ichthyophis bannanicus. The sequence continues at coordinate 739,662,236 of CM066033.1, forward strand.
AGCAAAAAATCTGTACGTGATGGAGCAAATTGGTTACCAGATTTGGATTCAGCGCACCAAAAAACGTAAAAATCAATCGAAACATTAGAGGCAGTTTAAAAAAAATTTTTTTTAGTGTACCTGTGTAATTTGCCTGTGTTTTCTTTTCCTGCCACATCAGCTGCTGATTGCACTGCAAGATGCCTCTCTTCCCAAAGCAGAAAAGTCACTTCCTCTGCCTTCTACCTTCTTCTTGTATCTTCCTGATAGTTTGGACTCCCAAAGCCAATGGAAGAAACAGCCTCCAATACAGAGCCAGATGCAACCAAGTTCTGCTCCATTCACCCCACTGAACACACCTCAGCTGCATGCTGTTCAAATGATTTGGCCTCCATCACAGCTGGGACGCCACCCCCCACCCCCCTCCCGAGACGGCAAGTCGCCGACATACTTTGTGATCGACTGGTCTGCCTGAGCCAGACCCACCGGGGATGCTAACTGCGGGGGGGGGGGGGGGGGGAGGGTACCTCTGCTCCGGGCTGAAGGAGATGTCTGAGCCAGAGGACAGTCCTGGGCTCCCTGCCTTGGGTCCTGACCTCAATGCCTGTGCTCCAGAATCCAATTGCTGCATGTTCTGACAAAGCAAATAAGGTAAAATAGAAGGAGTGCTACCAGCAGGGGAAGGGCTGGGCTGCGTGGGGACCTTTGCTCGAGCCATTCCCTTATTTTTCCCCATCGATGCTCCGCTCACTAGCGCTCATCTGCTATTTTGGTCCGCCCCCTACTTATTGAGTATTAGATGTAAATAAGCATGCAAATTGTTTGACAGTGAATTATCTAGAAGTGTCCTTTTTTTAAATTTGAAAAATGGTATCCCTAATTCCCCAATCTATCATCCACATATGTCCTTCTGTAAAGCATAGTTACTCACCTGTAAAAGGTGATCTCCGGGAACAGCAGGAATTTAGTCTTCACATATGGGTATCGTCGGTACCGATGGAGCCTGTGCGGGAACGCTCCCCAGCGTCCAATAGGAATGATTTTGGGAGCATCCCTTAGCACATGGGCGCTGCCTTCCCACCTTTCCAACTGTTCCTCTTCAGTTAAGTTTGTAGCTGAGTGAAAGGATAGAGGGAGAGAGGAAAGAGGAAAGAGACAGAGAGATAGAGAGACAACTCCTAGGGGAGTGGGTGGGTTGTGAAGACTAAATTCCTGCTGTTCCCGGAGATCACCTGTTATAGGTGAGTAACTACGCTAACTCCAGGAACAAGCAAGAATGTAGTCTTCACATATAGGGACTCCCTAGCTGAAGATGCCAGGGAGATGGCTCCAGGAAGCTGCCACCTATAGTGAGGTGGGCCATGCTTCCTCCCATGGATCTCTAGCATCCCACCAGGGTTGGTGGGTAGGAGTTGAATTAAGTCTGAAAGAGATTTTGAAGAACAGCCTGGCCAAAGAAGGCATCCCGACGGGAGGCTTTATCTAGGCAGTAGTAGGCTGTAAAGGTGTGTACTGAAGCCCAGGTGGCTGCTCGACAAATGTCATCAATAGACACAGAGTGAAGGTTAGCCATAGAGGCTGCCATGGCTCTCACATTATGAGCTGTGACATGGCCTTGAAGAGGAAGACTCTTACTCTCATAAGCAAAGGATATGCATTGTGCAATCCATTTGGATAAAGTTCTCTTGGAGACTGGAAGTCCCAAATGACTAGAATCAAAAGCAATAAAAAGTTGAGAAGCCTTTCTATGTTGCTGTGTTCTTTGTAGGTAAAAAGCCAAGGCTCTTTTACAATCCAAAGTATGAAGGTTCTTCTCTGCATTAGAGGGATGAGGCCTCGGAAAGAATACAGGAAGATAAATTGATTGATTTAAATGAAAAGGCGAAACCACCTTTGGCATAAAGTGTGGATGAGTTCTAAGAACAACCTTATCATGGTGAAACCTAGTATAAGGAGGATCAGCCACTAAAGCTTGCAATTCACTAATGCGTCACGCAGAGGTGATTGCAATTAGGAAGATAACCTTCCAGGACAAAAGCTTTAGGGTCGTAGTGGCTAAAGGTTCAAAAGGTGGTTTCATGAGCTGCCCGAGAACTAGGTTTAAATCCCATGCCACCAGTGGTGGCCTGATGGGAGGCTTTGTTAATAGAAGACCTCTTGTAAATCTTGTTATGAGTGGATGAGAGGAAATTAGTTGTCCATTTAGAGGCTTATAGGAAGCTGCAATTGCACTAAGATGGACTCTTACTGAATTGGTCTTTAGACCAGAATTTGATAAATGAAGTAGATACTCTAGTATCGATTCCAAAGGTATTATAAGGGGGTGTAATCCCTTTTGTGAACACCATATAGTAAAACGTTTCCACTTGAAGGCATAAGAGCATCTTGTGGAAGGTTTTCTAGAAGCCTGAAGGATATCCTTTACCTGTTGGGAAAGGTTAAGATCCTGAAGGTCTAAGCTTTCAGCAACCAGGCCCTGAGATGCAGTGACTGGGGATTCGGGTGCCATAGCATCCCGTTCTCTTGGGAGAGGAGATCTGGAGCATAGCCTAACTCCAGAGGTGCAGCTTGAGAGAGATGTAGAAGCAGGGGATACCATGTTTGGCATGGCCACCGTGGCGCTATGAGGATCATACGACCTCTGTCTCTCTGAAGCTTGAAGAGTGTTTTGGGGATGAGAGGAATGGGTGGGAAGGCATAGAGGAAGTCGTGACCCCAGTGAAGAAGGAAGGTGTCTCTTGCCTGGCAATTTTGAGCCGGAATCCTAGAACAGAACCGGGGAAGTTTGGCATTCAGTGGACTTGCAAATAGGTCTACATCTGGGGTTCCCCAGATCTGAAATATCTTGGCCAGTTGGTCTAGGTGGAGAGACCATTCGTGAGGCAGCAGTATTCGGCTGAGTTTGTCTGCCCAAAGGTTTTGAATGCCCGGAAGATATACCACGAGAAGGTGAATTTGATGCTCTCTGGCGAGGGCCCATAGTCGTAAAGCTTCATTGCATAATGACAGAGAGACTGTTCCGCTCTGCTTGTTCATGTAGAACATAGCTTCTTGATCGTCCGTTTGGACTAGGACTGTCTTGTAGCTGAGCTGGGCATGGAATACTCGAAGAGCTAGATAGATTGCTCTGAGTTCCAGGAGGTTTATGTGAAGACAAGCCTCCTGTGGAGTCCAGGTACCCTAGGTAGAGAGATGATGCAGGTGTGCTCCCCATCCCACCTGTGATGCATCTGTTGTTAGGGTGGCCTGGAATAGGGGTTGCTGGAAAGGAGACCCCACTAGAAGATTTTCCAGTGATTGCCACCATTGTAGGGACAAGATCAGTCATTGTGAGTTTGATATCTTTTCCGACAGACGTTCTGTGGCCTGTGTCCACTGTGTGGATAGGGTCCACTGGGCTGCTTGCATATGAAGGCGAGCGTAGGGAACCACATGAATCGTGGATGCCATATGTCCCAATAGTTGCAGTAGTGATCGAGCAGTTAGGGAGGACTTCACCGCTGCTTGAGAAGCTAGCTGCATTATATGAAGACAGCGGGGTTGTGGGAGAAAAGCCCTCGACTGTCTGGTATCTAGACGAGCTCCTATGAACTCTAGGGACTGAGACGGAGCAAGTTGGGATTTTGGGAGGTTTATGACCAATCCCAAGTATTGAAGGATTCGCATTGTGCGAGACAGTGCAGATCTGGCTTCTGGAACCGTGGGGGCTCGAATGAGCCGGTCGTCCAAGTAAGGAAAGACGAATATCCCCAGGGTTCGCAGAAATGCAGCTACTACTGCCATGCATTTCGTGAATACTCTTGGTGCCAAAGCCAGACCAAAGGGAAGAACCCTGTATTGGAAATGTTTTCCCTTGAAAAAGAATCGTAAGAATTTCCTGTGATCTGGATGGATCAGATTGTGAGTATATGCATCCTTTAGATCTAGAGAACAAAGCCAATCTTGACTTTGAAGGTATGGCAGAAGAGTTCCCAGAGAAATCATTTTGAACTTTTCTCGGAACAGATATTTGTTCAATTCTCTGAGGTCTAGAATGGGTCTGTGTCCTCCTGTTTTCTTTGGAATAAGAAAATATGGGGAGTAGAACCCTGCACCATGCTGAAGAATGGGCACCTCCTCTATTGCTCCTTGAGCAAGGAGTGTTGAGACCTCTTGACCCAGTAGATTGTCTGTAGAAGTTTGGGAATTGAACTGTCTTACGATTGTAGGAGGTGGCATACTGTGAAAATGAAGCTTGTACCCCTCTCCCACAATGGACAGAGTCCAGTTTTCTGTTGTTATTTGGTGCCATCTGTTGGCAAAATGACACGACCTGCCTGGAATGTTTAGGGGTTCTGGCCCCTTCAGAGGCAGGAAAGCATAGTTACTCACCTGTAACAGGTGATCTCCAGGAACAGCAGGAATTTAGTCTTCACATATGGGTATCGTTGGTACTGACGGAGCCTGCGCGGGAACGCTCCCCAGTGTCCAATTAGAAAGCTTTTGGGAGCATCCCACAGCGCCTGCGTGCTGCCTTCCTGCCTTTCCCAACTGCCTCTCTCCAGTTGAGTTTTAAAGCTGAGACAAAGAGAGAGAGAGGGAAAGAAAAGAAAATAGAGATACAACTCCTAGGGGAGGTGGGTTGGTTGTGAAGACTAAATTCCTGCTGTTCCTGGAGATCACCTGTTACAGGTGAGTAACTATGCTATCTCCAGGAACAAGCAGGAATGTAGTCTTCACATATGGGGACTCCCTAGCTACAGATGCCAGGGAGAGACCCCAGAAGTTGTGTGTCCCTGTGAAAGGGCTCCACCTCCCCCCATGGATCTCTGGCATCCTGCCGGGAATGGTGGGTAGGAGTTGATTAAGTATGGAACAGGTGTCGTAGAACAGCCTGACCAAACAAGGCATCCCGGCGGGAGTCCTTGTCCAAGCAGTAATGGGCTGTGAAGGTGTGAACCGAGGCCCAAGTAGCTATTCGACAGATGTCGTCGATAGACAGAGTGTAGATGAGCCATTGAGGCTGCCATGGCTCTCACATTGTGAGCTGTGACATGGCCTTCCAGAGAAAGGTTTTTACTCTGATAGGTAAAAGAAATACACTGTGCAGTCCAATTGGACAATGTTCTTTTGGAGACTGGAAGTCCCAAATGAGAAGGATCAAAAGCAACAAAGAGTTGAGAGGACTTTCTATGTTCCTGTGTCCTTTGTAAGTAAAAAGCAAGTGCTCTTTTACAGTCCAAAGTATGAAGATTCCTTTCTGCATTTGAAGCATGAGGCCTTGAAAAAAATACAGGCAGGTAAACTGCTTGGTTTAAATGAAAAGGTGAGACTGTTAGGGAAATCAGAATCCTATATATATGTCCTTTGTAATAATAATGCTTAGTTTAAGTGTATATACAAGAGGCCTGCACAAGAGAATCAGAATCCTATGTGTGTGCCCTTTGTACATTCTGGTGGGTTGGAAAAAGGAATGTGCTGTGTAAGCTAAACTGATTTGTTCTACTCAAGGATGACTTGTTTTTGTATTAGTTACTGATAAACTATAGTGGGCCCCCAGAAGATGGGTGGATGACGTATGACTATGTCTCTGATAATGTATAAAAGTACTGACAATCCCTCCACCCTTTGGAATAAACTGCATACCACTTATGTGCAGGTGTGTGTGTGTTTGTTCCCCTGGATTCCAGACAGAGAAGGTAAGGTGATTCCTCCACCCAGACGGACGTCCCAAGGGTTAGTGATAAGAAGTGCTGGGAAAGGAATAATGAACCCTTTACATTTGGTGTCAGAAGTTTGGATTTCCCCGATGCACTTTCTAAATTGAAGCAGCTTTGGTAGCTGCACAAAGATTTTTTAATTGACGTTGCTTTGGTAGCTCGTCTTGGAGAAATGCGCTTTGGTAGCGCTGGGAAAATGCGCTTCGCTAGCGCTGGGAATATGCGCTCGGTAGCGCTGGGAATCTGCGCTCGGGTAGCGCAGTGAATAACAGGGACGTCCTGCTGGGTCTGTTGTAATATCCTTCTCCTTCTCCTTCTCTCTGTGCTTGTGTGCCTGTGTGAGTTTGGCAAAAACGCCCCTGCCGTACTCTGAAGCGATATAGCGCTAGTGACGTGTACTGTGCAGACAGCAAGTGGCCAGACGTGCGTTTGTTGTGAATTAATTAGAGGATGGGGGGGTCCCAAGGTGAGGGGACCACTCCAGAATCCGCGTGAATGCATGTTCTGCTATATGTTGTGATAAGTTTTAAAACTGCAGCTAAAAAACAGCCATCCTACATAAATTGTCAGTGTAAGTTACAGGATTCTGCTCAATAAGTCTGTTAGAATGCTTATCTCTGTGCCTATACGACACCCCTCTCCCCCCTCCCCCTTTCTAGCAAAGGTAAAACTGATGATTCAGAGTCCTTGGACTGTAAGTGACAAGTGGTGTTTGTTTATTCTTCCATTGCTCCGCTCTTCCCCTCCCTCCCTCCCCCTCCCTTTCTGTTCTTTGTGTTCAAAGGCTACAGACAGGCAGACAGAATAGAAACTTAAAGCTAACCGGCATACTAAAACGTAAATTATTATTTATTTGCAGATTGTCTTTTTATTGCCATATTGTAAGTAGACAAGTTAAATAGAAATAATTACTTTTGTACTCAACAACGGTATAACTGTCACTGAGATATGTAAAAGGGTGTGTCTGTATTTAGACACCCATTGCTATAGCAATGTACTGAATAATGAAATAATAAAAAGAGCTCTTAATCTGCTTCACAATATCCCTCCCCGAGTCTCATTGGCCAGCTTGGCTAAAGGTGAATTGGCCACAGGTAAAGGTGTAAACAACAGCTGGGGCTCACTGGGATTTTCCCACAGTGGAGTGACTCCTGCTGAGTGGGGGTGCGAAGACGCGTCCTGTTGAGTTCAACAGTCTCACTTCCTTCTCTGCAGAGAGGTCTCTTTGCTAGTTGGTAATGATCCTAGGTGACTAGAGGTATTGTGAATCGGACAGACAGTGAATTAAAAGCAGGCACTGCAGTACATTCTGTGCACAGACTGAGGTAAGGAAAAGTGAGACTTTGGTATCTACCTTGGTGGTTTGTATATTCTCTTGGGAACTGAGACTGATTGTGTGTGAGTGAGATGTATAATGTAAATAGTGGAGGAATTCGGGGAGTGGGGTGTGCTCCAAATACCACGAGGGTCTAGTTTATTATGCAGGGTGAAATTTCTTAAGAAAACACTTGTAAGCTTTGATTTGTCTCTTGTTTAAATAAGAACTGAAACAGAAGTTTCCCAAATAAGTAACTCCTTCGTGTTCTTCCCAACAAGTTGAAAAAAAAAATATGTTTTGTTTACAGTAAATATTGTTTTTCTTTTACTTGCTGGTTGGTGCAGGATTTAAGAAATTTGAATAAGATTGTCCAGACCTAGCAACGGATACTTTCCTTTGAAAACCTTATTTCTAAAGAAACCCCTTGATTTATATATTTATGCTTTTGGTTAAAAATATTGAGCTAAATTTTGCATGAACACAAATGGTTTAGTATTGTAGCTTTGAGGTATATGTTTGAGTCTGCTCCCTAGGCACTATGTAGATGATCTTTTATGTTCAGGGCAGGAGAAATCAGTTGTGATAGAAGTCATTCATAATCTGCTGCATTTCTTGGGAATGAAAGGATTTAGGGTGTCCTGAAGAGAAAAATAATTAGGTTGGGGCTATCCCTTCCCCCCTACAGCACTAGAATCAAAATCTGATACTTAAAAAATGAACAGCGAACAAAAAAGAGAGAGGGAAAGGGGGCAGCCCCTCCCGTCGGCTACAGAAGGCACAAATGGTTTTGGATTGTTTTTCTTTAACCTTTAAAGTGGGGGTTGGGAACGCTGTCAGGACAATGGGGCATCCTGAGCCACTAATTAAAAGACTGCAACTTGAAACAATGAATTTTTATATTCTGTGGCAAGCACCTCAGAGGTCATAATTATTGTTTATATGTTACAAACTATAGGAATTTAATAGCAATCACAATTAGTGACAATTCTCAAGCAACGTTTTCTTTTTAAATTCAGTATTTAGGATTTTTTTTCTCTCTTGTTCAGCTATTTGCATTTGCCTGCAGGAATCTAGACACATTGACAGACCTGCTGTTTACTTTACTTTGCTGTGTTTGAGATAACATCAAGGTTGAACTGTTACTCTAAGCAAATTGCTTTAACATCATTTCATTGTTGCAGATCAGTTTGATACCAGTCTCAGGTATTATGTATAAAGTTTTAATTTAAATGTGAAAAGTACATTTTGGTTATTAACTGTAAAGATGTTCTGTCTGAGAGCAGTAATTAGTACCGACAAAATAAAAACATTGACAGTTGTCAGAACTACTCAGTAAGGGTTTATTAGTGCCATGCTAGAGAGAGGCAGATAAAAGGAAGAGAATACCTGATTGCTTATACATTAACAAAACTGCTTCATTGAAGCCACTTAAATAGATGTTGTTTAATGTATTTTGGCTCATTCTTTTAAAATATTTAGTGTTTTCTGCACAAATGTTTTCTGTTTTGCAAAGAAATCTTTTTCTGAACTTGCAAATACAAGTAATACTTCTGTATGATATGCCATCTTTTACATTTTAATCTGCAGACAGTATATGCTGTTTTGACATTAACTGCCTTGATCAACTGTATTCACTTTTCTGATACTACAATGATACCTTAAAATGGTTTTAGTAAGATTTGTATATTCCATGTTACTGTATTACTTTAAACATATAAAAAAAAGAGTATTTGCATTCCAGATATCCATCAACCTTTTTATGAGTTAACTACTTTGCATTGTTTAGCTCGGTGTGGATGGCTGACGAACAGGAGAGTAGCACCATGGCTGCTGGATATTGATCTTTCTGATTTGATTTATTACAATATTGGATTTTAGGATAAATTCATCTGTTTTTCTGTATTTGAATTTTACGTGTTAGTGTCCAGTGAAAAAGTGTACCTTGTTCTGAAAGTTTTTATTTCAGTTTCAATACAGTTGCAGAGAAAACAGATATATGTTGTAGCACTGTGAGATATTGATTTTCTTTAGTTTACACACTTGCACTTTATGTTACCAAAATACTTGTTCTAGCAGTACATTATGTAGAGGTTCAGTACACATAGAAATTCTAGAATTTTGGAAAGAGGCTGATCTGCAATTGCTTTGTTCCCAAGCATATAGACCTTATTTAGTGGAAAGATGGAGCTTAGTTACCAGGAAATATGAGAATATTTGTAAAGTTAGTAGACAAATAAAACAATAACATTAACTTGAGTTGATTGGATAAACAAAATTTTAATTGTTAGCAACGATCTAGGAGAGGTTTGAAAAAAAAAAAAAAGATAAGAGTGAGAGAGAGAGACAGAAGGTGAGGCTACAGCCTTGGGAAAAGGCAATAAACGTGCTGCTCTGAGTGTGATGATCGGGGCCACCGGAATTCTGACTGCTTTAAGACTTCTCGAGGACCCCCAAGGCCTGAAGAACATGAACCTTGTATATTTATGCCTCGGCAGAGACATGGATAGGCAGGGGAAAGTAGGCCAAGAAGAACCCGAGAAAAACATCACCCTGCGGCCCAGCCACAGATGCCTTGAACCTTCTTAGGCCTCTCATCTCAAAAGGATCTCTTAAACACCATGATTAGTGAGTAACCTCCACAGATCCTTGTGGGCACTGCGATTATAAGATCAGTCCTCAAATATTTTTAAGTTTCCACAGCACTCTCACCGGGAACCGGGTATGAGATAGACTTTAGTCACACCTGAGAGATTATGTGGCTGTTCTGTTAGAAGCCATACTCCTTCCTATTGGGATTGATGTTATAAAATGCCGTGAAGCACTAGTCTATATTGTAAGGACTTTATCTATATTTTGTTTAGGCAGTTGCTAATTAGAATGAGCACTATTTGCTCATATTGTTAAAAGGATCTACATTTATATGTATATATACCTTTTGTTTACAAAAAATACTAAGTTTCTAACAATTGTTTGATGTTCTTAGGAGCCTTGCCAAATAAGGATACACTAGTATGGTATAAAAAAGACAGAAGGACCTAGCATGTAGTTTGATGGAATGATGTAAGTGGAAAAAAAAGTGGTGTTGAGAGGAGTGTGATGGAATATTCATGTTGGAAAGGAGAACTCAGATTAACATTATATAATGGTGAGGGTAAATTGAAATGTGAAATGATGTATCCGATGTATCCACCTAGAAAGAAAACTGACAATGAATACTCTACAATATTTGATTATGCCATCCGCATTAACTCCAATTTTGAAAGTCATCTAGCCCAGAGATATACCCAATAATTGGAAATAGATACTTGGAGATAGGCTGAGTGCACTTTTCATCCTAATGAGCTTTGGGGAGACCCACACTGGCTACTTGGTGCTTTTCAGATGTTTTATCCCTTTTTGCCTCTGTGTGTCCTGGCCCGACACATGAAGCTAAAGGAGGAAAGTTACTTACACAAATTTTTACAAATTGGTATAATTCTAAAATTGTGAAAAAATTTGAGGAAGTGTGGGCATCTTGTCAAAAATGTATTAGCTAAATTGAGTTGCTTAGGATTGGCTGTTGTATGCAAGCAGCAATCCACGAAGGGGGGAACCTCCAAAACCTTAAAAAACTTTGTAAAGAAATTAAACTGTCTTGCCTTTGACTCTGTTCAATAAACAAACAACCAACCAAACAAATTGCCCTAAGGGAGTAGACTGAACTTTTTCTCCCTCTGAACTGTTATATGGAAGACTGCTTACCTTTTATACTCCTGAGCCTCACGTTTGATCTCTTGTATTTCCTAGCAGCAGAGGCAACTCTCTTCCCTCCACAGGTATGCTCAGCAGGTCCAGTCCTTTCTGCTGGATGACTCAGCTCTTTTCTTTCAATCCGGAGACTGGATTTTGGTAAAGACATACCACCAGCACATGGTACAAGCCCCTTTTCCAGTATGGGACCGTTCCAAGTTCTTCTGATAACATCGATTACAGTGAAGGTGGCGGCTAAAAGATCCTGAAGCCATTGCCCTCGCTGGAAACATTCTCCATATACAGATCAGGCTTCAGGACCAGGATGAGAAGTAGCTGACGCCGGGGCAGCCAAGGCCCTAGCAACTGGAGAGGAGAGGAGAAGACTCCTAAAGAAAGGCAGCTTTCGGCCTAGAGGTACCGAACCAATATATCCCTTCAAGGTTGGTGACAGGTCAGAGCACCTCAAAAGCACGGTACCTTAGACCCGCTCTACGGACCTCCAAACTACAGTGATCGCTATCACATGGGCAGCCATCCTGTGCGACTCCTCCCCTTTGTGGATCCATGCGTCAAGAATCAAGCGTGTATCGTCTCCACTGACATCTTCTGTTCCAGCCTCCTGACCATCACGCACAAGACTGTGTTGACTTCTCTTACCACTCATGTGGTGCCTCCTTCAGTCCATTTCGGGAACTGTTAATACGGCAATACTACTTGCCCAGACTGTCTTACTTTTTTGTGTGTGCAGCTCGCTACAAATTAAAGCTTTTCTCTCAACATGTCTCATTACTGTACCTTCTAATCTGTGTGAAATGCAGAAGTTTACTGTACCTGATAATTCAAACTGCACCCAGCCCCATGTTTCTTTTTCTACTTTCTTATATAACATTGGTGTTACTCGCCTCTCTTTGGGATATGACTAGGTCCCTTGCTCATTGTAAACCGTCTCTAGTTTTAATGCTACGGATTGTTTTATTGTCTCTGCTTTTAGCCTGTCTAATACTGCTCTATACTGTTCTTCAACTACAGGGAAGTTTCTCATGATTACTCTCTGATGTATTTTTCTTTGGGGTGGTCTCAAAGGGCTGCTTATTGCCCTATTGAGTGGCTTTATAATTCTTGTTCTTTTTTGTTGTATATTCATTTGTTCTTGGCTGTTGTTGAAAGGCCCTACAAAGCTCTACCACTTTTATGTATTCTTATACTCCTGCTTTTATGGTGGCTGATGTACCTGAGCTGCCGCATACAGATGTTCTATTAATAATGTCTGTTTAGTTATTTTGTAGTAAATTGTTAGGCTGTTCTTATAGTGGGCCTATGCAGGCCCAAAGGGGGGATTGTTAGGGAAATCAGAATCCTATATATATGTCCTTTGTAATAATAATGCTTAGTTTAAGTGTATATACAAGAGGCCTGCACAAGAGAATCAGAATCCTATGTGTGTGCCCTTTGTACATTCTGGTGGGTTGGAAAAAGGAATGTGCTGTGTAAGCTAAACTGATTTGTTCTACTCAAGGATGACTTGTTTTTGTATTAGTTACTGATAAACTATAGTGGGCCCCCAGAAGATGGGTGGATGACGTATGACTATGTCTCTGATAATGTATAAAAGTACTGACAATCCCTCCACCCTTTGGAATAAACTGCATACCACTTATGTGCAGGTGTGTGTGTATGTGTGTTTGTTCCCCTGGATTCCAGACAGAGAAGGTAAGGTGATTCCTCCACCCAGACGGACGTCCCAAGGGTTAGTGATAAGAAGTGCTGGGAAAGGAATAATGAACCCTTTACAGAGACCACCTTTGGCATAAAGTGTGGATGAGTCCTAAGGACTACCTTATCATGATGGAACCTCGTATAAGGAGGATCAGCCACTAATGCTTGCAACTCACTAATGCGGCGTGCTGATGTGATTGCAATGAGAAAGACAACCTTCCAGGAAAGGAATTTCAAGGAGGTAGTAGCTAGAGGTTCAAAGGGTGGCTTCATGAGCTGTCCAAGAACCTGATTTAGGTCCCATGCTACCGGTGGTGGCCTAATGGGAGGCTTAGTTAGAAGGAGGCCCCTCATAAATCTCACTATATGAGGATGAGAGGAAATAGGTTGTCCATTTAAAGGCTTGAAAGAAGCTGAAATAGCACTTAAATGGACCCATATTGAGTTAGTCTTAAGCCCTGCATTAGATAAATGAAGGAGATACTAAAATAATGATTCCAGAGGTATCGCCAGGGGGTCAAGACCCTTCTGCGAACACCATATGGAAAACCTTTTCCACTTGAAAGCATAAGAGCATCTTGTGGAAGGCTTTCTAGAAGCATAAAGGATATCCTTTACTTGTTGGGACAGGTTAAGACCATGAAGGTCTAGGCCCTCAGCAACCAGGCCCTGAGATGCAGAGAGTGGGGATCGAGATGCCACAACATCCCATCCTCCTGAGACAGGAGATCTGGAGCAGATCCTAACTCCAGAGATGGAGCTTGAGAGAGATGTAGGAGCAGAGGGTACCACACCTGCCGTGGCCAATGTGGAGCTATGAGAATCATATGGCCTCTGTCTCTCTGAAGCTTCAATAGGGTTTTGGGAATGGGTGGAAAGGCATATAGGAAGTCCTGACCCCAATGCAGGAGGAAAGCATCCCTGGCCTGAGAACCCTGAGCCGGAATTCTGGAACAGAATCGGGGAAGTTTGGCATTCAACGGACTTGCAAAGAGGACTATCTCCGGAGTTTCCCAAATTTGAAAACTTTTTGCTACCTGGTCTGCACGAAGAGACCACTTGTGTGGAAGCAGAACTTGACTGAGTCTGTCTGCCCAAGAGTTTTGAATGCCTGGCAGATACACCGCAAGGAGATGATTCTGATGCTCTCTGGCGAGGGCCCATAGTAGCAAAGCTTCGTTGCAAAGCGACAGAGAGCCTGTTTCTCCCTGCTTGTTTAGATAGAACATAGCTACTTGATTGTCCGTCTGAATTAGGACTGTCTTGTAGCTCAGCTGGGTGTGGAACACTCGAAGAGCAAGGAAGATTGCTCTGAGCTCCAAGAGATTGATGTGTAGATGGGTCTGCTGTGGAGTCCAGGTGCCTTGGGTAGAGAGATCTTGCAGGTGAGCTCCCCAACCCACCTGTGAGGCGTCTGTTGTTGAGTGACCTGGGGTGGGGGCTGTTGGAAAGGGGACCCCACCAAAAGGTTTTGGATTGACTGCCACCATTGTAGGGACAAAATAAGGCGACTTGAGTTTGCTAGTTTGTCTGATAGGCAGCCTGATGCTTGAGTCCACTGAGTGGATAGAGCCCATTGGGCTGCTCTCATATGGAGGCGAGCATAGGGAACCACATGCACGGTAGATGCCATGTGGCCTAGCAATTGTAACATTTCCCGAGCAGTGAGATGAGTTTTTAACATTGCTTGGGAAGCTAACTGCACAATGCGAAGGCAGCGGGGCTATGGAAAATAGGCCCTTGCTTTCCTGGTATCCAGCATAGCTCCTATAAACTCTAGCGATTGAGTGGGAGTTAGGTTGGATTTTGGGATGTTTATGATCAGGCCCAAATACTGAAGTATACACATTGTGCAAGATAGGGAAATTCTGGCCTCTGACTCTGATGGGGCTCGAATGAGCCAGTCGTCTAAGTAGGGGAAGACGAATATTCCTAGAGTGCGAAGAAATGCTGCCACTACAGCCATGCATTTCGTAAACACCCTTGGTGCTGAGGCCAGGCCAAAAGGAAGAACCCTGTACTGGTAGTGCTTCCCCTGAAATAGAAACCAAATGAATCTTTGGTGAGTTGGATGGATGAGAACATGGGTGTACGCATCCTTGAGATCTAGAGAACATAGCCAATCCTGACTCTGAAGGTATGGCAGAAGAGTTCCTAGAGAAATCATCTTGAACCTCTCCTTGAATGGAATTTGTTCAATTCTCTGAGGTCTAAAATGGGTCTGTGTCCCCCTGTTTTCTTTGGAATGAGGAAATAGGGGGAGAAAAACCCTGTACCCTGTTGGGAAATGGGTACGTCTTCTATTGCCCCGTGGGCAAGAAGTAAATTGACCTCTTGACTCAACTGATTTTCGAGTGAAGTCTGAGAATTGAACCGTCTTACAACTGTAGGAGGGGGCATGTTGAGGAAATGAAGCTTGTACCCCTCCTTCACAATGGAGAGAGTCCATTCTTCTGCTGTTATCTGCTCCCATCTGGGGGCAAAATGACACAACCTTCCTGGAATGGTGGAGGGCTCTGGCCCGTTGAGGGCCAAGAAGGCCACGTTCTCTAGATGGGAGTCAAAGCCCCTGTGGAGGCTGAGTCTGCTGGGCCAGTTGAGGCTTAGCAGACTGTTTTTCTTTGTTTTGGTGGCTGCTGTCCCTTTCGGGCAGACTGACCTGCAGAATGCCCCTGCTGGGTATAGGAGAGGTAAAACCTTTTCTTTTTAGAGAAGAATGGTTTCTTGTAGGATTTTCTCCTTGCAGGATCAGCTGTAGCCTTGGATAGTCTATCCAAAGTGGTGTTATCAGCATCCAGCTCATTAGCTTTCTCTTGCCAATTTTTGCCAAAGAGATTTTCACCTGTGCAAGGGATATTCCCCAGTTTGTCCTGTACCCAGAGTTCTAAGTCAGATGCCTGGAGCCAGGCAATCCTACGAGCACCTATGGCAATAGCAGAGGTTCTGCTTATGCACTCAAAGCAGTCAAAAGCTGCACGATTAACAAACTTGGAAACATCCTGGGCATGTTTGACAAGTGTAAGATAATCCTGCCTCTTATCAGGAAGGAGAGGGCTCATAAGCTCTAGATCTCCTGTAACCTCCTTAAGGAACATTCCCATATATAAAATGTACGAACTAATCCTGGCAGAAAACATAGAGGCCTGGAAGGTTCGATGCCCAAAGGCATCAAGAGTCCTACATTCGCGTCCTGGCGGATTAGATGCATGTCTTTTTGCACTCTTGATCCTTCTCATAGCTGATTCCACTACCATGAAGTGGTGTGGTAACTGGGTTTTTTGAAATCCAGGACAAGGAGGTACTCGATACATGGTATCAAGCCTATGAGAATGAGGAGAGATGGTAAGAGGTGTTTCCCACATTCTTAGCATGAGATCATGCAAGATCTCATGAATAGGCAAAGTAGCTGCCTCCTTGGGAGCTTTAGGATATTGTAAAATCTCCAATTCCTTTGCTCTGGGCTCTGTTTCAGGAGCCACTGTGATGGAAAGACCTCTAGCCACCTCCCGGATGAAATCCTGAAAGGATATATCCTCTGGAGGAGACATCCTACGTTTAGGAGAGGAAGGCTCCTCAGAGAGAAGTGCTCCGGTACCGACAGAGCTGTCAGAATCCTCAGACTCATCGGAGGATTCAAAATATCTCCTGTCTGGGTGCTCTTGCAAAGCACAATACCGGTACCGATTGAAGTCGGTACCGGAGGGGTCCGGTACCGGCCTGTCGATACCGGAGGAAACAGCATGACTCGGTGTCGGTAACAATTGCCGATGTCGATGCTGTCGGTACTGGTATCGATATCGGTGCTGGAACCAGTGTCGATACCGGTTGAACCATCTGAAGCAGTCCCGAAGGCACTGAAGCCGCAAGGAGAGCCGCCAGACTGCGTTCAATAGCCAAGAACCTCTGGTCTATTGACGCTGCCGATGCCTGGGTATCAATATCGGATGAAGCGGCCGGTACCCCAGAGCATGGCACCAGTAGTTCTGCCGAGGTTGAGGCCTCGAGAACATCCTGGAGCCCTGATAGTGCTTTGGAAGCCGAAGCCTCCCACCAGGGCAATTTTTCCGGTACAAGACCCTCAAGGGCAACACCAGAGGCATCTCAATGCTTGGAAGGAGATCTACCCTTTGAGGACCGGCCAGATTTATGTTTGGTTACCTGAGATCCATGGGAGGAAGACGAAGCCCTGGAAGATGTCGATGCCACGGATGCTGCATCGGAGGGAAAAAGGGTGCTAAGCTTAGCAGCTCGGTTTTACCGACCCCTCTTTGACATCATCCCACAGGCAACACACTCCAAGATGGAGTGGTCAGGACCTAAACATTTAAGGCACCACTCGTGAGTGTCGGTGATGGAGATGGTACCGCCACACTTGGAACACTTTTTAAAACCCGAGGCGGGTTTTTCCATTCTGAAGGAAAAGTTGGGCCTAGTGCCCAAAATGGCGCATGGCACCCGACAGAAAAAAGACTGGAAAGTCCAGAAAAAAAGATTACAATTTTTTTTTTTTTTTAAGAAAGAAAGAACCGGCGGTACCGGTATAGCGTCGAGGAAGGCTGACGCTACCACAAAAAAGAATGAAAAAGATGGGATAATTTCTGCGGTGACAGGAAAAACGACCTGCTGGCTCCACGGAAAATGAAGAACTGGAGAGAGGCAGTTAGGAAAGGCGGGAAGGCAGCACGCAGGCGCTGTGGGATGCTCCCAAAAGCTTTCTAATTGGACGCTGGGGAGCGTTCCCGCGCAGGCTCCGTCGGTACCGACGATACCCATATGTGAAGACTACATTCCTGCTTGTTCCTGGAGATGGCTAAGTTCTCTATGAAGGAGTCAAAACCCTTGAGGGGGCTGGGCCTGTGGAGCTGGTTGAGCTCTAAGGCCTTTTGGCTTCTTTTGTCCGGATTGTTGTTGTTGACCCTTCTGGGCAACTTGACCCTGAGCTTGCCCTTGCTGGGTATAGGATGAATAAAACTTCCTCTTTTTGCTAAGAAAGGGTTTTTTATAGGGTTTCTTTTTGGCTGGAGTGGCTGTAAATTTTGACAATCTGTCTAAAGTGAGATTGTCAGTATCTATCTCATTAGCCTTCTCCTGCCAATTCTTGCCAAAGAGATTTTCTCCTGTGCAAGGGATGTTTCCCAATTTATCCTGTACCCAAATTTGCAAGTCTGATGCCTGAAGCCAGGCAATCCGACGTGCACCAATGGCAATAGCAGAGGTTCTGCTGATGCATTCAAAGCAGTCAAAGGCTGGACGGTTTACAAACTTGGAGACATCTTGAGCATGCTTGACCAGAGTGAGAAAGTCCTGTCATTTGTCCTCAGGGAGAAGAGGGCTCATAAGCTCCAAATCTCCTGTGACCTCTTTGAGGAACATTCCCATATATAAAATATATGAGCTGATCCTAGCTGAAAGCATGGAAACCTGAAAAGTTTGACGCCCAAAAGCGTCAAGAGTCCTGCATTCACAACCTGGAGGATTGGATGCGTGTCTCTTTGCACTTTTCATCCTACGCATGGCTGACTCCACTACCATTGAATGGTGTGGCAGCTGAGTCTTTTGAAAACCAGGACATGGTGGACCTCGATACATGGTATCGAGTCTCCCAGAATGAGGAGATGTGGTCAAAGGAGTCTCCCACATTCTGAGCATCAAATCATGAAGAATTTCATGAATGGGCAGAGTGGCTGCTTCCTTGGGAGCCTTAGGGTACTGGAGAATTTCCAATTCCTTTGCTCTAGGTTCTTTTTCAGGAGCTTCTGTGATTGAAAGGCCTCGGGCCACATCACGAATAAAATCCTGAAAAGACATGTCTTCTGGAGGAGACATTCTGCGTTGGGGAGAAGAGGAGTCTCCGGGAGAAACACTCTGGTACCGGCATAATTATCAGAGTCATCGGAATCGGAGGATTCAAAGTATCTCTGATCCCGATGTTCATGCAGAGCACAGTCTCGGTATTGATCGAAGTCGGTACCAAATTGGTCCGGTACCGATCTGTCGATGCCAGAAAAAGTCTGCATGGGAAGGATTCCCACCAGGGCTGGTACCGGTATCTGTACCAGTGCTGGTACCGGCATCGGTACCGGTGCCCATTGAACCACTGGTGTCAATGGTACCGCAGCTGTAAGGAGAGCTGCAAGACTGCATTCAATAGCAAGGAATCTCTGGTCTATCGACGCTGCCGATGCCTGGGTATCGGTACTGGTAAAAGCGTCCGGAACCCCTGAGCATGGCACCAGTAGTTCTGCCAAGGTCGAAGCCTTGAGAACATCCTGGAACCCCGTTGACGCTATGGAGGCCGAAGCCTCCCGCTGGGGCTGTTTTGCCGGTGTAGTTTCCTCAAGGGCAATGCCAATGGCCTCTCGATGCTTTGAAGGAGAGCTACCCTTTGAGGACTGGCTCTTATGTTTAGTTACCTGAGATCCATGGGAGGAAGACGAGGCTCTTGAAGACGTCGATGCAATGAACCTGGTATCCGAAGAAAAGAGGGTACCGAGCTGTTCTGTCTTCCTCTTTTAGTCATCTCCATACAGGAGGAACACTCAGATTGAGAATGGTCAGGGCCTAAACATTTTAGACACCAGTCATGGGTGTCGGTGACGGAGATGGTATCGCCACATTTAGTACATTTTTTAAAACCACTAGCTGGTTTTTCCATCTTTTGGGAAAAATGGGGTCTAATGCCCAAAATGGCGCCTAGCACCAAAAGAAAAAGTTTCTGAAGAGAAACAGTTCAAAAATATATTTTTTTTTTGAAAAAGAAGAAAGAAAGAACCGGCGGTACCGGTAGGTGTCATGCAGAGGCAGGCGCGACCAAAAGAAAACAAGTTTAAAGGAGAACTTTTCTGTGGTGATAGGGTATGTGTCCTGTCAGCTCCATGGAAAACGAAGAACTGAAGAGGGACAGTTGGAAAGGCGGGAAGGCAGTGCGCATGTGCTGAGGGATGCTCCCAAAAACATTCCTATTGGATGCTGGGGAGCGTTCCCGCGCAGGCTCCGTCAGTACCAACGATACCCATATATGAAGACTACATTCCTGCTTGTTCCTGGAGATATCCATTAAACTCCCCAGGCCTAGACTTAGTCTAGAAGCTTTTCAAAACTGGCCACTGTAACTAATATAAACTATCTGGTACAACACTTTGTACACTAAGAACACTACAGAATTAGTAATATACTGTAAATTATCCATGAGATGTTCTCTAGCAACATTACCATACTTACCCCTTCATATTTCCTAGGAAGTCCTCTATAACCTTGTGGATATAGAGTGTTTCATCCCTGATGAGGGTGATGTACAGCGAACTCTGCAGCGCCATCTTCCAAAGCTCTAGGCATTGTGGATTAGTGTTAAGGATACTGTTAGACAACAAGAAACCAACTGTGGAGGAAAAGAGATACCACAATTAGAGAGTGAAGTTTCAATCTATTTTTTAGGCGGCAGGACTACGTGGAGTCTTCAGTATATTAACTTGCTTGTTTCTTGACTTAAGTGACATCTTTCTTGATCTTATTCCTAAGTCTCTTTTTTTCTTTCCCTATGTATGTTATTTAATTTAATTTAATTAGCGAGTTTTTATATACCGCACCTTCCATTGATCAGTTGCGGTTTACATGGAACAACAGTAAACAGGCAAAGCTGCTTTTACAGATAACATTGTGAAACTACAAAGAAATTCAATTTTACAATTAACAGTTTGTTAACTATATACAAAGAACCAAATATTAACTATGTACAGGTATGTATGTTTTTGAGATCGTTGGTTTGGGGTTTTCTCATGTATTCCAGTTCAAAGCTGGGATATGTCAGCTGGTGAAGCTATCCTTTTTCCTGTTGAATAGGTGAGTTCGACAAGTATGTTGAGAATAAGTGAGTTTTGAGTTTTTTCCTGAACTCCATGATTTGAGGTAAGGATCTTAATTCTGATGGAGTGTTGTTCCAAATTATAGGGGCAGCCAGGGCCGGATTTACCTTGAGTGAGGCCCTACGCCAACAAAAATTGTGGGCCCCCAGTAGGGGCGGCCCAAGGGGGGTGCGGGGCCTCATTTGCATAAGGGGCCTCGTTTGAATAAATATTTGCATAATGTTACCATATACTAACTTTTAGTAAACGTGCCTCTTAATGAGTGTATGGATAAAGAAAGACTAAAAAATTTCTACATTACTATAATCCAGTGCCAACTGCCAGACACATTAGGAACTACTACAAACACTGCCCATTTAGAACCCATAGCAAACCCGCCGTATCCTAACAGCACTACCAGGACTCACAAAGCACCATACTCTACCAATCAAAAGGCAACACTGCAAATATTAAACCAATACATTTCAGAGAACAATACATGACCTATTGGGGAAAGAGAACAAGTGGCAATGTCAAATAGGAATTATATAAACAGAACACCTCAGCTCAGTTACACATGCAGAACATAGACCATCACCAAACAAGTAATCACAATTTAGAAACAGGAAGACAATAATTAAACTGGGAATCCCAAAAGCCAAACTTGGAATGTACAACACTGTAGAAATAAAACTATACATTAATTTGCTCTTGTACTAAACAAAGCGCAGACGTTAATGATGCACATTTACCAGAGCTGACATATTCCAATTAATAAATTCAAAATAAAGAGATATTTTTCTACCTTTTGTGCATTTTTTTCAGCTGCAATTGCTCCAGCCACTTTCTTCTGGTTTCCTCGTGTCTTCTGCTAACTCTCCATCGTCTGCTGTCCATTTGTCCTTTCTTCTCTCCTAGTTTTTTTTCCATTCTCTCTCTACATCTGCTTTAACATACTAATCTTTCTCCTTTTGCTCTTTCCTCATTCCTATTTCATCCACTCAAATTTTACCCCTCCATCCTCAATCCCCACTTACTCTCCCAATACCCGGCCAATTGTAGATTTTTTATCCCTCCCACACAAAATATTTTTCCCTTCTCCATTTTACTCTTCCAGCCCCATCCCATTCTAATCCTCCCCCAACATCAGCTCCCTTCTAGTTCCAGCCTCACCCAGCATCCATTCCCTTCTAGTCCCTGCATCAGCCCATTTCCAGTCCTAGCCACCCATCAGTCCATTTCCAGTCCTAGCAACCCCCCAACCCAATACCAGTCCTAGCCCCCATCAACCCACTTACAGTCCTAACCCCCCATCACCCCATTTTCAGTTTAAGCCCCCCCTATAACCCATTTCCAGTCAGCCCCCCATAGCCCATTGCCAGTCCTAACCCCCCCCATCAGCCCACAGCCCATTACCAGTCCTAACCCCATCAGCCCACCTCCAATCTTAACCCCCCCAGCCCATTTCCAGTCCTAGCCCCCCCCCATAGCCCATTACCAGACAGCCCCCATCAGCCCACAGCCCATTACCAGTCTTAACCCCCCCAAAGCCCATTACCAGTTCTAAACCCCCCCAACAGCCCATTACCAGTCCTAACCCCATCAGCCCACCTCCAGTCTTAACCCCCCCAGCCCCTTTCCAGTCCTAGCCCCCCATAGCCCATTACCAGACAGCCCCCATCAGCCCAAAGCCCATTACCAGTTCTAAACCCCCCCAAAAGCCCATTACCAGTCCTAACCCCATCAGCCCACCTCGAGGCTTAAACCCCCCAGCCCCTTTCCAGTCCTAGCCCCCCCCATAGCACATTACCAGACAGCCCCCATCAGCCCACAGCCCATTAGCAGTCTTAACCCCCCCAAAGCCCATTACCAGTTCTAACCCCCCCCAACAGCCCATTACCAGTCCTAACCCCATCAGCCCACCTCCAGTCTTAACCCCCCCCAGCCCATTTCCAGTCCTAGCCCCCCCATAGCCCATTACCAGACAGCCCCCATCAGCCCACAGCCCATTACCAGTCTTAACCCCCCCAAAGCCCATTACCAGTTCTAACCCCCCCCAATAGCCCACAGCCCATTACCAGTCCGAACCTCATCAGCCCACCTCCAGCCTTAATCCCACAACCCATTTCCAGTCCCAGCCCCCCCCCCCCCAATTGCCCATTACCCCTCCTACTCCTCCCCCCCCCCCCCCCCCCGTCGGCCTAAAGTAAAATTTAATTTAAAAAAAAAACCTGCTGGCTGCCGCCGCGGGGCCCCCTCTGCTGCCGCGGCAGCATGGACTGACCCGCGGGGGCCCCCTCTGCAATGTCGGTCGGTCGGTCCCTCCGTGCAGGCTGTGAGAGGCGCGAAGGCAGACTGTCTCCCTCGCGTCTGATGGCTCCGTGCAGGCTGTGAGAGGCGCGAAGGCAGACTGTCTCCCTCACGTCTCTGTTAAGCCCGCAGGGGCTGATGGGGAATTTCCCATCAGCCCCTGCGGGCTTAACAGAGACGCGAGGGAGACAGTCTGCCTTCGCGTGTCTCACAGCCTGCACGGAGGGAGGGAGGGAGGGAGGCATCGACATTGCAGAGGGGGCCCCCGCGGGTCAGTCCATGCTGCCGCGGCAGCAGAGGGGGCCCCACGGCGGCAGCCAGCAGGTTTTCCTAACTTGTTCATTTTTGTGGGCCCTTGCCAGCTGTGGGCCCTACGCCATGGCGTACATGGCGTATAGGTAAATCCGGCCCTGGGGGCAGCATGAGAGAATGCTTTCTTGTTTGTTGATTTTTTGGCCTTTATAAATTCCTTTGGTGTTATAAGTTTGTTTAGTTGGTCTCACCTTTGGAGATTATGATTGGGTTCTTTGTTAATAAGGTTGTTTAGAGTAAGATGTGCTGTGTTGTTCAAGACTTTGTAAGTAGTTAAAAGAGTTTTATAATGTATCCGGCATTGAATCGGGAGCCAGTGTAGATTCTCTAAAATAGGTGTTATATGTTAGAATGGTGGGGCATTCATGATAGTCCTTGCTGCTACATTTTGTGCTAGTTGGAGTTTTTTTAGATTTTGTTTTGTTATGCCTAGTAGGGTTAAGTTCGCAAAATCGAAATAGGGAGTTATTATAGCTTGTATTATACGTTGAAAATCCTGTAGATGCATTAGGGGGCGGAGTTGTTTTAAGACTTTTAGTTTAAAATAAACTTTTTTTGTTATATTTCTTATATGTGTGTCCATACTGAGGTGTTTGTCTAGTATTACTCCTAGGTAGCGTATTTCAGTTTTTATATTGATATCATTATTTTGCAGTGTGATGTGTGATGTGGGAATGAATGTTGTGTTTTTAGTTACTATTAGGGCTTCGGTTTTTGCATGGTTAATGAATAAGTTGTTTTCATTTAGCCAATTGTTTATTTCATTGAGGCAGGTATTAATAAGTAGTGTAGGAATATTAGGTATTGTGAATGGGACATACATCATTATGTCGTCCGCGTAAAGGTGATAGTGCACATTGAATTTTTTAAATATTTGACAGATGTGTTTTAAGTAAATATTAAATAGTAGCGCTGACAGTGCAGAGCCCTGGGGAGGCCTAGTTCCTGATTGTAAGTTTTTGAGGTGAGGTTGCCAATTCGTACCGTTTGAGTTCGGTCACTTAGGTATGATGAAAACCAGTTAAGAACCGTGGATTTTATACCTATTTGCCTTAGTTTATTAATCATTGTTGAGTGGTGAACACTGTCAAAGGCGGCAGAGATATCAATGAATATGAGTAGGAATGCCTGTTTTGAATTATCGATACCTCTTACAAGGGTATCAATAAGAACTGTTAGTAGTGACTCCACCCCGTGGTGAGGGCGAAACCCATACTGTTGGTCATCCAGGGGGGCTGAGCTATCAATGTATTCTTGGGTCTGGATTTGTACTGCTTTTTCGATTAATTTAGCCAAAAACGGGATGCTTGATATGGGTCTGTAGGATTTAGGAGATGTTTTGTCAAGGGTGGAGTTTTTTAAGATTGGGCGAATCTGTGCATGTTTTAGTGCTGGGGGTAAGTACCCAGTTTTTAGCGAAAGATTTATTATGGGGAGTATGAATTGTGAGAGGATAGGTAGAGAGAATTCTTTATCCATGTTACTGGACAAGGGTCAAGGAGTGAGGTTGTTGTATTAATGTTTGTTATGATGTTCTTGAGTGCAATGTTAGATAGAGGTTGGAAGTCAGTGCATTCATCTGCATAATGGGTTTGAGAGAGGTAATTAGATTTTGGTAAGTGGGGGTGGGACGTGATTTTGTTCATGTAGTAGTTTGCCAGGTCCTGTGGGGAGATTTCTGTAATTTCATTGCTGGAGTTGTGGGTATTATTCGTTAGCTTATGAGCTATTGTGAATAATTCTCTGGGTCTATTTATTGCATTGTTTAGTATTGAGGCATGGTAATTTTTCTTGGCATTGTTAATTGCATCCTTATATGAGTTAAGGAGAGTGATGTATGAATCTTTGTTAATGGGGTTTTTATTTTTTCTCCATTTGCATTCAGCTTTTCTTAGATTTCTTTTCATTATGTTTAGTGTGTTATTGTACCAGGGGGCTTGATCAGATTTAGAGTAAGTGTTTTTCTTAGTTGCTTGGTTATTGGCAGCTGCATTGTTAATGACTTCGTGCCAGTTGGATACCGCTACATCAAGATTTTGTGGTGCAATAGATAATTTGGGAATTATCATGTCTAGGAACTCCTCTTCGTTATATTTTTTAAATCTGTAAGGCGGAGCATTAATTGGGATTCGTTTAACTATTGAGTTATTGATTGTAATTTTAAAGTTAATGAGATGGTGGTCTGACCAAGGGGTTGAGGTACATTTGAGGGAGTTATTAAGTACATTTTGCAACAAGAGAGAATGCTTCTTGTGGAGGGTTTTCTGTACTGAAAAAAATCTGAAAGAAATTCATTTTGTGTATTGGGCTTATATAAACATATTTGATAAGATTGTTTGATAAGGTGAATATGGATCACTTTGATGAGACTACTTTTTCCTATAAATTGTGTTTTTTTATAAGTACACTTTTGATTTTACAGGAATAGTTTGTTTGATCCATACGTTTTGGTTGGAAAGTAACAGGATAACATATGGTTGGGGTGGCATGCACAAATGCTTGCACAGCAAGGGTAGGGATGCACTACTGACGTGAACAAGGCACAAAACTGAAGTCTAGGTGGCTGAGGGCCATGCCACCACTCACTTGCAAGGTGGAGATGGGAGTCTTTCGGCTCAGTGTCTGGTTTGAGTGTAGGAAAGGCCAGGCCACTCACAACTTGCATTATTTTGGGGGAGGACCTCCTCGCTCATGAAGTCATTACTGGGTAAACAGAATGGACCATGTCAATCTTTATCTGTCATCAATCACTATGTTACTATGTTTGTTCATAGATGGGTCATTCTGTCTTTCCATCTGTAGTCATTAGGCATTGTGTATATTCACAGACACATAGGTTTACTAAGATGGCCACACATGCCCAAGTCAAAGATAAGAAGAGATACATGATAGTGCAAGAAAGAATGAAATATCAGAGGGTTTCCCAACCCTTTCTGGCAGAAGGAAAGCCTAGCATGACTGCAGTGATAAAGATAAGTGCTGGTGGGTTTGCAATCCCTCCTGACTCAAGAAAACATCCATGAGATGAGAGGGGAGAGGATGGTCAGAGAGGGAAGGTAAAAGAAAGGAGGGGTAAGTGAGGGGAGGGGAGGTGGACATAGGGAGTAATGAGTGCTGGAAAATGCATCTATCTACGATGCTTGTGGAATGCACCTTTCATTCTGTTTGTTATATTTTGCACATTTTTAGGAATATAAGTTGGGCACCCCTTATTATATCAACATTCTCTGTTATTTAAAACTCTTTTCCCATGTTCCCACTTCAGCTGTTTAAGTGTTGTATACCTGCTTTACGTTTGACACTGGTAGAGCTTTTTTTGAGGGGGTACTTGGCTGTACTAATGAATACCTACACCTTTTCTATTGCTTGCTAAAATAGACCCATATATTAATGAAAGAGCCTAGCCTCTGCACATTCCAAACACACACACACACATTTATTCTGTACTTGATGAGGTTCTATCTATATTTTGTATAGGTGACCGAGGTGAATATTTTGTTGGCATGCAATTTCTCAGTAAGGATTTGTAGCAGTCCAGCTTGTTCTCTTTTCCCAACAAGGGTACATTCTAAGGAGTGCTGTAATATTTGCAGTGCTGCCTTTTCATACATTTTGTGGCTGGTTGCAGGGGACATGGCTATTGTAGAGGCATACCTCTGAGTAGCCTCTTGTCCCCATAAAGATGGCCTTGTATATGAGTACTCACACTTTTATTTGCTAGAAAAAAAAAACATTGGACACTGATATGAAATTCTGATGATCAGCTCAGCAGCACCCTCATACTAAATTTATTATAAATGGCAGTGGGGGTGTATTATCGACCGCCTGGCCAAAATGAACAAATGGATAATGAAATGCTCAAAGAAATCAGGGACGCTAACAAAAGTTACAGCACAGTAATAATAATGGGTGATTTCAATTACCCTGGTATTGACTGGGTCAGTGTCACGGCAGGACATGCTAGGGAGATAAAGTTTCTAGATGAAATAAATGACTGCTTCTTGGAGCAGCTAGTTCATGATCCGACCAGAGGGGAAGCCATTTTGGACCTAGTCCTTAGTGGAACACCAGATCTGGTGCAAGAGATAAGGGTGTTGGGGCCACTTGGCAATAGTGATCATAGCATGATCGTGTTTGATTTAATTAATGGAGGAGGGATAGTAAGGAAATCCACAGTACTACCTTTTAACTTTTGAAAGGGAGACTATGATAAAATGAAGAAAATAGTTAAGAAAAAACTAAAAGGAGCAGTTGCAAAGTTTAAATACTTACATCAAGCTTGGGTGTTGATTAAAAATACTATTTTGGAAGCCTAGACCAGCTGTATTCCATGCTTTAAGAAAAGTGGAAGGAAGTCCAAAACACTGCCAGCGTGGTTTAAAGGTGAGGTCAGAGAAGCTGTTGTTGCCAAAAAAGCATCTTTCAGGAAATGGAAAAAAGAGCCAAATGATGAAAACTGGAAACAGTAGAAGCAAGTTAAATGCAAGGTATTAATAAGACAGGCAAAGAGAGAATTTGAGAAGAAGCTTGCTGTGGAAGCAAAAACGCGTAATAAAGACGCTTTCAAGTACATTCATAGCAAAAAATCTGTGAGAGAGTCAGTTGCACCATTAGATGATAGAGGGGTAAAAGAGGCACTAAGGGGGGACAAGGCCATAGCGAAGAGACTGAATGAATTCTTTGCTTCGGTCTTTACTGAGAAAGATGTAGGTATGTTACCCATGACTGAAGTGGTATTTAAAGGTGATACTGCGGAAGAATTGAAAGAAATATCGATACACCGGGAAGATGTATTACAACTATTTGATAAACTGAAGAGTAGCAAATCACCTGGACCAGATGGTATATATCCAAGGGTGTCGAAAAACTGAAACATGAGATTGCAGACCTGCTATTAGTAATCTGTGAACTATCATTAAAATCATCTGTAATACCTGAAGATTGGAAGATGGCCAATGTAACGCCAATTTTTAAAAAGGGTTCCAGGGGTGATCCAGGAAACTACAGATCAGTAAGCCTGAAGTCGGTACCAGGAAAAATGGTAGAAATCATAATAAAGGACAAAATTACTGAACATGTAGAAAGTCATGGCTTAACGGGAGACAGCCAACATGGCTTTAGACAAGGAAGACCTTATCTTACTAAACTGTTATGTTTTTTTGAAGGTGTGAATAAACAGATAGACAAAGGTGACTCGGTTGATATAGTGTATCTGGACTTTCAGAAAGCCTTTGACAAGGTCCCTCATCAGAGACTTTTGGCAAAACTAAAATGTCATGGGATAGGAGGCAGTGTACTATTATGGATCAGAAACTGGTTAAAAGATAGAAAGCAAAGGGTAGGGCTAAATGGCCAAGTTTCCCAATGGAGAAAGGTGAATAGTGGAGTACCCCAGGGATCTGTGCTGGGTCTACTGCTTTTTGACATATTCATAAATGACCTGGAAAAGGGAATAACGAGTGAGGTTATCAAATTTGCAGATGTAACAAAACTATTTAAAGTTGTTAAAAACCATGAGGATTGTGGAAAATTGCAAGAGGATCTTGATAAATTGAAAGACTGGGCATCCAAATGGCAGATGAAATTTAATGTGGACAAGTGCAAAGTTATGCACCTAGGAAAGAACAACCCAAACTATGGTTACACGGTGCAAGGTTCCATATTAGGAACCACCACCCAGGAAAAAGATTTAAGCATTATCGTGGATAATATGTTAAACCCTCCACCCAGTGTGCAGCAGCGGCCAAGAGAGCAAATAGAATGCTAGGTATCATAAAGAAAGGAATAGAAAATAAAACAAAGGATATTAAAATGCCTCTGTATCATTCCATGGTGCAACCGCACCTTGAATATTGTGTGCAATTCTGGTCGCTGTATCTTAAAAAGGATATAGCGTTATTAGAAAAGGTACAGAGAACAGCCACCAAAATGGTAAAGGGAATGGAAGGATACCCCTTTGAAGAGAGCCTAAAAAGGTTAGGGCTTTTCAACCTGGAAAAGAGACGGCTGAGGGGAGATATGATAGAGGTCTATAAATTAATGAATGGAGTGGAACGGGTAAACGTAGATCGATTGTTTACATCATCAGAATACAGAAGGACTAGGGGATATGCAATGAAGCTACAGAGTAACTATTTAAGACTAATAAGAGAAAATATTTTTTCACTCAATGTGTAATCAATCAAACTCTAGAATTTGTTAGTGTAGCCGGGTTTAAAAAAGGTTTGGACAAGTTCCTGGAGGAAAGGTCCATAAACCATTATTAAAAGGGACCCAGGATATCACTGCTTGACCCAATACAAGCATTGTGGAACCTATGTCTTTTGGAGAAACTGCTAGGTACTGTCGGCACGCCTCCCTGGTGGCCAGTGGACGCCAGGGCAGGTGGGACATAAAAATTTTAATATTAAGATAGGAGAGTCTTTTAAGGGCCAAAAGGCACTTGGTCCTTGTAGTTTTTAGCTCCAATCTTTAAAGAAACCATTAAAGCAGAGTGGTGGGAAAAAGAAGGCTTTTATTCCCTTTACACAAAGGTTCCAATTGTTGGGTTACAACTCAAAGTAAATGTCCTTAATTCAGGTAAGAAAGAAAACTCAGGGTTTAAAGCAAAACTGTTGAATTTCACAGGAATAACAGTGCTTAGTCAATTAAAGAATGCTCAGTTAGCAATTCAAGCAATTCACAAGTCTGGCAAAGACTCTATGCTACCAGATACACAGAGAGTACAATCCATTTCCTGGTCTGATAATTCTCCTGCCAGTTCCACTTGCACTGGCTCATAATCAGATATGTCTGACTCTGTATCCCTAGTTTCTTGGGAAACACCTCCAGGTGTTTTGTATATCTCTTGCAGTACTTGCCAATGTCCTTGGCCTAGCCTAGGGCGTCGGCCACGTGCTGTATTAGGATTAAATGTGTTTTCTCTTCTTAGAGGTTTTATAGCAGCTTTACCATAGTCTTTAACATTTATAGACTTCTTCATAGGCATATATTTATCATACCTTGTATTGCAGCAACAAGCAGGTAAATGGCTTTCTTCAATTGCTTGCCTCTCACAGTCAGCAGCTTGATGAAATCCTTTTCTTTGAAAGTTTGGTTTACCTTGCAGCCTTTGAACCCCTTCTCCTGGTAAGCGCCTGCTTCTGCATAAGCCCAGCTCCTGGCTTTCCTGCTCAGCATGGCTTAGCTTCTCCAGCTGATTCTCCTTTGGCTTCTGCTTGCAATTAGTACAGTGCTTTTGCCTCTTCGGGCAAACAGCTCTCTCTCTATCTTGAGCTGGTCCCTCCTTAGGTCCTTCCTCAGCTCCTGGTGAGTCACCTCTCACTCCTGGTGATCCTCTAGCTCCGGAGAAATCAGGTTTCCACTTCAACCTCTCCTCTCCAGTCTTCCACTCTCCCCTTATAAAGCACTCCTGCCTTTGAGGATTGGGAGCTGGTTGTCAGTTCCTCGTGACCAGCTGGGCGTGGCCCTTCAGTCTCTCTGAATGCCCTCCTGCTCCCTCTAGCTGGTTCCTGCGAATATTGCAACTTATGCACATCTTTTTTCCTCTGAAAAACAGCTTCTTTTTTCTCCTCTGGGCTTTCATCAGCCTTCGCTGCATTACAGTACGTATGACCTAGATTGGCCACTGTTGGAAGCAGGATACTGGGCTTGATGGGCCTTGGTCTGACCCAGTATGGCATATCTTATGTTCTTATGGCAGAAGCAGCTAAGTAGAAGAAAACTTCAAAAGCCCTCCCTACTAATACCTGTTCAGAAATAAAATAAAAATTAGAATGAAAAAAGTATACATAAGTCTTTCCTGTTATTTATGGTGGCCCTTTGAACTATTTCAATTTCTTGGATATCTTTTTTATGGAAGAAAAGCCTAGGACTACATCCCATGCTCCAAATTTGACCCGGCAAGAGGGCAATACAGTGGAAATGGGATCTCTCTTCCACTTACTTCAACCTCTGCCTCTGTTTAATCTATACTGCCATGCACCAGCTTTTGCAGTTGCACACAGTGTCCCAAGTCCATTATCTTGTAACACTCCCAAGTTCTTTTTTTTCTGGTTGGCACAAAAAAATCGTTAGAATTTTTTCAAATATATTTGGATAGCTAGACTCTGTTCTTGTTTTTGTATGGTGAGACTGTCTTCCTGTTCCTGTATATGCAGGAATGAGGAGAGAGCTGGCAGGTCTGTAACACTGAGGAAAAGAAAATGTAAAAGCATAGGACATGCAGTATTACTGGTGTTCCATCACACCTTTGCCTCGATTAAGGGGCATCTTGAGAAACACAGATAGCGATGGCCCATCTATTCTGTCTAATTTCTTTCCTGATGCAATGCCAGGGACTCCCAGTTGACTTCTGGATATACATTTGATGAAAGGACTGAGTTCTAAAGTATTGCTGGCATTCCTCTCTCATTAAGATTATGGAGGGGAATTTTCAAAGGGACATCCAAGTGCAATCTGTGATGTCTAAACCCGAACATCTGAAAAAAAAGCAGGCACGTATGGGTGCAGATATGATTTCACAGACGTAGATGTGCCTGATATGGACATCTGCGGGGGCATCTACATAGACATCCCCAGAATAGTGTTTCAGAACTAGGATGTCTAGGAATAGCCTAATGGTAGTGGGCTGGGAATGTGGAAGCCAGGATTCAAATGCCACTGGTGTTATCATTGAAATTGTGCCGAGTACTGGAGATGATGGAGTATTTTCTTCTCTACATTCTCTGGATGTTTTTCAGCCAAAACAAGCAATTTTCAGGTGCCTAGAGCAGGTCTAAACGTAGATGCAATGCTGGACGTCCGCAACATTTCTGAGAACAGGCAGGGATGTCCAGGTTCCTGAGAACACCCCAGCCATGCTTTCACCATACTCTGTTCAGAGTTGGACATCCACAGACCCAACTTCTAAAATGGCTCTGGAGATGTCTCTGGGCTTTGGATGTCTCTATGCCAGTTTTTGGACAACTTCTAAAGCAGAACTTGTTCAGCCTTTATTAAGTTCACCTTACTGACAGTCCCTGGACCAGGAGATTGCCAGGAATTTTTCCCCGAGACTGCCTTTTGTCAGATTTGCTGCAGGTAGTGAAAAAATTGTGAATCTGACCATTGAGTACTATTAGCAGCAAAGATAACAGGACCCATATCTGCAAATTGCAATTGTATATTGCCTGATTGGGTAGTCACCATCATGGCCAAAACATATAAATGTTCTTTTTTCACAAGGAGTCATATGTTTATTGGTCTCCGGTAAATATATAACTCTGCTATCAATGGACACTAAAAGCTTATACAGACAGTAGTACCGGGCTCAAAAAAACATTTAGCCATTATGGCACTATCCATGGAGAGACAGGGTAGAAAGGAAGGCAGAGCAAAGGTGCAATCTAAGAATATCCATATAGTGGTGACAGTCAGCTTCTGTACAGATAAACTATACATTTAGTTTAGGCCTGCTGAATAGTAGGCTTATACTAAACAGCAGCAGAGGGAGTCTCTGCACTATACATATAACAGTGCTGAAAATGCAGATTAATTTAAGAGCCACAGCCAGCGCTTAAATAACTATGGTGATTGCCAACCCTGAAGATTACCCTCATAAAAACCAGTGCAATCAACACTATCTGTCAGTGTTGCTTCCTGTGAGAATAAATTTGTGCAGTTTTATGACTGGTTCTCCAAACCTAGCCAAATCAGGACATATCCTGGCTGAAAAATGGCCTCATCCACTCACTCTTACTTGCTAATCGATCCAGCAAAGAGCACCGAAGTATTTGTGAAAGATTTTATTGGGGTAATCTTCAGGGATGGTCATCACCATAGTCATTTATGACCCAGAAGCAGAGTAATATGGGACCTACTTATTATCCATCTTTCAATCACCTCCACAGACAAGTACTCGCAGGGCATCTGTGGAAAAAGCAAAGAAGAGGAGCGTTATACTCTTCACACACAGAAAAGAAAGGCTGGAGAGCTTGCAATCGAAAGAAAGAAGGTTTACAGACAGCAAAGGGAGAGGGAGAAGTCAGGTCAAGTAACTTCTCAAGAAAAGATGGGATTTGAGCTCTTGAACCACTGTCACGCCACTGCCATAGTTACACAGCTACATTGAAAGATAACCGGAAGACCAAAGAGTACAACCTTTCTCTGATCAATTAACAGCTTTCTCTAGAGCAGTGGTTCTCAACCCAGTCCTTGGGACATACCTAGCCACTCAGGTTATCAGGATAACCACAACTACAGTAAGAATACACAGCCATGGCATTCTTAACAATGCTCGGGAACCACAGCCACTATCTCAAGATCTGTAGTTCATCAAGATTTATTTTATTCTAGTTGAAACTTTTGTTTTCAAAGTCCAAACCATGAGCAGTAGTCTCAGGGCCACTTCAACCCCTTATGTTCCCCCTCCCACCGCCACTGTTGCCCCTCTCTGGGACATGCTGCCGTGGCAACACATAAAAAAGGCACTGCTGCACTGGAGTTACCTTCTTTTCTGAAGCTGTGGTGCAGTTCGTGCTTCTGTTCCCCCCCCCCCCCCCCCCGATGAATCAGAGTGGAGGTAGAAGCGGAAACGTAAATGGCACCATGGCATTGTAAAAGATGATAACTCGGGTGCCATGGTGCCTTTGTTATGTATTGGCACTGCTGCACGTCACAGAGGGGGGGTGGGCAGGAGCAGGGCTGCTGTTACCCATGGGCAGCAGGGCCCCCTTGTGGAGGGGACCAGGGCAGCTGCCCTTTTGCCCATAGGTAAAAGCAGCCCTAATTAGTCTAGGCCCTGGTATTACCTGGGCTAACTACTGTAATGCAATTTACTTGGATTTACCATGATCCTACTGTATGTGCACCCATTACAACCGATCCAGAAAGCCGCTGCTCTTGTGATTACAGATATCAAGACTGTTGAACATATTTCACTTTCTCTATTGTCTTTGGACCTGTTGCTGGTGGAGTATCATATTATAAGAGCATAAGAACATACAACTGACAAACCTAGACCCCAATGCATCCCAAATACTCTGTACAGGGAGGATTTTGGACAGTTAAATTTTTCACCAGTTTACATTCTTGAGGAGGAGAGTAAATTTCCCATTTTATATCTCCAGTCAGGAGGAATATTGTGAAGGAGTTTTCTGATTTTGTATAACTGGCCAGAGCACAAGACTGTGACTGTGACTGCTTAACATGCTACAGATTGGGAGTTTTGTGTTTTGTATAAGCATTTTGCAGTGACAACAGAAGGAATCTGAGGTGCCCCACCTGGTTCATAAGAAGCCAAATGGAACTACATCATGTCGCAGGACATTGAAAGGCTGATTCTTTTAGAGTTTTCATTTTTTCTTTTATGGTTTTATCTTGTCTTTTTATTGTACATACATAATTTTGGGAGATCACCAATATAGGTGCTGTATTTAAAGTTCTCCACTGACAAGCAGGGGAGGTGCAGGCACATTTAATGGTGAAGTCTGCAATCTGATCCATTGTGCAGCTCTTTTAGCTTAGTAGAATTTGTTTTTAACAGTACTAGGCATGCATCCTGATGCTCTGACTTCAGTCATTTCTTTTCTGCGGCATTATCTACACACACCGTGAGCTCTCTCTCTCTCTCCTGCCACTTTGAGCTTAATTTCTTTCTACCAAATTAGTCCCCAGTTTAAAGTCAGATTTTGCTGCAGCTGCCTCCCTTCACCCGTGGCACTGATTTCAAAAGAGGAACAATTTTTAAACTTCTCTTTTCCTCACTCAGACAGTCATGCCAGAGCTATTGGCTCAAAAAGCTTCTGTACCCGTTGGATGCAATTTCTCCCCTACTTTCCTCCTTTGGGTCCTGGCAGTACACCACCAGGGGAGAAAGCATCTAAAACTGACAGAAAACTGAGCTGCATGGGAGACATATATGCACCAGCAATGGCTTCAGTTCTGGGAACTGCCGGCCTTTCAAATCAGGACCACGCTTCCTCTAAAACATCCCCTGGAAGTACAGCAGTTCAGGATGCCACTCAGCAACTTGGTAAAAAGCATGCCAAAGTGAAGCATACGGCCACTTCTGATTCCTTACACTTTGGAGCTGAAAAATACAGAAATGAACCTCGCAAGTCAGTTTACAGTGCATTGCAAAAGTATTCATCCCCTCTGTGTTTGTCCTGTTTTGTTGCATTGCAAACTGGAATTAAAATGGAGTTTTGGGGGTTAGCCCCATGTGATATACACAACATGCCTACATCTCTGAAGGTGCAAAATTTCTTTCATTGTGACACAAACAATAATTAAGACAAAAAAGAAACTGAAAGCAGGAGTGTGCAAATGTATTCACATCCCTCCCCCCACCACCACAAAGTCAATGGGGTATGTTTACTAAGGTGCGGTAATGTCACCGGCGGTAAGTGCAGTGCTAATGTTACCAACGCCATATAAGGAAGTGGGTAGGTAGGAGGGTGTTCCGGCGTAAAGGGAGCAATGGGCTGTTTAACGTGCGGTAAAGGGCACTTTGGTCATTTAGCGCACGTTAATGGGACATTGCACGTTAAGGCTGACAAGGCGCCTTAAGGGCTCTAAGGCGCTCTAACCTAAGGCGCCTTAAGTTGGGGCGCTTTAAAGCTTTTAGGGCACCTTGACATAAGGCGCCTTAGGTTAAGGCACCCTAAGGCTTTAAGGTGCCTTAACCTAAGGCTACCTAAGGACTTTAAGGTGCCTTAGGTTAAGGTGTTTTAAGTTAGGGTGCTTTAAAGCTTCAAGATGCCTTAACCTAAGGCACCTTAAAGCCCTTAGGGCACCTTAACCTGAGGTGCCTTAACCTAAGGCGCCCTAAGGGCTTTAAGGTGCCCTAATGTAAGGTGCCCTAAGGGCTGTAAGGTGCTTTAAGTTGACAAGCAGGAAATATAAGGCATAAAAACAGCTGTAACCCTAACACTGGATAGAACAGCAAGGAAATGCAATGAACAAGTGATGGAAGGAAGGAGAGGTGGGAGCTGATTGACCTGTCATATCTGCGGGCACCCTATGTGGCAGCAGGTAAAGTGGACAAACATGTTGGAGGTGGCTGTACCGATGCACAAGGTGTTGGCAATGTAAAGTGCTACAATGGCAGTGAGTGGCAGAGGGAATACATGTCCCCCAGTGGAGGCAGAGGTGGCAAGATATGTGCAATGATAGGAGGACAGAAGAATAGTAGTGCCATGCAGATCAGGCACAGGAGAGACAAGCACGAAGAGCCGCAATGCAGAAAAGCGTACCAGTGCAGGACATGGGGTAGCAGCCTGCACAAAACGACAGGACTGTACAGAGCTGACAGACGCAGATAGATGGACTGAAGGATGGTTGGCAACTGTTGTGAGGGTGTTATGGACTAGCAGCACAGATCTGCAGAGATGTGACTGTTACAGGCATGAAAATTATTTGAGTAGGAAAGGCATAAAAAATAGAACAAAGAGGAATTGAACCCGTGACCACTGCCTAGAAAGTCATTGCACTAACCAGTAGGCTACACCTCTATGGCTTTTTCTATAGCAATGGCTGGATACAGAAAGACTGCAGGTCACCACACAAAATATCTGCTATGTGTGCCAGGCTAGGGTAGCCCCACCAGTACCCATGATGCCATGCACATGCAGAACAGCAGTCTACAGCTGATCACCAAATGGAGAATGCACCTCTCCAGTACCTCAGCTTGGTAAGAAGAACTGACAGTGTGTGATACTGGCACAGAGCAGCTACAGACCATGCCATTGTGCAGCTTCTGTGTTCACCATGAGAGTGAGGATGGGCGCCCAGCACCAGGTTCGCAGTACCCATGGTGCCTAGAGAGAAGCTCTGCTGCAGGTCCCCATCACTACTAGTGTGTGACAAGTGTTCCTTGCAGTGGAACTTTAAGTAATCCTGTGTCCATCTGTATTCCCCAGTCACATTTATCCCTGGTGGCCCAGGACCCACCCAGAATAATGCATACCCAGTGTTACAGTGTGGCTGCCAAGGTCACCTGTTATCATGGAAGAGGGGTGTCTAGACTCGCATGAGGTTTATGTAGCACTGCCTAATATACTGCCCTCTCTAGGTCAAAGTGGTGTACAGTACACGCCCACAATCAACCTTTTTGTAATTGAGGCAGTGGAGGGACATGAAGAATGGCTGTGGGACCAGCAACCCCAGTCCTGCTGGCAAAAGGCTGCTGTCCAGGGTGGTTGGTCCAGAACTGTACCTGTTACTAGGGCACTGGCACACCAGCAGTAGCCCTGGACAACCTCAGTTGCCCCCCACCAAGGTCTGACATTCACCAGCAGAAGGCACAGTCAGACTGCACCTGCTGCACCCCACAAAGTGTTCCAGCCATGCACATAATAACTCTGGACAGCCCGCTAGCCAGTCCATACTGCATGTTCGCAAAGGAACTATGTGCACCCAGAATTAGGATATACAGCACAAACGCCAAGCAGGTAGCTCAGTGATTAGGCCCCAGAACAGGAAGCATACAGATCTAAAAACAGATGCTAAATAGCACTATGTGGGAACATAGCCATGCCATGGTCACTGCTCGGTCAGAGTGAGAGTGTCCTCCCAGCATGACATGCTGTGGCGACCCTGGCCATGCAGGTGGTGGTCAGGTACTACTATGTCCCAGTCATTGCCCTACCTCCTATGCAGATGCATCCTGCCCAATCCACCCTAGGAAGCCACAAAACAATGGATAGACATACACACACCCAATCCTATTGCAGCATTGTGCAAAGATAGGGGTAGTTGGCAACCTTGCCTGCCACACTGGTCCTGATCACAGCACAGACATTGCTAAAATGTGCAGGAGCTAGTAGTAGTGCTCTGGTGATAACTGCTGCTCCATGCTGGAGCCAATAGCCTGACTCTCCATGCAGCTTTGAATAGTGGAGCCTGTGTGTGTGGGTGTTTGTACCCCTGTTGGCCAATGCTTTGGGGATTGCAAATGTTCATGTTGTATCTGCAATGTAGGGTAAAATGTAGGGACATGCTCTGCACAATCCACAGCTAGGATCTAGACACACTGTCTGTGTGTATTGCACCACACTGTTGCCACAGAAACACAGCAATCCCTGGGGCTACCTTTACTTTTCATCAGAAAGACCTTTTCTGTTGCACTGTTCACCATGCACTGGAACAGGACATGGCCTAGGTCGGCTGCAGGCAGGTGCCACTGCCCTCTCCAGCACCAACACCCCCCCCCCCCCCGGCCATGCTGACATGCCTATATGCTGTCGGTGGTGGTAGTGTGCAGTCCCAGGCCATCCAACGTGCAGGTAGGCGGGTGCCTATAGTGCGAAGTCTGGGGTGGGGAGGCATACATGGACATCCACACATCCCCCCCATCACCGCCTACCAATGTTATGTCCCTTCCACATGGGGGAGAGAGGGCTCGGGGGTGTCAGGTTGGTGCTCTAGCAACCATTGGTTAGGGTGGACCAGGTAAAAGTAGGTAGATTGTATGCCAGCAGACTGTGGACAGGCTATGGCATGCAATGTGGGTACTGTGTACCCATTTTGGACTACTGGGTGCATATATCTGTTTCAGACGACATGTGGTCACACCCTTCACTGCCTTACCAGGGACTGTAGTTAAGGGTGTTTTTTTAGTTGGGTTTACGAACAGTTTTTGACGTATCCTGGGGAAGGTACGTATACCCTTGTTAGCGTGGTCCCCAGATGTGCACTGCTTGCCCCATTACAGGCATTGTGGTTCCTGTGTGACATTTGGGGTACCTGCTGGGTACATGTCCTCTGGATGGGACACTGTGGAACACAGACTACTGGTCATGTTGACCTTGGTCTGATGCTGTCTTACTGATTTCCAGTTTCTGTGTTCCTATGTGCCACCTAGGTGACAGCCAAGTCCACCCAACTGCCCCCACTGCATGTCCCACCTGCAGCCCCCTTTGCCCCATTTGAGTGGAGGAGTGGCCTAGTGGTTGGGGCAAGGTACTTCAGGCCGGAAGGTCAGGGGTTCAAATCCCACTAGAGGACAGCAACCTTGGGCCGGAAGGACTGTGGTTTCTAGTCCCACAGGTGCTCCTTGTGGTCTTGGGCAAGCCACTTAACCCTCCATAGCCCATGTTCCCTGTAAGATAATTATCTCCAAGTTATAATGCCCTGTTCAATGTAATTTCAGCTTGTTCAATGTAAACCGCCTTGATATCATGAAAGGCGGTATATAAGAAATGTTAAATAAAATAAATAAATAAATAAAAATAAAATAAATTTGCACCATCACCATAGTGCCCTTTCATACTTGAGCATTTTGCTGTTGCTGTAAATGGAGCACTACTATCACTTTTCTTGGGCTCCCTGTCTGTGGTCTACATTGCTGACATTGAAATGGTCTCTCTCTCCTGCAAATGTGCATTTACCAACAGGTTTTCACTAGCAGTAATGTCCCAGCATTAATATTCCAGTGTTAGTGTAGCAGGGGCCTCTCCCCGCCCACTCCCCGCCCATTGACCCCTTCTCTCTGCCTTCTCTCCATCCTCTGGGACGGTTACCGCTGTCGGTAGCGTTACCAATGCTACATTACCGCGCCTTAGTAAACATACCCCAATATGTTGTAGAGCCATCTTTTGCTGTAATTACTGCTGCAAGTCTCTTGGGGTATGTCACCCATTCCTTAAGACAAAACTGCTCCAAATCCTTCAAGTTAGATGGGTTGCATTGCTGTACAGCAATCTTCAAGTAATGCCACAGATTCTCAATTGGATTGAGGTCTGGGCCTTGACTAGGCCATTCCAGACATTTAAATATTTCCCTTTAAACCAGCTTTAGCAGTATGTTTAGAGTCATTGTCCTGCTGGAAGGTGAAACTACGTCCCAGTCTCAAATCTCTGGCAGACTGAAACAGGCTTTCCTCAAGAATTGCCCTTTGTCCTGTATTTAGTGCCATCCATTGTTCGTTCAATCCTGACCAGTTTTCCTGTCCCTGCCAATAAAAAATATCCCTATAGCATGATGCTGCCACCACCATGTGTCACTGTGGGAATGGTGTTCTTGGGGTGATGGGAAGTGTTGGGTTTGCGCCATACATGGTGTTTCCCATGATGGCCAAAAAGTTCAATTTTCGTCTCATCTGACCAGAGAACCTTCTTCTATGTGTTTGGGAGGTCCGCCACATGCTGTTTTGCAAACTCCAAACTTGTTTTCTTATTTCTTTCTTTAAACAATGACTTTTTTCTGGCCACTTTTCCATAAAGCCCCTCTCTGTGGAGTGTATGGCTTAAAGTGGTCCGCTGTGGATCTTTGTAGCTCTTTCAGTGTTATCCTTAGTGTCTTTGTAGCCTCTCTGATTAATGCCCTCCTTGCCCAGTCTGTGAGTTTTGGTGGGCGGCCTTCTCTTGTCAGGTTTGTAGTGGTGCCATATTCTTTCTATTTTGTTATAATGGATTTAATGGTGCTCTGTGGGATATTCAGAATTTGGGATATTTTTTTTATAACCCAACCCTGATCTATACTTCTCCACAACCTTGTCTCTGACCTATTTGGAGTGCTCTTTGGTCTTCATGTTGCTTGCTTAGTGGTGTTGCAGAGTCAGGGGCCTTTCAGAACACACATATTTATACAAGCATCATGTGGCAGATCATGTAACACTGACTGCACCCGGGTGAACCCTAATCAGCTAATTATGTGATTTCTGAGGTTAATTGGTTGGACCAGATCTTATTTAGGGGTTTCATAGCAAAAGGGATGAATACATATGCACTCACAACTTTTCAGGTTTTACTTGTTTGTTATATATTGTCGGCGCTCCCCCTTGTGGCCTGGCAGTTGCCTAGGGGTAAGAGGGCGCCCCGATCGTCCTTTGTATTAGAATTAACCCATTCGCATGTAGTTGTGTCTGGATAGATTAGAGCCAAGATCAAAGGTCGCAGGAAATTTCTTTTTATTTAGGAAATAAGGTTCTACTTGACCAAATCAAATTCTTTGGTAAGGAATTTGAATATTACAAACAAAAATAATCAGGATGCTTCTCCATTCATAAACATAAGCCTTATCACACAGTCCTTGGCTGGCCTTGCTTCTGCGGCTTAGTTTAAACACATATTCACCAAAGGTAATCCTTTACAAATAGCAATCTGTTCTCCGGTCCCCAGGAGGCAGTACAGTACTTCACTGTTACTTTCACAGCTTTGCATAGCACTAATTCCCTGGTCCACCAACAGGCTTTAAAACTCAGTACATTTCTCTCCAAGATACTTTCAAACTTTTAGCTCACTCATGGCTCCATTAATCTTGCAGCTTTATCAGACCAGCATTCATTAATTTGCCTGGCTAAAAGTTATGGGTTTTAGCAAAGAACATTCTCATTCAGAACTTCTGGGTTTTTCTCCAATTACTTTAAAAACCCTTTCAGCTTCTTATTCCTCTCTGGCACAAAGGGAACATTAAAACTCCATATCAGAAACCTCACTCTCATTATAAGTGTCTCCCAGTTCCATCTCCTCTCCACTGGACTCTCTCAGAGACTTGTTCTCCACAGCGTCTGCCTGAGGAGCCTTCACATGCTGCAAACCTTTTATCAGCTGCTCCCAATTAGACTTCTCACTACGGGAGGTTGTGGGGGAAGGGCAGGAAAAGGCTTCCCTATTCAAAAGCTTTTTAAGGGCTTGTAAAGGGCTCACCTTGCCAGCAGTGTGGTGTCCCCTTGTAGGCTCAGCTAGAGACGTACCCTTGCTTTCAGGTTCTCTCAGGAATACTCTACTCCTCTGCTTCCCAACAGTAGCTTGGTTAAAACCAACTTTTCCAGGCTTCACGTCAGCTGCAGGTTTCCTGTCAGCTGAGCTGTGCTCCAGGCTGGAACTGTCCCTGTACTGTCTGCAGGAGGTATTTCCTCTAAACCTTCCAGTAAGGTCTCTGCTCCTCAGCTCTGTCCTCAGAGGATCCTTACACTGAGAATGGCCAGTCCACCAGCATTTAGAAAATATCTCTTCCTCAGAAGAGTCTTCCCCTGGGCTTTGCTCTGACCTTCTCTCCTCTCTGTTCCTGTCTCTGTTCAGCTTCCTCCGTCCCACCGACGCTGCAACCACTCCTGAGGTTGAATCTGAATCTCTGTCTGTGTCTGCTCCTTCTCTGTCTCTCCTTGAATATGGAGCTGTGTTTCTCCCTCCGTCTCTCCTTGAACGTGGAGCTGTGCCTGGGTCTCCGTTTTTCTTGTGAGTGAAACTTCCCTGCTTAAATGTTTGGGGCTGTCCTATGGCTCTTGACTCCGCCCCCAAACCTCTCCCATCACCTCCCTTGGTTTCCATGGGAACTGGGTGTGTCTTTGGCTCTACACTCCTGTGCAGGGAATCTTTGGCTTTGTTTAGAGTGTTAACCCTTGCTGTGCCCACAGTTCTTTTGGGTTCAGGAAAAAAGGACTGTTTTTCTCCACTCTAAACCTGCTTCTCCACCACAATATACAAGGTATTTCATTGTCATTTCACTTCACCAATTTGGATTATATTGTTAGGTCCATTACCTAACATCCAAATGAACCTCCATTTTCATTAACATCAGAACATAAGAACATAAGATATGCCATACTGGGTCAGACCAAGGTCCATCAAGCCCAGTATCCTGTTTCCAACAGTGGCCAATCTAGGTCATACGTACCTAGCAGTTTCCCAAAAAGACACAGGTTCTGCAATGCTTGTACTGGGTCCCTTCTTAATTATGGTTTATGGACCTTTCCTCCAGGAACTTGTCCAAACCTTTTTTAAACCCAGCTACACTAACAGCCTTTACTACATCCTCCAGTAACAAATTCCAGAGTTTGATTACACGTTGAGTGAAAAAATATTTTCTTTTATTACTCTTAAATAGTTTACCCTGTAGCTTCATTGCATGTCCCCTAGTCTTTCTATATTCTGATAACGTAAACAGTCAATCTACGTTTACCCGTTCCACTCCATTCATTAATTTATAGACCTCTATCATATCTCCCCTCAGCCGTCTCTTTTCCAGGTTAAAGAGCCCTAACCTTTTTAGCCTTTCTTCATAGGAGTATCCTTCCATCCCCTTTACCATTTTGGTGGCTCTTCTCTGAACCTTTTCTAATAACGCTATATCCTTTTTAAGATACGGCGACCAGAATTGCACACAATATTCAAGGTGCGGTCTCACCATGGAACGGTATAGAGGCATTATAATATCTTTGGTTTTATTTTCCATTCCTTTCCTTATAATACCTAGCATTCTATTTGCTCTCTTGGCTGCCGCTGCACACTGGGCTGAGGGTTTTAACATGTTATCCACAATGACGCCTAAATCTTTTTCCTGGGTGGTGGTTCCTAATGTGGAACCTTGCATCGTGTAACCATAGTTTGGGTTGTTCTTCCCTAGGTGCATAACTTTGCACTTGTCCACATTAAATTTCATCTGCCATTTGGATACCCAGTCTTCCAATTTATCAAGATCCTCTTGCAGTTTTCCACAATCCTCTTGGGTTTTAACAACTTTAAATAGTTTTGTGTCATCTGCAAATTTGATAACCTCACTCGTTATTCCACTTTCCAGGTCATTTATGAATATGTCAAAAAGCAGCGGACCCAGCACAGATCCCTGGGGTACACCATTATTCACCTTTCTCCATTGGGAAAATTGGCCTTTTAGCCCAACCCTCTGCTTTCTATCTTTTAACCAGTTCCTGATCCACAGTAGTACACTGCCTCCTATCCCATGACTCTTTAGTTTTGCCAAAAGTCTCTGATGAGGGACCTTGTCAAAGGCTTTCTGAAAGTCCAGATACATTAGATCAACCGACTCTCCTTTGTCCACCTGTTTATTCACACTTTCAAAAAAACATAAAAGATTAGTAAGATAAGATCTTCCTTGTCTAAAGCCATGTTGGCTGTCTCCCATTAGGCCATGACTATCTACATGCTGAGTAATTTTATTCTTTATGATGGTTTCTACCATTTTTCCAGTACTGACGTGAGGCTCACCGGTCTGTAGTTTCCCGGATCACCCCTCGAACCCTTTTTAAAAATTGGTGTTACATTGGCGATCAGCCAATCTTCAGGTATTAGAGATGATTTTAATGATAGTTCACAGATTACTAATAGCAGGTCTGCAATCTCATATTTCAGTTCTTTCAACACCCTTGGATGTATACCATCCGGCCCAGGTGATTTGCTACTCTTCAGTTTATCTAATAGTTGTAAGACATCTTCCCGATGTATCGATATTTCCTTCAATTCTTCCGCACCTTTAAATACCACTTCAGTCATGGGTAACATCCCTACATCTTCCTCAGTAAAGACCGAAGCAAAGAATTCATTCAGTCTCTCCGCTATCGCCTTGTCGCCTCTTAGTGCCCCTTTAACTCCTCTATCATCTAATGGTCCAACTGACTCTCTCACAGGTTTTTTGCTACGAATGTACTTGAAAAAATCTTTATTTCACGTTTTTGCTTCCGCAGCAAGCTTATTTTCAAATTCTCTCTTTGCCTTCTTTAACAATGCCTTGCATTTGACCTGCCAGTGCTTGTGCTGTTTCCAGGTTTCATCGTTTGGCTCTTTTTTCCATTTCCTGAAAGATGCTTTCTTGGCAACAACAGCCTCTCTGACCTCACCTTTAAACCATGCTGGCAGTTTTTTGGACTTCCTTCCACTTTTCTTAAAGCGTGGAATACAGGCTGTATGTAATGCAACAAA
Organism: Ichthyophis bannanicus; assembly: GCA_033557465.1. Taxonomy (NCBI): domain Eukaryota; kingdom Metazoa; phylum Chordata; class Amphibia; order Gymnophiona; family Ichthyophiidae; genus Ichthyophis; species Ichthyophis bannanicus. Next base: position 739,706,784 of record CM066033.1, read on the forward strand.
ACAGGACCAAAACCAAGGGGATGAATACTTTCGCAAGGCACTGTTTATGAGCCGGAGGTAAGTGCTATGGGGGGCCATTTTGCCTCAGGCACTCTTTTTGAACCTCAGCTGCATTATCAGCCAGCAGCCATGTCAGCCCCTCCTCCACCTGCTACGTCTTCCCAGCAGAGTTCCCTGTTTCTATGCAAGCTTTTTGTGGGAAGCTACACATATGTTTCAGCAAACCACCATTGCGTCCACCTCAGATCACTCTCACCACTTGTTTAGGACCTTTCCCATAGTTTCACAACATCTTCTCAGTACAGGGGACCCTACTATGTGGTAGACTGTCCAATTCGGCACTAAATCCCAGAGAGTCAATCTTAGTAAAACTGTTCACCCAACAATCCCTGATTTCAACCAGATGACCTCAGCTCAATGGAGAACCTTCAATTCTCCATAATACCGATGAGTCACCTGAAGAGTGAGAAATGTCTTCTCCCATCTTTAAGGCACAATTACTTTCCCAAATGGAGCCTCAGGAAGATCACTCCTACCTATGTTTTTACTTAAGCTCACTAAGAACTGGCCTTGGGCCATTCTGTGGCTCCTCACTACTTTTTCTCTCTTATCTCTCACTACATCCCTCCTTGGGAACTCCACACCTCTGGCAAATCCATTTTATCTGTGCCCTCCTCTGCCACTGCTAGTTCCAGACTTCAATCATTCACCTTTCTGCTCCACATACCTGGAACAAGCTACCTGAGTCAGTAACTCCATCTCTGGCCCTATTCAAAACCAGACTAAAAATCCACCTCTTCAAGGCTGCTTTTGGATCCTGATGCTCCTCACTCTTATCTTGATGTTCTCTATCTTGATTAGATTGTAAGCTCTATTGAGCAGAGACTGTATCTTACATCAATATGTACTGCGCTACATATGCCTTGTAGTGCTATACAAATGATAAAAGTAGTAGTAATAGGGATATTCCTGTCTACTAAAAAGGATTTTCAATCCATTCTTAAGTCTATATCTGTGCCAAAAGAAGTCCTTGTTCTTCCTCTCCATGAAGTACTTTGCAGTACTTCAAGTCTGCTGTCTACTTAGCATACTCCTCTCTCCGTTAAAACCTTCTCCCGTTGCCTTGAAGCCAACTACAGATTAACAAGAGGTCCAGAACACTTGCAGCCATAGCTGTCCCATTTATCTATGATTTCAGAGGCTGCTCTAAAGCACTCCAAGTCTGTAAAAGCTTCTTCTTACACCCCTCCAGGTAAAGATCATTGCATTCCTGATTACTGTAGGGCACAAGATGTATCAATCCTCTATACTAGCTCTAAAAATGTTAGTGCATCACCTCCAAATGCTGCATCATCATTATTCCTTAATGGACCAGCTCACTGATCCTAACATTTCCAAGGAAGATTTGGCTCAGGCCCACACAGCCATTCAGAAGTGTGCCTATCTCCTCTTAAGAGTTACTTATGATGCCTACAACATCATTTCATTTTCGGCTGCAGTAGCCATTATGGTAAGCAGAACTGCATGCCTCTGTTCTTGTGGCCATCATGAAGATTATCATGATCATCTCACTGGATTTGCATAGGAGACTTGTTATTTGGTGAAAAGGTAGAAGTTACTGTCAACCAGATGAAGGATAATTCCACTATTGTCCAAGAATTGTCTGTCAAAAACAATCTCTACATACCAAAAATTGCAACCGATAAATTTCAGGAAGCCTTACCCTCAACAATACTTTGGCATTTTTACTCTAGGCACCAATATCAACCTTATACATTCCCACTACTTACATATCAAGCAGTCCCGGCATATCTTCCTCGCTAAAGACCCAAGCAGGGCAAACAACAGTCCACTCCAGCTGCAGCTACCATCAAACAGTCTCCTACTTTTTGACTATATTCCAGTAGGGGTACACTTAATGCAGTTCAAAGATGCCTGGCCCCCCATAATCACCGATGCTGGGTTTTGGCAGTTGTTAATCAGGGATATCTACTGCAGTTCTCCAACCTTCCTCCCCCCTCTCCACTATTTTATCAGTGTCTACCCTCCCAGCAACACTCAATAATTCTGCAGAAGAAGCTTCACTGCTTACTGGAGTCGTGAGATGTGGAACCTATCCCTTCTCAAATATGCGGCCAAGGTTTTTATTCCCCCTTTTTCCTTATTACAAAGACGACTGGGGTCTTTGGCCCAACCTAGACTTGAGGCACCTAAATTTCTGTCTTACAAAACACAAATTCAAGATGAACACTTTAGCTACTATCTTGTCCCTCAATCAGAAAGGTGATTGGCTGGCATCCTTGAATCTCAAGGATGCTTATGCTCATGTCACACTGGAAATGCCTTTGTTTCACGTTCCTCAATACACACTACCAGCATCAAGCCCTTCTCTTTGGTCTGTTGTCTGCTCCCTGAGTATTCACAAAATGCCTCACTGTAGTTGCAGCACATCTACGAAAGGATGGTCATTTTATTTTTCCCTACCTAGATGTCTGGTTGATCATGGGAAAATCCTCTCAAGCAGTGAATTCAACATTAATTGCCACCATCCAGAGTCTGGCTTCCTAAATGACAGCAAATTGCATCTCCTCTTGATTCAACACTTATGTTTCATTGGAGTTGTAATGCCCTTGACCCAGCTAGCTGGACTGGGGTCACATAAAATAAATTTAAGGTCATCCTAGATTTCCCCTTGATTCTTGGAGAGGGACAGGGACATCTTCCAGGAGACCTATCACACTCACACTCTCAGGCAGCAGGCTCACCCTCTTGTCAAACAGCATCAGATCAGGCTTGCATCTTACTTCTTGTTTTCAAACAGCAGTTAACAGTTCAGTTCAACTGTAAATATCCCTTCCAAAGTTTAACTTGATCACAGCCTTTTTTCAACAATACTGTCATCCATGGATCTGAGGCACTATTAAATGTCCTGGATTAATCTTATAATAAGGGAGGGGTCAAGCGCTTTCTATATGGAAACAACGCAGAACTTTTTGTTTTTGGGTCCTTTAGCCAATTCACCCACTCTTAGGCCTCTGGAGGCACAAATCCTTTTTATAGTCTCTGTCTTTATGGGGAGGCACCCAGCACCAATCTTCCTTTGCCCCTTCGTAGTGGGGAGAGTGGAACTGATTTGATGTTAAACACTCATAGAAACATAGAAACATGATGGCAGAAAAAGACCATATGACCTATCTAGTCTGCCCTTCCACATCAACTACAATAGTCCCCTTTTTGCTTTTAGAGATCCTCTATGTTTGTCCCATGCTTTTTTACATTCAGATACTGTCCTCATGTCCACCACCTCCACTAGGAGACTATTTCATGCATCTACTACTCTTTCCATAAAAAAATATTTCTGTATATTACTCCTGAATCTATCCCCTTTCACTTTCATCCTATGTTCCACTGTAGCAGAGCTTGCCTTCAATTGAAAGAGAACCTTCTGTGCATTTATGCCACAGAGGTATTTAAATGTCTCCGTCATATCATCCCTATCCTGCCTTTCCTTTAAAGTATACATATTAGGATCTTTAAGTCTTTCCTCATATGCTACATAATGAAGATCGTTAACCATTTTAGTAGCCACCCTCTGCACTGATTTCAACCTGCTTATATCCTTTTGAAGGTGTGATCTCCACAATTGCACACAATATTCCAAATGAGGTAGCATCAGAGACTTATACAGAGGCATTATCATCTCCTGGTTTTCTGCTGGCCATTCCTCTCCCTATACACCAAAGCATCCTTCTGGCTTTCGCAGTCGCCTTTTCTACCTGCTTCACTACTTTAAGATCGTCAGACACAATTACGCCCAGGTCCCGCTCTTCTTTTGTGGAAAGAAGTATTTCACCCCCTACACTGTACTGCTCCTTTGGATTTTGCAGCCCAAATGCATGACCCTGCATTTTTTAACATTAAATTTTAACTGCCAAATTCTAGACCATTCTTCAAGCTAGCTAGATCCTCCTCATATTATCTATTCCTTCCTAGGAGTAGATTTTGGTATCATCTGCAAACAAGCAAACCTTACCCGACAGCCCTTCCGCAATATCACTAACAAAGATGTAAAAAGACTTGGACCAAGGATAGATCCCTGCGACACACCACTGGTAACATCCTTTCTCCTCAGAGTGAGCTCCATTTACCTGTACCCTTGGTTACCTCCCACTCAACCAATTTCTAATCTAATCAGTAACTTTAGGGTCCATCCCTAAGGTGTTCAGTTTGTTTATAAGTCACCTGTGTGGAACGGTTTTCAAAGGCTTTACTAAAATCTAAATACACCACATCTAGGGCTCTCCCTTGGTCCAACTCCCTAGTCACCCAGTCAAAAAAATCAATCAGATTTGTCTGACAAGACTTTTCTCTGTTGAATCCCTGCTGCCTTGGATCCTGCAATCTATTGGACTCCAGAAACCTCACTATTCTCTCTTTTAGTAACCTTTCCAATAATTTACTAACCAAAAAGGTTAGACTAACCAGTCTGTAGTTCTCAATCTCATCCTTACGTCCACTTTTTTGTGAAAGGTACCACGTCTGCCTTTCTCCAGTCCTGTGGCACCACTCCCAACTCCAAAGAGGCACTGAACAAGTCAGACAGTAGTGCCACTAGAACATCCCCAAGTTCCCTCAGTATTCTAGGATGTATCCCATCTGGACTCTTGGCTTTGTCTGGTTTAGCTAGTTCCTCACGAACAAACAAAACTGTTTATGATCACCATCACTTCTGTTCCTATTTCTGGGTGTTTTCTGAGATCCTGCTCCTGACCCTTCATCTGTGAACACAGAACAGAAATATTTGTTTAGCAATTCTGTTTTATCCTCATCAGTTTCTGCATATTCCTCCCCTGCACCCTTGAGTCCGACAATACCACTTTTGCCCTTCCTCCTCTTACTAACATATCTGAAAAATGTCTTATCCATGCATTTTATTGCATTGGCTATTTCTTCTTCTTTTTTGTAACTCTGCTTTCCTGACTACTTTGCTAGCTTCTCAAGTTTTTCCAAATATAGATTCCTGTCTTCCTCTCTCTGTGATCTCTTATATTTCATGAAGGCCTCCCTCTTTTCAGCTACTTCTTTTGAGAAACATAGTGGCCTCTTTTTCCTTTTCCATTTATTTATGTTTCTAACAAAAAGGTTTGTTAACCTTAAATATCCTCTTTTTTGTCCACTGTTTTTCTAAATCCCCCAGCTGTTCCCATCCCACTAACAACTCTTTGAGGTATTGTCCCATCTTGGCAAAGTTAGTTTTTCTATTCTCGCTTTTGAATGGATTTTACAAGGTCTAGTCCTAATACTGAATCATACCATCTGGTGATCACTGGATGCAAGATGATCTCCCACTGTAACATCAGAAACGCTTTCCCCATTGGTAAGCACTAAGTCCAGTATGGCCCCCATCACTTGTGGATCCTGTTACCAGTTGCCTGAATAGTTCTTCCTGTAGAGAATCCAGGATCTCCTTACTTCTAGATGACACCACAGCAGGGATGTGCCAGTCCACATCTGGCATATTGAAATCACCTATCAGTAGCACTTCTCCTTTCATGGCAATACTGCATCCACTTCTATGTCCTATGAGAGGGATCTGTATATAGCTCCAATGCAAATGAATTTCCCTTTTCCTCTTAAGTAAAGAGATCCTGGATTACCTACAGGAAGAACTATTCAGGCAACTGGTAACAGAACCCACGCGTGATGGGGCCATACTGGACTTAGTGCTTACCAATGGGGAAAGTATTTCTGATGTTACAGTGGGAGATCATCTCACATCCACTGCTCACCAGATGGTATGGTTCAGTATTAGGACTAGGGCTGATAAAATCCATTCAAAAGTGAGGGTCTTAGATTTTAGAAAACTAAACTCCCTCCCAATTAATCTGTCAACATCCTCAGTCTAATCCTGGACACTCTGAAACTGTAACCGTTTAATAAACTTATTTACAGTTTTGATCCTTCGCTCTCCTGTTTCAGGATCCCTTGTACCTTGTGCTGATTCTTCTCCAACTTGAGGACTGCTTCTAGGAAATTGTCTCCTTGTTTCCTTCTATCCGGATGGGGTGGTTTCCTTCTAGTAGCTAGGCCCCGGCTCGGCCAGCTTCCCCTTCTATTCACCTATTTCATGGTGCAATGACTCTTAGCCAAAGATCCCTCTCCAGCCGGCATCATCTGTCCAATCACTCCTCCCTTCATTAGGAGAAGTCATCTACTGAGTTCCTCCCATCTACTCTACCCTCCAGCAGGCTCAAACAGACCTTCTCCCCCCCCCCCCCTTTTCCTTTTATATTTCATTAAACCCCTGAAGGGGGTTTCAGAACAGATTTGGTTACTCACATGGTCATCGCACATTTACCTCAAGCCAGACTGCAGTCCACAAGATTGTTAGCTCAATCTCAGTGACATGCAGACCTACAGTAAGGACAATTTTGTACCTTCTAGGCCACATGGCTGCAACAATCTAAGTAGCTCCAAATGCCAGATGGATGATGAGATCACTTCAATGCCATCTCAAACCCTTTTGGAATCCAATTGTTCACTCACTTTCTAAGAGAACTTCCATTTCAGACAATCTCAGAAATAATCTTCTATGGTGGATTCTCCCTGCGAACCTCTCGATGGGCTGTCCCTTTTGTTCACCTCTAGTGCAGCTTGTTCTACCTATGCCTGCCTTTGGGGCTGAGGAGCTCATCTCAGTTCTCTCCATATCAAAGGTTTCTGGTCCTTGGCACAGCATTGGTTACATATCAATCAGTTGGAGCTTTGAGCAATCTTCTATAGCCTCAGAACCTTTGCTCACTGTTTGAGAAATATCGTCCTTCATATTCACATAGACCATCAGGTCATGACATTTTATATAAACAAATTGGGATGATCAGGCTCCCTACACCTCTGGAGGGGCGTTCTTCATATATGGTCTCTTACAGCAACTCTCAACTGTACAATCCAAGTGACTTGCCTTCCATTGGATGGCAACCAACTTGCAGATTCCTTATGCTGACTGTTACAACCTCATGAATGGTGTCTCGATTCCCTTGTAACAGAACACATCGTTCAGAAATGGGATGTTTCAATAATGGATCTCTTTGCCTCTGCAGACAATGCCATATGCTTCTGATTTGACCAGCACCGCATCATTTCTATCAGAACACCTTTGCAATTTCTTAGCAACGGAGCCTGCTGAATGCTTTTCCTCCTTTCCCATTCATACCCCGAGTGCTTCAGAAGATACTTCAAGATCAATCAGTAGTGTTACTCATTGCTCTCAAGTGGCCCAGAGAAGTCTGGTTCCCACTACTTCTATCTCTACTGATCGACACTCTACTATTGCTGGGCTCTCACCCTGCTTTAGTGACACAGCAGGACAGCTATCTTCTGTATCCAAACCTTTAGAGTCATTCTCTAGCAGCATGAATGTTGAATGAATGTTGAAAGCCACTTAGCTTAGAAACTTCCAGTTTTGGACAACCTCCATCAGGTGATATGAGCATCCATAAAGGATTCCTCCAAGAATTCTCATGCTTTCAAATAGGCTCTTTTCTCTCACTGGTGCTTAGATCATCATCTTCATCTATTCTGCCATTTTTCCAAAGTTTTTGACTACTTCATGACCTTATCAGACAGTGGACTATAAATTTCCTCGGTCCACATGCATCTCATCACAATTGCAGCTTACCATGATAAGGTCAAAGACAAACCCCTCTCTCGTCATCTTTGGATAACCAGATTCATGTATGACCTAGCAAATCTCAGAATGCCATTTCAACAGCCAATGCCTGCATGGGACCTTAACATTGTCCTTTCAACATTAATCAAACTACCATGTGAGCTATAGGCCCAAGCTGTTGTTTCCACCCCCAAATGTCTACATCGTATCAAACAAATACCAGCAACTACACCTCTCTCAATGGTCCTCTGCTCTGGGCTCACAATCAAGTGTGCCTGCATCTCCCCTGCTTGTTCACAGAGAAAGCGTGGTTGCTTACCTATCACAGGAGTTCTCCGTAGACAACAGGGGAATACAGCCACACTCCAGTCCCCCTTCAATTTTAAATTTCTATTTGCAAGCTTTGGAATAGACTGAAGTCAAAGTGTCAGGAGTCACGAAACTATGCATGCATGCACAGTACTATTAAAAAATAAAAATACAAAAATCCTACTAAGCTAAGAGAGAGCTCTGCACAACAGATCAGCCTGCAGGCTTCACCATCAAGTATTGCTGCATTTGAGAATCCATGTTACAGGTACGCAATCACATTATAGTCCACAGGAGAGCAGAGGAAAGTACAGCCACACAAGCAATTGTTATAACCAAACAATTTTATTCAGAGGACTCCACATGGCCAAGTTTCGGCTGTTAAGGCCTGCTTCAGGTGTATAAAAATAAAGACAAACATTAAAACCAAAATACAATATACATTTGCACATAAAAATTACCATTTGGTGTAGAAACCAACAAACACATTGACAAAGAGAGACAGTTACCAGCATAGTCATATTCATCCAAGTAGGAAAAATGTAGTTTGCTTAACCCTACAGAAAGAAAAACATTTTTTATATATAGATTTATGATTAAAAATATATGTACATAAACAAGACTACCTTAATTATATAAAAATAAATCTAGTGGATAGAATGCTACCATGAATGTAGTCATAAAAGAAAGGCTCTGTGAATTCAAATACATAGAAAAGCACTGCAGGAAATATGGAGAAGGAAGTTTTACCATTAAGAAGTAGTTGTGATATAATAGAAAAAGAAAACCGTAGCCTAATGATTAAGAGCACTGGCTTAGGAGTCCAGAGACCAGGGTTCGATTCCCACCAGCACTCCTTGTGGCCTTAACTCTCCATTGCCTCAGAAAAGTCCAAGTTATCAATGTCCCTGTTTAATGTACATTACCAAGTTTAAGTTACAATGTAAACCACTTTGATTGAAATGATAAAGCAGTATATAAAACCTGTTAAATAAATAACTTTAAATACACAGGCAGTCACTATAAAAAAAGGATAAAAATATATCCTACCAATTTCTGAGTGTGCATTGATGGTGCTTTATTTTTTTACATTTGTGTAGTTCACTAAGACCTCTTCAGTAGATAATCTTTTAGCTTCATTTGTGGCAAGAATTGAGATTGGAGTGGAGGAGTGGCCTAGTGGTTGGGGCAAGGTACTTCAGGCCGGAAGGGCGGGGGTTCAAATCCCACTAGAGGACAGCAACCTTGGGCCGGAAGGACTGGGGTTTTTAGTCCCACAGGTGCTCCTTGTGGTCTTGGGCAAGCCACTTAACCCTCCATAGCCCATGTTCCCTGTAAAATAGTTATCTCCAAGTTATAATGCCCTGTACAATGTAATTTCAGTTGTTCAATGTAAACTGCACTGATGCAGAATAGCGCAGTATATAAGAGAATGTAAATAAATAAATAAATAAATTGTGAATGCTCAGTTGAAAAGGCTTCAAAATTGCCTGCAACAAGTGGAAATAAGATAAATGGCTAATGTTGAAAGTGAAATTGGCAAAAAAGTAAATGCCAAAAACAGACTATCTACTGATGTGTTGAGTTTAACAGTTCTCTATGGGACATAAAAAAACTAAGTATCGTACAGTTGCCAATAATATGCAAAAATCTGTAAGCCCAAAATGTGTAAATGCATCAAGAGCAATACAAAGATTAAACAACATACTATTGCCAAGTCTCATTTTGTGGCACCTGGTGCCCACAAATGTATTACTGAAGTAAACATAACAGGGGCCAGTTAATTACGTAATTGCAGCCTAAAGAAAAATGCCGGGTATACATCCGCATAAAGACAGTATACATTAATCTTCTGTAAAGAAAGATCTGCTCTCTCAAATACAAACAAGGGGGGGGGGGGCTATCCAAGTTTCATCTCTCATGCACACTCAAAAACTTGCTGAACCTCATTTTTAAACCTCAAAAGGAATCTTTGTAAGATACCAGGCAGCCCAGGCTGCAAAGTGTCATAAAAATTTATAAATAAGACAAAAACAAATATAGTGAACAGGGCGGGGGGGGGGGGGGAGGGGGAAGATTTTTAAAAAACTGAAAGACTGCCGTACACTCTACAAGACTGATTCTAAATCACCTATATTGTCCTTAGAAAAAGAACCGCTTTAAAACGTACTGTGCGAGCTAAGATCATGAAAATAGCCACTGTAATCAACATTTTAAAAGGCTCATACTATCTCAGCAAGGAAATCTCAATTCTTGCCACAAATAAAGCTAAAAGATTATCTACTGAAGAGATCTTAGTGAACTACACAAATGTAAAAAAATAAAGCACCATCAATGCACACTCAAAAACTTGCTAAACCTCATTTTAAGAACTAAATCACTATAAAATACCATACAGTCTAGGGTTGCAAGGTGTAATAAAATGAAGAGAAAAATAAAGAAAAATAAAGGTAAAAATAAATATATTGGCACACTATTAAAAAAAAGGGGGAGGGAAAGGGGTGGGGAAGGATTGAGACTTCCTTGTTGATACAGTGGCTATTTCCATGGTCTTAACTCGCACAGTACATTTTAAAGTGGTTCTTTTTTTAAGGACAATATAGGTGATTTAAAATAAGTCTTGTAATTTGTACAGGAAGTCTTTCAGTTTTTTATGTCTTCCTCTCCCTTCCCTCCACTGCCCTGTTCAATATATTTGTTTTTGTCTCATTTTAATTTTTTCTATGACACTGCAACGTGGGCTGTCTGGTATCTTACAGTGATTGCTTTTCAGGTTTAAAAATGAGGTTCAGCAAGTTTTTGAATGTGCATCAGTGGTGCCCCCTTTTTTTGCATTCGTGTAGTTTGCTAAAGTTTTTTTTAATAGACCATCATTTAGTTTTACTTATGGTAAGAAACAAGATTTTTCTGCTGAGATATCATGAGCTTTTTAAAATATTGATATAATAGCAATTTTCAAGATCTTAGCTCGCACAAATTTTAAAGTGGTTCTTTTCTTTAAGGACAACATAGGTGATTTAAATTTAATCCTGTAGTTTCTTTCTGTGTGAGCTTTCAGGTTTGTACAAGTGTTCTTGTCTCCCTCTTTCATCTTCTTTTACTCTGTTCTTCGACACTATATAATTATGATTTTTTGTTAAGGCTGAGGGTTACAATGTTGCCCATTCTTTCTACAATGTTGCCCCCCTTTTTTTTTTTTGCAACTGCGATTGTGCTCCACCTTAAAGTTTAGTGGAGCGAATGGCTAGAATCTGAGTCACACCATTTAAATAGTGCATACATGTGCAGCTTGGGTTCTTCTTTTCTGCCCATACTTGATGCAGGTTTTAAGTGAGTATTAGAATCCTTTTTTAATTATTATTTTTAGCCAGTTGATTTTAGTCTTTTTACTATTGTTGGATCCTTTGGATAGCCCTGCCTTTCTTAGAGATTTCCTGTTTTCCCACTTTTGTTTTTCAACAGTTTTGCGGGTGTTTTCAGCTTCAGTTGTCTATATTTGAGAGAACAGATCTTTCTTTACAGAAGATTAATAAATACTATCTTTATGCGGATGTATACCCGGCATTTTTCTTTAGGCTACAATTATGTAATCGATTGGCCCTTGTTCTCCAGGAACAAGCAGGAAGTCAATTCTCACTTATGGGTGACATCAGCCTGCATGGAGCAATTCCCCAGTTTTCAAAGAAAGCCTTTGGGATTGCTATCATGCATACGTGGTCCTCTTCCCGCTCAAGGGTGCCATCTTGTTCAGTCTCCCTTTTTCCGCAGAGCCCTTCGGACGCACGTCCTCATCCCTCGTAAAAAGTTTCTGTATCTTCGGCCTTCTGGCCTTTTTTCCGGTAGCACCAGTCCTCTTCCGTTCTCCCCTTCGCCCCTGCTCCGGCCGTGGGCCAGGGATTCGTTTTTTCTCTCATTTTAGTGTTTTTCCTTTCGGGCCCCTTTTGCGTCTTTTTTATTTTCAACCGCTGGTCTTGAGGATTTTCGACCTTGCAGGGGCCCTTTTTGCCCCCATGGCCACCGGCTTCAATAAATGTGACAGATGCTCCAAAAATATGTTGCTCACGGACACCCACGACTGCTGTCTATGGTGTCTGGGGGCTGACCACAACCCAGACCTCTGCTCACTTTGTAAGAAAATGTCCGATAAGGCTTTGCTAAGTTGCAAGCAGAAATCTGATGACATTTTCCACAAGGCAGCCCTTGGGTCTCTGGTGGCATCTCGCCCTGCCAATCTACCGCTTGAGGGGTCCCCCGCAGTGATCCCGCACCCCAGGCGTCACTCTCATCAGGGTTCGCCTGAGGTGGAGCAGCGAAAGAAGAAGAAGACCTTGAAGTCGCTGTCAGGGGGTCCAGACAAGCGTGAGCGGTCTCATGCTTGTTCCCTTAGCCCTCTCCGGCATTCCCGAGGGTCAAACAAGGAGCAGCCTCGAAAGGTACCTCGTACGGACACAGAGGCCTCCAGTGATGACGCCCGGTCTCCTAAGGGTCATCCCGGCAAGGACCCCCTCTCCTCCTCCACGCCAAACCCAGTAAAACTGGCGTCGGTGTCACAGGGACCCATTCCTGAGTGGAAGTCCTGTATGCTGGCACTGGAGTGCAGTGCTTCTGCCTTCCTAGCTGCCCAGCAGTCGCTCTTGCCCAGCACGGCTGGCTCACACTCTGAGACCGAGGGTCACCTGACTGGGGTTCCAAAAACTGCCTTGGAAACTCCCAAGAGCCATGGGCCTCGTGAGGGCACCGGTCTCACTCACCATCCCGTTCGTCGGGGGTGAGGTCTTCCAGAGCCAGTGCTTCTGGCTCCAAGCGAGCCTCGACCACTGGATGCAGGGATCATCCTCTTGGACGTCTCGGGCTGGGGATCGGATGGGGACACTTCCCCGGAGACCCGCACCCATAGGGATCTCCCCTCTGACCCATCCTCGCCGTCCCAAGGACACCTCCTTCCTGGTGTTTGTGTGAGATATGGCTCGGGTCCTCAATCTGCCTACCTAGACTGAGGAGGAGCCGAAGGCAGAGAAACTTGACATCTTGCAGTACAAGTCTCCACCCAGGGAGTCTCTTACGGTTCCGGTACCGTCCATCCTATCCCAGCTGCTCCTCCCCATATGGGAAGCACCCACCTCGGTCCCTATTGTCAGTAAAAGACTCGATGCCATGTATATGGTCCAGCGTGGCCCGGGGTTTCAGAAGATCCAGCTTCCTCATACCTCCATGGTAGTCGAATCTGCGATGCGGAAACAGAAGAGCCCGAAGTTGCACTCTTCGGTCCCGCCTGGTAGGGAATCCTGTGCTCTTGACGCCCTCGGGCGCAAGGCTTACCAGGGATCCATGCTGGCGTGCCGCATCCAAGTGTACCAACTGTATATGGTATGTTTCTTTGCAACCTCGCCAAAGAGCTTGGCATTTTTTCCACAGGCCTTGATGGGGAGCACCTTTTCAGCTTCCAGAACCTCCTGAGGTCAGTTTCAGACTGTTTGAAATACCTTTCCTGTGCTGCGTAGGTCGGGTTTGAGTCTTCCGCTCTTATGGCAGCGGCTGGCATTAGAGCCATTACCAGGCATGGCTCCAGATCTGGAACAGTGGATCCAGAAGACGTTTCTGGATGTTCCCTGCCTCAGTGAGCAGCTGCTCGACAAGCCCATCGAGGACAAGGCAGCCAAGAACGAAATGGAGTTCGTCACTCGTACCCGTCTCTCACGCAAAACCTCCTCTCTTCCGTGGAAGAAGCAGCACAGCAAAAAGCCTTTCTTCCAGAGGAAAGGGCTCCCCTACCAGGTATACCCAACATACCCACCTACCCCTGCACCAACGACCAGCACTCAGGGCAAAGGGGGAGCTCAGGGTCACCGGAAACCCAAGGGGCCCAAGACCCAACCACCAGCGTCACCCCAGCCAGCCCTGGGGTTTTGATGCCGAAAGCATAGCCTCTCGCCCCCCGGGGGCACTTCTGCCTGTGGGAGGACACCTGTCTCTTTTTGCTCCCAAGTGGGCCGCCATTACATCAGACACCTGGGTCTTGCAGATGATCCGGGACGGGTATTGTCTTCGTCTAAACAGACTCCCTCTTCCCTTCTCCCCAGCGGAGCCTACTCGGCTTTCCTCATACCAGGCTTGCTTGCAGCAAGAGCTGAACAACCTCCTCGATCAAAGGGCGGTCGAGAGAGTTCCACCGCACCTCCGAGGTCGGGGGTTTTACTCCTGGTACTTCCTTGTTCCGAAGAGGATGGGGGGCCTGCACCCCATCCTCGATCTCAGGAATCTGAACAAGTTTCTGGTGCGGGAGAAATTCAACATGCTATCGCTTGGCGTCCTGCTGCCCTTCCTCTGGCAGGGCGATTGGCTATGCTCCTTGGATCTCAGAGACACTTATGCCCACATTCCTGTCCACCCTAAGCACAGGAAGTACTTGCATTTCAGGGTGCAGGGAGAGCACTTCCAGTACAAAGTGCTCCTCTTTGGGCTTGCATCTGCCCCGTGAGTCTTCACCAATTGCCTGTCAGCAGCCGCGGCCCACCTCCAGCTGCAGGGCATACCCGTCTATCCTTACCTAGATGACTGGCTCATCTTGGCCACATCGGCAGAGGAGGCTGGCCTCTTGGAGTCACGCACGGTCCTCCTTCTCGAGTGCCTCAGTTTCCTGATCAACTACTCCAAGTCCCACCTCAAACCAGTGCAGACCCTGGGGTTCATTGGCACTCTTCGACACAAAATGTGCGATCGCCTTTCTCCCTCGAGCATGTGCAGATTGGCTTTGCGCTCTGGCCGCCGAGGTCCAAGGCTGGCCCAAGGTCTCGGTGCAGGCCATGCTGCGCCTCCTGGAGCACCTGGCCTCGACCATCCACGTTGTTCCCCACACTCACATGCACATGTGAGCGGCCCAATGGTGCCTCAGAGTGCAATGGACCCAAGTCTTGGGCCACCTCCAAGACCCCATCCGGGTGTCTCACAGCCTATTCGAGTCCCTAGTCTGATGGCAGAACTCCCAGAGCCTCCTTCGGGGCATGCCCTTTCAGACTCGACAGCAAAAGCTCATCTTGACGATGGACGCCTCGCTGTTCAGCTGGAGAGCCCATTATGACCATCTCTGCAGCCAGGGGTGGCGATAACCCGAGGAATCTCGGCAGCAGATCAACCTGCTCGAGCTTCAAGTGGTCTGATTGGCCCTGAAGGTGAGTACCACCTGAGGGGCAAGTCGGCGCTCGTGCAGACCGACCACAGGGTCGTGATGTTCTACATAAATAAGGAGGGGGCACTGGCTCCCTCCTCCTCTGTCGGGAGGCAGTCCTCCTTTGCTCCTTTGCCATACGCAGAGGCATGACGCTGATGGCAGTCTACCTCCTGTGCAAGGACAACCTCCTCACATACAGACTCAGCAGGCTCCTTTGCCCACCTGAGTGGTGTCTGAGTCCAGAGGTGGTTCTCCACCTGTTCTGCCGCTGGAGGACTCCGCCCATCGACCTGTTCACCAGCCCAGCGAACGCACAGCTTCCCCATTTCTGCGGGCCAATAGCGCATCTGAGCAGGGTGGCCCCGGATGTGTTCCTCCTGAACTGGACCTCCGGGCTTCTGTATGAATCCCCTCCCACTCCCCTCCTTGCAAGGATCCTACACAAGATCCAGAGAGACCGAGCCTCGGTGATTCTCCTGGCTCCTTCGTGGCCTCAACAACCCTGGTGTCCCAGGTCTGCTAACGCAGAAGGAGGGATGGGTGCTTCACCCAAACTTGGTCTCGCTATCTCTGACAGCCTGGCAGCTGAATGGGTCTCTTTAGCCCTGCTGCATCTCCCAGTGGAGATCGAGAACGTCCTCCTCGCTTTGAGGAAGGACAGAACGAGGCGGGCCTATGCCCTGAAGTGGCAGTGGTTTTCGGTCTGGTGCTCTGAGCTCCAGATCGACCCGTTCTCCTGCTCCACCCGTTGGGTTCTCCAGGACCTTCTCCAACTCTCGCAGGTGGGGTTGAAGTCCAACTCGGTCAGGATTCACCTGAGCGCCATCTCGGCCAACCACTTGCCCGTCAAGGGTAAACCCCTCTCAGACCACCTCTGGTCTCCTGCTTCATGTGGGGCCTCTTGCTTTCCAAACCCCTCATCCTGCCTCCACCGGCGGAATGGGACCTCAACATCATACTCATACAGCTGACACGGCCGCCCTTCGAGCCGATGGCAATGTGCTCACTCTGGCACCTCTCCTGGAAGGAGGTCTTCCTGGTGCACTGACCTCAACGGTGAGTCAGCAAACTTCAGGCCCTCATGGCCGAGGCCCCCTACACCAGGTTTTTAGAGAAACGGGGTGGTCCTTCGCACCCACCCCAAGTTCCTACCAAAGGTTGTCTCGGATTTCCACCTCAATCAGGAGGTGGTCTTGCCGACTTTCTTCTCAAGACCTCATGCCGACCGGGCATCGGAGATCCTGCATACACTCGACTGCAAAAGGGCTCTCGCCTTCTATCTGCAGTGCACCCAGGGTCATCGCAAGTCCGACCAGCTCTTCGTCGCCTACGATCCCAACCGCATAGGGCTGGCAGTCACTAAGCACACCCTCTCCATTTGAGTGGCGGACTGCATCGCCTTTGCTCAGGCAAAGGTGGGTACCCCACTGGATTGTCAGTTCACCACACACCGCATCTGCACCAAAGCAGCATCAGTGGCTTCACTGTGCTCAGTGACTCTGACGGACATCTGCCAGGCTACGACCTGGTCTTCAGCAAATACTTTCGCTTCACACTACTGCCTCGAGAGGGAGTCCCGCTGAGACAGCGCCTTCGGTCAGGCTGTACTCCATAGTCTGTTCAGGGTATAAGCAACTCCTGCCCTCCAACCCTTCTTCTGTGGCTACCGAGAGCTTGCTCCAAAGACCTGAGGACTAGGACTGCCTTCGGACTTTGGTTTCTGCTTATGGCCTCGCAGAGGCGTTTTAGGCTTACAGGTTCGGTAGCCTGTAGCTGGGGAGTCCCATAAGTAAGGACTGACTTCCTGCTTGTTCCTGGAGAAAGCATAGTTACTCATCTGTAACAGGTGTTCTCCAGGGACAGCAAGAATCAGTCCTCACTACCCTCCCACCTCCCCTGAAGAGTTGAAATTTTTTTATCCTTCCCTTGCCATCTGCTTAGAAGGGCTCTAGCTTTGGGACCTAACTGAGCAAGCTGCCACCCTTGGGCGGGAAGAGGACCATGCATGTGTGGTAGCAATCCAAAAGGCTTTCTTTGAAAGTTGGGGATTGCTCCACACGGGCTCCGTCGGTGCCAGCGTCACCCATAAGTGATGACTGATTCCTGCTGTCCCTGGAGAACACCTGTTACAGGTGAGTAACTATGCTTTATGTTGACTACAGTAATACATTTTTAGTCACAAGGTGCCACTGCATGAGACTTGGCAATAGTATGCCATTTAATCTTTCTGTTTTTCTTGATGTGTTTACACATTTTGGACATTTTGGAGTGGAGGAGTGGCCTAGTGGTTGGGGCAAAGTACTTCAGGCCGGAAGGTCGGGGGTTCAAATCCCACTAGAGGACAGCAACCTTGGGCTGGAAGGACTGGGGTTTCTAGTCCCACAGGTGGCTCCTTGTGGTCTTGGGCAAGCCACTTAACCCTCCATAGCCCATGTTCCCTGTAAAATAGTTATCTCCAAGTTATAATGCCCTGTTCAATGTAATTTCAGTTTGTTCAATGTAAACCGCACTGATGCAGAATAGCGTGGTATATAAGAGAATGTAAATAAATAAAAAATACACATTTTTGCATACTATTGGCAACTGTATGATATTTGATTTCAATGGGGCCATGGCTCCGATATCGCATGGAGTCCGCTACCGCCGTTTAGTAAACATACCCCTTAGTTTTATATGTCCTATAGAGGACTGTTAAACTCAACACATCAGTAGATGGTCTGTTTTTGGCATTTGCTTTTTTGCCAATTTCACTTTTGACATTAGCCATTCATCTTATTTCCACCTGTTGCAGGCATTTTTGCAGCCTTTTCAACTGAGCATTCACAATTGGTAGGATATATTTGTATCCTTTTTATAGTGACTACCTGTGTATTTAAAGTTGAAGGTTTTCTTTCTATATTTTATCACAACTACTTCTTAATGGTAAAACTTCCTTCTCCATATTTCCTGCAGTGCTTTTCTATGTATTTGAATTCACAGAGCCTTTCTTTTATGACTACATTCATGGTAGCATTCTATTCACTAGATTTATTTTTATATAATTAAGGTAGTCAGTCAGTAATAGAGGAGATCAAACCAAAGTTTTCCTTAGAAGCTCAGATGACAAGACTTCGACTTTCATACTTTGGACACAACATGGAAAGAGAGATCATTAGAGAAAGACATCATGCTTGGCAAAGTAGAAGGTCAATGCAATGAGATGGATCAATATAATAACAGCAGCTATGAGTGCTACTCTATCAACAATGAGCTGCCTGACTGAATAAAGAACACTATTTAGGACAACTATCCAGAGAGTCGCCATGAGTGGACACTGACTTGACAGCACTTAACAAAATTTTTAATCATAAATAAACATATATATATATATCTTGCCACGAGGGCATCCCCTGGTGACCATTCGAAGTATGGGCATGCTCCACGATAGAAAATATTTAGGGAGCGTGATGAAATGTAAGGTCCACGAATGGCGAATGGTCTTACTTATTTCCAGCTTCCTATGAGAGCTCAATAACACAGGTACACTAAAAAATTTTTTTTTTAAACTGCCTCTAATGTTTCGATTGATTTTTACGTTTTTTGGTGCGCTGAATCCAAATCTGGTAACCAATTTGCTCCATCACGTACAGATTTTTTGCTACATTGGGTTAGCAGTTTGAGGTGAACGTTTCAGATTGAGTGCGATCGAGATAAAAGTTTCTTGGATGAATTCTTTATGCTAATTGTTCAGTAGTTATTCAAATAAGAATAAAGAAAATTGTAACAAGGCAGCACATAAGAATAGAGTAATGTCAACAAAACACACTGTGATGGTAGCAAAATTGTCTGCACTTAAAACAGCCACATACATGTGCACAAACATTGAGCATATAAGAGTGAGGTTAGACACAAAGCAAAGCAAAGAAATGTGCAAAAAATGTTGTACAGGTATGTATGTAAGAATAGAAAACGCAAACCGCACCATTGCAATACATGAAGACAAACACCCGATGGTGTGAAAATACAATTCTAATAAATGAGATCCGACACTGTGGTAATAACTAGCAAATTTTTATTTCAAAGTTTAGTAAAAACACAATATTTGTCAACACAGTTTAGATTTTAAAGTCATTCTTGGGTCAATCAATCTCCTGGTGGGCCCGTTTCTTCTTCCCCCGAATGCTTCTCTTGGTGCGCTGCTTGGCGTATTTTTCATCTGGGGTTTCCCGCAGCAGCAGCAACCAGCAGAAATCAGCCATCATAGTGGTGTTCCATCTTCCTTGGTACCTTCTCTCTGCGTCCTTGATGTCCTGGTGAAACCTTTCACCTTGTTCTTCACTGTACACCCCCAGGTTTTCGGGAAAGTAGTTCACATGGGAGTGCAAGACATGGACTTTCAGGCTCATGTTACAGCCTTGTTCTTTGAAGGCATTGAGCATCCTGGCAACAATATCCTTGTAGTTCTCATCCCGCCTGTTCCCCAAGAATTTGAGAACAACATCCTTGAAGGAATCCCAGGCTTCTTTTTCCTTCTCAGACATCGTTTCAGCGAATGCTCCATCTGAAATGAGTTTCCTTATATCAGGGCCAACAAACACTCCTTCCTTTAGCTTTGCTTAAGAAATTCGGGGGAACTTTGAGCAAAGGTACCGAAAGCACTCACCATCTTTTGGAAGGGACTTGATGAATTGCTTAATGAGACCCAACTTAATGTGGAGAGGTGGTAATAGAATTTTATCACGAGGTACCAAGCTCTCATGAAGAACATTTTTCTCACTGGGTCTCAAATACTCCCGAATTGGCCAGTCTTTTTCCCCCAGTGTAGGTCGCGGGCCCGGCTATCCCACAAGCAAAGGAAGCAGGGATATTTGGTGAAACCGGATTGCTGCCCTAATAGCATGGATAGAATTTTAAAGTCTCCACAAATCATCCACTTATGCTCATCATAACGAATCTTCTGAAGAATCAGGGCCAAATTCTCGTATTTTTCTTGGAGAATAACAGAGTGAGCAATAGGAACTGAAGCGAATGTGTTGCCATTATGAAGAAGAATACCTTTTATGCTGTCTTTTGACGAATCAATGAACAGCCGCCATTCAGCGGATCATACTTGAGTTTAAACTTTTCCATCACTCCGTATATATCGTTGCAAATACCAAATCTTCCTCTTTGCTGAAATACTTCAAAAATTGTGTCTCGCGGTTGCGGTACCATAAAAGTTGTTCCTGGTGACAATAGATTTTTCTGTTTAAGCCGAGAACCTAGCAGTTGGGCAGCATCTTTTGGGAGTCCTAAATCCCGGACTAAATCATTCAATTCAGCTTGAGAGAAAAGTTCAGTTTTCGGATCTGGTTCAGTTTCAAACTCGGAAGTACTGGACTCATCGGGAAAAGCCATCTGATGAGTCTCATCATGATCAGAACCGTCCACACAAATATGATCCAAAGATTTTGGTGGTTCAGGCACAGGTACTTCGTTGCTATGAGGCATAGGCCTAATTGCTGAAGGAAGGTTGGGGTAACTTATTACGTTCTTATTTTTTAAGTTGTATCCCTTCACAATGCAAGAGCAAAAATAGCAGTCACTGCTGTGGTCTCTTTGTTCACGCCACATCATAGGTATTCCGAAACGAAATGCTTGTTTTTTACCTTTCATCCATAAGCGTAGATCTTCCTCACATGTCTTGCACACTTTGTGAGGAGCCAACGGTTTGTCTTGATCGCCTAACTTCAAACCGAAATAGGCGAAATATACTTTTTTAATAAATGCAGAAATGTTCCTCTGCCGCTTTTTCACGGTATATTCCCCACAAATAAAGCAAAAACTGTCCGGAGAGTTGATGCAACCTCTGGCTCTGTGAGCCATCACAAATACACAGCACTGCAAACTACAACTGTAGTGAACCACTTCGGAATAAAGCTGGATTACGACTGAGCAAACAAAAGGTAATAATGAACTTGCAAGAAACTGAAATTTGACAGGAACGTTCATGTCGCAACCACCGTGTTTGAGCGAGCGAACGAGGCGAGGCGAACAGGAAAGAACATGCGCCAGCGCGAGTACTGGATTTAGCCCCCGCCTCCCAATTGTCCTGTTAATGTATAAATGAATACAAAACACTCTAAAATATCATGAGGGAGTGTGTCTAGTTAGTTAACCATTACAACCTCTATTTTGGGCCAAGAAAATAACTGCAGTCGGCTAAAAGAAATTATGTGAACAGTCCTTATATGGGTAAGAAATCTAATTTTGCAAGAAAACGTGACGTGATGGAACATTTTGGCTATTTTTCCTGGATTCAGCACCCCAAAATCTATAGGAATCAGTTGCAAAACTGGAGGCAGTTTTTTGGTAGTGTACCTGTGTAATCAAACCAAGTGTAGGGAAAACAAGGCTTTATTCCCCGTCTGTGCAAGGGTTCAAATAAGACATTGA
Source organism: Ichthyophis bannanicus (assembly GCA_033557465.1). NCBI lineage: Eukaryota > Metazoa > Chordata > Amphibia > Gymnophiona > Ichthyophiidae > Ichthyophis > Ichthyophis bannanicus. Next base: position 739,728,344 of record CM066033.1, read on the forward strand.
GAAATCAAAAGAATGTCCTTTGTTTCAAAAGGTACCAGTATTAACAAGCTGACTAATTGTTAAACTCCACAATTAGTGCAAGGGTTAATCAGAGGAATTCACTTCATTCCAACACAATGAGAATTAAACAAACTTCTTCTCAGTTATACAGTGGCTACAGATTCTAGACTCGTGGCCATGCACAAACCACAATCCATTTCTTCTGGTGGAGGAATGGGAACAGCATTTATATATTCAATTTCCATGGATTCTGCTCCACTACATTCATCATCAGAGTAGTCACTGTCCCTGTCTGCTACAGGTCTATGTGAAGTGTCTCTAGGCTCTTGTCTCTAATAAGACTGTGTTTTAAGTTCTCTGGGAATTTTCTAAAACCACCCTGGTTTCTTCTTCCTTACAAACCGAGTATTTGTTTTAGCAGTGCCTCTAGGAGTTAAGCATTCAGTATCATGAATAAAGCTTTCATACCTGGAGCCTCTGTGGTTTGAATCCGTGGAGCTTTCTCTCCCAGAAACGTCTCTCTCCTGCAACAGGTTCTCTGCCGATAAGCTCTAGGCAGGGCTGTGCTTTCTGGCAGCTTGGTAAAACCTGGTGTGGATTCAACTTTGTGCTTCGGTAAGAACTTAGCTTTGTCAGAAACTGCTTTTCCTTTGGTGCCTGGTAAAACTTGACTAGTATTTCCCAGAGACTGCAGGCTTTCCTCCAAACCTATCTCTCTGGTTCTGTGGATACGTCTCTCTGCCTTTGAATCAGGAACGTTGTTGGAATAGGGAGTAGCACACTCTCTAGCCTTAGTGCTTTCTCCAGCAGACTCCCTCTGAACAGCTGCTTGCTTAGCCTGGCCCTTCTGAACTCCACCTTTGTGAACTCTGTTCCTTTGGGCTTGCTCAGGTAGGATTCTTTCTCCAAGTCCTTCTCCTTCTCTTAGAGCTGCTCCTTCCCTCAGAGCTGTTCCTTCTCTCTGTCCTCTCCTTTGAGATGTTCCTCCTTTCTGGATCCGGTCCCAGTTCTGCCCTCTCAATAGAGGTGTTGTCTTTCTCAATAGAGGCGTTCCTCCTTTGCTAGCATTCAGCTTCTGCTTATAAAGGAATCTTTCCTTTGAAACTCCCGGGCTCATTCCCAGGTGCAAGTCATTAGCTCTCTTAGACTCATTAACTCCTGTATGATCACTCCTGCCCCCTCTAGCTGTGCCTTGAGGCAACTGCACATCTAGATTTCTCTGAGAAACAGGGTTTCTTTTCAGGTTTGCATCTTTATTGATACCCACTTCATGACAATATATAATGGGTTTTTTTCTCTAGGGGTAATCAAACTACATTTTTCCTAATTGGATGGATATGACTATGTTATATTCTATACTGGTAACCGTCTCTCTTTGTCAATGTGCTATTGTTTGTTGGTTTCTACATTGAATGGTAATCTTTATATGCAAATGTATATGGTATTTTGATTTTAATGTTTGGTTTTATTTTTATTCACCTGATGCAGGCCTAACAGCTGAAACTTGGCGAAGTGGGGTCCTCTGATTAAAATATTTGGTTATAACAATTTCTGGTGTGGTTGTGCTTTTCTCTGCTCTCCTGTGGACTTTGGTATTTGACTTCAAAGGATTTCTCTTTTTCTCTTTGACACAATCACATTATACCTTTGGTGCCCACGTGTTTCTTTGACAGTTTTTGACAGGGATGTTGCCAGAATGCAAGTTTGGGGGCAGGGACAGCAATAAGCAGATAAGTCTCCCACCGCCTCTATGGCACACACTCATTCCATGGTGGGAGCCTGTCAGGCCTTTCTTCCTTGATTTCTAGTCTTAGTGTGCATGCTAAAACCTTGTGGGCAGCACATCCTATGAGATCTTGAACAAGACATGCAGGCCCTGGCTGCAAAATCAAGGAAAGCTTTGGGAGGGTCATGAGGCATATAGAAACATAGAAAAATGACAACAGAGAAAGACCACATGAACTCTCTAGTCTTCCTTCCATATTATATATGTGACTAAGCCCCTGACTTTTGAATGATTTTTACACTTCAACTTGAGGTTTTGCCTACCTCCTTCCACCAGGACTTTTACTTTGTTGCACTTGTGAATTTTCTGCTGTTTTTCCCCTTGTTCTCTGTTGGTGCCCTCTGGGAACATTCTCATTTCCTTTAGTAAGAGGCCCCCTAAATCATCATGCCAACTAGCAGTGCCTTAAGCTTCTTGCCTGCCCAACCCAATCAGCAGCTCTCCGTTTCAACTGAATCCCACACAACAGTGCCTGCGCCTCCCGATCTGACCTGCTGCCTCCTCTCACCCAGATCGTGTGACCTCCAGCAGTGCCTGTACCTTCTTTGCCTCCCCGATTCTGCAAGGCGACCTTGCAAGCCAGTAAGCCATAGGCACACCAGAAGCCCCGAGTCGATGGTAAGCTCTTCCTACAGTACAGGCATCATCACCTGCTGCCGACTCCTATAAATGGCCTGAACCCATGCTGCCTTCCTCTCTCTTAATCGTCATGCCAACTAGCAGTGCCTTCAGCTCCTTGCCTGCCCAACCCGATCACTAGTTCTCTGTTTCAACCGAAATTGCACAAAACAGTGCCTGCACCTCCCAATCTGAGCTGCTGCCTCTTCTCACCCGAATCATGTGACTTCCAGCAGTGCCTCTACCACCTTAGCTTGCCTTGCTCCTGCAAGGTGACACTGCAAGCCAGCAAGCCATAGGCACACCAGAAGCCCTGAGCAGACGGTAAGCTCCACCTATGCAACAGGCATCATCACTCGCTGACGACTCCTATAAAGAAAGCATCCTCACACTTAGGCAGGCCTTCGTCTAAGGGCCAAGCCAAAGGACCCTTAGGGGTGACCCTTAGCGTGAACCACAATGTTCACAAACGCATTCATCGATACCAAGCGGATGCACCTACCTCACCTAATCCCAGTTATTTCATCCAAAGAGTTTAAAGCGATGAATATTAGCATAGTTAGCTGACCATCAGCTTCTAAGCATGTACCCACCACAATGGATGATCTATACATTGAATCATTCCAATTCAGTATATGGCAAAGCTAATTCAATAAACCCAGAACACACTTCAGCACATCTAATTGCCACCATAAGATGACTAAAATTAACACAGTCATGACATCTCTGGCTGTCTTACTCAGCCTGCTTTATCTTTCATCACTAGTCACACATTTGCTCTCACAAGCACCCCTCTTTTCTTACATACCAATCATCTCACTCCTATCCTCGTCATGGAGCAAGAATCAGAGGACCTTATGCTTTTATCAAAATTAAGTCAACCATTATCAGCACTAAATCGAGATGAAACTACAAACAATCTACAATATATTAAATGTATACTTCTCAATGCACCTTCAACCCAAAACAAAATTCAGCTCCTATCCAATTATCTCAATGACCACCAAATAGACATCACATGCATAACTGAATCTTGGTTCACTGACTCTGACAATGTACTGATTAATCAACTTCTAACACCTACTGTAACTACAACATATTCAGCTGTCCAAGAGGTGGAGAGGTCTTCTTTCTAGCCAGGAATCATTTGGATTTCCATAAGGAGGCATAGATAGAATAACAATTTCAGATAAGTACTTAACACTCTGCCTAGTCTACAGATATCCTAATGTAAAAGCTGAGAACTCAGTTATTTTGAAAACAATATGTGCCACAACTTGCATGCTACTCCACTCTTATTCCTAGGCAATTTAAACTTCTCTTCAGCAACCCCCAGGATTTCAAAATCTTTCTTAGAAGCTATGGAGGTGCTTGAATACACTCAGCTTATCAATGAGCCAACACATAAGCAAAGGAAACATTCTTGACCTCATCTTTGCTCCGCAGAAAATGCTTATGGACAATGACCTCCCAATTCGTACATTATCTACTGTACCTTGGTCTTATCACAAAACAATCACCTTCTACCTCCCATAGAATCTACATAATCACAAAAACTCACTTATGCAAGCCTCATCTCACAGAATTGTGCACTTGGACATAAGAGAGTTCTTAGACAAGGTTTTACCTCATCTCCAGCATAATTCAGAGAACACTGACACATTAGTCCAAAACTGGAATTAAATAAGCAAAGCAACCTTAAAACCACAAACCACCACAACCTGTAGAGCACGACCCACAGCAATCTGATACACTGCAAAATTAAAAGACACTAAATGCAAGCTCATACAACTGGAGAGAAAATGAAGATGATCTAGAACCACTGCAGATCTTGATAAATATATGCCCAAATAAACTGAATACCAGACATTAACAAAGTAAAAAAAGAATAGCATACTAAACTTATTTTGAGTTCATTAAACCATCTTAGGGAGCTTTTTGAAATAGTTAAATCCTTGGTAAAAAGCACTATTCAAGAGAAGGTGGACAATAGCCTGTACCCACAAATCATAGCAGACTACTTTCAGAATCAAATCAGTCTTGGCAGCAACAGAATGAACACAGTATCAATGCATAAGGATGATAGCTCAATAGAAGTTGCCTGGCATTCCTTCACAACCATTTCGCCTGAATATCTAGAAACCATTATCAACAACAGGCCAAAGGGTAGTATCCTGTACTGGAAGTGGTCGCCCCGACCATGAACCTTAAGTACTGCCTGTAACTGGGATAAATAAGGTCCAAGGAGCATATGGAGGTAGGGCAGCAATGTTCCAAGGGAGAGCATCTTGAACTTCTCCCACACCAGGAACTTGTTCAGGTTTCACAAGTCCACGATGGGCCTTAGGCCCCTTGTTCTTTTTGAGACCAGAAAGAAATGGGAGTAGAACCCCTTGCCGTTAAGGTAGAAGTGTAATGGTTCCACGGTGCCATCCCTGATGAGGCCTGCAAGTTCTTGCAGTAGCAGGGCCTGGTGCAAGGGAACCCGAGGGGGCTCTCCTGGAAAGGGGAAAGGGGATAGATTCAAGAGTGATACACAGAAATATTTCTTTACGGAAAGAGTGGTGGATCTGTGGAATAGTCTCCCAGAGGAGGTGGTAGAGATGGAGGACAGTATCTGAATTCAAAAAAGCATGGGACAAACACAGAGGATCTCTAAAGGAAAAAAGGGGACTGTTGTAGTTGCTGATATGGAAGGACAGACTAGATAGACCATGTGGTCTTTTCTGTCATCATTTTTCTATGTTTCTATGTAACCACCTGGAGGGCCAAGGTTTCAGTGGTTATGGTTGGCCACTGATGGGCAAAGTGGATCAGATGCCCCTCTGTTGGCAGCTGCTTCCCCCCCCCCCCCCAGGAGGCGAGGCTATGCTCAGGTTGTCAAAATCCCAACCCAGCCTGGGACGGTATTTGGGGCTTAGAACCCTTAGGGTTACATTGACCTTGGCCCTGTCCTTTGCCCTGTGGACCCTGCTGTGGGGTCTGAGAGGGTCCGATATTGGGGATAGCCCTGGTAAGGCTGGCCTTTTCTGTGAAAAGGGGGTCTCTTCCCAGACTGTTTCTTCTTGGGAAGAGTGAAGGTCTTCCTGGAGAGCTGAGTTCATGTGTCGTATTCGGTCTCAATTTTGGCTGCCTTGTCCTCCATCAGTTTGCTGAAGAGGTTTTCACTGAGACAGGGGACATTGAGGAGTTTTTCCTGTACCATTGCTCAAGGTCTAATGCCTGAAGCCAGGCCTGGCGTCGGGCACCGATGCCTGTAGCAGCCACCCTCGCGTTAGACTCGAAGCAGTCGTAAGCGGCTCGAGACATGTACTTTGAGCACTCCCCGATGCACTTTGTTGAGAACTTGGAATTGCTGGAGGTAATCTCCACTGAAACCCACCAAGAAACCTGTGCGTTCTTTTGCTAGTCTTGGAGATAGATGCCAATATACAGCTGGTAGGCTTGGATTCAGCAACCTAGCATCGAGCCCTGGCAGCATTTGCATCCAAGGGTGTCAAGGGTGCGGGACTCACTGCCTGGGGACACGGAAGAATGAGTCTTCGGGCTTTTCTGTTGGCACATGGTTGACTCCACCACAAAAGTTGCACCTTCTGAAAGCCAGGGCTCCGCTGGATCTGGTACATGGTGTTGAGCTGTCAGTTAACTATTGGCACCGACACCGGTGTCTCCCACATCCAAAGTAAAAGTCGCTTGAGGATGGTGGGGAAAGGGAATGTCAGGGCCTCCTTAAGTGGAGCCTCATACTGGAGGATTTTCAACTCCTCCATGCAAGGGTCTCCGATACCATAGTGAGAGACAAGGCTTTCACCATGTCTCGGGCAAACTCAAGGAATGATGTGTCCTCGGGTGGAGACTGGCGTCGTGATGCCAGGGGAGACAGATCCGAGGGGAGATCGTGGTGCTTACGCATCTCTGAGGAAGCCTCATCCTCGGACTCAAGGCCGGATGGCTCCTGAGGCATCAGGCTCAGTTCATGTCTTCGGTGACCCATGGCGGCTGCTTGGCTGGAGCCACAAGTGCTTGCCAGGGAGGATCTCACTCCCAAGGAATGGGAGCAGCATCAAGACCCTTGCCGAGGATCGGCTCGAGGTTCAGGGCTCTCGAGAATCGTCTCAGCGGCCTGGGGCGATATCGAGGTCACTGTGGTCTGCGCGAGCGTTGGCGGGGCCAGCCATCAATGCTTGCTGCAAGGCAAGGAAGACAGTAACACTACATTCCAATGCCATCATCCTGGCTTCCCACTCAGGAGTTGCAGCCTTCAATGCAGACACCGGTGTGACCAGGTCCGGTGTCTGTGTGGAGAGTGAGTCTTCGATGGGACAGGCCTCGTCAGTCCCTGACCCATCACTGGAGGCCTCAGTGTTGATTCTGGGTAACTTCACTGACCGTTCCTGCTCCAACTCCTCCGATACCCTCTGGGAAATGTGGGACCTGGCATGGGGTTTGCCATGCTTGTCCAATTCCCAGGATGAGATCCTCAAGGATTTCTTCTTCTTCTTGCGGTCACATTCCAGAAAACCCTTGTCAGAGTGTCCGTGGGCCCGAATGGGTGCCACGGGGGCTTTACGCGACTCCGACAATCCATGCAGGGCCTTTAAGCGCAAGGCTACTGGGGACACCAGGGCAGAACCTGACCTGTGGAAGATGTCGTCTGCTTCTGTCGATGACTTTGGATGGCCTTCGCGGACATTTTCTTGCACAGGGCGCAAACCTTTTGGGTCATAGTTGGCACCTAGACACCGAAGGCAGCAATCATGTGTATCAGTTAAGGACATGTTTTTTGCGCACCAATCACACTTTTTGAATCCACTGGCCATTGTGGCAAAAAGGACCCCTGCGAGGTCAAAGACCCTCGATGCGGCCAGCGGTTAGAAAAAGGCATAAGCTGTGTTAGAAGAAAAAACTAAAAATGGTTCCGAGCCTCGAAGCTGGGGAAAAGGGGCTTGAATATGGGAAAAGGACCAGTGCTAACCGGAAAAGAAGGGAGTTTGATACACCAAAAAATCTGCTTTTTTTCATGGAAAGAAGATGGACATCTGCTGGGCTCCGCAGAAAAAGTGAAACTGAGTAAGATGGCACCCTTGGGTGGGAGAGGGCAACGCATGCGTGGTGGCATCTCCCTAAGGCTTTCTTTAAAAGCTGGGGAGATGCTTCTGCGGGGCTTCATCGGCACCGACGTCACCCATATGTGAGGATTGACTTCCTGCTTGATCCTGGAGAAACTGAAGTACTCTATATCATCAAAAATACCATTTTCAGCCCACCCACCTCAATAAGTATTACAGGAGCACATCTAGAGGTGAAGCCCAAAGTGCGTTACTTGGGAGTAAACCTAGACCAGCAGCTGACCTTACTCCCACATATTAGTAACATGAAAAGGACTATATACCACAAAATAAAACAGTACAACACCTGAGACCACTACTGGATATACAAGATTTCCACACAGTATTTCAAGCAATAATATTCCCTCACTTTGATTACTGTAATATCCTCTTCCAGGGCTTACCAAAATATGCACTCCATTCTCTACAGCTGGCTCAAAACATGGTCGCCCATATCCACCGCAGTGCCTCTAAAACTGACCAGTTAACTCCAATAAAGCAGCTGCAGTGGATGCCTATCGTAGAATGAGTAAGATACAAAGTTTTCCTCACAATATTCAAAGTAGCCCACAATTTCTCATCAGTTTACCTCCAATCGTTATTACAAAAAAAAACTAAGCATCAGATCTAGAACGCCAAACTTCCTAAACACATTCATCATGCCTGCTATAAGCAACTAAACTATGTCCAACAGGGCCTTTATGCTATATGCTCCAACCTTGCAGAATGAACTCCCAGAGGGCATACACGCTATATCTGATCTAACTTTCGAAGGAGACTAAAAACCTCTCTTTTCATGGAGTACTTTGATAACGAGAACTAACCACAATACCCTTCAAGATACCATATGATTTTGCTATGTCTCATTATAACCCTCTATTCCTTTGCTGTTTTGTATTCTCACCCCACGTTAAAGTTAAAAAGTTAAAATTATGTGTTATTTAGTTACAATCATGTTTGATGTAAAGCTATATTGAGCTTATTATTGTTCAATCTGTAAACCGCTTTGACTTTCAGATATGGCAGTATATAACAATAGCTAAATAAATAAATAAATCATCATCCTTCCCCATAGTTTAGTGTTCTTGACCGAGCAGTAAATGGCATGTGCAGGTCCTCTAAGACCAAGATGACTCTGAACAATTTAAACCCAATGTTACAGTGCTGGTTCCTCACTGCCTCAATAAGGGGATGATAATTCTGTTAAGTCTGTAACATATATATTAAGTTGCTCAAGTAAAAATGTATTATTCTTCTCACCTACAACTTGTTTCTTGTACCTTATTTCTCGACTGAGTGGAGGAATAGCTTAGTGGTTAGAGCAACAGCCTAGTACCTCAAAGATCAGGGATGGATTCCCACTAGCACTCCTTTGGACCTTGGGCAAGTTACTTTATCCTCCATTGTCTCCAAAGAAAAGGCTTGGCAATCTATTTCCAGTGATACTCCTTGCCAAGAAAACCCAAGAGTTGCTGGGTCACCAGGAGTCAGCATTGACTTGATGGCACTTAAAAAAAAATTCTAGATTACTTGCATCAGGAAGGGCTAGAGCAGGGGTGGCTAACTCCGGTCCTGGTGTAGCATGATCCAGCCTAGCTTTTAGGATGTCCTTAATGAATATTCATGAGATATATTTGCATACAATTCGAAGAAGCGGATGCAACTATTCCTCATGAATATTCATTTGGGACATCCTGAAAACCAGGCCAGATCGTGGTGCACTAGGACCGGAATTGGCCATTCCTGGGCTAGGGTGACCTGACTCACCGTATCTGAAAGGGAAGGGTTGATCATGGCAGCAGGGTTGCTGAGGAGGCTCAGTAACTGGGCACCACGCCACTGCTCTGCAGACTGGTTCCTTCGACAGTAGAGAAAGTACAGCGATAGAAGAGCATTTGTGACTACCTATGTGATGAGAGGGAAACAAAAAGGCATAAAGATGGGAAGAGTCAATAGAGATATATTGTCTACGTGACTAGACAAAAGCCCTTCAAAAACTAGTGAGGAGAGCAATTTAAAGAAATATACACAAAAAAAACAGGAGTTAGGTGCCTTGATCCAGCTGGTTCTGGATATGTAAATGGTACTGCATCTATAGAGCTACCAAGTTACCCAGTTCCAGTAGGAAGATTTCAAGCCAACCCTGGTAAACAGGTGACCCTATCATATTGCTTTGTGGGACCTCCATCACTAATTTCAATGCCTACAATCATGGACTACAAATATTACGCTACTTTGAGGAGTAAGTTCAAAACCAGATCTGGCTGATAAGTCTCCCTCCTGGAACTGGGTAACTCGGCAGCTTTATATATGCAGTACCATTTACATATCCAGAACCAGCTAGGGAGGAAAAAACTGAGGATTCAAACCATTCATCTGGTAGCTGAAGACTAGAGGTTTGGGAGTCAGGCAGAAAAGATACTTCAAAGAGGCATGCTACCCAGACAGATAAGCCCGGAAGGACTGATTCCAAATGGGCTTCAAAGAGAGCCAGTTGGCCACCTCATCGCTCTAAAGCTAACTCCATTCTTTGATGCCCACATGACATCACTGGAGTGCATTCAGCATGGTGGCCAGCGATTGTAACATATGCGATAAGCATTTTTGTTTCTTGTGGTTTTTTGTAATAAAAAGCCATAGTTTTGGTAAAAACATGCTTTTTCTCAGCAAGACTATGAATGTATTCTTTCAAAGAGAACTCAGCCAAATTAGCACAGCAATAGGAAATGCCTAAAAAAACCTGTATTTGCACAAAGGGAATAAATTCACTATTTATATATAAATAAGGAAGCCATTGTCTACAAGTGTGTTTCAGAAACCACCGACATATCTGGCTTTCAGGGTCATTAAAAAATTCAAATTAACAGGCCATAAAACATATGAGTATATGTCATGAATATTCATTGTGCGTATCCTGAAAATCTCCCATGGATCTTCAATGCCAGGAGCTAGGAACCACTGCCTTAAGCACATACAGAAAAAATGATCTCCATGACAGAGAATAATAAACTCTTTAGTTTATAATGAACAGGAAATGATGTCATTGCCACTTCTGATATGCAGCTGACCTTTGTCCAGCCCTTGATCCTGGGTCTCCTCCCTCCCCCCCCCCCCCCACCCCATCCCATCCTATAATTTCAGAATCTTTCCTCCCCCCCCCTCACCATCTTGGGTATTCCCCCCTCCTGCCCCCCCTTGACCTCAAGTTCTCTCCCTCCTCCCACCTGTGTCTTAATTCTGGGTCCTCTTTCTCTTTCTCACTAAACTCTGATCACAGGTCCCTATCATCCTCTCTCATCCACACCTCCAGATCCCATCTCTCTTCTTTCCCACCACCAGATCTTGTGCCTACTCTATCCTCTCTCATCCTGATTATGGGTCCTCTCCCTCCTCCTCCTACCTCACCTTCTTCACATTGCCCCTTCCCAGGTCCTTGTCCTTCAACTCAAGTTCTATTCCTGCTCCAAGCATAAAGAGATAGGGGGTTGCTATGATTCCTTTCACTTCTGGGCCATTGGCAGCAAGCTCCATAATGTAGGGATGTAAAAATATTAAGAAAATGTGAGAATCAGAGTCTACCCTTGTGCACTGCAGTGGCAACAGCTCTCCCTGAGCCCAGCTGGTACCAGATTCCCTGACATCATCTCAGCTTCATCATATGGAGTCTTAGGCAAATATCCTATTTACAGTCCTCATCGATTCCAAACACCAACCCTACCACAAACAGAAGGTGTCACACCTTGGTGTGTGGCCCAAACTCTTCGCTAAGTTTTTTCAGTGGATTCTCGTATTCCAGCACCATCTGCCCCAACCGAGGAAAGTTGGCATCACTAAAATTAAAAAGAATTATTTAAATAATACAGAAATCCTTTGGTCTCACTTGCATTTTGCGACTGTGGTTTTGATGCTTGTCCAGTGCTTTGTTGTATGCAGGGCCAGTGCAAGTGTACTGGGTGCCCCAGGTGAACCTTCAGCCTTACAACCCCTATCTCCCTTCCCCAGAGATTTTGAAATTAAATTCAATGACCATCATGATCACATCACCACTCCTCCCACAAGGCTGTAAAAATACATAATTGGACATCATACTTATAAATCTTAAACTTTGCTTTGTCTATATGTGTGTGCCCACTCCCATTGCAGTTAAAAGAACGTGCTGATGGGTCTTTGAATTTGTGTGGCTCTCAGGATCTATTGTGTTGCTCTTCAGAAGCTGCCTAGTTTTGCCTAATGGTTGTATCTCACTGATTCAGATGTAGAACAGGTACAGCAAGGGCAGCAGATTGCAGTCTTCCATTACAGAGGCACTTCCACTGCATAGAGCAACCAGTAGCAGTGCAAACGTCTCTCACACACACACTGCCCCACTACAGAACATGTACAGCATAGGCAGCAGCAGTGCAAGCCTCCCTCATACACCAGGGGCATAGCCACGGGGGAAGCTTGGGAACCTAGGCCCCAGACACTTTGCATTCAGTCCCAGTCCTCCCCCCTCCAGATCAGATCTCACTGCACCTCTGAAATAAGAAGCCAGTGCTTTAAGTGTGGTGCTGTCACCACCATAAGGAGCTCGCTTGTGGCTCATCACCCGCCATCGATGAGTTTCTTAAAGAGGCACATGTTGGTACTGTGAACACCTTTGGTATATGCAGTCAGTACCTCTTGATACTAATCTCACAAGATCAGCATCAGGCCCTGCTAACTCATGAAAACAAATTGTGCTCAAAGTGCAGTACTGGCATCTGACACATTAGAAACTCGCTAACCAGCTCATGGAGAGTGGCGAGCGAGGAAGCTCCTGCTCATGGCACTTAAGCACTGGCTCCCAGCTCCCAATTTCTTCAGCTAGCAGGATCTTGGGAAACACGTCAGCAAAAGTATATGATGTCCAGAATTCTACAGACACAGGAGGGATGAAAATAAGATGGGGTGCCTGAGTGAATCCTCCCCCTCCCCCTGAGGTATTGTGTAGCCTTCTTCCTGTTTTCTCCACGTGTGCATAGGCTGTTTTAGTTTGCTTTTCTCTGATCAGAGAAGGGCTGAACTTTTACAGAGCTCTGCTAGTGAGTGGATATTTGCCTCCTGGGACATCTTACTGTGAGTTCTAGCTGTTTATTTAATAATTTACTGTTTGTCTAACTGTTTGTTTGTTTAATTATTTATTGTTTGTCTTAGTGGTGTGCTAGTTCAGCCTTCTCAGCTGTACTTACCTTGCCTCTCTCAACTAACTGGGCTTTGTGTGGTACCCCCATCCCCCTGCTGAGGGTTCAGGACAGGGTACCTTGTAACTGCCCTCTTTAATAGGACTTATCTCCCTCCCTCCCTCCCCAGCACCCACCCACCCCTGGGGTAATTGTAGTTTTATAGGTACTTGCACATCTTAGAGGAAAGGGGCTGCTCTCAGGTGCAGCTCTTAATCCAAATCAGTCATACACAGAGGACCTGAGATTAATTAAGCTTCAGGTACACAGGGTGTATTAGGGGTATTAGATACACTTTTATTAGTATAAGCATCTACACCAATCCTTATTATATACCGAAATTAAAAGACCTAAACACAAGCTTTAAACTAAGATGCAGACAGAGGTCCAGCAACGAGATGGGGGTTCTCCAGTCTTTTGCATTGAGTGTCACATGTATGATTTTCTCCCAGTTGGTGAGAGGTCCTACATATGCACTAAGTGCAGGGAGCTCTTTGCTCTCAGGGAACGAGTCCGTTCTCTAGAGGCTAGAGTAGCAGACCTGGAAGACATAAGAAAGACAGAGAAGTACATGGACGAGATCTACAGGGATATAGTCCTGAAGTCCCACCTCCAGTCTGGCAGCATCCCTGTTGCCATGGAGGAGAGAGGTCACGTGACAGGAGAGCATCACCCTGGTGTGGCAGGAAGTGATCCTGTAACTAGGACCTGTCCTCCAGGTGATGTAAAACCCTCTCGCACCGAGGACGTTTCTCCAGGGCCATGTCCCCATTAGGGGAGGGTCAGGACAGCTGTTATAGTTGGTGATTCAATCATTAGGAATGTAGATAGCTGGGTGGCTGGTGGACGTGAGGATCGCCTGGTAACATGCCTGCCTGGTGCGAAGGTAGCAGATCTCACGCACCGCCTAGATAGGATCAAAGATAGTGCTGGGGGGGAGTCTGCTGTCTTGGTACATGTTGGTACCAATGACATAGGAAAATGTGGTAGGGAAGTTCTGGAGGCTAAATTTAAGCTTTTAGGTAGGAAGTTGAAATCCAGAACTTCCAGGATAGCGTTCTCCGAAATGCTTCCTGTTCCACGTGCAGGACCCAAAAGACAGGCAGAGCTCCGGAGTCTCAATGCGTGGATGAGACAATGGTGCAAGGATGAGGGTTTTGGATTTGTTAGGAACTGGGGAACATTCTGGGGAAAGGGGGGGCTCTTCCGAAGGGATGGGCTTCACCTTAATCAGGATGGGACCAGACTGCTGGCATTAACCTTTAAAAAAGAGATAGAGAAGCTTTTAAACTAGAAAATAGGGGAAAGCCGACAGTCACCCAGGAGCGCATGGTTCGGACAAAGGTATCCTTGAAGGATACTACCAAAAGCAGTGAGGTTCCAAAAGGGAGTATAGTAGCCCAAATGCCCTTGAGTAAGGAGCAGACAGAGCATAAAGATTCCCAATTACCCATGCCTACCAATAGCCAGATTAATATTAATAAAATACAGTCTCTAAAATGCTTGTATGCCAATGCTAGAAGTCTAAACAATAAGATGGGAGAATTAGAATATATAGCACTAAATGAGAGGTTAGATATGATTTCACTCTCAGAGACATGGTGGAAGGAGGATAACCAGTGGGACACTGTGATACCTGGATACAAACTATATCGTAATGATAGAGCTGAACAAATTGGTGGAGGGGTTGCGCTCTATGTTAGAGAGGGCATTGAGTCAGAAAGGATTAAAGTTTTGCAGGGAACAAAATTTGCTGTAGAATCTCTATGGATTGAAATTCCATTTATGAAGGGGAAGGTGATGGCAGTGGGAGTATACTATCGACCACATGGCCAGAATGAACAAATGGATGATGAAATGCTCAAAGAAATCAAGGAAGCTAACAAAAGCCACAACAGAGTAGTAATAATGGGTGATTTCAATTACCCCGGTATCGACTGGGACAGTGTCACAGCAGGACAAGCTAAAGAGATAAAGTTTCTAGATGAAATGAATGACTGCTTCTTGGAGCAGCTGATTCATGAACCGACCAGAGGGGAAGCCATACTGGACCTAGTCCTTAGTGGAACGCCAGATCTGGTGCAAGAAATAAGGGTGTTGGGACCACTTGGCAATAGTGATCATAGTATGATCATGTTTGATTTAATCAGTGGAGGACAGATAGTTAAGGAATCCACAGTACTACCTTTTAACTTTCAAAAGGGAGACTATGATAGAATGAGGAATATAGTTCGGAAAAAACTAAAAGGAGCGGTTCCAAAGGTTAAAGACTTACAGCATGCTTGGGTGTTATTTAAAAATACTATCCTCGAAGCCCAGACCAGCTGTATTCTACGCATTAAGAAAAGTGGAAGAAAGTCCAAAAAACTGCCAGCATGGTTTAAAGGTGAGGTCAGAGAGGCTGTTGCTGCCAAAAGAGCAACCTTCAGGAAATGGAAAAAAGAGCCAAATGATGAAAACTGGAAACAGCACAAGCACTGGCAAGTTAAATGCAAAGCATTGATAAGGCAGGCAAAGCGGGAATTTGAGAAGAAACTTGCTACGGAAGCAAAAACACGAAATAAAGACTTTTTCAAGTACATTCGTAGCAAAAGGCCTGTGAGAGAGTCAATTGGACCATTAGATGATAGAGGGGTAAAAGGGGCAGTAAGAGGAGACAAGGCTATAGCAGAGAGACTGAATGAATTCTTTGCTTCGGTCTTTACTGAGGAAGATGTAGGGATGTTACCCAAGACTGAAGTGGTATTTAAAGGTGATACTGCAGAGGAATTGAGAGAAATATCGCTACACCGGGAAGATATATTACAACTATTTGATAAACTGAATAGTAGCAAATCACCTGGACCGGATGGTATACATCCCAGAGTGTTGAAAGAACTGAAATATGAGATTGCAGACCTGTTATTGGTAATCTGTGAACTTTCATTAAAATCATCTGTAATACCTGAAGATTGGAGGGTCGCCAACGTAACACCAATTTTTAAAAAGGGTTCCAGGGGTGACCCGGGAAATTACAGACCGGTGAGCCTGACGTCAGTACCAGGGAAAATGGTAGAAACCATCATAAAGAACAAAATTACACAGCATGTAGATAGTCATGGCCTAATGGGAGACAGCCAACATGGCTTTAGACAAGGAAGATCTTGTCTTACTAATCTGATCTGTTTTTTTGAAGGTGTGCATAAACAGGTAGACAAAGGTGAGTCGGTTGATATAGTGTATCTGGACTTTCAGAAAGCTTTTGACAAGGTCCCCCATCAGAGACTTTTGGCGAAGCTAAAAAGTCATGGGATAGGAGGCAGTGTACTATTGTGGATCAGGAACTGGTTAAAAGATAGAAAGCAGAGGGTAGGGCTAAATGGCCAATATTCCCAATGGAAAAAGGTGAATAGTGGAGTACCCCAGGGATCTGTACTGGGTCCGCTACTTTTTGACATATTCATAAATGACCTGGAAAAGGGAATAACTAGTGAGGTTATCAAATTTGCAGATGACACAAAACTGTTTAAAGTTGTTAAAACCCAAGAGGATTGTGGAAAACTGCAGGAGGATCTGGATAAATTGGAAAACTGGGCATCCAAATGGCAGATGAAATTTAATGTGGACAAGTGCAAAGTTATGCACCTAGGAAAGAATAACCCACACTATAGTTACGCGATGCAAGGCTCCACATTAGAAACCACCACCCAGGAAAAAGATTTAGGAGTCATCGTGGATAACATGTTAAAACCCTCCGCCCAGTGTGCAGCGGCGGCCAAGAAAGCAAATAGAATGCTAGGTATCATAAGGAAAGGGATGGAGAATAAAACAAAGGATATTATAATGCCTCTGTATCGCTCCATGGTACGACCGCACCTTGAATATTGTGTGCAATTCTGGTCACCGTATCTTAAAAAGGACATAGAGTTATTAGAAAAAGTACAGAGAAGAGCCACCAAATTGGTGAAGGGGATGGAAGGCTACTCCTATGAAGAGAGGCTAAAAAGGTTAGGGCTCTTTAACCTAGAAAAGAGACGGCTGAGGGGAGATATGATAGAGGTGTATAAATTAATGAATGGAGTGGAACGGATAAACGTGGATCAATTGTTTACGCTATCAGAATATAGAAGGACTAGGGGACATGTAATGAAGCTACAGGGTAAACTATTTAAGACAAATAGGAGAAAATATTTCTTCACTCAACGTGTAATCAAACTCTGGAATCTGTTACCGGAGGATGTAGTAAGGGCTGTTAGTATAGCTGGGTTTAAAAAAGGTTTGGACAAGTTCCTGGAGGAAAGGTCCATAAACCACTATTAAAAAGGGACCCAGGATATCAATGCTTGGCCTAGTACAAGCACTGCAGAACCTGTGTCTTTTGGGGAAACTGCTAGGTACGTATGACCTAGATTGGCCACTGTTGGAAACAGGATACTGGGCTTGATGGACCTCGGTCTGACCCAGTATGGCATTTCTTATGTTCTTATGTTCTTATGGGTGGGAGGGCTGTGGAGGGAGAGATGCAAGGGGAATTTATGCTGGGACAGGGGGAGTAAATGCAATAGGGAGGATGCTGAAGTGGAGGGCAGAAGGAAAGTCACAAAGACACTGGTGGTATAGGATTTAGGCCAGAGCAGAGATTAGGATGCAGAAGTGAAGGGGGCAGGAGGAAAGACACTAGGGGTATAGGGTTCAGCCCAGAGCAGAGTCAAGGATTTGGTATGAGAGCAGAAAGAGGATAAGTTTTAAAAAATAGTGATTAGGAGGAAAATGGTAAGGCTTGGATGATGATTGATTAGGTAGCGTGGGAATGTGGCGACCTGGATAATAGGTTTAATGAGAGAGTGAAGAGTGAGAATTAAATAACTGAGTGTGGGTTATGAGTAGGTGTGTGTTGGATGAGCAACTCAGGATGAAGATAGGCGGGGGATGATGTAAAAAACATGAATTTGCTGAGGAGGATTAGGAGGCAATAGAAAGGGAAAGGAGTCTGTGGAGGGAGTGAGAAACAAAGATGAAAGTCCTGGGTGACAGGGAGGTGAAAAGAAAGGAAGTTAAAAGGAGACTGGAATGCTGGGTAGGGGTAAGAGACAAGATATGAAGGCACATTTTACAAATGACGTCCAAGTGCAATCTGGGATGTCCAAGCCAGGACATCTGAAAAAAAGCAGGCACGTCAAAATTCAGATACAATTTTACAAACGTGGACATGCCCGATATGGACATCTGTAGGGTGTCTACACAGACCTCCCCAGAATAGCATTCAAGACTCAAGGTGTATAGGAATAGCCCAATGGTTACAGTAGTGGGCTAGGACCAGGGAAGCCAGAATTCAAATCCCACTGCTATTATCATTGTGATTCTGGAGAGTTCTGGGAATGGTAGAGTGCAATCTTCTCTACACCCTCTTGATGTTTAATGGCCAAAACCAGCACTTCCCTGATGTCTATTTGTGCCTAGAGCAGGTCTAAACTTGGACAGGGTTGAAGATGTCCCTGACATTTCTGAAATCGAGTGGGGATATCTAAATCCATTGCACCAACCCAGACACGCCTCTGCCATGCCCTCTGTCTACTTGGCTATCCCTGCACTGGAAACATCTTTAAAAGCCATTTGTAAAATGGCTCTGTGATTTGGATGTCTGCATGCATGTTATCGGATGTCCAAATTGCAACTAAGGCTTTTAAAATGACCCCTATAGGCTCAAGGCAAGGGCAGGGATGAGTGATAGAGGCGGAGTTGGGACTGATGAGAGGGTAAGTACAATGATAGACAGGAGAGGGTGAATTGAAGATTAAAGACAAAGTGAAAGGCCAGAAGGGGGGATTGAAAGTGGGAGATGGAAAGCAGCTAAGTAAATGAAAAGTAAAATGAGGGAAACTAAAGACTGGAGTATAAGGAGAATAGGGGTAGGAGGAGTAAAATATAACAATGAGTAGAAAGAGACAGACTAGAGAAATTAAACCTTCCGAAAGGAATTAAAAACATACTTGTTCACCCAGCATTTCTATAATCTAAACCACACCTCTGATCAAGGCCGACCACAAGCACAAATTGACCATCCCGCCTAGTATCCTGCCTACACAAACAGTCATAATCTCACACATCCTCATAAAAGTTTGTCATCTCTTACAAATGTAAGTGCCTATAATAAGACTTTGAGTTCTATAGTTATAATCATTATAAGACTGTAAATAGTTGATATGTTTAACTGTTTATTATAAATAGTTTCTAGGTTACAAGATGTTCAATGTCATTGTTTTACTGTTCTCTGTAAACCGCCCCTGATCTCTGGAAGGGGAGGTATAGAAAAGTTTCCAACTAAAATAAATAAAATAAAAAAATGTGATCGCTTCAGAGAGAAATAGAAGGGAGGAGGAAAGAAAACAGAGAAGGAACAGAAAATAGAAAAGAAACCCTAGAATAGGGTTTAAGGAAAGATAAACAAAGAGAAAATAGAAAGAGAGACCAGGACCACCAAAAAAATAAAAGGATCAGACAACTAAGGTACAAATAATGATTTTATTTTGTATTGATTCGAATATTTCAGCTTTGAGGATATACATTTTTACACCTTTGCATTTTGGTCAGTATAGGACTATATGCATTTCCTTTTCTCTTTTTTTAGTTTCCATTGCTTCCATTGTTAATAGAGTCCAGTTTCTCAGGCTTTTCATTTCAGCTTTTGTTATGTATACTTATCTTTTTAATTTGTAGTTGCTTATTCTGTAGAATTACAAAAAGGGACTACTACAACTAGAAACAGACTTGCACTTGTAAGTATTTATCTTCTGGAATATACTCTAATTCTTGGGAAAAAGGGAACTCTTTGAGCTAAAGCTGATAAATCTGTGTATTTTAGAATTCAGTGTTTCAGTGTTTTTGCTGAGTCAGTCGGGTCTTAGTACCACCAGAAAGCTTTTCATTTAAATCAAATCAGAATATAGCTTAGCAAAGAAAGTACAACAGAGTAAATAGTCTCTGAAATAAATTTGTTTCTAGAGAGCTTTTCATTTAAGAGTATAATTTAGCATAGAAAGTAAAATAGAGTAAATACTTACTGAAATATCATTTGTTTCTAGAGAGCTTTTTATTTAAGTCAAATCAGAGTATAGCTTAGCATATAAGCAGAATAACTAGTCAGTAAGTAGAAAAAAATAAACTTGTTTCTAGTGTCCTTTACAAAGAGGCCTTTCAGTTAGGAGGCAAAA
The DNA here is from genome assembly GCA_033557465.1 of Ichthyophis bannanicus. Taxonomy (NCBI): domain Eukaryota; kingdom Metazoa; phylum Chordata; class Amphibia; order Gymnophiona; family Ichthyophiidae; genus Ichthyophis; species Ichthyophis bannanicus. The sequence goes on from CM066033.1 coordinate 739,748,247, forward strand.
GATCTGTGAAGTTGTCTTAAATAGGTGTTAAAAGCAAGTGACAGATCAAAGGGGCAATTTGAAAGGCTCCCTATATCAAACCAAGGGCTCTGTGAATCACACAGGAAATTGGTAAGACTCTACCTTAGAAGCACAGGTCAGGGCACTGTGTAACAAGCCAATTTTTATTAAGTCTTAGGTATAGTCATATTAGTATAAGTATCCCCAGCAAACCTACGTAAGTAAACAACTTAAATACCTACACAAAACCTTAAAACTAAGATGCAGACAGCAGTGAGATGGGGGATTTCCAGTCTTTTGCATTGAGTGTCACATGTATGATTTTATCCCAGTCGGTGAGAGGTCTTACATGTACACTAGGTGCAAGGAGCTCTTTGCTCTCAGGGAACGAGTGTGATCTCTGAAGGTTAGAATAGCAGACTTGGAGGGCATAAGGAAGACAAAGAGATATATAGATGAGACCTACAGGGACGTAGTACTGAAGTCCCACCTCCAGTCTGGCAGTATCCCTGTTGCCATGGAGGAGAGAGGTCACATGACAGGAGAGCATCACCCTGGTGTGGCAAGAAGTGATTCTGTAGCTAGGACCTGTCCTCCAGATGATGTAAAACCTTCTTGCACCAAGGAGGTTTCTCCAGGGAATGGTTAGGACAGCCGTAGTAGTTGGTGATTCGATCATTAGAAACATAGAAATATGATGACAGAAAAAGACCACATGGCCTATCTAGTCTGTCCTTCCATATCAACAACTACAACAGTCCCCTTTTTACCTTTAGAGATCCTCTGTGTTTGTCCCATGCTTTTTTGAATTCAGTTACTGTCCTCATCTCTACCACCTCCACTGGGAGACTATTCCACGGATCCACTACTCTTTCCGTAAAGAAATATTTCTGCATATCACTCCTGAATCTATTAGGCATGTAGATAGCTAGATGGCTGGTGGACATGAGGATCACCTGGTAAAACGTCTGCCTGTTGCGAAGGTAGCGTACCTCATGTGCCATCTAGACAAGGTTTTAGATAGCGCTGGGGAGGAGTCTGCTGTCTTGGTACATGTCGGTACCAATAACATAGGAAAAAGTGGTAGGGAGGTTCTGGAGGCTAAATTTAGGCTTTTAGGTAGGAAGTTGAAATTCAGAACTTCCAGGGTAGCGTTCTCCAAAATGTTTCCCGTTCCGCATGCAGGACCCAAAAGGCAGGCAAAGGTCCAGAGTCTCAATGCGTGGATGAGACAATGGTGCAAGGAAGAGGGTTTTGGATTTGTTAGGAACTGGGCAGTATTCTGTGGAAACGAGGGGCTTTTCAAAAGTGATAGGCTCCACCTTAACCAAGATGGAACCAGGCTGTTGGCGTTAACCTTTAAAAAGGAGATAGAGCAGCTTTTAAACTAGATAATAGGGGAAGGCAGACAGTTGTCCAAGAGCATATGGTTCAGAATGATGTATCCTTGAAGGATACTAGCAAAAGACTGAAGTTACGGCATATCGACAGAGAGGTTCCAATAAAGACAACAGTACCCAAATGCCCTTAAGTACAGAGCAGACAGAGCTTAAAGACTCCAAATTGCCCCTGCCTACTGATAACCAGATTAATATGAATAAAATACAACCTCTAAAATGCTTGTATGCAAATTCTAGAAGTCTAAAAAATAAGATAGGAGAGTTAGAATATATAGCACTAAATGACAGGTTATATATGATTGGTATCTCAGAGACCTGGAGGAAGGAGGACAAACAACCAGTGGGACAGTGATACCTGGATACAAATTATATCACAATGACAGAGTAGATCAAATTGGTGGAGGGGTTGCATTCTACAATAGAGAGGGCATTGAGTCACAAAGGATCAAAGATTTGCAGGAAACAAAATACACTGTAGAATCTCTATGGATTGAAATTCATGTAAAAAGGGGAAGCCGATAGCAGTGAGGGTGTACTACTGACTGCCTGGCCAGAATGAACAAATTGATGATGAAATACTCAAAGAAATCAGGGAAGCCAACAAAAGTTACAATACAGTAATAATAATCAGTGATTTCAATTACGCCAGTATCGACTGGGTCACTGTTACGGCAAGACATGCTAGGGTGATATTTCTAGATGAAATAAATGACTACTTCTTGGACCAGCTGGTTCATGAACTGACAAGAGGGGAAGCCATTTTGGATCTAGTCCTTAGTGGAACACAAGATAAGAACATGCCATATTGGGTCAGACCAAGGTCCATCATGCCCAGCATCCTGTTTCCAACAGTGGCCAATCCAGGTCACAAGTACCTAGCAGTTTCCAAAAAAGACACACAGGTTCCATAATGCTTGTCTTGGGGCAAGCAGTGGATTACCTGGGTCTTCTTTAATAATGATTTATGGAACTTTCCTCCATGAACTTGTCCAACCCTTCTTAAACCCAGCTATACCAACAGCCCTTACTACATGTTCCGGTAATGAATTCCAGAGTTTGATTACGCTTTGAGTGAAAAAATATTTTCTCTTATTAGCCTTAAATGGATAACACTGTAGCTTCATTGCATGTCCCCTAGTCTTTCTACTTTTTGATGCCATAAAGAATCGATCTACATTTACCCATTCTACTCCATTCATTAATTTATAGATCTCTATCATATCTCCCCTCAGTCGTCTATTTTCCCAGTTGAAAAGCCCTTACATTTTAAGCCTCTCCTCATAGCGGTATCCTTCCATCCCCTTTACCATTTTTGGTGGCTCTTCTCTGTATCTTTTCTAATTCCATTATATCCTTTTTAAGATACGGCGATCAGAATTGCACACAATATTCAAGGTGCAGTCGCACCATGGAATGATACAGAGGCATTAAAATATCCTTGGTTTTATTCTCCATTCCCTTCCTTTTGATTCCTAGCATACTATTTGCCTTTTTGGCCGCCACTGCACACTGGGCAGAGTGTTTCAATGTGTTATCCATAATGACACCTAAATCTTTTTCCTGGGTGGTGGTTCCTAATGTGGAACATTGATTCGTGTAACCATAGTTTGGGTTGTTCTTTCCTAGGTGCATAACTTTGCACTTGTCCACATTAAATTTCATCTGTCATTTGGATGCCCAGTCTTCCAATTTATCAAGGCCCTCTTGCAATTTTTCACAATCCTCTTGGGTTTTAATAACGTTGAATAATTCTGTGTCATCTGCGTATCTGATTACCTCACTCGTTATTCCCTTTTCCAGATCATTTACAAATATGTTAAAAATCAGAAGACTCAGCACAGATCCCTGGGGTACTCCACTATTCACCTTTCTCCATTGGGAAAACTGGCCATTTAGCCCTACCCTCTCCGTTCTATCTTTTAAACAGTTCCTGATCCACAATAGTACACAGTTCCCTATCCCATGACTTCTTAATTTCGCCAAGAGTCTCTCTTGAGAGACCTTGTCAAAGGCTTTGACCAGCTCACCTTTGTCTACTTGTTTATTCACACCTTTAAACAAAACAGATTAGTAAAATACGACCTTCCTTGGCTAAAGCCATCTTGGCTTTCTCCCATTAAACCATGACAAACTACATGTTCAGTAATTTTGTTCTTTATAATGGTTTCTACCATTTTGCCCGGTACTGACATCAGGCTCACCAGTCTGTAGTTTCCTGGATCACCCCTAGAACCCTTTTTAAAAATTGGCATTACATTGGCCACCCTCTAATCTTCAAGAATTACAGATGATTTTAATGATAGTTCACAGATTACTAATAGTAGGTTTGCATTCTCATATTTCAGTTCTTTCAACATCCTTGGATGCATACCATCGGGTCCAGGTGATTTGCTTCTCTTTAACTTACCAAATAGTTATTATACATCATCCTGGTTTATTGATATTTCTTACAATTCTTCTGATGCATCACCTTTAAATACCATTTCACTCATGGGTAACTTCCCGACATCTTCAGTAAAGGCCAAAGCAAAGAATTCATTCAGTCTCTCCACTATGGCCTTGTCCCCTCTTAGTGCCCCTAAGAGCGGACAAGGCCATAGCGGTTTTTTGCTATGAATGTATTTGAAAAAGTTTTTCTTATGCGTTTTTGCTTCCACTGCAAGTTTTTTCAAATTCTCTATTTGCCTGCCTTGTCAATGCCTTGCATCTAACTTGCCAGTGCTTATGTTTTTTCCAGTTTTCATCATTTGGCTCCTTTTTCTAGTTCCTGAAAGATGCTTTTTTGGCTAAAACAGCTTCTCTGACATCACCTTTAAGCCAGATTGACAGTTTTTTGGAAAAGAGATGGCTGAGAGGAGATATGATAGAGGTTTATAAATTAATGAATGGAGTGGAGCAGGTAAACGTAGATCGATTGTTTGTGCCATCAAAAAGTAGAAAGACTAGGAAACATGCAATGCAGCTACAATGTAACCCATTTTAGACTAATAAGGAAAAAAAATTTTTCACTCAACACATAATCAAACTCTGGAATTCATTACTGGAGGATGTTGTAAAAGCTGTTGGTATAGCTGGGCTTAAAAACGTTTTGGACAAGTTCCTGGAGGAAAGGTCTATAAACGAATACAATACAAGCATTGTGGAACCTGTGTGTCTTTTTAGGAAACTGCCAGGTACTTGTGACCTGGATTGGCCATTGTTGGAAACAGGATGCTGGGCTCGATGGACCCTTTGTCTGACCCTATATGGCATTTCTTATGTTCTTATGTATTTGGTAAAGGTCTGTATTCTAGCATATAGTTTCTGGGTGGGGATCTGTAGCAGCAGTCCAGCTTGTTCTATTACTCCAGTAGGAGGTACCAGTGTTTAAGGGCCTGGTGTCATTGTACAATGCTGCCTTTTCCTACCTAGTTTGTTTGCTGTTTGAGTACTGGGAGTTAGTGCTGGTATGGTATAGTAGAATTCCAAGACTTTTTCTGCAGGGATGTTTCTTATGCATTCCAAGGCATTATTTGTCAAAAACAGTATAACTTAGACATGTATGTTTAGAGGAGGAGTGGCCTAGTGATTAGGACAAGGTACCTCAGGACAGAGGGCCAGGGGTTCAAGTCCCACCTGGGGACAGCAATCTCAAGCCAGAGGGACTGGGGTTTCTAGTTCTATAGGCACGCCTTGGGCAAGCCACTTAACCCTCCATTACCCACCACTTTGATTGAAGGATAAAGCAGTATAGAAAACTGGTTAAATAAATAAATAAATAAAAAACGACAGCCTAGTTTAGGAAACCAGAATGTGCCTATTTTGAACAATTTATAAAGAAAAGCAGGTGCCTACTTTTCTTTATAAAATAGGGGTGTGAAGTCATTTAAGTCTAGGCACAGGCACAATACATGTGTCTAGTTTTAAAATACGTTCCCTCCGTCATCTCCGACCCTTATTGGAGCCTACTGACTTCCGCACTGTCTTCCAAGCACTGATCACTCCGCTTTTCGACTATGCAAATATCATCCTGCAAGGACTTCCAGGTCATGCTATCCATCCTTTACAATTAGCACTGAATACTGCAGCACGTACCATCTATGGAGCATCCAGATATGAGCATGTATCTCCTCTCCTAATCCAACTTCACTAGCTCCCAATAAACAGCCGACTCAAGTACAAAACTCTCCTAATAACATTCAAGATTCTCCACCACCTATCAGCACCCTCACTGGAAGATCTCCTACATTGGACTCCTGACAACAGAGAGAGAAGATCAAATATGATAAACATGCTTACCATCCCTTCCATAACTAGAAAAACCTCGCAATTCGTCATGAACAGAGCCTTCTCCCTCTTCGCCCCTCTACTGTGGAACTCCCTACATCCTCCTATTCGTCTCATACCAGAGCTGGCCACTTTCCACAAAGCAGTCAAGACACACCTATACCACCTTGCTTTCGACCACATAACATAAAGTTATTCATCAATATTATAGTCATAAACCTATCAGCCTGCAAATAGTTCCCAGTATTATAAGCTACTATGAATGATCTTTGATCTACCAATGTAAATAGTTAACTATATATACTGTATACCTTATTCACATGTTCACATGTTTAATATGTTAAAAGTTATAATGTGTTAAATGTAATATGTTAAAAATATACTGTTCCATGTACTTTGTTGTTACCTTGTAAACCGTGCTGATCTTGAATAGTGCGGTATAAAACCAAATAAATAAAAAGGAACATGCATAATTATAGTATTTCATAATTTATGCACATAAATTTGCATTCCCCCCAAGCTGTGCCCATGTGCATGCCCACAGTGAAAGTACACTTGATTAGTCTTACGCACATTCTTACAGACTAGTGACTAGCTAAAGGACATGCGTTAAGTGCCCATTCACGCATGTAAGCCCTTGCAAAAAGGTGATTTATATGCATAAATGATGCATATCTTTACATGGCTCCTTATAAAATTACCCCCTACTGCCCCCCCCCATGTTATCTTTGGGATCTCTACCCTCAAGAAATCATTTTTGGCTACACCACTGTTATACACACACTGTCCCATCACTGAGCAAGTTCAGCAAAGGCAGCAGTAATACACGCTTATCTCACACAGATACACACACAAACACAGCCATCACAAAACAGATACACGAGCAGTGTAAGCTTCCCTCACATACATACACTGGCCCCCACACAAAGCTTAACTTGGCCAACTGACTGCATTTCATTCAAGACATTCCTGGTTTAATCCCACTTCAAGAACAGATTCATAGTTTCACAGCCTTGATAAAAAAATGGATGGCCTGCCTCTGAAGAGAACCCACTTAGTGTTGAAGGGACAGTTTCCTATAAGGTCTGTCACCTCTGTTTCTTCAGAGGCTACTGATTCCATGAAATTTGCAGCTGTCTTCTTGGGTTCCTGCATGTAACCAAAAATTTGTGTGCTCTTCCAGAACAGGAACATATACAGGGTCTCTGGCTTTACCTGTTTCCCTGCAGCATCTCATGGGCACAGTTGTACAACCCGATGAGAGCTCTCCGGTCCTCAATGCGAGACAGCAGTAGGATGACAGAGGTGTAGGTTACAATGAGGTCCAAGTAGTTTTTAGTGAAATCATAGTTTATGTTCTGTAAATGTGAAGAACATTAATGTTATATTGTGCCCACATAGCACAGTTAGCATACATGTGTAGATTCTCATTCACTAGTGTCCCTTCTCCGAAGTGTTTACAATGCAAATCCTGTAAAGAAGGAAGGTCACTGACTGCCTCAAGCTCACAGTGAGTGGGGAATGGAACCGGTCAATAAATATGGAGGCCCCTGCTCTATTACCTTATGCCGCAATTCCTAAATTTTGGGGCTAACACAAATGGAACCTTCTACATCCATTCTCTAAAAAGTAGCTCCAAAGCATTTTGGGGGGTAACATTTAGAATCTCACTTTTTCAGAGCAGCAATATGTTGGCATGTGTGTTGAGTATGGTAGGATATGCAAAGCCTATTCTCTCACTAATTACTTGGGGCACAATTTTCAAAGGCAGCTTCTTAGCATAGGGGCGTGTTTGGGGCATTCCAGGGCAGAGCAGAGGTAGGGAATGGCACTATGCGGGTAGCAGAGATTTTCAATGCTGCCCGCTTAGCGCTCTGCACCTTAAAGATAGGCAAGGAAAACTCGCACCTATCTTTAAGGCGCTGGGGCTAAACGGACAGCATCAAAAATCGCTGCTACGCGCTTAGCCTCGGTGGCTGCCGGCCTGTGTGGCATGACCCTGATTTTCATTTCCGTTGCCGCAGAAATGAAAATCCAGGTTAAGGGAGTTGGCAGGCAGGCTATGCGCTGACGTGGCACAAAGCCTGCCTAAATGAAAATCGGACCCTTGGTTTATAGATCTGGGAAAGTCTCGAGACCAAACGCTAATAATTAAAGAACAAAGATGGATCTTCACTTTACAATCAGTGATTCCAGGGGGTTTAAATACGCAAATTGACTGGAACCTTTGTGTTTAATGAGTAAGCACACATGTGACCATTAGGTTTAGATTGGATATAAGGCTTTCTCTTGGAGAAAGACCGCATGCACGGCGTTGTAGACACCGATGGTCAGAAGGTGAAAGAGACCTCGGGTGAAACTTATGGTATTATCATTTTGATATTGAACAACTGCATTGCTGATATGGTGTTTTCAAAGTTATAACTGAGAACTCTTGTTGTGATTTCCTTCAATAGCCGTGGAATTGTGGAAGCTGAGTGGGCAGTCTTTTTAAGAAGTTGATGGAGGATAAATATGGAAAAAAAACCTGATGAAACAGACTGGCAGTGAAACGTAGCAGCGCTGAGACTGGCGTTGGGATATCATTAAGATAAGCACAAATCCTCTCTCTTTCTAAAGAGATTAATTGATAAGCTTTTGAAATTACCAACTGGTATAGCCACACAGTTTGAAATGAGCACGTTTTGTGAAGAACAATTGTTTAGACACCGATGAGATTTGGAACATGGCAAAAGCGACATATTGGTCATTGATGCAAAGTTGAGCATTTGGTTGATGATACATTACAACCGTAGCTCTTACAAGTCTGAGACCAGTTGCTTTAAGTAAAAGTTTTTTAAAGGGAGCATATTAGAAGTTATAAGTTCTCGAGTTGATATTTGAGCAACAAACATATATATAATCTTAACTTTATAGATCTGGTAACATTTTCAAAAATCTTATACTCTCTCAGTATCTGATAGGCATAGGTGTAATTTGGGGGGGCATGGAGGGCAGTAGCCCCCCCCCCCAAGTTTGCAGGCACAAATGGTGATCTGTTACCCCTGCCTCCACTGTCAGTAAGACTTCCTTACCCTGTGCCCTTCCCTCCCCAATAAGAAGGCAAATTACACCGATGCTGATAGGGTAACTACTTTTAATTAATAACTGGGTCCTGTACCCCTGTTGCTTCTGCTCCCCTGTCACATTTAGGCAGCTACAAGGCAGGACCAGTATAAGGGTACTGGGTGCCCTAGACACATCTCAGCCTTCTGAGCCCCTCCCCCACTGAGATTTTGATACTTAAACTCAACAGACATGATCATGGAAATACAACCTCCCCCCCCCCCCCCCGCCTATAAAAATACATAATTGGGTATCATACTTTTAAATATTCAACTTTGCTTTGTATGTATGTGTGTACCTGCTCTCCCTACAGGTAAAAGAATGTGTGGCTGTCAGGATCTATTGTTTTGCTTTGATTGCTGTTTCTCTGGGTAACCGCCTAGTCTTGTCTAATGATTGAGCTGGTCCCACTACAAGGCACTGATTTCAGAATCAGTTTAGGTAAACCTGTCTTAAAGTTATATGGGCACTGTTGAAATAACCTGGGTTTCAGTATCTGAACCATAGGATCTGAACTAAGAACCAAGGACAGTACTATTTTCCCATTAGTGCTGAGACTGAGAACCTGGACAATATAGGAGAGAGGGAGAGGTTAAAGCCTTGCACCCAATCCCACTGTCAGTATGATGATGTAATAACCAGTGTCATACCTAGGAACTTTCTGGGTGAAACTTGGAAACTCTAGAATTTTTATTAATAAATAAGTTCAACAGAGATACACTATATATCTCTGGATGCTGCCCTGCTCCGCCCCCATTTAATATCTCACCAGCCTGGCTCAAGTTAATTATGGAGAATATCCTTAATCTAATAGTCCAACCTCAATAGAGTATAGCCATAAAAATCACAATTCAAAAAAAGCTAACTCTTGCAATCAATACAGTTGGAGTATATTTTACTACAAATGTTATGGACTGTTAGCATCAACAACCAAACGTCCGAAAGAAGGAAAAAGACCTCCGTGCTGACAGAAGTCTGTGTATATTCCAGCCTCACGTACAAATTCAGCCATCCAAATGGCGTTTAAATTTCCACATCACGGGTCATGAAAAACCTCCTCTGATCCAATATGTCCAGCACTAAAAGATAAGTAAATATAGCCCTGTGTTATATTGATGTAAAAACTGGATCAGAGGAGGTTTTTGTAAAATATACTCCAAATGTATTGATTGCAAGAGTTCGATTTTTTTTAAATTGTCAAGTTAATTGTCCACCGGCTGAGCCTAACCGGATTTTGCCCATTTTATTTTTTATTTAACAAGTTTTTTATACCACCTTATCGTAGAATCAAAGCAGTTTACAGTATAACTCAATCAGTACAGAGAACTCATGTTGCATCTATGGACTTGTAGTTTCTGCTTTTCTTGACTTCAAATCCATAGAAACAAAGGGATAAAACCAGGATTGGCTCATCCTGCCATGGCTGACCTGAGTCTACACTGAGGGACAAAAATATTTGCCTTGGAGATACTTACTATATCAAAGTAACACTGGCAAGCATCGATTGTATTCAGCAGCTCATATACATGATCCTGCAGGAAAAAGGAAGAAAAACAGAAGCATAAACCACATCTGTACTTTACCTTCTGAATGGACTGGTAAATCCATACATACCACAAGCATCAGGGCTTGACATGGTGCACAGGCAGCAGAAGCCTGAATGTGAGCTCAAAATGGAAAGTGACAAAGAGTAGTTACTCACCTGTAACAGGTGTTCTCCAGGAGCAGCAGGAATCAGTCCTCACATATGGGTTTCATCAGCGCCGATGAAGCCCCAGCGGAGCATTTCCCCAACTTTCCATGAAAGCCTTTGGGAATGCAAGCACGCATGCGCGGTTCCCTTCCTGCCTAAAGGTGCCATCTTACCTCAGTCAAATGACATAGCTAAGAACAGCACACAAAAATGAAAAATAAACTATGTACAACTGCAACTCCCAGGGGAGGAGGGAGAGTTGTGAGGACTGATTCCTGCTGCTCCTAGAGAACACCTGTTACAGGTGAGTAACTACTCTTTCTCCAGGACCAAGCAGGAAGTCAGTCCTCACATATGGGTGACTCCCTAGCTCTGGGCTACCAAGGAACCCAGGCTGAACAAGAGAACTCCCTCTAGTCTCAGCAGCAAAGAAAGGCTTTTCAAGGACACAACCTCCACCGGTAGCCCAACAGAGGGCAGGAGGGTAGGAGATTCCGGAGTACTGCTTGGCCAAAAGCACTGTCCCTACGGGACTCCCTCTCCAGACAGTAATGGGCCACAAAAGTCAGGCTTGAAGACCAAGTTGCAGCTCTGCAGATGTCTACCAAGGGCACAGAGCGGAGATGAGCCACTGAGGCAGCCATTGCCCTGACACGATGGACCGTGACCCTACCCTGCAAAGGAAGGTCAGCCGCCTTGTAAGCCCAGGTGATACAGTCAGCCACCCAGATGGACAAGGTACGCTTGGACACAGCTAACCCCAACTTATTGGGGTCAAAGGATACGAAGAGCTGAGTAGCCCTCCTATGCCCCTGCGTACGGTCAAGGTAGAAGGATAAGGCCCTCCTACAGTCCAGGGTATGCAGGACTGCTTCAGCCTGGCTTGCATGAGGCCTAGGGAAGAATGTTGGAAGAACCACCTCCTGATTGAGGTGGAAAGAGGAGACAACCTTTGGGAGGAACTTTGGATGAGTCCTGAGGACTACCCTGTTCCTATAAATCCTGGTGTAAGGCCTATCACAGACCAGGGCCTGAAGCTCACTTACCCGCCTAGCCGAGGTAAGGTCTATCAGGAAGAGTGTCTTCCAGGATAGGAAGCATAGTGGACAAGTAGCCATCGGCTCAAAAGGTGGGCGAGTCAGTTGCTGTAAGACCACATTCAACTCCCACTCAGGGGCAGGAGGACGGATTGGAGGCTTGAGCAAAAGCAAGCCCCTGAGAAAGCGGGACACCAAGGGGTGACCTGACAGAGAATGTCCCTCCACCAGTGAGTGGTGAGCTGCTAGAGCTGAGAGGTGGACCCAAAAAGAATTGGACTTGAGTCCCTGATTGGACAAGTGGAGTAAATACTGAAGCACTACTGGTACAGTACAGGAGAAAGGATCCTCTGTACGTAGCTGACACCACACAGAAAACCTTCTCCATTTGAGAGCATAGGTTTTTCTAGTGGACTGTTTCCTAGAGGCTAGGACAACCTCCTCAACTTCCTGAGGTAGGCCCCAGGGAGCCAAAACTACCCTTGCAGCCTCCAGGCCATCAAATTGAGAGCTTTGAGATTGGGGTGCAGAAGGGAACCCTGATCCTGAGAGAGCAGGTCGGGTTGCAACCCCAGAGGCAGTGGGGGATCCACCGCCAGTTGAAGCATAAGTGGAAACCAAGGCTGTCTCGGCCACCGGGGAGCCACCAGCAGGACCGAGGCCTTGTCCTGAAGGATCTTGAAGAGAGTTCGGGCCACCAAGGGCGTGGGAGGAAACGCATACAGGAGGCCCTGAGACCATGGAATCAGAAAAGCATCTGCTGCCATCTGCAGAGGATGCAGTTGCCTGGAGCAGAACTGTGGCAGCTGTTTGTTCAGTGGACTGGCAAACAGATCTATCCAAGGGAGACCCCATTTCAAGAAGATCTGAACTACTAAGGGATGCAGCTGCCACTCGTGGGGCTGCAGAATCCTGCTCAACCTGTCGGTCAGGTAGTTCTCCTGGCCTGGAAGGTACACAGCCCTGAGGAGCATGTTGTGCATTAGGGCAAAGGAACAAAGGTCTTGAGCTTCCTGACAAAGGAGCCTGGACCCAGTCCCACCCTGTTTGTTCACATAAAACATGGCCACCTGGTTGTCTGTCTGAACAAGGACAGATTGAGCCAGGGCAGGAGAGAAAGCTTTGAGAGCTAGGCGAATAGCCCTGAGTTCCAGGAGATTGATCTGCTGTGCCGCCTCCCAAGGAGACCACAGGCCCTGGGTGCACTTGTCGAGACAATGAGCTCCCCAGCCCTGCAGGGAGGCGTCAGTGGTTAGGACCACCATGTGCCCAGGGATCTGAAAGGGCACTCCCTTCAGCAAGTTGGGTGGATGTAGCCACCAGTTGAGGGAGGTCAGAAATTGTCTGGACACCCTTACTTTGTCTCTGAGGCTGCCTGTGGCCTGTGACCACTGAGTCCGAAGGCACCACTGCGCAGGCCTCATATGGAGCCTGGCATTGGGAGTCACATGTACTGTCGAAGCCATGTGGCCAAGAAGTCTTAGGCAGAGCCTGGCGGAGACCAGTGACCTGCTGAGAAATGGAGCTGCCAAGGCCATCAACCTTTGGGCCCTGTCTGCTGGCAAGAAAGCCTTTGCAAGCAGAGAGTCTAACCTTGCTCGTATGAACTCCAAGTTCTGGGAGGGGAGCAAAGTGGACTTTGCAAAGTTTATGACAAACCCCAGTCTTTGAAGAAGAGCAATAGTTCTGAGGGTGGCTTGTCTGGCCTCCTGGCACGTCTGACCCCTGATGAGCCAGTCGTCCAGATAGGGGAAGACAAAAATGCCCTGATTTCTCAGGTAGGCCGCCACCACTGCTAGGCACTTTGTGAAGACTCTGGGGGCGGAGGTGAGGCCGAAAGGCAGCACTCTGTATTGATAATGGTTTCCTCCCACAATGAACCTGAGGTACTTTCTGTGGTCTGGATGAATGAGGATGTGAGTGTACGCATCCTTTAGATCTAAAGAGCATAGCCAATCTCCCTGCTGGGGGTAGGGCAGAAGTGTCCCAAGAGTAAGCATCTTGAACTTCTCCTTCACTAGGAACTTGTTGAGGTTCCTGAGGTCCAGAATGGGTCGAAGGTCACCGGTTCTTTTGGGCACCAGGAAATACCTGGAGTAGAAACCGTGACCTTGTAAGTGGGGAGGCACAGGCTCCACTGCCCTGTCCACCAACAGACCGTGAAGCTCTTGCAGGAGAAGGTCTGTGTGCAGGGGAGGCCTTGGAGGCTCCCCTGGAAAATATGGTGGAGGCAGTTGGTGAAAATGCAGGGCATAGCCCTTGTGGACTATGTCCAACACCCAACTGTCCCCGGTGACAAGGGGCCACTGGTGGGCAAAGAGGGCGAGGCGACCTCCTGTGCAGGGTTGGGAGAGCAGTGGAGGAGAGGCTACGCTCAAGGAGTCAAAAACCCCCACCCTGCTGAGTGGTAGCAGGGGCTGGAGGCTTGGGGGTCCTCTGCCTACGGGGCCCATTACCCTGCCCCTTGGCTTGCTGACCCTGGGGGGCAGCTTGGGCAGCCTGATATTGCGGGTACTGTTTGTAGGTAGTGCCCTTCCTCGGGTAAAAGGGCTTTTTACCCGAGCCCTTCTTTTTATGAGAAGGGGCAGAGGTCTTCCTAGACAGCCTTGTCCGTGTGAGGTGCTCAGTTTCGAGCTGAGCGGCCTTCTCGGTCATGGGCTTGCCAAAAAGGTTTTCACCTCGGCAAGGGACATCGACCAACTTGTCCTGAACCCATGGCTCGAGGTCCGATGACTGCAGCCATGCCTGGCGTCGAGCCGCGATGCCGGCTGCCGCAACTCGGGCCGAAGCCTCGAAGCCATCGTAGGCGGCGCGGGACATGAACTTCGAGCAGTCCCGAATCCCCGAGGACAAGGACTTAAATCTCTGCAAGGGTTCCCCAGAGAGTCCAGCAGAGAACCCGGCCAACTCCTTGGCCAGATCCCGCAAGTACATGCCCAGGTACAGCTGGTACGACTGGACACGGCAAGCAAGCATCGAGCCCTGGAAGCACTTTTCTACCGACGCCATCGAGGTTTCGGGCCTCCCTGCCAGGGGGCACCGCGGAGTGCATCTTCTGGCTCTTCAGACGATGCATGGCCGATTCCATAACCATAGAATGGTGTGGTAGCTGTGCCTTTTGAAAGCCAGTGCTCTTTCTGAGTCGATAGATCGAGTCGACTCGCTTGCTGCGAACCGGCGCTGAGGCCGGTGCCTCCCACATACGGAAGAGGAGCCGTTCCAGCATCGGAGGAACCGGGACAGTAAAGGCCTCCTTCGAAGGAGAGTCATACTGTAGAGCCTCAAGCTCTTCAGCTCGAGGCTCCTCCTCGGGATCCGCCGGAATAGTCAAGGCGGTGGCCATATCCCGGACGAACTCCGAGAACCGAGTATCCTCCGGGGGGGATCTACTCCGGGGCTCAGACTGCGGTGAGTCTGACGAGACGCACCGAATCTTGAAGGTATCAGGAGACTCCTCGTCCTCTGTCTCCCAAGCTGACTCGTCCGAGGAGGAGTCAGGGTCCGATCCCGTGGGGCCCTGGAGCACCCGCCCCGACGCCCTCGGTCCCGAACAGGAGGTCGAGGGAGACCGCGACCGAGGTCGACTCTGAGCCACGATGGACTCGAGTATCGGCTCGGTCTCCGGGGTCGACTTCGAAGTCGATGTCCCGGTGGTCGGGGCAGATGCGCCAGACAGGCTGGCCATCAGTGCCCGCTGCTGCTCCATGAAGGCAGACAGTCTGCTCTCCAAGGCTGTCATCCTGAGACTCAGCTCGGGAGACGCAGCAGCCCCCAACTCGGGCCCCGGCAGCGCTGGGCCCGACGTCAGCTCCCTGGGAGGAGAGTCCTTGAGGACTACGGGGCTTACGTGTCCAGCAGACTCCGATTCCACGTGAGGAACTTTTGCAGGCTTCTCGTGTTCCAAGGGCCCGGGGCGATGGTCGGGGGTCTTAGACCTGGCCCTTGAGGAGCCAGGGACCTCCGACGACGACGCCCTCATGAGCCGCTTCTTCCTCTTGCGTTCCCGGTCGGGGGACCCCCTGTCCGAGGAGCTTCGACGGCGCTCGGGATCGGAATCCCGAGATGTCGAGGCCTCAGACGAGGTCCGGGCCCGGCCAGAGGCTGAGTCCGAGAAAAGCTTTTCTTTTTGTTGCTGTCGACTTCGGAGTGCCTTGGAAGATATCTTCCCACAGGGCCCGCACGACTTAGGGTCGTGATCCGGGCCGAGGCACCGAAGGCAGAAGTCATGTGTGTCGGTGAGAGACATTAATTTCTTACACCGATCACACTTTTTAAACCCAGTGGAAGCCACTGGGGAAAAAAAGAGTCCCTGCGAGGTCAAAAGACCGGCCTTCCAGGGAAAAAGTGAAAAAAGGGCGCGAACACCAGCCACGAAGGGCAAAAACCGAAAAGGAAGAATCGGGCTCGATACCGGCGTACCGAACCCGGCGGGAGGGGAACTGGCATCGAACCGGAAGAAAAAACAGCGATAATCGCCGAAAAAAAATCTACTTTTAACCGGGAGGACAGGACACACGTCCGGTGGGCTTCACGGAAAAAAAGAGACTGAGGTAAGATAGCACCTTTAGGCGGGAAGGGAACCGCGCATGCGTGCCTGCATTCCCAAAGGCTTTTATGGAAAGCTGGGGAAATGCTCCGCTGGGGCTTCATCGGCGCCGATGACACCCATATGTGAGGACCGACTTCCTGCTTGGTCCTGGAGAACAGAGTATACTCAGCCAATCAGATAGCTGGACTGTCCAGTCATGAATGGAACGTTCTAGGGCACTAAGGCACAGCACACTAGACTGTTCCAGTGGTATAAAGTATGGGGAAAACTGGTTAATTGCTATTGGATGCTGGGGGAAGAAGCAGGCAGTTATATTTCACATGACCATCTATTTATTCTTTTTATTTCTACAGCAAGAAAGATGGTACTCGAAACAACAAAACTGAAACTTAACTGAATAAAGTCTCAATATACACAACAGCACAGCAAGAGAGTCATCAAACAATAAAATGTTGCACCAATAGTTACAGCACCCCCTACAGACAAACAATTTCACTGAATCAAAATGAGGAATAATGGACTGTTCCAGTCTACCAGAGTTTTGTGGCAGGAGCTGGTAGCATATTATCTATGTTACTATGTGCCAGAGTAGGAAAAATACTGGGAAGTTTCACTGCATAAAACCTAGGAAGCAATAGATTGCTTTACTCTGACTGTGCAATTAGCAGGCTAGTCCAATGCAGCCAAATTGGCAAGTAAGGTTATTTCACTGTCACAGAGTTTGGAATTAATAGATTATTCCATTACACCAGGCCTATTACTACTTCTTAACATTTGTATAGCGCTACAAGGCATACACATGCTGTGGTGGTGGGGACAGTTTTGTGGAGTGAGAGCAGTTCGGAGGATTGGGAGAGTAGAGAAAAGAGAGAGGTAGTTTGAAAATAGGAACTCCCTAACTATTGCTGTTTCTCTAGATGGATTAATTTTGTGCATAGCATGACAGCAATGAATCTCACTCCTAAGCCACTGCACGTTGGCTATTATTTCAGCCTCAAATTTACTGCTAACACTAGTCATTGAGACAACAGAATTTCCTTCTGGAGTTCATAGGGTATTATTAATAGGCACTGGCAGCCTATCAAGATGTGTTTTGAAATTGCTTTTAATTAGGCATGTGGTTCCCAATATGATGGGAAATTTTTCTGTATTTTTCTGCCAAATATTCTTGGCTTTTAACAGCATTCCTTGGTACCTGAGGATCTTTTCCCTCTCCACCTGATTCAGAGAATAATCACCTAGAAACATAAAAACATGGTGGCAGAAAAAGACCACATGGCCTATCTAGTCTGCCCTTTCATATATACTATAATAGTCCCCTTTTTACCTTTAGAAATCCTCTGTGTTTGTCCCATGCTTTTTTGACCTTAGATACTGTCCTCATGTCTACCACCTCCACTGGGAGACTATTCCATACATCTACCACTCTTTCCGTAAAGAAATATTTCCGCATTTTACTCCTGAGTCTATCCCCTTTCATTCTTATCCTATGTCCCCTGGTAGCAGAGCTTGCCTTCAATTACACATAAAAAAGACCCTCCTGTGTATTTATGCCACGGACGTATTTAAATGTCTCTATCATATCGCCCCTATCCCTTCTTTCCTCTAAAGTATACATATTAAGATCTTTATGTCCATCCTTATATGCTACACAATGAAGATTACTATACTAACCATTTTAGTAGCCACCCTCTGCACCAACTCCAAACTACTTATATCTTTTTGACAGTGTGGTCTACAGAATTACACATAATATTCTAAATGAGGTTGGACCAGAGACTTATATAGAGGCATTATCACCTCCTTTCTTCTGCTGGCCATTCCTCTCCTTTATACAACAAAGCATCCTTCTGGCTTTCACAGTCACCTTTTCTACCTGTTTAGCTACTTTAAGATCGTCAGACACAATTACGCCCAGGTCCCATTCTTTTTTATGGACAGAAATACCTCACTCCCTACACTACCGCTCGTTTGGAGTTTTGCAGCCAGAATGCATGACCCTCCATTTTTTTAGCATTATATTTCTGCTGCCAAATTCTACACCATTCAAGCTTACTGTAGCTAGAGTCCTCCTCATTTTATCTACTCCTTCCTAGGTGTCTACTCTATTGCAGATTTTGATATCATCCACAAACAATCAAACCTTACACGACAGTCCTTCCACAATATCACTAACAAAGATGTTAAAAAGAATCAGACCAAGGACATATCTCTGCAGCACACCACTGGTAACCTCCTTCTCCTCAGAGTGAGCTCCATCTAGCTGTACCCTTTGTCACCTCCCACACAACCAATTTCTAAATCAAAAGAAATAGCTGAAAAGGTGAAGAAAAACAGGGAAGCCTTCATGAAATATAAGAGATCACAGAGAGAGGAAGCCAGGAATCTATATTTGGAAAAACTTAGAGAAGCTAGCAAAGTAGTCAGGAAAACAAAGATACAAAAAGAAGAAGAAATAGCCAATGCAATAAAATGCATGGATAATACATTTTTCAGATATGTTATTGAGAGGAGGAAGGGCAAAAGTAGTATTGTCAGACTCAAGGGTGCAGGGGAGGAATATGCAGAAACTGATGAGGATAAAGCAGAATTGCATAACAAATATTTTTGTTCTGTCTTCACAGATGAAGGGCCAGGAGCAGGACCTCAGAAAACACCCACACATAGGAACAGAAGCGACAGGGATCTCAAACAATTTTTAGAAGACTGTGCTTATAAGGAACTACCTAAGCTAAAAGTAGACAAAGCTATGGGTCCGGATGGGATACATACCAGAATACTGAGGGAACTTGAGGACGTTCTAGTGGCTCCACTTTCTGACCTTTTCAATGCATCTTTGGAGTTGGGAATTGTGTCAGAGGACTGGAGAAAGGCACATGTGGTCTTTTTACAAAAAAACATGGATGTAAGGATGATATTGAGAACTACAGGCTGGTTACTCTAAGCTCTGTGGTTAGAAAATGATTCGAAAGGCTACTAAAAGAGAGTACTGGAGTCCAATAGATTGTAGTATCCAAGGCAGCATGGATTTACCAGAGGAAGATCTTGTCAGACAAATCTGATTGATTTCTTCGACTGAGTGACCAAGGAGTTGGACCAAGGGAGAGCCCTAGATGTGGTGTATTTAGATTTCAGTAAAGCATTTGACACTGTTCCGCACAGGCGATTTATAAAAAAACAAAGCACCCTTGGAATGGACTCTACGGTTAATTCTTGGGTTAGAAATTGGTTGAGTGGGAGGTGACAAAGGGTACAGGTAAATGCAGTTCACTCTGAGGAGAAGGAGGTTACCACTGGAGTGCCGCAGGGATCTGTCCTTGCTCCGATTCTTTTTAACATCTTTGTTAGTGATATAGCAGAAGGACTGTCGGGTAAGGTTTGCCTTTTTGCGGATGATACCAAAATCTGTAACAGAGTAGACACCCAGGAAGGTGTAGATAAAATGAGGAGGGATCTAGTTAAGCTTGAAGAATGGACTAGAATTTGGCAGCTGAGATTAAATGCTAAAAAATGTAGGGACATGCATTTGGGCTGCAACAATCCAATGGAGTGGTACAGTATAGGGGGTGACATACTTCTGTCCACGAAAGAAGAACAGAACCTAGACACAATTGTGTCTGACAATCTCAAAGTAACTAAACAGGTAGAAAAAGTGACGGCAAAAGCTAGAAGGATGCTTGGGTGCAAATGGAGAAGAATGGCCAGCAGAAGAAAGGAGGTGATAGTGCCTCTATATAAGTCTTTGGTGTGACCTCATTTGGACTACTGTGTGCAATTCTGGAGACCACACCTTCAAAAGGATATAAACAGGATGGAGTCAGTACAGAGGGTGGCTACTAAAATGATTAATGGTCTTTGTCATAAAGCATATGAGGACAGACTTAAGGACCATAATATGTATATTTTAGAAGAAAGGCAGGACAGAGGTCATATGACTGAGACGTTTAAATACCTCCATGGCATAAATGCACAGGAGGATAGCCTCTTTTGACTGAAAGCAAGCTCTGCTATAAGGAGACATAGGATGAGGGTGAAAGGGGATAGACTCAGGAGTAATATGCGGAAATATTTCTTTACAGAAAGAGTGGTAGATGCGTGGAATAGTCTCCCAGTGGAGGTGGTAGAGATGAGGACAGTATCGGAATTCAAAAAAGCATGGAACAAACACAGAGGCTCTCTAAATGAAAAAATGGAACTCTTGTAGTGGGTGATATGGAAGGGCTAACTAGATAGGCCATGTGGTCTTTTTCTGCCGTCATCTTTCTATGTTTCTATGGATTTCATGCTCAAATTTTATAAAATGGATGCTAACGTTTACACTTACTCTCCAGCAAACATAACATCCGCACCTTCAATTCAGGCATGACTGCTGCAGGATTTCTGTCTTCATAAAATACGCTAAAAATATGTGCCTTCCTACCCTGTTAATCTAGAATTATCCCTTAAATGTATAAAGTACTGGCTCCAACTTTACTGTGCTCCTAAGTCAGCTCCCTTTTCTACTGGGAAAATTTGGCCATTTAACTAGCAAGACTAGCACAAGGATATCCCGGCACCATTCTGAAGACTGTTGGAGCAGTGGCAGGAGAGAAGAGGCACCCTCCTTCTTCCATTACCCCTAAACTAGCCGGGAGGACCTAGAAGGACCCTGGGTGAGTATGTAGGAGGAGGAAAGGGGTGGGTTGGCCTGTGAGGGGGGGCTTTCCTACTCTGGAGTTGGTGGGCCCTTTGCAGGGCCTCTTTAGGGAAGGACCTCTTCAGGGGGATCATCGGGATGGTCCTCCTTGGGGGGGGAAGGATTGCTAAGGGGGGGGTCTTGCCTGGGGAGGTTGCGATCATGAGGCAGGTGTGCCTGATAGGCCCCAAATCTGAGCTCCTTGCCTTGACAGGGAATGCGAGTGCTCCCACACTCCCTACTACCACTACTACTATTAAACATTTATAAAGTGCTACAAGGCATACGCAGCGCTGTACAAACACAGATAGAGACAGTTCCTTCTTGTCAGAGCTTACAATCTAATCAAGACAGACAAGACAAAAGATAGGAATAAGGATAGAATACGGAAGGGGTAAGGAGACACAAGGGACCAAGGAATCAAGATCCAAAAACAGTCTCAAAGAGGCGAGCCTTCTTTAGCATAGATTTGAAAAGGGACCTAGATGAAGCCTGACATACAGACTCAGGAAGTTTGTTCCAGGCATAAGGAGCAGCAAGGTGAAAGGGCAGAAGTCTGGAGTTAGCAGTGAAAGAAAAGGGCAAAGCAAGGAGCAGGCCAATAGAAGAGAGGAGTTCACGAGAGGGGTGCAGAGAGAGAGGAGAGAGGAAAGATAGTGAGGAGCAGAAGAATGAATGCATTTAAAGGTCAGAAAGAGGAGTATGAATTGGATACAGAAACAGAAGGAACGCCAATGAAGTAAATTTGAGAAGATGGGTTATATGAGTATATCGAGGCTGATGAAAGATTAGGCGTGTAGCAGAGTTCTGAATAGATTGAAAGGGAGAGAGATGACTCGGAGGGAGACCAGCAAGAAGGAGGTTGCAATAATCAAGACGGGAAGTAATTAGAGAATGGACAAGTGTTTTAATAGTGTGTTCAGAGAGGAAAGGGTGAATTTTGTTAATATTATAGAGAAAGAAATGACAGGTTTTAGCTATCTGTTGGATATGTGAGGAGAAGGAAAGGGAGGAGTCAAAATGAAACCAAGGTTATGGGTTGAGGAAACAGGAAGTAGAAGAGTGTTATCAACAGAGATAGAGAACGGAGGAAGAGGAGAGGAAGGTTTAGGTGGAAAAATAAGAAGTTCGGTTTTGTCCATGTTTAGTTTCAAATGGCGGTGAGACATCCAAGTTGCGATGTCAGAGAGACAGGCAGAGATATGGGCCTAGAGTGCCAGAGAAATATGAGGTGTAGAAATATAGATCTGAGAATCCATGGGAGGAGATGAGAGCACCATGGGACTGTGTGTAGAGAGAGAAAAAGAGAGGGTCCAGAACATACCCTTGCGGTACACCAACTAAGAGTGGGATAGAAGTAGAGGAGGAATCCCCAGAACAAACACTCAAAGAACAATGGGAAAGATAAGAAGAGAACCAGGACAGGACAGAGCCCCTAAAAACAAGTAAGGATAATACGTCAAGGAGAAGGTGGTGGCCAACAGTATCAAATGCAGTAGAAAGGTCAAGAAAGATAAGGATAGAGTAGAGACCCTTAGATTTAGCCAGGAACAGGTCACTAGAGACTTTGGCAGTAGAATGTAAGGGGCGAAAGCCAGACTGAAAAGGATCCAGGAGTGCTTGAGAGGAAAAAAATTCAAGACAACAGTGGAGGATTGCGCGTTCAAGAAGTCTGGAAACAAAAGGAAGAAGGGATCACAGGGCACATGCTGAGCACACTCCCTGCATTTACCGCACAAGCTTTGCACTTACACAGTGCAAAACCTTACCACAGTTTAGTAAAAGGGTCCTTATGTGTCTTTATAAATACTAGCACAAATCCTGCAGTAATTGTGTCTAAACTGAAGATACAGATATTGCACCTGCTTGAGAGCAGGTGTAAATGTTAATATGCATTTTATGTTATTAAATTGTATTTTAAAAAATAACTTTTGGTTGATTGTAATTTTTTTATGTATTTTATTTTCATGTTTGTAAATTGCTTTGAGCTAATGGTTTTGGTAGGTTATAAGAAAATGGATTAAATTAAATTATTCTTTTCAAGTCTATGGCCTTCAAAACTGAAGATAATATATTAAGTGAGCCCTCACCAATGACCAGCACAGAGGCATTATCACCTCATCTTTTCTACTGTTATGCCTTTACCCCACTGTCTCTTAAGAAAGCAAAACATTCAGAAGTTTGTAGGTTGGGAGCTTCTTCCCCCCTCCACCCAGATGTTCTGGTATGTGTAAAGTTCTTTATAATAACGCAGCATCTGTTTTCCAGGAATCAAACTAGCTTTCTGAATATTTGAAGAAAAAGGTTTTACCAGAAGTGCATATCCTGAGCAAGACTAGCTCTGTATTTCTTGATTAGGACATAGGCTCAAGGCCCAGACGCTCACAGTCTACTAACAGACTTAATTCCCACTTGAAGTTTAATAGATCCAAACAAATGACATCTAATAGGGCTTTCTCCTTTATGGCACCACAACTATGGAATTCTATTCCTAGTGATTTAAGAAATGAGTATGATATCAAAGATTTTCGAAAGTCCCTTAAAACGTACCTATTTATTGAAGCATATGGCAATTAATCTAATTCCAATAGAACAAAAAATGTTTAACATTTTGTAAGATTGCAGTTATTTGTTTAATGTAATTGTAATGAATTATGAAATGTAATTTTGCTCACACAAGTTCAACTAAAATATATGTTTAATGTCTATTGTCCTCTGTAACATACTGTTTATTGTTCTTTGTAAATAGTTCCATGTAAATAGTTCTGAAACTGTTCCATGCAATGTTACTTGTACATAGTTACAAATACCGTTCTATGTAAAGTATACAGAAGTATACAAAAATGTTAACTGTTCCATGTAAACCGCCCTTGATCTCTGGAAAGGGCAGTATAGAAGAAATAGATAAATAAATAAATAAATGTATAATTTAATGTAATGTACTGTAGTTTACTGTAATGTACTATCTTGTTGTCTCCCCCCCCCCCAATGTAGTTCCTCTGTCTTATTGACCACTTTGATTGAAGGATAAGGTGGTATATAAAACTGATTAAATAAATAAATTTGTTGAATGTTTCATATTGGGTTTGTCTTTTGTCATCTTTGCTAGGATGGCTTGATGAATCTGCTACCCTAATGGCCTGCTTATTTGGTTTTGTATGGTAATTTGGGATGATAAAAACATAAGATATGCTATACTGGGTCAGACCAAGGTCCATCAAGCCCAGTATCCTATTTCCAACAGTGGCCAATCTAGGTCATACGGACCTAGCAGTATCCCCAAAAGACACAGGTTCCACAGTGCTTGTATTGGGTCAAGCATTGATATCCTGGGTCCCTTTTTAATAATGGTTTATGGACCTTTCCTCCAGGAACTTGTCCAAACCTTTTTTAAACCCAGCTACACTAACAGTTCTTACTACATCCTCCGGTAACAAATTCCAGAGTTTGATTACACGTTGAGTGAAAAAATATTTTCTCTTATTTGTCTTAAATAGTTTACCCTGTAGCTTCATTACATGTCCCCTAGTCTTTCTATATTCTGATAGCATAAACAATCGATTTACGTTCACCCATTCCACTCCATTCATTAATTTATAGACCTCTATCATATCTCCCCTCAGCCATCTCTTTTCCAGGTTGAAGAGCCCTAACCTTTGTAGCCTCTCTTCATAGGAGTAGCCTTCCATCCCCTTTACCATTTTGGTGGCTCTTCTCTGTACCTTTTCTAATAACGCTATATCCTTTTTAAGATACGGCGACCAGAATTGCACACAATATTCAAGGTGCGGTCTCACCATGGAACGATATAGAGGCATTATAATATCCTTTGTTTTATTTTCCATTCCTTTCCTTATGATACCTAGCATTCTATTTGCTTTCTTGGCCACCGCTGCACACTGGGCAGAGGGTTTTAACATGTTATCCACGATGACTCCTAAATCTTTTTCCTGGGTGGTGGTTCCCAATGTAACCATAGTGTGGGTTGTTCTTTCCTAGGTGCATAACTTTGCACTTGTCCACATTAAATTTCATCTGCCATTTGGATGCCCAGTCTTCCAATTTATCCAGATCCTCCTGCAGTTTTCCACAGTCCTCTTGGGTTTTAACAACTTTAAACAGTTTTGTGTCATCTGCAAATTTGATAACCTCACTAGTTATTCCCTTTTCCAGGTTATTTATGAATAAGTCAAAAAGTAGTGGACCGAGTACAGATCCCTGGGGTACTCCACTATTCACCTTTTTCCATTGGGAAAATTGGCCATTTAGCCCTACCCTCTGCTTTCTATCTTTTAACCAGTTCCCGATCCACAATAGTACACTGCCTCCTATCCCATGACTTTTTAGTTTTGCCAAAAGTCTCTGATGAGGGACCTTGTCAAAGGCTTTCTGAAAGTCCAGATATACTATATCAACCGACTCACTTTTGTCTACCTGTTTATTCACACCTTCAAAAAAACATATCAGATTAGTAAGACAAGATCTTCCTTGTCTAAAGCCATGTTGGCTGTCTCCCATTAGGCCATGACTATCTACATGCTGTGTAATTTTGTTCTTTATGATGGTTTCTAACATTTTCCCCGGTACTGACGTCAGGCTCACCGGTCTGCAATTTCCCGGATCACCCCTGGAACCCTTTTTAAAAATTGGCGTTACATTGGCGACCCTCCAATCTTCAGGTATTACAGATGATTTTAATGAAAGTTCACAGATTACTAATAGCAGGTCTGCAATCTCATATTTCAGTTCTTTCAACACTCTTGGATGTATACCATCCGGTCCAGGTGATTTGCTAGTATTCAGTTTATCAAATAGTTGTAATACATCTTCCCGGTGTAGCGATATTTCTCTCAATTCCTCTGCAGTATCACCTTTAAATACCATTTCAGTCTTGGGTAACATCCCTACATTTTCCTCAGTAAAGACCGAAGCAAAGAATTCATTCCGTCTCTCCGCTATAGCCTTGTCTCCTCTTACTGCCCCTTTTACCCCTCTATCATCTAATGGTCCAATTGACTCTCTCACAGGCCTTTTGCTATGAATGTACTTGAAAAAGTCTTTATTTCATGTTTTTGTTTCCGTAGCAAGTTCCTTCTCAAATTCTTACTTTGCCTGCCTTATCAATGCTTTGCATTTAACTTGACAGTGCTTGTGCTGTTTCCAGTTTTCGTCGTTTGTCTCTTTTTTCCATTTCCTGAAAGATGCTTTTTTGGCAGCAACAGCATCTCTGACCTCACCTTTAAACCATGCTGGAAGTTTTTTGGACTTTCTTCCACTTTTCTTAATGTGTGGAATACAGCTGGTCTGGGCTTCCAGGATAGTATTTTTAAACAACACCCAAGCTTGATGTAAGTCTTTAACGTTTGCAACCGCTCCTTTTAGTTTTTTCTTAACTATATTCCTCATTTTATCATAGTCTCCCTTTCAAAAGTTAAAAGGTAGTACTGTGGATTTCTTTACTATCCCTCCTCCACTAATTAAATCAAACATGATCATGCTATGATCACTATTGCCAAGTGGTCCCAACACCCTTATTTCTTGCACCAGATCTGGTGTTTCACTAAAGACTAGGTCCGGTATGGCTTCCCCTCTGGTCGGTTCATGAACCAGCTGCTCCAAGAAGCAGTCATTTATTTCATCTAGAAACTTTATCTCACTAGCATGTCCTCCCGTGACACTGACCCAGTCGATACCGGGGTAATTGAAATCACCCATTATTATTACTCTGCTGTGACTTTTGTTAGCTTCCATGATTTCCTTGAGCATTTCATCATCCATTTGTTCATTCTGGCCAGGCGATCGATAGTACACCCCCACTGCCATCACCTTCCCCTTCATACATGGAATTTCAATCCATAGAGATTCTACAGCAAATTTGATTTCCTGCAAAACTTTAATCCTTTCTGACTCAATGCCCTCTCTAACATAGAGCGCAAACCCTCCACCAATTTGATCAGTTCTATCATTACGATATAGTTTGTATCCAAGTATCACAGTGTCCCACTGGTTATCCTCCTTCCACCATGCCTCTGAGATTGCCATCATATCTAACCTCTCATTTAGTGTTATATATTCTAACTCTCCGATCTTATTGTTTAGAATTCTAGCATTTGCATACAAGCTGTAGAGACTGTATTTTATTAATATTAATCTGGCTATTGGTAGGCATGGGTAATTTGGAATCTTTACGCTCTGTCTGCACCATACCCAAGGGCATTTGGGCTACTTTACTCTTTTTTGGAACCTCACTGCTTTTGGTAGTATCCTTCAAGGATACCTTTTTCCGAACCATGCGCTCTTGGGCGACTGTCGGCTTTCCCCTATTTTCTAGTTTAAAAGCTTCTCTATCACCTTTTAAAGGTTAATGCCAGCAGTCTGGTTCCATCCTGGTTAAGGTGAAGCCCATGCCTTCGGAAGAGCCCCTCCTTTCCCCAGAATGTTCCCCAGTTCCTAACAAATCCAAAACCCTCATCCTTGCACCATCGTCTCATCCACGCATTGAGACTCCGGAGCTCTGCCTGCCTTTTGGGTCCTGCATGTTGAATGGGAAGCATTTCGAAGAACGCTACCCTGGAAGTTCTGGATTTTGACTTCCTACCTAAAAGCTTAAATTTAGCCTCCAGAACTTCCCTACCACATTTTCCTATGTCATTGGTACCGACATGTACCAAGACAGCAGACTCCTCCCCAGCACTATCCAAGATCTTATCTAGGCGGTGCGTGAGATCCGCTACCTTCGCACCAGGCAGGCATGTTACCCTGCGATCCTCACGTCCACCAGCCACCCAGCTATCTACATGCCTAATGACTGAATCCCAACTATAGCAGCTGTCCTAACCCTTCCCTCATGGGCAAATTGCCCTGGAGAAACGTCCTCAGTGTGAGAGGGTTTTACATCACCTGGAGGACAGGTCCTAGTTACAGGATCACGTTCTGCCACACCAGGGTGATGCTCTCATGTCACGTGACCTCTCTCCTCAATGGCAACAGGGATGCTGCCAGACTGGAGGTGGGACTTCAGGACTATATCCCTGTAGGTCTCGTCCATGTACTTCTCTGTCTTTCTTATGTCTTCCAGGTCTGCCACTCTAGCCTCTAGAGAACGGACTTGTTCCCTGAGAGCAAAGAGCTCCTTGCACTTAGTGCATACGTAAGACCTCTCACCAACTGGGAGAAAATCATATATGTGACACTCAATGCAAAAGACTGGAAACCCCCATCTCGCTGCTGGACTGTTGTCTGCATCTTAGTTTAAAGCTTGTGTTTAGGTCTTTAAATTCTGTACTTACTAAGGGTTGGTGTAGAAGCTTATACTAATAAAAGTGTATCTAATACCTCTAATATACCTTGTTCACCTGAAGCTTAATTAATCTCAAGTCCTCGATATATGACTGATTTGGATAAAGAGCTGCACCTGAGAGCAGACCCTTTCCTCTAAGACGTGTAAGTACCTATAAAGCTACAATTACCCCAGGGGCGGGTGGGTGTTGGGGAGGAAGGGAGGGAAATAAGACCTATTAAAAGAGGGCTGTTACAAGGTACCCTGTCCTGTACCCGCAGCAGGGGGAAAGGGGGTTAGTCCCTCAGGTAGGCTAGAGCAGGAAAAAAAGTTTAAAACGCAGCATGTTCTGAGGACAGAGCAGGGAGAGATATTTAATTTAAAGTAACAGTTAACCTGGCTACCACACAAAGGCCAGTTAGTTGAGAGAGGCAAGGTAAGTTATACAACTGAGAAAGCTGAAGTGCAAAACTAAAGGGAACAGGGAGGTGAAGTATCACACCAATAAAGACAACAATAAATAAATAAATAAATAAATAAATAAATAGACAGCTAGAACTCACAGCAAAGTCGTCACAGGAGTTAAATATCCACCTCTCTAGCAGAGCACTGTGAGGGCACTGCTCTTCCCAGAGCAGAGAGAGGAAAACAGTTTGGTTGGTTCTGACTCCCTTTTTTTTTGCATCTGTACTACGACTATTGATAACTCTTGTAATGTACTATTATATCAGGGGATTTTTTTTGTGAATTGTACTGTATATGCTGTCATGTATATATGTCATGTAATATATATGAAATTAGTACAAGAAATGATAAAAAGGAAAAATACCAGTGGAATTTACAGATGTTTTATAATGTCAGTGCTGCTGTTGCTGTCTCTTATGCTATAAGAGATGTTATCTTACGCATTTTACGCCAGATAGAACCTTTTTGTCTTTATTATGCAACCCCTACACCCATTTACCTTCTTATACTATAAAAAATCATTAGCTATATCTGATCATGGGCTTCAAAAGAGAGAGCATTTTGGTCATCTGCTTATAGGATAACCATATAGCAACATATAAAAAAGAGCAGGATGTCAATCCCAGCTTTCCCCATTACAGAGCCATATAAAAATCAGTGTCATCAACATACATAAGTCACATATTTTCAATGACTTACGTATGTAGATGAGCCTTTACATGCATACTTTAGCCAGTAGCTCTTCTATATGCACCCGTGTCATATAGAAGAGCACATTCTTACAGTGTGTGCATGCACATGAGTGGAGCTGTGAAGGAACATATGTGCAGTGTAAATCTACATGCGTAAGTTATAAAATACTATAACTTATGCTCATTCTTTAAAAATCTAGGCATGGGCATTTACATGTGTAAATGCTCACACCTAGATTTAATACATGTTTTCAGACACTTTTGCACTTAGTTTCTAAACAAAAGTAGGCGCTTCTTTTTCTTTATAAAATAGGTTTAAGACAGCTGCATTCTGGGTGCCTAAAACTAGGCGTCCAGATATACAATTATCTGCCACATGCATGGGCATGTAGTTTTAAGCACCCTAATGTAAACAGTATGGAAAAAAATATTCTATAATTACCTCTGAGGGGCAGAAGTGCAGCTCCAGGACCTCAGACAGCCAAAAGCAGGAAGCAGGATAAGCCCAATGCCCCTCAGACTTCAGTGTAGCAAGGAACACCTCCCCACCCCCCATAGTACAGGAACCAGGACGAGGAATGAAAGTTCCCATCAGCTCCAGCTGTCTGAATCACAGAAAGTGACATCAGGAAAGAAGTGATAACCTCCCTACTCCCAAAGAAGAAGGAGAAGCGCATGTGGGCACATGCTGCAGGCAAAGCCCATGCCTCAGAAGATCAAAAGAGCTGCACAGGAAAAGAGACGACCACAAGGGAAAGTGGAGGGGAAGTGCAGCCTGAGATAAGAAGTCCCTCTCTCCTCACAAGAAGACATCCCTGAAATCAGTGTATGGCACGTGAGAGAGCACAAGAAGAAAGAAAGCAGGAGAGGGAGACAGTGAAGCACAGAAGCTGAGAGCAGCCTTGCCTAGCTTGGGGAGGAGACAGTCAGAGTGGAGCACTGAAGCTGAGGTGAAGCAGGAAGAAAGGCTGAGCCATATGGAATGTTTCTGGAAAGAGACTCAGACCAGCTAACAGCTGTCGAAGCCAGGAAGACAGCCAGGGGAGGGCTCAGAGCAACCAGTGTCCCAGGGTTGCAGAGCTAAAAGGAAGCTTCAAGAGCTAAAGATAACCAGCTGTGAGAGAGGGACACAGACAGCACGTGTGAAAGAAACAGTGAGAAAATGTCACCAGGAAAGCAACCTGTCAGCTACAGAGAGAGAGAGAGAGAGTGTAGAAGTAAGTGGCTAAAGGAAAGCTGCTCCCCTGAGGGACTGTGGAACCAGAACAGATCCATGAAAAGACCAAGCTAGAAAAGAAGGTGTAATAGTTGCGTTAGCTAGAAAACAACATTTTATTTTTATTTCTGGTTTAGTTCCAGTGTCAGACCAGTGCACACACTAAAGCAGGCGTACTTGGAACAAGGCCTGAACACTGGTGGTCTGCCTGCTTCATTAGAGAAGTTTTAATTTCCTTTGATAGATAGTTGGGTGCAATGTGAGACAGGAGGGCTTCCCCAGCACCTAGAAACCCTGCAGGACCCAACGGATCAGAGTGCCATCAGAACATGGGACCCTAGAAAACTGTAGAGACCAGTGGTCAGAGTAAGTGAGCTTAATGACTAGGGTTTTTGGTGGGGCAACTCTGAACTCGTATTTCTAATACCAGTAAAGTATACACCGGAGAACTGTGGGACACAACTGCCTGGATTTTTGGGTTGAACTATCGGGCACAGCACAACGAGGGTACACTCAGAACAAATATTCAGGGATGACAAATAATATTGCTGTCATTAAAAAATAGAACTCTTATTCTATTTATTTATTTCAAAGTTTTTATATACTGTCCTGAGATCAGAGGCGGTTTACAATGAACGCAACAGTATACATTAAACATTGGGGAGTTACATCAAACGGGGTAAGAAGTAATATATGGGGAGCATTATGTACATATTGAAGTATATACAATTTAGGTCGTTACAGTACAGTTGAGAGGCAGGGTGTTCTTAGAGTAGGGGGGTGATGTTTTGGTTGTCAGGGTAATTAAATTGGGTATGTAGTGCGACTGCTGTTGTCATTGCCAAAATGTTCAATGAATAGGTATATCTTGATGTGTTTTCTAAATGTTTGGAGGTCTTTAATGGATCTCAGTGTGTAAGGGACGGCATTCCACAGTGTGGGTGCTATATATGAAAATGCTCTATTGCTGGTGGTTTGCTTGGTTTTACGGTAGTCCTGAGGGATTTTATTGCCAAGGAAAGATCATCCTGGGACTGTCAGAGGGAAGCCTTATGCTAAGAGTTACTTAAAGAAGTTGTGTGCTCCTACTGTTCATATTGCTAATCTTGAAAGCGCTAAGAAGTGTTACATTATTCAACGGTAAGAACATAAGATATGACATATTTGGTCAGACCAAAGGTCCATCAAGCCCAGTATCCTGTTTCTCACTGTGGCCAATCCAGATCACAAGCACTTGTCAGGTTCCCAAGAGGTAGACAGATGTAGCCTATCCCAGGGATAAGCAGTGGATTATGGACCTTTCCTCCAGGAACTTGTCCAAACCTCTTTTAAACCCAACTACATCCTCCGATAACAAATTCTAGAGTTTGCGAGTTTGCTTACACACTGAGTGAAAAAATATTTCTCCAATTAGTCTTAAATATGCTACGTTGTAACTTCATTGCATGTCCCCTAATCTTTCTACTCAGGATTAAACAACTGATCTACATTTACCCATTCCACTCCACTCATTATTTTATAGACCTCTATCACACCTCCCTTCCGCTGTCTCTTTTCCAAGCTGAAGAGCCCTAACTTTTTAAGCTTTTCCTCATAGTGATATCCTTCCATCCCCTTTATCATTTAAGTATTTAAGTCTCTCTTCTTTGCACTTTTTCTAATTCCACTACATTCTTTTTTAGATATGGTGAGTAGAACTGCACACAACGCTCAAGGTGTGGTTGCACCATGGAGCGAAACAGAGGCATTATAAGATCCTTGGTTTTATTCTCCATTCCTTTCCTTATGATTCCTAGCATTCTATTTGCTTTCTTGGCTGCCATTGTACGCTGAGCCAAGGGTGTTAACGTATTATCCATGAGTGTGCCTAGATTCTTTTCCTGGATGGAGATTCCTAATGTGGAACCTTGCATCATGTAACTGTAGTTTGGGTTGTTCTTTCCTAAGTACCTGAGTATGAATACAGAGTGATGAATCTTGAGGAGGGGTGTGATTGAGAGGGCCAAGAATAAGGCATCAGCCTAGGTAGAGTGGCGAGTGTGAGTGGTTGAATCTGGAATATGGGTGTGATCAAGGGGGACATAAGCTTGGGCAGGCTGCTTTGTGTGGGAAGAGGCGAGTCTGGGGAATGGGCGAGACTGAAGGAAGCATAAGCCTGGGAAGGGTGGTGAGTGTGGATAGGGAGAAGTGAGTCTGGGAGGATTGTGTGCTTGAGAGCAGCACGAGTGAGGTATAAGCCTGGGTAGGGTGCTAACATTAACCATCTGCATGTATCTAATAATTTTACAAAAAGCACACTCTTTCTAATTACCTTGGGAGAGAAAATGCTTGTAGCATACTGGGTTTTTTTTTTAAGTAGGACATCCCTGTAGAATAGTTGTAGTTTGCTAAAAAAGAGGTACAGTGTAGTCTGTATATGAAGTTTGCTCTCTGAGCTAGCACGTATTCTGAAGGACAGAACTGGAAAGTCTTTAAAGGTAAAGCATTAATCCTAAGGAATGCTGGTTGGTCTACCCGTAGGTTACATATAAGTCAGAGCAGCATTCCTAAAGATTAATGCTTTACTTTTAATGTTACATATATATATAACACACTTTTATACATATAATTGAAGGATGTTTTTTTTAAATGTCATTTCCTGAATGTTATCATCTTGTGATTATGGTTAGTGGAAGTTTTGCTCATGGGGTGGAAATTTTGCACACAAGTCATCAATCCTTAGATGCAAGAGGAACTGGAGCTACCAGCTCCACCCACACAGGCATGTGGGTTATACTAAGAAATACTGAACTACATCTCTCTTCATGCAGCGGTATGGAATCAGGATTGACTCTATGCATGGAGCTATATTGTCGGTCCTGCATATTTAGCACAAAGTGGGAGGGAACATGTTTGGGTTATAAAGGAGTGTATTGGTCATGTGGATCTAATTTGTCTTCAGTAAGCATGTACACATGAACTACACAATAGGTATGATGCCTGCTGCAGTTCTGCTGCCTGGAATCTCTCCCATTCAGCAGTTGTGGTGCAGAAGCTAATGGGAAGCACTCACCCTGAATTCCATGACATCCACAAAGGAAAGGTAGTAGCTGGACAAGGTTTTCAGGATTTCCGTTTTCTCCTTGTGCACAGGACCCAAGTGTTGCTAGCAAAGAAAAATAAGCATTCTGCGTTTATGGATTAGAAAGCAAAAACAAAGGCAATTGTTCCACATCTGCCAAGTATCCTGAATTCAGCAAGAGACTCCAGCCGGTCTCCTGCATTCCCCCTTCGCAGATAACAAACTCACACAGAGCCTAGGGGAAGGTTGGAAGCTACATGTGATGGGAGAGAGCAGGCAAGAAGAAAACGGTGTCCACTGTGCTCAGAGTTGCCAGACAGCACCACAAATTTCAGCCCAATTCCAACCAAAACCCAGCCCAAAATATTGATTCCTTTGCCTCGCCCCCTGATGCCTGCAGGTGACATCATGGCTACCTGTAACAGAGGCACGCACCCACCAAGTGACATCACGGGGAGCTTGGCAGGGAGGGGAGGTTGCTGCTCACCTTGCAGCATCTCTTTAGCCAGCATTCTGTCATAACCCTTTTTTTGTCTCTTTTTCTGTGGTTTTCTCTACCCTAAAACGGGTATGGTCAATAGACCGAAAACCACAACCCACCAATCTTTCCAGCAGCCCGGGCAATAGAGTCATTCAGTTGGGTGGGGAAACATGGAACTAGCCACTACTGCTGCCTGCCCCTGCAATCTATTGGCTGGGAGCAGAAAGTCCGGGAGGGACATGAGGAGATCAGCAGCCTGTGAGAGAGAGGCCTCTTGCTTCTGTTCTCTCGCAGCTGCTTGGGCTTCTCACTCAGATCTAGAAAGATGATAGAGGATAGGAGAGGGAAGCTGTGAAAAAGGAACTGGTCGGAAAGAGGGAATGCTGACCGTGAAGGAGCTGGGGCAAATGACCTGAAACACATCAGCGACCTGAAAGGAAGTGGAGAGGGGCTGTGAGGAAGGAAGAAACTGAGAGAGAAGCTTTGAGAGGGGATGGGCTAGGAAAGGAGATGAGAGAAGGGAAAGGACCATAGGACCTGAGAAGGAGAGAGGACTATAGAAAGAAGACGACTGGAAAAAGACAGGAAACGTAAGCTGAAAGAAAACTGTAAAATGACCGAACGTAAGAACTGTGATACTGCGTCACATCAAGCCCAATATACTGTTTCCTACAGTGGTAAATCCAGATCACAAGTACTTGGCGGGATGCCTGAGAATAGATAGATTTCATGCTACTTACCCCAGGGATAAACAGTGAATTTCTTCAAGTCCACCTGGTTTATCACAATTTATTTATTTATTTAACATTTCTTATATACCGCCTTTCATGATATCAAGGCGGTTTACATTGAACAAACTGAAATTACATTGAACAGGGCATTATAACTTGGAGATAACTATTTTACAGGGAACATAGACGTTTATAGACGTTTCCTCTAGGAACTTGTCCAAACCTTTTTCTAAACCCAGCTGAACTAACTGATTTTACCGCATCCTCTTGTAACAAATTCCAGAGCTTAATTGTGCATCAAGTAAAAATATGTCTTTGATTTATTTAAAATGTGCTACTTAGTAACTTCATGGTGCATCCACTAGTCTGTACTTTTTGAAAGAATAAGTAAATGATTCACGTTTACCCATTCCAGACCACTCGTGATTTTATAGACCTTTATCATATCTCCCCTCAGCTTTCTCCTCTTCAGGCTAAAGCCTTTCCTCATAGGGAAACTATCCCTTTTCTAGTTCTGCTATATCTGAAATGCTGCAACTAGAATCTGACACAATATTCAAGGTGTAGTCGCACCATGCAGTCATACAGAGGTATTATATTTTTTTATTTTACTCTTTATTCCTCTACCAATAATTCCTAACATTTTATTTGCTTTTTTGGCTACCGCTGTTGCATACCGAGTCAAGGATTACAATGCATTGCCCAAAATGACACCTAGATCTTTTCCTGGGTGGTGACTCCAAATATTTATTTATTTAACAGGCTTTTTTTATACAACTTTATCATTTCAGTCAAAGTGGTTTACATTGTAACTTAAAATTTGCAATGTACATTAGACAGGGACATTGATAACATAGATTTTTCTGAGGCAATAGAGGGTTAAGCAACTTGCTTAAGGAGTGCTAGTGGAAGTCAAATCCTGGTCTCTTGGTTACCAAGCCACTGTTCTAACCATTAGGCTACTGCTCCACTCCATGGAATAGAATATGGAATATATGGAACATAATATCATGCAACTATAGTTTGGATTATTTTTGGGGGAGCAATTTCTCCAAATGGGTTAGTTTTATGCGTACTGTGACAGTTATAAACCTCACTCCTAAGCCAGGGTATGTGCTCAGTGCCTCAAAATTTACTGCTAAGGCTCGGCATAGTACTGGCATAAAGCCAAGGAGACCTTCATTTTGGATTTCATAAGATACAACGGGGGCGATATTGTCCGATGGTGGTTAGCCGTTGTAATGCAGCTTGCTAGCACTGCTGAAGCTAAGACCTGGATATTCAGTGCTGGGGTCATATCTGGCTACTGGCATTGGCCAGATAACAAAGAAGCTAACTGGGCAGCTTCTATTTCCCATTTCACTTCTCCCATTTCTACTCTCTCTCATCTCCTTCAAGGAAGACCTCTCCCTTCCTGTGGCTCTCATCCACTCCATAGTACTCTGCCCTTTTCAACTGCCCCCTCCAAACCCTCCATGTCCTTCAGACCTTCTCTCCTCATCCCACGTCCCTAGTAAATGCCCTCCTGCATCCTATTCCCCCTTCCTCAGTACCTATCCATTTACTTCCTTCTCCAATATTCATTAACCTTGTCTTTCCTCCTCCTTACCCCAGCATGCATTCTTATATCCCCCCACCCACCCTCAGCTTTCCCCTGTTTATGACTTTGCTTCTTCCCCACTCTCCACAATATCTGCCCTCCTCCCCCTTCTTACTCACCTAACATCTCCCTCTTTTTCCCACCTTGACCCTAACATTTGCCAGTATCGCCCCCTTTCAATCCCAGGACCCCAGCTCTATAATGAGGTCAATTCCAGTCCCTGCTCCCCACCACCAATCCCCTTCCAGTCCCATCCCCTATGCCCAATATCAGCCCATTTCCAATCCCAGTATCAGCCCATTAGCCTCAGCTCCCCCAGCCCCCACCAGTCCCTGTGTCAGCCCATGTCCAGTCCCCCCAGCCCCAATATCAGCCCATTTCCAGTCCCAGTTCCCCCAGCCCCAGTATCAGCCCATTTCTAGTATCAGCCAGTCCCTGTATCAGCCCATTTCTATTCCCCCCAGTATCAGCCCATTTCTGGTCCCAGCCCCAGTGATGCAAGCAGCTAGAATATAGCACAGCCACGGGAGCAAAATCAAATGCTCCCACAGCTGCGCTGAGCATTAGTACAACTGCAGAAGCAAAAACAAATGCTCTCACAGCTGTGTTAATTTTTAACACAGCCATGGCTCCGGAGGCAGGGGGCAGCAGGCAGGCTTGGAGTGAGCCAGTGATGCAGGTTTCCTGCACCCCTATTCTAGCGTGCCTTGGGCCAGTGCCTCTTAAGCCAGCCCTGATATGACAGTGATTTAAGATTGTCTACTAGCCTGGGATGTAGGCAGATATGACAAGACATGTTGGGCTTTTGAATTAATTGGAACTTCTAATGAACCTCTGTTAGACTGCTCACAATACAAGAACTCTCATCTAGTTTTGTTTCTAATAATTTGAATTAGATTTATTGATATTAAATAATTTGTAGCTCCTGAATGGTTTGTCTGTCCTCTGCTTTGTTTCCATCATCCTTGTGATGCAGCTAGAGTTGCCTCTTTTTCCTTGACTTTCTCTTTTTTAAACATTAGCACCAGCAGCCTGTTTCACCCTAGAAAAGGGAGAGCCCGCCTTTCAGAACAGATTCCTCATTCCACCCTCACAACAGATATAGGGGCCTTTTCACTAAAATGGTTGCGCAGTTAGGGCAGGTTTGGGTGCATGCTGTCTGCACGCTGTGGCCAGTGGTAACTGTTAGTACATAGTGTGACAATCAGTGTGTGCTGTCAAGGCTAACTGTGCTTCACATGTTAATGTGAAATGAGAGGGTTAGGGGTAGATGGTGGGCATGGTGAGAATCGCATACTGACAGCAACTCTTGCAATTAGCAGGGGTATAATTACCTCCACCTCAATAGGTTAAGTGCACCCGTGGTAATAGTGCCGACAGTATCATACTGCACCATGCGTTAAATGGCAGGAAAATGCTGTATCTGCCCCTGACAGCGTGGTAGCTTCGCACCTCAATTTATTCACTATTGGCATGTTAGGTGCAGAACTACAGCACACTTTAGTAGAAGGGCTCCACAGAGTCTTAGGGGCATGTTTATTAAGCTGTGCTGTTAATGTGCTCTTGAGCACATGCTAGCCAGCATGGTGGCATTGAATGCATTCACATTAAGTGCAAATCCTTCTGCTGTGTGTTAGGGTTTGAACCAGTTTGGTATCTGCTAGAGACATGCTGTACCTGCCCCCAACAGGTAGTGCACAACTATTGCACGTACCATGGGTTGATTTCTACTCTCAACATGTGATACCGGCAAAACATTAGTGCAGCTTCATAAACATGTTCCTTAGCTTCATTGTTCATTTATACGCCAATGATATCCAAATACTTATTTCCCATGATAACTGGGACTCTTCTTGTCAAACAACTCTTGCTTCATTTAAATAAAATAGCAGAATGATTAACTACTAACAGATTACTTTTTAATGTAAAAAAATCTGCAGCTATTTGCTTCTCCAAAAACTTGGAGACTAATTTTGTATCTCAAATGGCCGATAATTTTATTCCCATTAGGATTCTACCATTTCTCTTGGAATCATTGACAAGGGCCTGACTTTTCCCACTCAAATTTCCAAGTTAATAGAGAAGTAATTTTTTTTGTTTTACGACCCATAAAATCAATTAGGCCTTTCCCTGACTCCAGTTCCTTGAAGACTTTTCTACTTTCTTGAATAGTGACCAGTTTGAACTACTGTAAATCTCTACTAGCTGGTTTACCACAATACTTTATAAAACATCTGTAACTTATTCAATTCACCACAGTTAAATTGATTTATTTTGCCAAACATTCAGAACATTTTACACATCTCAGAACGATGTTGGCTCTCTATTTTAAGCAGTATAAAATTCAAAATTCTTATACTCGCTTACCAATCTTGCTATATTGGCTATCCATTATGTCTTGCATCATTACTGATTCCTTATTAGTTGTTCCCTCTTACTATAAGTTAAGATTTGAATGGATATGGATGTCCGCTTTCACTTTCCTCCCACTCTTTGGAATGTTCTCTCTCTTGAAATACGTGTAGAGAGTTGACATAAAGATTTAAAAACTTGCTGAAAATATGGTTGTTTCAAATCTTTCAGTGAATACCTCCCCTCTTGATTGGGCAATGCCTGCATTCCTTCCCCCTATATTCCTTATGTTTCTTCAGTTCTATTGATTACTTTGTAATCGGTTGATGTTGCTGTGCTATAAAACCCACGGCCCTTTTTTTCCTCCCCTATTTCAATGGGCGTTTTCTTTTAGTTCCCTGTTTTTTTAGTCTTATTGGATTTTATTTTGTTTTATGCCCATTGACATCTAAGCTTTTAATCAAGGTTTTTATAAACCAATATGCTGTTCAAAAAAATGTGTTCAAATGCAATATAACAAATGTCAATAAATACATAAATTCCCCAAAATGTTGCCCAGTTCCCAACAAATCTGAAGCCCTCTTTCCATGGGGGACACATATTAACTATATTGTAAACCGCTCAGGTGCTACCAGTGTTGGGCGGTATAAAAAGTTTTAATAAACATAAACATGACAGATGAGATAAGAGGAAGAGAAGAGTTGGGGGCTGATATTAGTAAGAGGTATGAACAGATAAAAAGCTGCGATGAAGAGTAAAAGAGGAGAGACAGACTACAAACAGAGAGAGCATACATGTTGGATTTGATGCACATACAGAGGAAAGAGAACAAAGATAAGAAGGGAGAGAATGAAAATAAAAGCTTTAAAAGAGAATGAGGAGACAGACAGGAAACCTAGGGGCACGTTTGCTAAAGATTTTATCTTGCATGTTAAATAGCCATCATCCTTTTATTTTATTTCATTAATGTGCATTAACCTGTAGTAAACATGCCCCTTAGAGAAGTGATTTCCAACCTTTTCCACCTTGCAGCATACCTAGGCTGGGTTCTCATGGTCATAGCACAGCAAAGCTAATAAAAATAAAAGCAAAAACTAATAAAAACTGAAAAATATATTTACAAACTAGCAAATAATGGATTATTGATCATCCCAAATCCCAATGAAGCCTGGGCTGAAACATTGGGCTGCAGAAAATGTAGAAAAAGCACTTAAAGCTCCTAGAGCTTTCTATGAGTGGTGTGGGGCTTTTCCGTGTCCATGTCAACAGATGGGGGTCACCTCAGTTCAAGTTTTAACACAGAGACCATCAGGGGTGCTTTTCATCTTTTCTCAGGTCCAGAACTAGAG
Organism: Ichthyophis bannanicus; assembly: GCA_033557465.1. Taxonomy (NCBI): domain Eukaryota; kingdom Metazoa; phylum Chordata; class Amphibia; order Gymnophiona; family Ichthyophiidae; genus Ichthyophis; species Ichthyophis bannanicus. The sequence goes on from CM066033.1 coordinate 739,788,198, forward strand.
TGGAAGAACTGGAGCATTGCCCTGGGTACTGTATTTTTTTTTTGTTACTGACCGTTGATCTTTGGGGAGGGTTTTTGGGCCAATTTTCATGGCAACATGCTGAGTGCTGACTCTTAGAGGTATATTTACTAAAGGTTCTTGCATGTTAAATAAAGTTAATGCACCTTAAGTGCTGCAATGGCCCACAGAAATGAAAGGGTAGGTTAAAACGTGTTGAGGCACTTAACACCTTTTAACCTGGTGTTAAACTGGTGCAAAACACTGCAGCCCGAATGATTATTGGAACAGCAAGATCTTAGATATCTCTTCAAGCACGAGGAAAACCAAACAATCAACCTGCAAAAGAGCTTTCTCCATATACGCTCCCCTACTATGGAATGAGCTACCCACTGCGATACATGTCATCAAGGACCTAGCAGACTACAGGAAAGCTATAAAGACTCATCTCTTTACAGAACACTATGGACCCCTCAGGCATATCAATTACAGACTACAACTACAATCTCAGTAAAACCCCCACTTGGACTGTACCCTCAAACCATATATAACAACTTCATATATATATCTCACTGCCTTCATGTAAATAGTTGTCAATAGCTGTTTGAACCCATATAATCATGCAAGTTCAAGTTCAAGTTTTAAATAAAACAGGGTGTTGGTTTTGCTGATATGTTCTCTGTAAACTGTCCTGAATTAATGATAGGACAGTATATAAAACCTGTTAAATAAATAAATAGCCTTTAGTAAACTTGCGCCTTAAGGGTTAAACCTAATACTATTAATTGCTTGTATATAGCACCATGGCCCAAAGATATTCTATCTTCCCATAAAAAGACTTCATCTGGAACTTGTTGTTCAGTCTTTATTTCTACCTATTTAAGTGAATTAATATAACATTCACATCACTTCACTCATGGGGGCGAATTTAGCAAAATTATTCCCCCTGTGTTTTACATTGAAATTACTGAAATCTAATTCAAACATTTGGGGCAATATTTGCACTACAATAAATGAATGGAATAGATCTCTCCCTAAACAGCCTTAAAACAAAAAAAGATGGGCAAGGTTTCATGGATGCAAAAGAGATCAGCGGGTCCGATGATAGTAATTAGACTATACGGAAAGGTGCTGATCCAAAAACTTAAACTTGGGGGATCAGACAGGAAATTTTCCACTGAGCTTCAGAAATAGGCACAGATTCAAAGGTTTTTTTCTCTTTCCCCAGATTACCACCTAAAAAAAAAAAAGCTTTTAGGTAGTCAAAAGGCAACTGGACTCGACAAAACTGTAGTCTTTCAAGCTAAGCAGCTATGCCACTATATAAGTACCATTACCACTGACATCAGCAGCAGTACCAGAACCACATTACAGTATATAATTTGGTAAGTCCTAGCCAGGGCTGTGTTCTGGCTGCGATATTCATCCATCAATTGTATTTCTGAGAAGCTGTGGTGATATCAGGGCTGTCTTAACCATAAGACAGATGAAGCGATTGCCTAGGAATGCAGCTTCTAGGTGGTGGCAAAGAGCAGCTGCAGTCAAAGCAGAGCGGTAAGTTCTGATAGCCACAGATACTCAGAGACTTTACCTGCAGGGAGGTCGGGACATTTTCAGACAGCCTCTTGACCCGTCAGTGCATACTTTACCTGCAGGGAGGTCGGGACACTTTCAGACAGCCTCTTTGCCAATCTAAATGATAGCTGGAAATTGCTCACACTGTGCATATACTGTATATATAAAACAATTTAATATTTGAAAGTTGATACCCAATTTTGAAATTTTTTTAAAGTTCATTCTGGAAGGAGTGGTGCTGGGGTATTCAGTTTACTTTTCAAATTCTTAAGATGGGTGACTAAGAGCCTAAAAGTTAATTGAAGGAAGGCACAAAGCTGAAGGTGTGCCTGGGTCATGTAATAGCCTTGCACTGGCTCTGGGTGATGTAACACCTTTGCCCCTGCTGTCATTTCTATGTACTGTGCCAAACCTTGGAGTAACTGAGCAAACCAAGGGAGGATCTCTGTGTAACAGCTGTTGAACTTGAAGGAAGGATTTCTTGAGATGCTGTTGGGAATGTGCTCTTTCTGACTGACAATAAGGATGATATTTGGGGAAGAACTCAGGACTAGAAATATTTAACCCTTCCCTCACCGTGCTGTTTCGGGTGTCAATGTTGGGAAATTTCTTGTTGATGAATTTGATGGACGACTCCATGATCTTCTCTGTGAAAAAAGCTGGCTTTGACTTTGGGTCCGAACATGTCTGAAAATAAAAGGGACAGACACAAAAGGAGATTAGTGCCAGCCTTGTACTAAAGGTGGAGGAGTCGGGCCAACTTATAGAAGGTGGCTGGCCAACTGCTGCAGCGAATTTGTATCCTGACATATGGTTCTGCTACTGGGGAGCACCACAGGCGTTCTGGGACCCTCATCTGGTTGTAGTACTGGAGAACAAGATGCTTTAACTACTTATGGGGCCCTGGACAAACTTTAGAGAACGGGCCTCCTTTTATTTTTCTCAGACTAATCCCACCCCCATGTACAGGACAGAGAAACTTTATACCATTATAGATTTTATTTTAAAATAGTGCCTTACATACCTGAATGACTGACTACATACTGTCAATATATAAATTGCTCCATGATACATTATTATCATTCTTGATAAAAGAAATAATTTTTATGATGTTTTTTGATTTTACCATTAGCTCAAAAATTCTTTAACTTGGTTCTACCTGTTCTTGGTAAGGGGGCAAAAAGGCTGCATCGCATTAAAAGCTTTAATACATGGCTTCAGACCTGGTGCAAACAAGAAGGATTCAGATTTATTGGCGACTGGGGCAACAGATGGAACAACAAGAGGCTATACTGTGCTGATGGACTACATCTCTCTATCACAGGGAAAAGAATCCTAAGTGAAAAATTCAAGCAATATGTGGATATGCATTTAAACTAGAAAAAGGGGGTGACGAATGTGGAAGGTCAAGCTCTGGACGTCACCCCCTGCAAAAGCAGATTAAAATCAGAAACAGCCACACTTTTAAACCACACACGAAAAACAAGTGGGAAGATGTAGGCAGAACAAAATCAATGCTAAATATACACAAGCCAGTTAAATGCTGGAAAGCAATGAGCACAAATGCTCGAAGCTTAGCCAACAAAGTTCCAGACCTGGAAGCCCTAATGGTGGAAATGGATTTGGACATTGTGGCCATTACAGAAACATGGTTTAATGAATCGCATGATTGGGATATAGCCATAGCTGGCTATAATCTATTCAGAAGAGACAGAGAAAATGGAAGAGGAGGAGGAGTAGCCTTGTATGTCAAAAGCAATATTAAAGCTACTGAAATGCAGGGGGCATGGGGAAAAGAAGAAGCGCTCTGGATTGTGTTGGAAAGAGGAGATGGCACTGTCATCCATACTGCTGTAGTCTACAGACCTTCGACACAAATTGAAGAGATAGATAACGAACTGATTATAGATATTGCCAAGATAGCCACAAAGGGGGAAGTGATAATATTGGGTGACTTTAATCTACCGGATGTGGATTGGATTACTCCTTCTGCAAATCTGGAAAGAAGCAAAAAAATTGTGGATGCTCTCCAAGATGCGTTACTTAGACAAATGGTGATGGAACCAACCAGGGAAAGCTCAACACTGGATTTAGTGCTCACCAACGGTGATAGCGTGTCGAATGTCTGCGTGAGTGCCCCTGTGAGCAGCAGCGATCATCACAAGATGTGGTTTGAGATAAAAACCATGGTACAGGCCAATCATAGCAAGCTCAAAGTCCTAAACTTCAAAAACACCGACTTCAATAAAATGGCTGAGTACCTAAAGGAGGAGCCGACAGGATGGAAGGAGATAAGGGAAGTGAATTGCAATGGGCTAAACCAGGGGCGGCTCTACCATGAGGCGAAGTGAGGCGGCTGCCTCAGGCGGCGAAGTTTTAAAGGTGGCAAAAAATGCCCCCAAAATAGCCGCCTCACTTCAACTTCTAAAGTTAAAAATAAAAAAAATCCAACCGCTCAAGTTGCTGCCACTGCCGCTGCCGAGTCCGCTTCTCGGCAGCGGCAGACTCATCTGCCTCTCCTTCCTATAGCAGCCACGGCTCCTGCTTCTTGGAACCGCAGCTGTTCTAGCGACATCAACTTAAACACAAAGCAAAACCGGTGCAGACTCTGCGGAGCCTTCCCATGCAGCGGCGTCCCACCCCCAAAGGAAATAACTTCCTTTGCATACAACTTCCTTGGGGGGCGGGACGCCGCTGCATGGGAAGGCTCCGCAGTCTTCTGCACCGGTTTTGCTCTGTATTTAAGTTGCTCTGTATTTAAGTCGTAGCACAGCAGCAGGAGCCGCGGCGCTATAGGAAGGAGAGGCAGGTGAGTCTGCCGGAGACTACCGCTGCCGAGAAGCGGACTCGGCAGCAGCAGCAACTTGAGTGGTTGTTTTTTCCCCTGGGGGCTAGGACTGGAAATGGGCAGTATCTAGGACTGGAATTGGGCTGCGGGCGGGGGGGGGGGGGGTAGGACTGGAAGTGGGCTGATGGGGGGTGTTTAGGACTGGTAATGGGCGATGGGGGGATTAGGACTGAAAATGGGCTGATGGGGGGTAGGACTGGAAGTGGGCTGATGGGGAGGTTTAGGAATGGTAACTGGCTGATGGGCGGGTTAGGACTGGTAATGGGCTATGGGGGGGTTAGGAATGGAAGTGGGCTGATGGGGATGTTTAGGACTGGTAATGGGCTATGGGGGGCTAGGACTGGTAATGGGCTGATGGGGAGGTTTAGGAATGGTACTTGGTTGATGGGGGGTTAGAACTGGAAGTGGGCTGATGGGGGGTGTTTAGGACTGGTAATGGGCTATGGGGGGCTAGGACTGGAAATGGGCTGATTGGGAGGGGGGCTAGGACTGGAAATGGGCTGATGGGGGAGTTAGAACTGGAAATGGGCTGATCGGGGTTTAGAACTGGAAATGGGCTGATTATTGGGGGCTGGGACAGGAAATGGACTTATTGCGGGGGTAGGACTGGTAATGGGCAGATGGGAGGCTAGCACTGGAAATGAGCTAGGATTGGTAATAGGCTGATTGTGGGGCTAGGACTAGAGTGGGCTGAAGGGGGATAGGACTGGAAATGGGCTAATGGGGGAGGGGAGGAGAATGCTGCTGACCCTGGAAGAAAACCAGGGGCTAGGGCTACAAATGGGCTGATGCGGGAGGATGGTAGAATAGGACTGGAAGGGAGCGGATAATGAGAAGGTCTGCCAAGGGGAAGGAGGGGGCACGAAGGGAGCTGACATGGGGGAAGGAGGGGGCTGGAAAGGAGCTGACACCTGGGATGTACTGAAGGGGGACTGGAAGGGAGCTGACATTTGGGGATGGGAGTGGTAGGTGGTTGGGTAATGGGGAGGAGGCTGGAAGGGAGATGACATGCAAATGGCACTGGAAGGGGGTTGGACAGAGGGTAGGGCGACTGGAAGGGAGCTGACTGGGGGGGTGGCACCAAGAGTGGAAGTGAGCTGATATCTGAGATGGTATTTTGACTAGAAGGTGCTGGACAGTGGGGAAGGAGGGGGACTGGAAGGGAATGGACACCAGTTGCAGTCATGGGAATGCAAGGCAGTTGACATTGGAAAGTACTGGGAGGGAAGGGGGCTAATACTGGGGAGGGTTACTGGAACTGGAAATGGGCTGATGGAAGGAAGTGAAGAAAACAAAAGAAGAGATAAGAAATGGCAGATGGACCATAGACCACAGAAAGAGAGCTAAGAGAAGACAGAAAAGCTGAAGCCTCAGATCAGAACCAGCATGAACAGAGAATAAAATGGTCAGACAACAAAGGTAGAAAAAATAATTTAATTTAATTTTAGTTATTGGACTTTGTGCTATTTTTATATTTTACACAGTACTGGGGAACATTTATCTGATATTGCACTGCATGTGGACTCTGGCTTCTTGGTGTTTCAATTTAAATTTAGTCTACATATTTGTATTTTTACTTTAGATTGTGGTTACTTATTCTGTACTTGGTGAGGGTCGATGTTGTGAGTGTTTGACTGAGGTCAGGTGTTCTATTAACATGGAGTTTGTACATAAAGATCTATACTGTACTGTAGTAATTTGACTTGTTCAGCTTTTCAAATAGGTGTATGGATGTTCCAGGGCCCACTGTAGTATTTACAGTGATGCTTTTTTTGGATGGGCTCCTTATGTGAGTTTTGGAAGTTTGTGCTGATATGGTATGGTATGGTAGGTTTGCTCTTTCTTGTAGGGTTTTTTATTAGTTCACAATATGCCTGGTACTGGAGAATAGTGGTTGTTGTTGTTGTTAGTGAGATGATCAGAATCAGATTTTTTTTCTTTAAATATTGAGTTCTGTGGGTGAATGTCCTGGTTCTCCAGGACCAAGCAGGAAGTCAGTCCTCAAATATGGGTGACGGAGCATTTCCCCTGCTTTCAAAGAAAGCCTTTGGGAATGCAGCACGCATGTGCGGTCCCCTTCCCACCCAAGGGTGCCAGCTTACTCAGCATTTCCCCTGCTTTCAAAGAAAGCCTTTGGGAATGCAGCACGCATGCGCGGTCCCCTTCCCGCCCAAGGGTGCCATCTTGCTCAGTCTTCTTTTTTCCGCGGAGCCCGACAGATGTATTTTCATTTCACCCGAGGAAAAAGTTGATTTTATTCTGCGTGAACCTGTTTTTCTTTGGTTCGACGCCTGTTTCCCTTTCCCACCTGGGCCCGATACATCGGTATTGAGCCCGGACCTCTTTTTCAGTTTTTGTCCTTAGTGACTAGCGTACGCACCATTTTTTCTGTTTTCACTGGCAGCCCTGTCTTTTGACCTCTCAGGGGCCCTTTTTCCCCCAATGGCTGCCAGCCGGTTTAAAAAGTGTGATCGGTGTAAGAAACTCATGTCTCTCACCGACACACATGACTGCTGCCTCCGGTGCCTCGGACCCGATCATGACCCTATGATCTGTGGTCTGTGTGGGAAAATGTCCTCTAAGGCGTTAAGGAGTCGGCAGCACCAAAAGGAAAGAATCTTCTCTGACTCTGTGTCCGGTCAGGCCCGGACCTCATCAGAGGCCTCGACATCTCGGAACTCCGGCCCCGAGCAGCATCGAGGCTCCTCTGAAAGGGGGTCTCCCTCGCGGGAGCATCGCAAGAAGAAAAAACCCACGAGGGCGGCGTCGGTGGACGCACTTGGCTCCTCGAGGGCCAAGTCGCATAGCCCCGAGCGCCGTCCCGGGTCTTCGGAGTCGGAGAGGCCTGCAAAACAACCTCGTGTGGAGATGGAGTCCCCGGGTCACGTGAGTACTGTAGTCCTCATGGACTCTCCTCCAGGGGAGCCGACGTCGGGCCCGGCACCGCCGGGGCCTGAGTCGGGGGCTGCTGAGTCTCATGAGCTCGGACTCAGGTTGATGGCCTTGGAGAGCAGCTTGGCTGCCTTCATGGAATAGCAGCGGGCACTGATCACCGGTCTCACCGGTGCATCTGCCCCGACCACCGGGACATCGACGTCCAAGTCGACCCCGGAGGCCGAGCCGATCCTCGAGTCCATGCGCGCTCGAGTCGATCCTCGGCCAAGGTCTCCCTCGGCCTCCCGTTCGGGACCAAGGTCGTCGACGCCGGACCCCTCGGCGTCGGGGTGGATGGCATCGATGCCTACCCGACCGGAGCTGCTTGATTCCTCCTCCGAGGAGTCCGGCTGGGAGACGGAGGATGAGGAGTCACCTGAAACCTTTCGGACTCGGTGCGTCCCTTCGGACTCACCCGAGTCCGAGCCTCGGAGAAGGTCCCCACCGGAGGATACCCGGTTCTCGGACTTCGTGCGGGATATGGCCAAGGCTTTGGCATTCCCCGCGGATCCCAAGGAGGAGCCTCAAGCCGAGGAGCTCAAGGCCCTACAGTATGACTCTCCTCCAAAGGAGGCCTTTACTGTTCCAGTTCCTTCGATGCTGGAACGGTTGCTCTTCCGCATGTGGGAGGCGCCGGCATCGACGCCGGTTTTAAGCAAGCAGGTTGATTCCATCTATTGAGTCCGCAAGAGCCCCGGGTTCCAAAAGGCACAATTACCGCAACACTCCATGGTTGTGGAATCGGCCATGCATCGTCTGAAGAGTCAGAAGATGCACTCCTCGGTGCCTCCTGTCTGGGAGGCCCGGAACCTGGATGACCTCGGTAAGAAGTGCTTCCAGGGCTCTATGCTTGCTTGCTGTGTCCAGATCTACCAGCTGTACATGAGCATGTACCTTCGAGACCTGGCAAAGGAGATTGCCGGGTTCTCTGCTGGTCTCTCCGAGGAACCTGTGCAGAGGTTCAATGCTCTGTCCTCGGGTATTCGTGAGTTCTCGAAGTTTATCTCTCGAGCAGCCTATGATGGCTTCGAGGCTTCGGCCCGGGTAGCCGCGGCTGGCATCGGTGAACGCTGTCAGGCCTGGCTACAGTCATCGGACCTCGGGCCATGGGTGCAGGACAAGTTGGTCGATGTCACCTGCCGAGGTGAAAACCTCTTTGGCAAGCCCATGGCTGACAAGGCTACAGAACTCGAGACCGAGACTCTTACCCGGACAAGGCTGTCCAGAAAGACCTCTGCCCCTTCTCAGAAGAAGAAGGGCTCGGGGAAAAATACCTTTTACCCAAGGAAGTCATCTGCCTATAAACAGTACCCTCATTTTCAGGCCTCTGTAGCTCCCCAACAGGGTCAGCAGGCCAAGGGGCAGGGACATGGGCCCCGTAGGCAGAAAACCCCCAAGCCACCAGCTCCGGCTCCTGCACAGCAGGGAGCGGGGTTTTGACTCCAGTGGCATAGCCTTTCCTCCTCAGCTGGCCCCTATCAGCACTGGAGGCCGGCTGGCCCTGTACACCCACAGGTGGTCAGCCGTCACAAGGGATACCTGGGTACTAAGTATATTCCAGAAGGGCTATCTGCTCCACTTCCACCAGGTACCCCCCTCCTATTTTCCAGGGGAGCCTCCCAGACTTCCTCTGCACAGGGACTTACTCCTGCAGGAGTTGGCAAGTCTTCTAAAGGAACAGGCAGTGGAACCGGTGCCCCACCACCTGAGAGGTCAAGGCTTCTATTCCAGGTACTTCCTGGTACCAAAAAGAACAGGAGGCCTCAGGCCCATCCTCGACTTGCGAAATCTGAACAAGTTCCTGGAGAGGGAAAAGTTCAAGATGCTTACCCTTGGAATTCTGCTGCCCTACCTCCAGCAGGTAGATTGGCTATGCTCCTTAGACCTAAAGGATGCTTATACTCACATCCTTATTCATCCAGACCACAGACAATATCTCAGAAATGTAGTGGGAGGAAACCACTATCAGTACAGAGTACTGCCTTTTGGCCTTACATCCGCCCCCAGGGTATTCACCAAGTGCCTGGCGGTGGTAGCGGCCTACCTCAGGGTTCAAGGCCTCTTTGTCTTTCCATACCTGGACGATTGGCTCATCAGGGGTCAATCCCCGCATGAGGCCAATCAAGCCACCCTTCGCAGTGTCGCTCTGCTTCAGCACCTGGGGTTTGTTATAAACTTCGCAAAATCCAGTTTGCACCCCTCCCAGAACATGGAGTTCATAGGAGCTCGACTAGACACCTTTCAGGCAAAGGACTTTCTACTAGTGGACAGGGCCCACAGATTGATGGATCTAGCCAGGCTATTCCACAGCAATTCTCTGGCATCCGCCAGACAATTCCTGAGGCTCTTAGGCCACATGGCATCCACGGTCCATGAAACTCCAAATGCCCATCTACACATGAGGCCAGCTCAATGGGGACTCAGGACTCAGTGGCACCAAGCCACAGGAAGCCTCACGGACAAAGTGAGGGTGTCCAGCCTACTACAGTCTTCTCTGCAGTGGTGGCTTCATCTTCCGAATCTGGTGCAAGGGGTGCCTTTTCAAGCACCTCCACACTCTCAGGTGCTGACAACCGATGCTTCTCTTCAAGGTTGGGGTGCACATTGCCAAGGAGCATGTACTCAAGGCCTGTGGTCTCCTTGGGAGGCCGCACAGCAGATCAATCTCTTAGAACTGAGAGCTATCCGCTTAGCCCTGAGAACTTTCTCCCATCTCATCTCTCGCCAGTCCGTCTTGGTTCAGACGGACAATCAAGTTGCTATGTTTTATGTGAACAAACAAGGGGGCACAGGGTCCCGACTTCTATGTCAGGAAGCGCAGAAACTGTGCTCCTGGGCAGTCAATCACGGCATTCTTCTCAAAGCGGTCTATCTCCCAGGTCAGGAAAATTACCTGGCGGACAGATTGAGCAGGATCCTGCAGCTGCACGAGTGGCAGTTGAATCCTCCAGTGGTTCAACAGATCTTCCTAAGATGGGGTCTTCCAACCATGGATCTCTTTGCCAGTCCTCTGAACCGTCAACTCCCCAGGTTCTGTTCCAGGCAACCGCATCCTCTCAGAGTTGCAGCGGATGCGTTTCTCATTCCATGGTCTATGCGTTTCCTCCCACGCCTCTGGTGTCCCAGACGCTATTCAAGGTACTCAGGGACAAGGCCTCGCTGAACCTGGTGGCCCCCAGATGGCCAAGGCAACCCTGGTTCCCACTGCTTTTGCAACTAGCGGTGGACACTCCTCTTCCTCTGTGGACGCAACCCGATCTCCTGTCTCAGGAGCAGGGATCTCTCTTACACCCCAATCTCCAGTCCCTCAATTTGATGGCCTGGCTGCTGAAAGGGTAGTTCTAGCGCCTTTACTATTGCCTAGGGAAGTGGAGGACATAGTCTTGGCCTCTAGGAGGCAGTCCACCAGAACGTCTTATGCCCTTAAGTGGCGTAGATTCTCTACCTGGTGTACTGAACACAACGAGAATCCTTTCTCATGCCTGGTACCAGTGGTGCTGCAATATTTGCTTCACCTGTCCAACCTAGGCCTTAAGTCCAATTCTGTTAGAGTTCATCTTAGTGCTCTTTCAGCACACCACTCACAGGTGGAGGGTCAGTCTCTATCCAGCCATCCTTTGGTGGCTCGCTTCCTCAGAGGCCTGCTTTTGCTTAAGCCTCCGGTGCGTCCACCTGCCCCTGAATGGGATTTAAATGTGGTCCTGCAACAGCTTACTTGCCCACCATTTGAGCCTATGGCTACTTGCCCTCTGCGTTTTCTATCCTGGAAAGCGCTATTTCTGGTAGCCCTTACCTCAGCAAGGCGAGTGAGTGAGCTTCAGGCCCTAGTATCAGAAGCACCATATATTAGGTTCTATAGGAACAGAGTAGTCTTACGGACTCACCCTAAGTTCCTTCCAAAGGTTGTCTCCTCCTTCCACCTCAATCAGGAAGTGGTTCTTCCGACTTTCTTTCCCAGGCCTCATGCCAGCCAGGCTGAGATGGTCTTGCATACCCTGGACTGTAGGAGAGCGTTGTCCTTCTACCTTGACCATACGCGGGAGCACCGGAGGGCGGTTCAGCTCTTCGTCTCTTTTGACCCCAATAAGTTGGGGTTGGCTGTCTCCAAGCGTACTTTGTCCATTTGGGTAGCAGACTGCATCGCCTGGGCTTACAGGGCAGCCGGCCTCTCGTTGCAGGGTCGAGTTACAGCTCATCATGTCAGGGCAAAGGCTGCGTCAGTGGCTCATCTCCACTCTGTTCCGTTGGCAGACATCTGCCGGGCCGCTACTTGGTCTTCAAGCCAAACTTTTGCAGCCCACTACTGCCTTGAGAGGGAGTCCCGCAGGGACAGTGCTTTTGGGCAAGCGGTACTCCATAATCTCTTTGGGGTTTAGGCAACTCCTACCCTCCAGCCCTGGTGTTAGGCTACCGTTCGGGGGCGTTATCAGAGAAGATTCTGTTCTTGCTTGCTGTAGAGGGAGCTCATTGTTTCGGTTTGGGGCCTCTGGTAGCCCTGACCTGGGGAATACCATATGTGAGGACTGACTTCCTGCTTGGTCCTGGAGAAAGAGTAGTTACTCACCTGTAACAGGTGTTCTCCAGGAGCAGCAGGAATCAGTCCTCACAACCCTCCCTCCTCCCCTCGGAGTTGCAGTCATATGCTTTATTTTTGCTATTTTTGCTGTCTTTTAGCTATGTCATCAGACTGAGCAAGATGGCACCCTTGGGCGGGAAGGGGACCGCGCATGCGCGCTGCATTCCCAAAGGCTTTCTTTGAAAGCTGGGGAAATGCTCCGCACGGGGGCTCCGTCGGCGCCGACATCACCCATATGTGAGGACTGATTCCTGCTGCTCCTGGAGAACACCTGTTACAGGTGAGTAACTACTCTTTCTGCCCTGCACCTACTGTGGATGCAAAATATATGTTGAAAAAGAAAAAGCAATAACCATAATGCAGTTTATAACAAAATAAAAATTAGTTATAATTTAGTTTTATAAACTGTGCTGTTGGTTCTTGCTGTCTTTTAGTTCCTTGGTGTGCAAACGGGTCCGTAACTAGCCCTGTGCAAGCGATGCAGCCGCACAGGGCGTAAAGGTTTGGGGGGCGCATTTCGGCTGTCTGCTGTTGCCCTGTTGCCACTGGCAGGACAATAGAAGGCAGATGAAATGCGCTCCCCAAGCCTTTTTGCAGCACTTTAAGCAGGTCTGGTCCCTCCCTTCTCCGACGCGATGTCAGAGTAGGGAGGGACAGATCTTCTTAAAGTTCCGGCACCTTTCAGATTGGGCGCATGCCCCCCTCCTCCTCCCCATACCTCCGTCCAGCGGCGCCTCCGTGACAAAAACAGAGGGCGGCAGCAGCAGGGAAAGAGCAGACAGCGCTGGACGGAGGTATGGGGGGAGAGGTGGGGAGTACGTCCAAGCTGCAAGTCGCACAGGGTGCGATTACAGCTCGATATGGCCCTGTGTGCAAACATCTTGCATTTCCTCCATATAATCTAATCGGCTTTTTGGTTTGGTTCAGTCTCTGATTGGATTTCTGAGAAAGCCCTGCCCCCTCTAAGGTGGGGGGGGGGCGCCTTTTTATACTTCGCCTCAGGCAGCAGATTGCCTTGAGCCGCCCCTGGGCTAAACTAAAGGTGGCAATAAAAGGGGCAACAGGTAAATATGTAAGAAAAATAAACAAAAACAAGAGGAGAAGAAAACCTGTTTGGTTTTCCAAAGAAGTGGCTGCTCAAATAAAGGCAAAAAACACAGTTTTCACAAAATTCAAAAGCTTGCAAACAGAGCAACACAGAAATGAATACAGGATCAAACTCAAAGAGACAAAAAGAGAAATAAGGATAGCAAAATCAAAGGCAGAGGAAAAGATGGCTAAAGATGTCGTGTGGCGACAAAACTTTCTTCAGGTATATTCGGGAAAGGAAGAAGATCAGAGTTGGAATTGCAGGACTCAAAAGTGCTGCGAACGGACTCGTGGAAAGTGACATTGAAAAAGCAAAATTGCTGAATGAATACTTCTGCTCTGTTTTTACTAAAGAAAGTCCTGGAGAAGGACCTCATGTGACTCCCAAATATAAAAATGGGAATGAAGTAGATACCACACCATTCACAGAAGATGAAGTGTTAGAACAACTTGCAAAACTGAAAGTGGACAAGGCTATGGGACTGGATGGGATACATTCCAGGATACTCAAAGAGCTCAGAGAGGTTCTTGAAAACGTCCTTTAACGGCCCTGCAACAGATCCTTGGAAACAAGAGAGGTTCCTCAGGACTGGAGAACGGCTGATGTCGTTCCTCTACACAAAAGTGGTGACAGGGAAGAAGTGTTAAACTACAGGCCTGTGAGCCTTACCTCGGTGGCAGGAAAAGTAATGGAGACGCTCCTGAAAGAGCAAATAGTGAACTTTCTCAAAACCAACAGGATGCAAGTCCCGAGGCAACATGGTTTTACCGAAGGACGATCCTGCCAAACAAATCTGATTGAGTTCTTCGACTGGGTGACCAAGGAACTGGATCAGGGGTATGCAATGGATGTCATCTACCTGGATTTCAGCAAAGCCTTTGATACTGTTCCTTATTGGAGGCTTATCAATAAACTCAGTAGCTTGGGGACGGATCCCAAGATGGTAAATTGGATCAGAAATTGGTTGACTGACAGACGACAGAAGGTGATGGTAAATGGAGCTCAATCGGATGAAGGGAAGGTGATTAGCGGGGTGCCCCAGGGATCGGTCCTGGGTCCGGCACTGTTCAATGTATTTGTGAGCGATATTGCTGAAGGACTTAACGGAAAAGTCTGTCTTTTTGCAGATGACACAAAAATTTGCAACAGAGTGGACTCCCCCGAGGGAGTGGTTAACATGAGGAAAGATCTACAAAAGCTGGAAGAATGGTCTAATGCTTGGCAATTAAGATTTAATGCAAAGAAGTGCAGAGTCATGCACTTGGGTAGCAGAAATCCAAGGGAAATGTACGCGTTAGGGGGCGAGAGGTTGGTGTGCACGGATCAGGAGAAAGACCTTGGTGTGATTATTTCTGAAGATCTCAAGGTGGCAAAACAGTGCGACAAGGCGGTGGCAAAAGCCAGGAGAATGTTGGGCTGCATACAAACAGGAATTACCAGAAGAAAGGAAGAGGTACTTATGCCACTGTACAAGTCACTGGTGAGGCCTCACCTGGAATACTGTGTTCAGTTTTGGAGACCATATCTTGCAAAGGATGTAAAAAAACTGGAAACTGTTCAGAGGAAGGCGACCAAAATGATTTGGAGCCTGTGTCAGAAGCCTTATGAGAAGAGACTAGACGACCTAAACATGTACACTTTGGAGGAGAGGAGGGACAGGGGAGATATGATTCAGACCTTTAAATACTTAAAGGGAAATAATGTTCAAACAAACCTCTTCCAAAGACGGGGAAGCTGTAAAACTAGAGGGCATAACAGGAAGCTGCAAGGTGGTAAATTGAAAGGCAATGTCAGGAAATACTTTTTTACTGAAAGGCTGGTGGATGCTTGGAACGCCCTCCCGATGGAAGTGGTGGGGGCAAACACGGTGACGGAATTCAAAATGGCATGGGATAGACACAGTGAATCCCTTTACAGCAACAGGATAAAATCAAAATAAATTGAACCATCTAAATTCTCAACAAATAGGAGTGTCCTACATGGAGTGGTGGGTTCACCCCTAAACAAAGACATGGGGAGGGGTGGCAGGTGCCACTACTCTTGCCATCATACTGGGCAGATTAGATGGACCATACTGGTCGTTATCTGCCGTCATTTACTATGTTACTATGTAACTTCCTGTGAAAGTGGTCAAGTCTTTCAGAAGGCATCATGAGGGATTCCCTGTTTCTGGTGGTTCATCTTGGCTTCAGGATTGCATGCTCCCTACTGGAAGAGGGGCTGAAAGTGAATTCCCAGGGCTGCTCTCCCACACTATTCCTAATTTCCCCCACACCAATTTGTGTTTTTCTTATATACATGGATTGAGGCTTGATTTCTCCTAGTTCTACCCAACCAGATAAATGGTCTATTTAACCATCCTCCCGTCTTCACTATGGCTCTCTCTATAATGATCAATGGTTCCTTGCTGGCTCTCCTCTGCAGACACCATCAGTTCAGCTGAGATTTCTATTTTTACCTCTACTCATTTAACATGGATTATGTTTTAAAAACAAAAATAATAAATCCAAACAATTTCATTGGGACTCAGAAATAAAAAAATACAGTATTACATACTGTAGCTCAGATACAAATATCATTCACAAAATCTTTCCTAATAGCGAATGAAGAACAATTATGCTTTCCCTTACTGCTCATTACTCAAATTTTAGTGTCACTTAATAAGTAACAGAAACTCTTTACTACCAGGATTCTGTGAAGTAATCCAAAACCTGCAAAAAATCCACACTTAGAACCTCAAATCTACCACATCACAATAGTAGTAACTGCAAGAACCCCACAATAAGCCATCCTATTATAAATACTACTAGAACATCAATACATCTTCTACTGAAAAACAAAATAAATGAGATCCCTACACAGAAACTACACACTAGCAGAATCCCTCAGGTGCCATGTGCAGATATTAGCTCATTTGACTGTATAGGTGTATAGGTGTGATGGGTGTGACATGTGTGTGTGAGTGTGAAGTGTGTCTCAGGAAGTGTGTGTCTGTGTACATGGGGGTGTACCAAGCTAGGGAGGGTGTACATGTATGACTGAGCATGCAGACTTCTCTTTTCACTGAACTTTCCCCTGTCCTCCTACACAAAGTCCCTGCCCCTTTCAAGCTCATGCACTATTCCCCCCTCTGTACTCTTCGCCACTCTCCCTTCCCTCCTTCCCCTGCCACCTAACATTTTCCTATATTTCCTTTCCCTGTACCCCCTTTCACCCACTTCCCCTCTCCCTTCTTGCACTCTCTCTCTACCTTCCCTGCTCCACCATGCACTTTCACAAGGTGTACACAGCGTTGTACATAGCCACATGAGAGACAATCCCTGCTCAACAGACACTACACTCTACACAGAAACAAAGAGAGAGGACTAGAGATGGTCTTGACACATATGGATGATAAACAGGAAGATAAAAGCCCAGGATCCACAAACAGCCTCAAAGAGGTGTATTTTTACCTTGGATTTGAACAGGACCAGAAATGAAGCCCGACACATCAACTCAGGTAGTCTGTTCCAGGCATATGCTGCAGCAAGGTAGAAATAACACAGTCTGGAATTGGCAGTGAAAGTGAAGGGCACAGATAGAAGGGATTTGCCTGATGAGCAGAGGTCCCGAAGAGGGTTGTAGGGAGAGATAAGAGAGGATCAATCTGATTGAGTTCTTTGACTAGGTGACCAGATAACTAGATCAAGGGCATGCAATGGATGTGATATACTGAACCTAGATTTCAGCAAAGCCTTTGATACTGTTCCTCATAGCAGGTTTATCAAGAAACTGAGCAGCCTGGGGATAAGACCCAAGGTAGTGAACTGGATCAGAAATTGGTTGAATGACAGATGACAGAAGGTAGTGGTAAATGGAACTCATTCAGAAGAAAGGAAAGTGTGTAGCGGTGTGCCTGAGGGATAGATCCTGGGACCAATACTGTTCAATGTATTTGTGAGTGACATTGTGGAAGGACTAACGGAAAAGTCTGCATTTTGCAGATGACAAAACAATTTGCAACAGAGTGGACACTTCTGAGGGAGTGGACGACATGAGGAAAGATCTAAAAACACTGAAAGAATGGTCTAATGCTTGGCAGTTACTTTTAATGCAAAGAAGTGTAGAGTCATGCAGAAATCCAAAGGAAATATATGCAATATGGGAAGAGAGGTTGGTGTGCATGAACCAGGAGAGGGACCTTGGAATGCAAGTGTCTGAGGATCTCAAGGTGGTGAAACAATGTGACATGGTGGTAGTCAAAGCCAGAAGGATGTTGGGCTGCATACAGAGAGGAATAATCAGCAGAGAGGAGGAAATATTAATGCTCCTGAACAAGTCGTTGGTGAGGCCTCACTTGGAGTATTGTGTTCAGTTTTGGAGACCATATCTCACAAAGGACATAAAACAGTTCAGAGGAAGGCAACCAAAATGATTCAGAGCCTGTGCCAGAAGACATATAAGAAGAGACTTGAAGACCTAAATATGTATACCCTAGAGGGCAAGAGGGACAGGGGAGATATGATACATAAATGAACAAACAAACCTCTTCCAAAGACAGGGAAGCTGTAAAACTAGAGGGCATAACATGAAGCTGCAAGGGGGTAAATTGAAAGGCAACGTCAGGAAATACTTTTTCATTGAAAGGGTGGTGGATGCATGGAATGCCTTCCCGATGGAGGTGGTGGGGGCAAATACATTGACGGAATTCAAAATAGCATAGGACAGACATAGTGGATTCCTTTATAGCAAGAGGATGAAATCAAAGCAAACTTCAATATCTTTTAATAGAGGGGGGCTGACCTGCATGGAGCAGCAGGTACAAACCTAAACACAGGCTTAGAGGAGGGTGATCTACACAGAGCTGCAGTTACAACCACTCTAGCCACCTTGCTGGACAGACTAGATGGACCATACTGGTCTTTATCTGCCATCATATACTATGTTACTATGTTATGTTACTATATAGGAGAGTTAGTGAGGAACAGCAGAATGAATGCACTTGTAAGTCAGTATCAGAAGATTGCACTGTATGCGGAGACGGATAGGGAGCCAATGAAGTGACTTGAGGAGAGGGGTTACTTGAGAATAATGACTCTGGGGAGGTTTAGCCTTGAAGCTGAGTTCTGAATGGATTGAAGAGGAGAGAGATGATTCAGGGGGAGACCAGCAAGGAGCAGGCTGCAATAGTCTAAACAGGAAGTGACTAGAAGGGATGACATTTGCTGATTTTATAGAGAAAGAAATGACACATTCTAGCTATCTGTTGGATGTGTAAGGAGAAAAAAAGAGAGAAGAGTCAAAGATAACCCGATGATTGTGCGCTGAGGAAACAGGGAGGATGATAGTGTCATTCACCAAAACAGAGAAAGGAGGAAGGGAGGAGGTGGGTTAAGGAGGAAAAATAATGAGCTCCGTCTTGGCCATATTCGGTTTCAGGCAGCAACATCAGACAAGCAGGCTGATATTTGGGCCTGGATTCCTGAAGAGACTTCAGGTGTGGAGAGGTAAATCTGAGAGTCATCAGCATAAAAATGGTACTGAAAGCCATGAGAGGAGATTAAAGCACTAAGAGAATGAGTATAGAGTGAGAAGAGAAGAAATACCAAAACAGAACAGAGCCCGTAAAGCCAGTGTCAAAAGCAACAGAAAGATCAGAAAGAACACAAGATATGCCATACTGGGTCAGACTAAGGTCCATCAAGCCCAGTATCCTGTTTCCAACAGTGGCCAATCTAGGTCATAAGTACCTAGTAGTTTCCCCAAAAGACACAGGTTCCGCAATGCTTGTATTGGGTCAAGCACTGATATCCTGGGTCCCTTTTAATAATGATTTATGGACCTTTCCTCCAGGAACTTGTCCAAACCTTTATTAAACCCAGCTACACTAATAGCTTTTACTACATCCTCAGGTAACAAATTCCAGAGTTTGATTACACATTGAGTGAAAAAATATTTTCTTTTATTAGTCTTAAATAGTTTACCTTGTAGCTTCATTGCATGTCCCCTAGTCTTTCTATATTCTGATGATGTCAACAATCAATCTATGTTTACCCATTCCAATCCGTTCATTAATTTATAGACCTCTATCATATCTCCCCCTCAGCTGTCTCCTTTCCAGGTTGAAGAGCCCTAACCTTTTCAGCCTCTCTTCATAAGGGTATCTTTCCATTCCCTTTACCATTTTGGTGGCTCTTCTCTGTACCTTTTCTAATAACGCTATATCCTTTTTAACATACGGCAACCAGAATTACACAAAATATTCAAGGTGTGGTCGCACCATGGAACGATACAGAGGCATTATAATATCCTTTGTTTTATTTTACATTCCTTTCCTTATGATACCTAGCATTCTCTTTGCCCTCTTGGCTGCCGCTGCACACTGGATGGAGGATTTTAGCAGGTAATCCATGATGACACCTGAATCTTTTTCCTGGGTGGTAGTTCCTAATGTGGAGACTTGCATCGTGTAACCATAGTTTAGGTTTTTCTTTCCTAGGTACATAACTGTATTTTCAGAAAGCCTTTGATAAGGTCTATCATCAGAGACTTTTGGCAAAACTAAAAAGTCATGGGATAGGAGGCAGTGTACTATTGTGGATCAGGAACTGGTTAAAAGGTAGAAAGCAGAGGGTAGAGTTAAATGGCCAATTTTCCCAGTGGTGAAAGGTGAATGGTGGAGCACCCCAGGGATCTGTGCTGGGTCTGCTGCTTTTTGACATATACATAAATGACCTGGAAAAGGGAATAACGAGTGAGGTTATCAAGTTTGCAGATGACACAAAACTATTTAAAGTTGTTAAAACCCATGAGAATTGTGGAAAATTGCAAGAGGATCTTGATAAATTTGATCCAAATGGCAGATGAAAGTTAATGTGGACAAATGTAAAGATATACTATATCAACCAACTCACCTTTGTCTACCTGGTTTATTCACACCTTCAAAAAAACTTAACAGATTAGTAAGAAAAGATCTTCCTTTTCTAAAGCCATGTTGGCTGTCTCCCATTAAGCCATGACTATCTACATATTCGGTAATTTTGCTCTTTATTATGGTTTCGACCATTTTTCCTGGTACTGATGTCAGGCTCACCGGTCTGTAGTTTCCCGGATCACCCCTGGAACCCTTTTTAAAAATTGGCATTACATTCGCCATCCTCCAATCTTCAGGTATCACAGATGATTTTGATGATAGTTCACAGATTACTAATAGCCGGTCTGCAATTTCATATTTCATTTCTTTCAACACCCTTGCATGTATACCATCCGGCCCAGGTGATTTGCTACTCTTCAGTTTATCAAATAGTTGTAATACATCTTCCCACTGTATCAGTATTTCTTTCAATTATTCTGCAGTATTACCTTTAAATACCACTTCAGTCATGGGTAACATCCCTACATCTTCCTCAGTAAAGACCAAAGCAAAGAATTCATTCAGTCTCTTCGCTATGGCCTTGTCCCCTCTTAGGATAAGGATCAAGTAAAGCCCCTTGAATTTGGCAAAGGCCATTTAAATAGAATCTAGAGAATGAAAGCCATATTGCAGTCGATCTAGAATGGCATAAGAGGAGAAAAAAATCAAGACAGCGGCAATGAACCACAAATTCCAGTAATTGGATACAAAAGGGAGACAGGAGAAGGTATGATAACTGGAAGGGCAGGTAGGGTCCAGTGAAGGTTTTTGGAGAAGAGGTATAACCATAGCATGTTTGAAGGCTGCAGGAACAGATGCTATAGAATGTGATAGGCTGAGGATGTGACAAAGGGAGGGGGCAACAGCAGGAAAGAAAGAGTTTAGTAAACAGGTGGGAATTGGTTTGGGACAGCAGGTATAGATTTTAGAGGAGAAAAGATCTGCAGGTTCCTCCTCAGTGATTTTAGAGGCTGAAGGAAGGATTTGTGAGTGGAGGGGGAGGAGAGATTGAGGTGGTGGTGGTGAAGTCCAGATTAATCTTGTGAACCTTATCAAAGAAGAATGAAGGAGGGGTTGGGGACGTAGGTACTTTGAAGAGAGAACTGAGTGCTGCAAAGGGTCAGAGACAATAGAATTTGTAAGATTGACATAGTACTCTTGCATTGCAAGTGCTATAGCCAACTGGAAGGAAAAAGCATGAATATGAAATGCAGAAAGTCAGTAAGAATACAGGATTTAAGCCATAGGCACTAGTAGAGCAGGCACAGGAATGCAGATAGTGGATTTTAGAGGTCAGAGGTTTTAGGGTGAGAAATGGGAGAAACAACAGAATCCAGAGCAGAAGGAAGTATAGTGTTATAGGAAGAGACTGTTGCATTGATGGACCCAGCTGACATAGTAAAAGAGAAAGGAGATGAGACAGCACCAGAGAGAGTAGAGGCTCAATAGTCTTAAGGCACCTAAATGAGACGGTGGAAACAGGATGATATTGTGGCAGGGGGTGGATAAAACTCAGGGTTGGCCCGTCCACTAGTCAGGCTAGGTGGCTGCCTAGGGCAGAAGATCTCTATGGGCAGCAGATCATGTGCTTCGGCACACATGGCCTGCCCCCCTCTGAGCTGCGCTGCCCTCCCCCTTTCCCCATGCTGACCTGTGTGGCACTGCTGCCCCCCACTGCTGCTGATTCGGACAGCAGGTCAGGATAGCTCGGCGGCAGGCCATGTGCTTCAGCAAACATAGCCTGCTGCTTCTGACCTTCCAAAATTATCTTGAAGGGGGGTCAAAAATGCCAAGCCATGTGTGCCGAAACACATGGCCTGCAGCCGAGCTGAGCTGCGCTCTCCCTCGATCCTGCCACAAGAATCAGCGGCAGCAGGGGGGAAGTAGCACTGCTCAGCGCACGGGGAAGGGGCAGCACAGCACAAAGAGAGGTGGCACGGCCGGGGCTTCTGCCTAGGGTAACAGAAACCTTTGGGCTGGCCCTGGTAAGACTGTAAGTTAGCAGATAATGGGCAGATAGGATAAGAAAGATGAAGAAATTGGAGGGGAGGAAAAAGACAGGGTTGAGGCAGTGGCCATGCTGGTGAGTAGGGGCTGTAGAGCACAGCTGGGAGTTGAATGAGGAGGTTAAGGCAAAGAGCTTTGTCGCATAACAGTCAGAGTGGTCATCGACATGAATGTTAAAATCTCCAAGAATGAGGGAAGGGGACGATCCCTTGCCTCTAACCTCACCTCCTCACTTATGCTGCTCCCCTCACACTCTCCTCTCCTCTCTAACCCCTGCTCTTCTGCACCACCTTCTCTCCTTATGTTCTGCCCTCTCCCCAGTCCTTCTCCAAACCACAGCCAATCTTTGCTGGCAGGAGCTGGGGGACTTCTGCTGGCTCTCTAACATGACTGCCACCACCATTCTGCATTTTCTTTAAAAGCAGGAACTGAGGACTCCCGCTGTCACTTTAATTTTTTTTTTAACTTCGATGCTGCCAGCAGGACCTAGAGACTGGTGAAGCCATGCATAAATATTTGCGTTTGGGCAAACAAAGAGATGCATATAGACAATAAACAGAAACACATATGGATGGAATCTTCCTAATAGGCACTATCATTTAAGCAAAACATTCCTAAAAATGTTCAAACAAAAACTGAAACAGAGGC
This sequence comes from Ichthyophis bannanicus, assembly GCA_033557465.1. Taxonomy (NCBI): domain Eukaryota; kingdom Metazoa; phylum Chordata; class Amphibia; order Gymnophiona; family Ichthyophiidae; genus Ichthyophis; species Ichthyophis bannanicus. Next base: position 739,810,765 of record CM066033.1, read on the forward strand.
CTCAAGAAGCCAGACTGTACATGCTTTGCAACACTAGAGAAATAAACACAGCTTTTATGCTCAGCAATATGTAAATGTATAAGAAATGCACATTCCAAAGTGGATATATCCCAAATATTAAAGAGAACATAAGAACATGCTATACTACGTCAGATCAAGGGTCCATCAAGCCCAGTATCCTGCTTCCAACAGCAGCCAATCCAGGTCACAAGTACCTGTCTGGTTCCCAAAAGGCGAGTCCAATGAAGGAAGCACTGGAAAACTTGCAAGGGGTAACAAACACAAATCCAGGGCGAGTACTCCAAAACAATTTTATTAGAGAACAGGATTAACCTGTAAGTCCACAAGAAATACCTGACGCTTAACCCGACACGGCCATGTTTCTGCAAGGCCTTCTTCAGGGGTTAAGACTACAAGTAAAATAACATAAAATAATTATTAAAATCATAAGCTAAGAATAATTAAAATAAATAACAAGAAAGCAGAGGCAAATGAGCATGATACACAAAAACTAAATATATAATAAAACCAATAAATAAATCTGTGGAATGGATATCAATCATATAAAGAAATAATAATAAATAATATCTGTGTGAGGAGACACTATAAAAAAATAAATATGCATAAAAATGGCCATTAAAAAAACAATATAAAAAGTCAAAACACATCATAAGGCTAAAATAGCTAAAAAGGGGGAAAATGTTCAGTCTTATAACTGATACAAAATAATGAGCATGGTAAGTCATACAAAGTTGAATAGATTACACATACATAAACAAAACATCCTAAAGTATATAACAGAAAAATCATAAACAAATACATTGGGGAGGAGTAGCCTAGTGGTTGGGGCAAGGTACTTCAGGCCGGAAGGTCGGAGGTTCAAATCCCACCAGAGGACAGCAACCTTGGGCTGGAAGGACTGGGGTTTCTAGTCCCACAGATGCTCCTTGTGGTCTTGGGCAAGCCACTTAACCCTCCATAGCCCATGTTCCCTGTAAGTATCAGTGTATGTGTCTCATATCCCCACATGTTAAATGTATCCCCCAATTGTGTTGTGACCGCTTTGATTGAAGGATAAGGCGGTATACAAAACTGTCTAAATAAAAAAAATAAATAAATAAAATTGAGCATACTTAACATATATAGGACCATGTTACCCATGGAGGAAAACAATCAAGGAGAGGAGGCATTTGAAAACTAAACTAATCTCATAATACTGTGGTGGCGAAGACAGCCAGGTCCCTATGGAGATAGAAAAAGTACAAGCAGTTTCCCCTAGTCAGAGGGAAAGGGAAAGAAATGGTCATTTTAAAAGTGCAGCTAAGGTTGAGAAAAACCTGTCAAAAGTTGTTGTCCAAAAGCCACGCCCCAGCTCCATGGCAACTGAGGGTGGTAATGCAGGACAGCTGGGGGCGGGGTGGAACGATACAGGCCAGTCCCACTCATATAAACCCCAGAGAACAGGGAGAGAGGGGGAGGCAAGGAGATTGCCGGGAGTGCCAAGACAGCCAAGATTGCCAGGACTGACAAGGCAGGCAAGACTGGAAAGGCAGGCAAGTTTGCCAAGGCACGAGAGGAGGAGAGCTGACTCTGATTCAGAGGCGGAGTCTGAGAGGGAACCTCATTCTGAGCAAGAGTTTCACTCTTGCAGGAGGAAGAGAGACGAGAGGGCTAACTTAACCAGGAAACAGCATGGCCAGGGAAGTGGCAGTGAAGCATTGCTGAAGAAACTCCCAAAAGGTATTGCTGCTAAGGTTACTAGCCAAAGGTCTCAGGAAAAGTTCCCAGACAGCAAGGGGAGGGAAGGATATCCCCAAAGCCAGCTCCAGCAGTTTAACCAGCACCAGGGTTATAGGAAGCCTGCGGGTGGTTCAAGAACCCAGGAAGGGCTGGTAAGGAAGCCTCTCAGTAAAGAAAGTTTGAATGTTTTAAAATTAGTAAAACGTATGCTAAAAGACCAGGAAGTAACCTGGGGAGAGAACAGTTCTGTGTACCGAGGGAAGGCTCGAGGGGAACAGCTGTTTTCTAACGACGTCACAGAACAATCCTGTTCAGAATGTGAGTCAATGGACATTGGGGAAAATGATCTTTTGAGTGAGCCTGAACAGGCTATGGAATGTGAGTTGTCCCTGGTAGTGAAGTAAGAATGTTTGGAAATATAAGTTTGAAGAAAATTCCATTTCTGTGATTTGCATGTTGTTTCAAGGAGCAGAGAAGTTTTAATTAGTATGGCTGCTGCTTTAAATGAGACTTGCTAAGGAAGACGGCTTGAAGTCTCTGGATAACTGATTAAAACCCTTAAAGCTTTGAAACAAAGAAGAAAAGTTTGTTTGCTAGAATTCTGCTGCATTGAAGTTTCAATGAACATTTTGAGTTTAGTTAAAGCACTGTGAAGTGAAGTTTTTGTCTTTGGAGAAATAACATTTTGTTTTGCTGAAGTAAGCAAGAGCAATTCTTACCTTTAGTTTCTTGTGGATGTTTGTACACGTGATATACCAAGCTTCATTTGAAGTTCCCGCTATTAAGGGAGGCGAATAAAAATATTCCTGCGTTTGCTTTCAACTCTCGGCTCAGCATTTTATTACAACTACATTTGCTCAAAGTACTACAACTCCCAGAGGCCTTTGCCCCGGAGTTTTATTGAAAGGAACATTCGCACCCCCTTTCCTCGTCAGGCAGCCGCCTAGGCGGGGGAAGGGCGCGACAATACCTAAGAGTCTATAATGCTAAGATTATCCCTGGGCTGGGTAGATGGGAAGAAATAAAAGCTGACTTGCTACACAGTGCCCTGACCAGTGCTTCTAAGGTAATGTCTTACCAATTTCCTGGGTGATTCACACAGCTTTTGGTTTGACATAGGGGGCCTTTCAAATTGCCCCTTTGATCTGTCACTTGGCTTTAACACCTATTTAAGACAACTTCACAGATCTTTTGCCTCCTACTTGGAAGACCTCTTTGTAAAGGTCACTAAAAACAAATGTACTTTTTTCTACTCAGAGACTTTATTCTACTTGTATGCTAAACTGTACTCTGATTTGATTTTTATAAAAAGCTCTCTAGAAACAAATTTATTTCAGTGACTGTTTACTCTATTTTACTTTCTATACTAATCTACACTCTGATTTGATTTGATTTGATTTAAATGAAAGGTTCTCTAGAAACAAAGTTATTTATTTCTACTCAGAGACTATTTACTCTATTTTACACTCTATGCTAAGCTATACTCTTGATTTGATTTAAATGAAAAGCTCTCTGATGATATTAAGACCTGACTGACTCCGCCCTCCATTTTTCCTGATACCTCACTATAAAGACCAATTTCCTCATCAGGACGGGTAAGAATATAAGTGGTTCCCTGACTGTGAAAATCACGTCATCAGCAAAGAGACATATTTTGTATACCTCTCTTGCTATCTCAATTCCTTTAATGTTCACCTGTTCGCATACCTTTGCCATTAATGGCTCAGTCACCAATGTGAACAAAAGTGGTGATAGCAGGCAGCCCTGTCTTGTACCCCTCCATAACCTAAAGCTCTCAGATACCCCCCATCAATTTGGATCCACACCGCAGGAGCTGCATACAGGGCCCAAATCCATGTTAAGAAATTCTCCTCTATACCTATCTTTTCCAGTACCTTGAACAAAAAGCGCCACTCTGCCTTGTCGAACATTTTTTCCACATTGACAATGATGAATACAGCTTTTTTCCTCACCTTCTGTAACTTTCATGTTAAATTTAAAACCTTCCTTATATTATCCCTGCCTTGCCTCCCCATTACAAAACCAATTTGGGAATAAAGCATTGCAGCCTATTAGCCAATACGTTGGCTAGTATTTTGCCCTCTAAACTGGAGATATTCTGCTATCACTTCCCTAACCCTTGCCAGATGGGAGTTATTAAGACGCCAAAATTTTATTCCCCCCTCCACTACTCCCAGGTCAAAAGGTTACACTCACTGGAGCATGATCTGTCCAGGTGATAGAGCCCAACACCACTTTCTCCACCTTATGGACCTATCCTCCGCTCACCCAGACCATGTCGAGGCGACTATATCAATCATGAGCTTAGAAGGTATATCTCCGCTCCCCCAAGATGCCTGATTCTCCAAATATCCACCAGCTCCAAATGTTCCTTCAGATGAATCAATTTTCTGTGATCACCCTTCCCTCCCATTGAGGCCCTCCACTGTTATCCACCCTGGGTTTCAACATCAAATTAAAATCCCCTCCCAGCAAAATAGGAGTATCCTCAAATTCCTCCAATTTCTCCAATAATGCATCATAAATGTCCCCTTTTTTCTCATTAGGGCCATAGAGACAAACCACCACCACTTCCGTCCCTTCTATTTTCAACTTCACTCCCACATACCTACCCCCTTTGTTCCGTACTACTTGTCCCACTTCCATGCATAATCTATCACTCAATATAATTCCTACCCCCCCCCCTTCTTAGGAGCTTCACAGTGTGCCACTAGATACACTTGCAGGTAGCGCCTCGATTGCAACATCCACTCCTGCCCTACTTTCAAGTGTGTTTCTTGAACACACAATATATCTGCCTTGAGCCACCCCCTCCTTTTCCAATAATCTGCATTTATTCCAAAGGTTTAGTCCTTTAGCATTAATGGTGGTCATTACTATTTTCTTTTTCTTCCCCCACCCCCCTTCCCTCCTCCCCTCCACCCCCCCCCAACTCCCTGCCCCTGCTGCTAGAGGCACTATCTCTGGAGTAATGATTCCCTTGCCTGACTCTCCATTCTGCCCCCCTATTCCCCTACCTACCCCTCTCCCTCCCCTACATGTACCCCCCTCCACACCTGCCATATACATACCTTGCCCTCCAGCGCACTCAATTTATCATTCATCTCCATCCATCCTATCCATTCACAACATTGGCACTCTGTACTCTACATATCAAAGTTCTATTAGTATGTCCAAAAACAGAGTCCAAATAATTCCAAACTTCTCATACTGGAGCTTCCTTCAAAAGTACCTTTCGTCTTCTCTTGGAGCCCTCTCTGGACACCACCGACCACCCCACTTTTTTCGGGCCTTCCAACTTCTGTATCTCAGGCGGTCCAGCTACCTCCACCAGCAAGCCAGCCTCCACATGGGCTTTGGTCGCCTCTGCCAACATGTGTCTCTCCTTTCTGAATGCTAGACCAAATGGATACAGCCACCAATACTTTAGTTGTTCTTGGTGCAATTTCTTAGTTATTATGGACATTTCTTTGCTTCTTTGCAGGGTGCCAGCTGCCAAGTCCTCAAAAATAGCAATTTGATATCCTTGCCGTTTTATCATAGTCTCCTTTAGGAAAGTTAAAGGCTAGCACAGTGGATTTTCTTGTTGTGCTCCCTCCATTTATTAAATCAAATGTGATCATTTTACAATCACTGTTGCCAAGCAGGTCCAACAACATTAATTCTCGCATTAGACCCTGCGTTCCACTAAGGACTAGGTCTAATAAAATAGTTTCCCCTTTTTTCAGTTCCTAAACCAGCTGCTCCATGAAGCAGTCATTTATTTCATCTAGAAACTTTATCTCCCTAGATTGGCTTGATATAACATTAACCCAGCTAAAACTGGGTAATTGAAATCTCCCATTATTACTATGTTGTAAACTTTGCTAGCTTCCCTAATTTCTATTAGCATTTCATCATCTGTCTGATAATTCTGAACAGGTAGAGGGTTGTACACCCCCACTGCCATTCTCTTCCACTTTTTACATGGAATTTCTAACCATAGAGATTCTACAGTATATTTTATTTACTGCAAATCCTTTATCCTGTTGGACTCAATGCCCTCTTTAACATATAGCACCCCACCTGTCTACTTATGTGATTCAACTTATTATTGTGATATAATTTGTAGCCTGGTATCACAGTGTCCCATTGGTTATCCTCTTTCCACCAGGTCTCTGAGATGCCAATTATATCTAATCTTTCATTCAGTGCTATATATTCTAACTCTCCTATCTTATTTTTTAGACTTCTAGAATTTGCACACAAGCATTTCAGTTTGTTTTTTGTTTATAGTAACAGTCTTGACTATCAGGTGATGGGGCAAATTGGAATCTTTAAACGCCGTCTGGTTTTTACTTAAAGGCACCTGTGTTATTTTTCCATTTATTGGAACCTTCCTATTTATTTATTTATTTGGGAAACATTTGTATACCGCAGCTATTGGGATGCCCTAACTTCCCTGTTTTGCTAGTATCCTTCAAAGATACATCATTCCTCCGAACCATACACTACGAGGCGACTGTTGGCTTTCCCCCAGAAAGTAATTTTGTATTTTTATTTTTGTCATATGGACATTTTATTTCATTGGTCTGGCCTCTCTCTTTTTTCCGTCCAACCAAGGAGCACGGATCCACGTGCAATCAACTGTGGTGATGCACAGGAAGCACAGCCCTTTAAAACTGAAAAAAAAGAGTTTTTTTTCATAAACGGGGGATGGGCTCACCAAAGCATAGCTCCCAGACAGAAAGAGAAACTAAAGCACACACTAGCAGAGCTAGCCTGAAGCCACACCCAGCCTCTAGAGCAGCTGCAGGGAGAGAGAGGGTGGTGCCAGAGAAGGAAACAAGCTACAGAACATTTAAGCTGCGTCACTCAGCAAGTGAGGCAGAACAGGAAGGAGGGCAGAGAAGGACGCCCAGAGAACAGGAAAGACTGCAGAGAGAGACGGCCAGAAGGCAGGAGAGACTGCAGGACAGAAGCCACGAGGAGAGGCAGATGGCCAGAGAGACCAGGGGAAGAGACAGCATTACAGGGCTGTGAGACCTGGTGGTTCAAAAGGGACCAGCCACAACTCCCAAGGCAAGTGTAAAGGCTGTGGGCAAGAAAGGAGCTGGGGAAGGATTCAGAACTATATGTCTGATTCTGAAGACAGCAGCTCAAGTCCTGGGCCCTTAAACAGACAGTACAGAAAGCCCTATAAAAGGAGGGTTTCTGCCAGCCAAGCAGCTCCTATATTTCCTGAAGTTGAGTTGTTAAGGGAAAGAAGGGCAAGAGGTTCTGACCCAGTTAAAAAGGGGAGCAGGAATCTTAAATGGGGAAAGCTTTTTAAACTTTTAAAAGAAGTGCAGCTGAGCGTTCCAGAACGTGCCCCAAGCCCTGAGCCTTACAGCACACAGGAGGAGATGGAAGTGGAGCTTTATCCAGATAGTCCAATGTCCTCAGAAGAGTCAATGGAATGTGGGCTTTGCACAAGCAATGTTTAAAGCTTTTATGTAAGACTGTATGAGACAGGATAAGAAGATAATGTGTGCTGGTGTCAGGTAATGCCAAGGAGAAGGGCAGACAAAAAGATAGAAACCTCGTGTTTAAAAGCAGCCAGTTTTACCACTGCTAAAGCCAGGTTAAGAAGGCTGTTGGTTTTAAACTGAGAGGCAGCACATGATTTGTACCCTAGTCTGCAGCAGCTGAAAATAACAGAGTTGAGTTCAAAACTGTCTTACTGAAGTTTGACTTTTGGTGAACTGTGCAGTTAACAGTGTTATCCTGGTTTGTTAAACTGAAGAAGTCAAAGTTAACCCAAGAGTGGATAAAACTACTTGGAAAGTGTTTTTGCTGAGAAAGTTTACTGGAGAAAGTATCCTATTTTTCAGTTTGTAATTTTGTTCGCCTTATCAAGGTCATTTGTCAAAATTGATTCCGCAAAGAAAAATAAAAAGCAATTTATTTCACAAATTGTCCTGTGAGCCTCATCTACTCGTATTGCTTGCAAAGCAAGCCACAACTACATTAAAAGAAGAGTGATGACCGGCGCGCCCCACTAGGCAGCCGCCTAACTGGGCACCGCGCCGCCACACAACACACCCAGTACAAGAAACGTGGATAGCAGGAGAAGGAATCTTTTATTGAACACCTATTAGCCAAGGCCCGACACAGGCCATGTTTCACTATGCCTTCATCAGGGGCTTTTTTGGCTAAAAAATACAACATATAAAATTACACAAATGACTAAATAAATACATAAAAAAAACAATTAAAACATATAAACCATTCAAATCAAAAAAGCACCACAAAACGGTGTGTATAATACATAAATAAATGTGAATTTAAAAAAACATTTAATAATACACTCTTGGTTATTCTTATACAGCTAATAACATCCATGTTATAAACATACCAAAAACTGACTATAAAATTTATAAAATAACTAAAACCAATGTTTTATAGATTTTATCAAGCTTTTAAACAAATGTCATTTGGAAGTAACTTGAAATACTGATGTTAATTGTGAAATAAAATAAAATGAAACATACCTGTATGTTCTATATTTAATTCAATGCAATCTGTGTTTTCTACAAAGAGATGATAAAGACTCACTAATAATCTAAGTTATGTAATCCATTGTCAAAGAAGAAAGGAAGAAAGAAGCGCAACAGAAAACGATAGGTCATTTCATCTTAATAAGATGTTTCTTGTAAAACTTCAATGAAAAATCTTTGAATAGCATAAAATCTCTCATATTGAGGATGGGCAGTCAGAACAAACAGTGGCTGCCAAATTAAAACCGGAAAATCTTTTAATAATGGATACGTCATTAAATATCTAAAACTAATATCCAGGTATCACAATTGTAGAGTACCCCCGATACAAAACAACAATTTCGAAATTTGTGTTGTGCTCATTTTATGTTCATAACACCGTAACAAACCATTGTGATAATACTTTCTAAAAATTAATGTCAAATCTTTTCTCTTTTTTCATCCACACGCAATAGCTACCCATGAGTACTACTGCCGATGTTCACATAATCATCAACGATGCTATCTATATTAATAATTGGCCCTACCTGGTTTATCTAAAAATGATGGCATGTCAATACATGAATTACAAGCCTTAACTCTTTACAAAGTATATAAATTTTTGTATCTATGTTCATTATAAAACAAAACCTAAGCATCAAGGCAAAACAAACCAATTTCGGCGTTATGGATTCCTAAAAACAATCATAAACTAATGAGGACCGATGTTCATAAAATAATGAAACTTGCTTACTTACAATGACATCGAGATGAAAGATTGCAATAATTTGTTCTCTTCGCTGCTAAAGCTGAGCAAGCAACTAACTATTCTGTCAAAAGACGCCGACGTCTGCGCTGTAGATAAAACTGGTTTTCCGCGGGGCAACATAACGATTCTCAAGATTGACAGAAGTATCAGAAACTCAGAACTATTCAGCAACTCAGACCCCTCATTGACATTGGTGATTTCAGAACAGTTGTCCAGGCACTTATAATGCCACACCTAGATTTCTGTAACGGATTACTTCAAGGTACATCTAAGAAGAACCTTCACATTCTACAAAGGGCCCAAAATGTTACTGCTCTGATTATTTTTAAAGCCAAGCTATCCGACCACATCTCCCCAATTCTATACGCTCTCCACTGGCTACCTGTTGCCAGTAGGATTCAATATAAAACATTAGTCACTATTTTTAAGCTCATTAATGAAACAGCCCCTTCACATCTATCAACCTTAATCCAGACTCTCTCAGAAAACAGAATGAGAAGGGCAAACCTCAACATGCTTCTAATCCCTGATTCTGTGAGAAAAACGAAGCAGGTAACAAGCAATACTGCATTCTCTTATTATGCACCTAGTCAATGGAACAAACTACCATGCAACCTGAGAGAGATTAAAGACCTTATATCCTTCAGGAAGGAACTTAAAACATACCTTTTCACCCAACACTATCACAACTTACAGCTCACACTCGAGCAGATGTCACAAGAATACACAAATCACCTAACGCAAGTTTACCCTGTCTCACTCTCCATTGCACGTTCCCACTGACAACCCCGCTACATTTATTCCCACTGAATGATAGTCAGACCTGTACTGGCTGTTGCAAATAGTTTTTCTGTTTATTATAGAGTTGCATACTTGTCCTATTCTCTGTAAATAATGAATATTTTCTCAATCTATGTAAAATAGTTTAATATGTTCTTTGAAAGCCACTTAACCCTCCATTGCCTCAGGTACACATAGATTGTGAGCCCCTTGGGGACGAGGGAATGTATCCAGTACCTGCTTATAGTGATTGTAAACCGCTCTGATACCCTTCAGCCTGGGCGGTATATCAAGAAATTGCATAAACATAAACATAGTTATTATGTGCTCAAAATGTTCTATGTAATTTAATGTTTAATGTTTACCACGTTCTCTGTAAACCGCCCCTGATCTCTGGAAGGGGCGGTATAGAAAAGCGCACAAATAAATAAATAAATAAATATGTATGCAAATTCAAACCATCTAAAATATCTTAATTAAAACAGGGGGTTTTCTACATAAATCCTTATACACTGCATAATAGAACCGTTATTGAACGGAAACAAAAATTAAATTACTGAATCTCACCTGCCAAATAATACCTAAATGAAACATATGTGAGTCACCAGAACCATTAGGGGATCCAAAAATTGCCGATATAAGAAACCATAGAGGATCATAGTGATATATTACTGCGAAACCCTTATATTGCCATTGTCCCATGAAAAGTACAATCCGCATCATTTTTATAAAATATGTACGGAATAAGGAATTATGAATCCAATAAAAATTATAATTGGTATTGTTGTGGACCAATCATTAAAGGAAAACAGACAGGTCTTCTTCCATATTCAAACCATTAGGGTGTAAACTATCCAAATTAAAGATATACTGTTGTTCCAAGCGCAAAATGTTTTTTGCAATGTCACCCCCACCCCCTTCAATTTAACTTTACTTTTCTAATTACAAAAAAATTTAAATCAGATATTTTATGATTTTGCTCTAGCCAATGATTGACCAGGGGCTTAGCTACCAAACCTCTATTAATACAACTTCTGTGTTCGATGATTCTGTGACGAATGGGCCGTGTAGACATTCCCACATATAGTTTATTGCAGGGGCACTGTATTACATACACAACATGACTTGTTAAGCAATTGGAAAAGTCATCTAAATAGAAAACACGTGGCATTTTGAGGAGAATTATATAAAGAACAACCCATTTATGTCAAAGATAAAATTGTGGATAAGATATATCGATGCTATATTTATCTTGTGGGATGGAACGGTGGATCGGTTATCAGTATTTAATGAATGGATTAACACATGTGATGTGAATTTGCGTTTTCAGATGACATATGATTTTCAAAAAATACCGTATTTAGATTTACTAATCACAAAAATAAATGAGGGGTTCAGCACGACACTCTATAGAAAACCTACCGACAGGATCAATTATTACATTTTAAAAGTTTTCATAATATGGCACTTAAGAATAACCTTCCTTTTGGTCAGTTTTTAAGAGAAAAGAGGATATGTACCTCTAATAAAGATTTTGAACAACAGGCTACTATCATGAGAGATAGACTTACAGTTAGGCAATACCCGTCATATCAGATCAATAAGGCATATGAAAAAGCCCGTAAGTCCTCTCGAGAACAATTGTTGCAACCACAAAAAAAGAAGGGCAATGGTGATTTGGTATGCCCTCTCCTTTACTCTCACCAATCCCATAGTATCCGAAAATTTTAAAAAAAAAACATTGGCATTTAATCCAAACCCTTCCAGGTTTTGCAGAAATAAGTTTGACCATAGCCTATAAACGTAATGTAAATTTATGCAACATGCTCGTTCCTTCTGCATTTACTGAACGAATATTCCTTTCAAAATATAAGGGACATTTCCAGTGTGGTAGATGTTCTGCACTCTACAATTGTGATACCTGGATATTAGTTTTAGATATTTAACAACATATCCATTATTAAAAGATTTTCCGGTTTTAAATTGGCAGCCACTGTTTATTCTGACTGCCCATCCTCAATATGATAGATTTTATGCTATTCAAAGATTTTTCATTGAAGTTTTAGAAGAAACATCTTATTAAGATGAAATGACCTATCGTTTTCTGTTGCGCTTCTTTCTTCCTTTCTTCTTTGACAATGGATTACATATCTTTATTAGTGAGTCTTTATCATCTCTTTGTAGAAAACACAGATTGCATTGAATTAAATATAGAACATTTAGCTGTAAAAGAATAACTAAGAGTGTATTATTAAATGATTTTTTAAGTCACATTTATTTATGTATTATATACACAGTTTTGTGGTGCTTTTTTGATTTGAATGGTTTATATGTTTTAATTATTTGTTTTGTTATGTATTTATTTACTCATTTGTGTAATTTTATATGTTGTATTTTTTAGCCAAAAAAGCCCCTGATGAAGGCATAGCGAAACACGGCCTGTGTCGGGCCTTGGCTAATAGGTGTTCAATAAAAGATTCCTTCTCCTGCTATCCTCTTTCTTTTTTCCTACTTTCTTCATCAGCCTTGCCCCTTTTCCTTCTCTCCTCAATTGATTCCCTGTTCTCCTCTCCCCATCAAAGATCTCTCTCATTCTTCATCTACTTTCCCATTCATACCCCTAGGCCCTGCTCCCCTCCTTCCTCAAATTCCCATTCCCCAAGTCCCCCCTCTCTCCTCCAAGGTATCTTTTTCAAACTCCCCTATGCCATTTCTTGCAGTCCTGGTAATTGCAGGTAATGGTGTTGGGACTGCTTGGCGACAGTGATTGTAAAATGATCACATTTGAGTTAATAAATGGAGCAGAACAAGAAAATCCACTGAGCTAGCCTTTAACTGTCCTAAAGGAGACGATGATAAAATGAGGAAAGTGGTTAAGAAATCCAGTTCTATCCTCTCCCCGGCCACTCTTTTTCACTCCACTCTCTGCTCGTCACTCCTCACCTAGAGACACTCCCTCTCTTTATCCTCCATTCCCTGTTCTCTCCCTCAGCTTATGTTTTCACACTCTATGCATCTGTCATATACCCATTCACCTCCTGGCCCCCCATCCCAAATCCTTGCTTTCTCTTCCCCAGGCATCTTTGTTCCCTAAGCACATCTTCCTCTACTTGACCCTGAATTGCTTATAGCATCCTTTCAGTTTTACTGTGGCTGCTACAGGTTCCAGACCCAGGATGCCATAGCAGGTGGGGAGGGGGCATGCTGGATATGAAGGTGGACTGGGACATAGCCGGGGAAGATTCTGAACCATCTGAGGACAGGAAACAGGGAGACAGAGGAGAGATGGTGTAAAAAAAGGATGGACTACGAGGATAGAGGAAAGATGCTGGGCATGGAAGAGGGTATAGGAAGACAGAAAGGGATGCTGGAAACTAAGGAAAAGAAGAAAGAAGGGAGGGTCATGTCAGGGGAAGATAAGAGAATCACAACAGAAAACCAGGGCAACCTGATTCACCTAACTCACAGGGATGACTGATGACCATGGATTCACAACAGTATGAAACAGAATTGGAGTGCAAACTTCATGTTCCATTACCCAGTGACCCCTTTAAATGCATAGTTTAGTATAGTGTGTTAGTACAGTTACTATAGAAGCAAGAGAGTTATGAAGAGTATCTGATTCTTCTCAGCATCTCCCAGCCAGTAAAAGAGGAACTGAGGCAAACAGAATGCATCCCCCAGCATGAGAAATAGAAGCAGGAAGTACTAGTGCGGCTGTTAGATTAAATCTGACTCTACTGGAGGGTGAAAGAGAGCTCTTAACTGCGCCTTCTCTTCTGGTCTCACTCTGGAAGGAAAACAATCCTCCACAGACCTCAATGGCATGAGCTAGCAAGTCCCTTGAAAACATAATTATTTCTAGGCAGTATCATTTCAGAAAAACACAAAAAAATATCAGGAATGGAGCTTAGTGGTCAAAGTAGTGGGCTGGGAGCTAGCACAAGCAGGATTCAAATTCTGCTTCTTTTTCTGCCAAACTTGTGATCCCAGGCAAACCCTTTTGTGAAGGGTCTTATCATACCTGAATGCGTGTCACACTGTACAGCACTGTACACATCCAATGGTGAGATTAAAAAAATGAGTATAAAAATATCCCCTGGGACAACTCAACAGGGAGGGAGTTATGACAAAGCTGTTGGGAAAGGCTTTTTGTTAGGGAAGGTCATAGAGTCAAACCTCTGCATTTTCCTTTGCTATATCATGAGATTTGAGGAAAATATCTTTAAAAGATGATCCCATGGAGCCTGTGGTACCATTTAAAGGACAAGAATGAAAATGGTCACTGCTTGCTGGAGCCTTGCGCTTCCTTAAATCCCAAAAATGATCAAATGTTTCCTCTCCCAGGTGCATTTTAGCAGCATTTGCTGTCCTCCTCCAAATTCTATAGAATTGCCAACACATCCTTTTTGAAAGGAAGATTTATTTTCCAAAAGTTCCTAATTTTTCTTCTTTTAACTTCCTACAGGCTTCTTTTTCTCCCACTGCACAAGTCCTCACCATTCCTTTCTTCCCAAAGCTACTTCTGAAGCTTTTTCACACACTGATGTGTGTCCTTACTGACCCCCATCAAATCTCTGGAGAAGAGACCCATGTGATCATAAAACCTTACTGAAGAACATCAACACTGTATCCTCTCTCCCCCCCCCCCCCCCCCCAGGTTCGACCACATTCGTTTTTTATAATGTTCAGTGGCAAGGGCAGTGTTACTGACATGAGGAACTAATCCTTTTCAGAGGCACAGCTATGCCCACTCCATCCCTCCATCCCAAGGTCCTTACCTTTTTAATGTTGTACATGCGGATCAAGACCCCCTTGCCCCTGTCATTAAGAATTGTAAGCTTCTCAGTCAGCTTGTGCTGGTAGGTTGAGGAGAGTGACATTGCTAGAGGCTCTGAAAAATGTACAGTCACAGTGTACAACCAGAGGCACCATCTGATGCTAACCCATCCAAGCTACAAAATGCAGAATCTCAAAAATAGACTCACCACGCCCCACTCTCCCGTCTTCTCCAGTTGGTACACAACCATTGGTTTTTTAATGTGACTGTGTTCTGGTTTCTCATTGGTTCTGGAGCAACATCAGAAAGGGGTAGACCACAAGACTCATACCACAACTCTGCTTCCTGTGCAAATGTTCTCTGCATGCAAAGAAAGAAACTTCCTCCTTCAGGTTTTGTAAGGATGTGAACAAAAACATAGAACAACTTCTTGCAAACTATTAGATATGGGAAGAAACCACAGCGACACGTGTCTGTTCCCGGCAGTGAAGGGACAAGGTTTTGTCTTTAGTGCAAAAGTCACTTTAAGGCATTATTGCTCTGATGATAAGGTCCTCTTTGGCTAAACTGCCTAGCACACAGAAGGAGGAGGTTTATTCCGTTTCTGAATGTGGCTTCTGCTTCTTTGCATAGACAAGGCTGGTGATGCTATGAAGGAACCTTTTGCAGTTCCCCTGGCGGAAGGAAACCCCCAACAATTCACAACTGAGGAAAGCATGCACAGCATGGGTCATGGAATTCTGTCCAATCCATCTATGTATATGTGTGTGTGCATTTCTCGGTTTGGTATGTTTATCTGTTGTGTGCATGTGTGCATTTTTGTCAACTGGTATGTCTGTGTGTGTCTGTATAAATATGCACATATGTGCTTGTATATGTGTCTGTGCATGCATACATACGTGTTCGTGAATGCTTGCATGTATGTAGCTGTGCGTGTATGGACATTTTAGTATGTGTATTTCTATCTGGTGTTGATTCTCTGTGTGTTTGTGATTGGGAGGGAGAGAGAGATGAGAGGGGAGAGCTGTTTGAGAACTGCAATTCCTTAATTGCTATGTTACTATGAATCAGTGATTTTATGCTGCAACTGTTGGAACAGCTTTTCCTATAGCAATGTACTATGGCATTTTTTTTCGGGGGGGGGGGGGGCTTCAGTTCACTCCCATCTCCTACCACATGCAGCAACTTAACTTGTACAGCACAGGAACTTCCCCTAGCTCACCTCCTACCTTTCTATGACTACAGCAGCATTCCAGTGCTGCACCCAACCCAAAGATGGGTCGATGCAGAAACCTGACATGAGAGCTATGTGCTATTATTACTCAGCATACGGTTTTCTAATGGAAGAAACTTGCACTATTTCACTCACAGATGAAACAAAAAAATGCAGATCAGCTGCAGTAGCCCACAAGGGTTTGCGCTACTACAGCTGTGAGCAAGAAAGGTTTTCTGAAATGAGGTTTGACACTTCACCTCAGATGACTCAAGCAGGCCTAGACTCACGATCCCCCACTGATCCCCTTCAAACCCCCCCATCCCCGATCACCATAAAAATCATTGGTGGCACCAGTAGCACTCTTCCACTCTACGATTCCCCTAATAAATAAACATTGGTGGCCCTAGTGGCCACTAGACACCCCTCCCCGCCCAGTTAACAAGGGTTCATGGCAAGTCCCCCTGTAACGCACAGAGCCCTCACCCACAGACATCTTCCCACCAACTCCCCCCTCCCAGTATATCAAATGATGGGAGGCAGAAGTGAAACATAGAAACATAGAAATATGACAACAGAAAATGTAACACATGGCCTATCTAGTCTGTCCTTCCATATCAACAACTACAAGAGTCCCCTTTTTCCTTTAGAGATCCTCTGTGTTTGTCCCATGCTTTTTTTAAATTCAGATACTGTCCTCATCTCTACCACCTCCACTGGGAAACTATTCCACGGATCCACCACTCTTTCCGTAAATAAATATTTCCGCATATCACTTCTGAATCTATCCCCCTTCACCCTCATCCCATGTCCCCTCGTAGCAGAACTTGCTTTCCATTGAAAGAGGCTCTCCCCCTGTACATTTATGCCACGGAGGTATTTAAACATCTCAATCATATCACCTCTATCCCGCCTTTCTTCTAAGGTGTACATATTAAGATCCTTAAGTCTGTCCTCATATGCTTTATAATGAAGACCACTAACCATTTTAGTAGCCACCCTCTGTACTGACTCCATCCTGTTTATATCCTTTTGAAGGTGCGGTCTCCAGAATTGCACACTATACTCCAAATGAGGTCGCACCAAAGACCTATACAGAGGCACTATTACCTCCTTTTTTCTGCTAGCCATTTGTCTCCGTATGCACCCAAGCATCCTTCTAGCTTTTGCCGTCGCCTTTTCTACCTGTTTAGCTACTTTAAGATCATCAGACACAACCACGCCTAGGTCCCGCTCTTCTTTAGTGGACAAAAGTACTTCACCCCCTATACTATATTGCTCCCTTGGATTGCTGCAGCCCAAATGCATGACCTTACATTTTTTAACATTAAATTCCAGCTGCCAAATTCTAGACCATTCTTCAAGCTTAGCTAGATCCCTCCTCATGTTATCTACACCTTCCGGGGTGTCTACTCTATTGCAGATTTTGGCATCATCCACAAAGAGGCAAACATTACCCGACAGCCCTTCCGCTATATCACTAACAAAGATGTTAAAAAGAATCGGACCAAGTACAGATCCCTGGGGCACACCACTGGTAACATCCTTCTCCTCAGAGTGAGCTCCATTTACCTGTAACTCTTTGTCGCCTCCCACCCAACCAATGTCTAACCCAAGCAGTAACTTTAGGTTCCATCCCTAGGGTTCTCAGTTTGTTTATAAGTTGCCTGTGAGGAACAGTGTCAAAGGCTTTACTGAAATCTAAATACACTACATCTAGGGCTCTCCCTCGGTCCAACTCTCTGGTCACCCAGTCAAAGAAATCAATCAGATTTGTCTGACAAGACCTGCATCTGGTGAATCCATGCTGCCTTGGATCCTGTAATCTGCTGGACTCCAGAAAATCAAAATTACACTTACCTGGTAATTGTAGTTCCTTGAGAGACGACAGTTTAGTCCTCCACTTCTGGGTAGTGCACCTCCTCCTGCAGCTTGGAGACTGGACCAATCAGAAACTTCCTCTCACTGGATGTAGCTAGCTGGAAATCCCATCAGCCCCCAGTGAACTATTGACAAAGCAGACTCACAAGAGCAACAAATAAGTAGCCACCTATGGTTTTTTTTTGTTTTTTGCTTTAAATTGAACTATAAACAGGAACAAAACATAGCCCCCCCCTTAACAGACAAAGAGGTGAGATACTCAGTAGCGATACTCTACTCCCCTGCAAAGTCCAGAAGAACAGACAGAAGATGAAAGGACAAGTGAACAACAAGCGAAAAAAGGTAGCCGCACGTACTCACCTGCCAATATTCTTGCTGACTGAAAACTCATGCCGAGCTAGCCCTAAAAACCGAGGGCGGGAAGGAGGACTAAACTGTCGTCACTCAAGGAACTACAATTACCAGGTAAGTGTAATTTTGATTTCCTTTTCGTTCCTCCAGTTTAGTCCTCCACTTCTGGGATGTAACAGAGCAGTACTAACGGGAGGGACCCTGCCAGCCGGCACACAACACCACCAACCCAAAACAGGCATCCCGAGCCGCTAGCACATCCAGCCGGTAATGTTTACTGAAGTATGCAGCGACAACCAGGTAGCCGCCTTACAAATCTCCACCGGTGGAACCAGACCGTGCTCTGCCCAGGAAGCCACCTGCGCTCTCGTGGAATGCGCTCGAAGACCCACGGGTACCAAACGCCCCTGCAACAAATACGCCGAGGCGATTGCCTCCTTAATCCACCTGGAAATGGATGCTTTCGAAGCAGCCTCTCCCTTTCTGGGGCCTCCAAACAACACAAACAGGCGATCCGACTTGCGAAAGGAGTCAGAGACAGACAACGACGTAACACTCGTTTTACGTCCAAGCGACTCAAACCTCGATCAGAGGACTGCCCTGCGTCCGACTTCAGGACCGGGAGCATTACCGTCTGATTGACATGAAAAGGTGAGGACACCTTGGGCAAGAAGGAGGGCACCGGTCTGAGCACCACCTTTTCTCGTGAGAAACAAAGAAAGGGCTCCCTGCACGAAAGGGCTTGCAACTCGGAGATGTGCCTAGCTGAACAAATCGCCACCAAAAAGACCACCTTAAGGGTCAAGTCTTTGACCGAACTCTGGGATAAGGGCTCGAATGGTGCCTTACCTAGGGCCCGTAAGACCAAATTGAGATCCCACGCCGGAACAGAAATACGGCAGGATGGACGAAGTCTGGAAACCGCTTTCAGAAAACGCATGACATCACCATGGGCCCCAAGAGACACGCCCTGGATCTTACCTCTATAGCAGGCCAAGGCTGCCAATTGTACCCTCAGAGAACTGGCGGCAAGGCCCTTTTCGAAGCCATCCTGCAAAAAATCCAGCACTACTGCCAAAGACGCTCTGGATGCTCGTACCTGATGTCTGGAACACCAATCCTCAAAGATTCGCCAAATGCGCACATAAGCAAGCAAGGTTGACCGCTTTCGGACCTGAAGTAAGGTTGAAACGACCGACCTAGAGTAGCCCCGCTTTCTTAACCTCGCCCTTTCAATGGCCAAGCCGTAAGCGAGAATCGATCCACCTGTGGCATCCGAAGGGGCCCCTGAATCAGGAGCTCCTGAGACAAGGGGAGCCGCCACGGCAGTCCGTCTAAGAGGCGTATCAGATCGGCGTACCAAGGGCGCCGAGGCCAATCCGGCGCTATCAGCAGCACCCTGCCCCGATGGGCTTCGATGTGCTGAATCACACGACCGACCAGGGCCCACGGAGGGAACACATAGAGCAGACCTGACGTCGGCCATGGCTGAATTAAGGCATCGATCCCTTCCGACATGAGTTCCCTCCGCCTGCTAAAGAAACGATTCGCTTTCGTCGACTGACACATCGCCATCAAGTCCATTACCGGGACTTCCCACCGGAGAGTCACCTGAGCAAACAGGTGCAATTCCCATTCTCCGGCATCCACCTATACTCTGCTGAGAAAATCCGCTGTTACGTTTTCTCTTCCGGTAATGTGAGCTGCCGAAATGACCTGTAAGCGCGTCTCCACCCAGGCAAACAGCATCTAGGATTCCTCCTCCATGGCTGCACTCCCTGTGCCGCCCTGCCGGTTGATGTACGCTACTGTAGCCGCATTGTCCGACAACACTCGCACCGCTCGGCAGGTCACTAGACTCTCGATCCGCTGAAGAGCCAACAACACGGCTCTCAGCTCCAGACGGTTGATCGACCAGGAGCTTTCCCCTGCCGACCACAACCCCTGAGCAAAGTGTACTCCGCAATGCGCCCCCCCAGCCTGTGAGACTTGAATCCGTGAACAGAGGGAGCCACTCCGGCTGCTCCAGCGGCATCCCCGCTAGCAAGGCCGCAGGGCACAACCACCACCGCAGAGCCTGCCAAATGCGCAGCGGGCAAGGAAGACGCTTGCTCAGCAACTCGGACTGATTGGACCAACGATGAAGCAAGGCCCGTTGGAGCGGTCTCATGTGAAACCGAGCCCAAGGAACAACCTCCAGCGACGATGCCATGGTCCCTAACACCTGAAGATAATTCCATGCCGTTGGAGCTGACAGCCTCCTGAAGTTTTGCAGCAGTCTTCGAAGAACTTGTGCTCTGCGTTCTGTTAGAAAGACCGACCCTCTCCGGGTATCGAACTGCACTCCCAGATACTCGAGAACCTGAGTCGGTGCTAAATGACTTTTGAGTGGGTTGACCACCCAAACTAAGCTCTGCAGAAACTCCACCACCCTTCTCGTGGCTTGTCTGCTCTCTTCTAGGGACTTGGCCCTTATCAGCCAATCGTCGAGGTAGGTATGCACTAGGATCCCCTGCCTCTGTAATGCCGCCGCCATTACGACCATTATCTTGGTGAAGACGCGGGGAGCCGTCGCCAAGCCGAAGGGCAGCGCTTGAAATTGAAAATGACCCCAATGCAGGGCGAACCGTAGAAATCTGAAAGAAAATGTAAGGTAAATAGCCTGCTCCTTATTAGTTTCTCCAGTGAGCCCAGCACCTAGGCTCACGAGGTCCTCCTGCTGCATGGAGACTGGACACACTGGGGGCTGATGGGATTTCCAGCTAGCTACATCCAGTGAGAGGAAGTTTCTGATTGGTCCAGTCTCCAAGCTGCAGGAGGAGGTGCACTACCCAGAAGTGGAGGACTAAACTGGAGGAACGAAAAGGAACCTCACTATTTTCTCTTTCAGCAATGTTTCCAAGAATTTACTCACCACCGAAGTTAAATTAACCGGCCTATAGTTTTCAACCACATCCTTACTTCCGCTTTTGTGTAAAGGCACCACATGAGCCTCTCTGCAGTCCTTTGGCACCACTCCCAACTCCAACGAGGCATTGAAAAAGTCAGTCAGGTGAGCTGCTAGAATGTCCCCAAGTTCCCTCAGTATTCTAGGGTGTATCCTATCCGGTCCCATCACCTTGTCTAAGTTGAGCTAGTTTCTTGCAAACACAGTCTTCTGTATATTGTTCAAGATGTCCCTCGCTTCTGTTCCTGTTTGTGGGTGTTTTCTGAGGTCCTGGTCCTGGTTCTTCATCAGTGAACACAGAACAGAAATATTTGTTCAGCAATTCCGCTTTATCCTCATCAGCTTCTACATATTCCTTCCCTTCACCCTTGAGTCTGACAATACTACTTTTGCCCTTTCTTTTCTCACTAACATATCTGAAAAATGTTTTATCCCCCCCCCCCCCCATTTTATTGCATTGGCTATTTCCTCTTTTTGAATCTTTGCTTTCCTGACTACTTTGCTAGCTTCTCTTTTCCAAATATAGATGCCTGTCTTCCTCTCTCTGTGATCTCTTGTATTTCATGAAGGCCTCCCTCTTTTTCTTCACCTTTTCAGCTACTTCAGCTGCTGCCCAAATGCCACTGCCTACACACTCTCATCTTCAAAATGGCATCACTTGACCCTGCACAGTGCGTCCCTGGATGCACCTTGCAGCATTCTGTCAAGACAGACAAAAACTGCACTTTCATGGCAAACAGAACACCCCGCCAATGGTGCATCCTGGGATGCACAGTGCAGAGTCAACAAGACTGCAACTCCCCTAAATAAGGTAATTTTTGTTTTATTTGGCAGACTGACTCCGCATAGTGTATCCTGGGATGCTCTGCACAGAGTCAGGAGCGTCATTGTACAAAATGGCAGTTCAAAGACAGGAGCACATGGATAGCACTCATGACTCCCATGATTGAGTTACTGCAGGTGTAGGAGGGGTTTTGGGTATCTGTTGGGGGGCGAGGGCTCACTGAGAACCCTTTTTTTTATTGTGGTGTTGGGGGTGAGGCATCTAGCAGTTACTAGGGCCAACAATGTTTATTTTTGTGGCCACCAAAGAATTTTATGCCAATTGAGGGGGTCTGAGAGGGGGTCAGGCCCCCTATTCTTTGTTGGAGGGTTGGAGATGAGGATCTAACAGCCATTTAGGCCATCTATGGCAGATCAGGGTCTAGGACTGCCTAGATCATCTGAGGTGAAGTGTGACACTTCATTCCAGTTGGTCCTTCTGCTCCCGGCTGCATCTTTACACTGGCCCTGAACTTGCATTAAAATCCAGTATAGAGAACAGTAAAAAACTGCACCAAGTTTCAGCACAGGTTTTTACATTTGGAAATAATTACAAATTCATCTGTTTGTGTTCTATTAATATGCTCAGTGGCATAAATTCCACCCAAGCAGCTCCCACAATACGGTGGGGCCCGCAAGGTGGGGAGAGGCATGCCACTGTCTCAACAACAGGGGGCTCTCATTGTAACTTAATGCCACTGAATCTGCTCATGTTTTGTGCTTCAATATAGTTGTTTTTCTCAGGATTTTCCTGTGCTAGCTTGCTTTCTGCCATGGGGATCAAGACTAGCGTGGGAAAATCATGAACAAAAAGCAGCACTAGAGCATAGTGTAGTTTGCTTCATTGGCCCAAGCCTCTGCTGGTAATTACATAGGACGCAAGAAGGACATCCGCACTCACTTAGGGGGGAATAATAGAGAACTGCAGATAAAGATTTAAAGATGTCCAGACATGCTAGCCTTATTTCTAGCTGCAGACATTAATGTATAAGTCATAAAAGACACCGTTGTCAGTCCTAACTTACTGAGTGAAGAGCACATCTGAGAGTGTCCCCTAAAGTTTGGACCCTAGTTATGTTCCTAGCTTGCAAATGCCTTATTCTAGCTCTGCCCATGGCAACAGATGTAGTTGGCAGTACACATAGCCAGGAGCAACTCTACCATTAGACAGAGTGAAGTGGCTGCCTGAGGCAGCAAAGTTTTGGGAGCAGCAAAAAATGCCCCCAAAGCACCCCAGCAGTGTTGCCTCACTCTGTCTTCTCTTAAAAACAAAACTATTGGGGGACTGCCTACTGCTGTATTGCTCCACTATGATATTAAATTCAAGATCAAACAGCCATACGTGCATGGTATTTAGTAAGCTATTTAATATGACAATTAGCTAGACAATATAATAATATTACAAGAATACCACATAGAACAATGCATCACCAAACTGACATCATCACAGCCCTTATCAGCTGGGAGAGCCACAGCGAAGGCTGGTGAAAAGTCTGGGATTCCTCACACGCTGGTGCGCGCGGACATCAGCTCTCTACCTGTCCTAGATGTTCTAGCTCTTTTTATAGGCTGTAACAAATGTGTTGCAGCTGGACCGCATGACTCCTCACATGAGGCTCTCTCTCCACCCCATATACCTTTTCCTTTGCTCTTTCAGGACTATAAAGGGATCCTGTATTGCCTTGTGTAGGACCCAGGGCCGGCCCGTCCACTGAGCGAGAATGTTTTTTGCACAGGGCCCTGCGTTTCAGGGGGCCCCGCGCAAAAAACATTCTGATCTAAAAGTAAAATTTAAAAAAAAAAAAAAAAGCTGTCTGCTGCCGCCGCGGCAGAATCGAGTGTGCAGCGGGGCCCCCCTGCCCAGCAGAGCCTGCCCTCCCCTGTATCACCTCTCTCTTTGCAGCTGCAGTCACACACGCCGGCTTTCAGAGCGCGAGGAGAGAGTTTCTCCCTCGCTGCTCTGTTAAGCCCGCGGGGGCTGATGGGAAACTAGTTCCTTCGCGCTCTGAAAGCCGGCGCGTGTGACTGCAGCTGCAAAGAGAGAGGTGATACAGGGGAGGGCAGGCTCTGCTGGGCAGGGGGGACCCCGCGGCACACTCGATTCTGCCGCGGTGGCCCCGGCAGCGGCAGCAGACAGCTTTTTTTTAAAAAAAATTTCCCTAGGCTAGGCTGGGGGGGCTGGGGGGGTTAGGAGTGGTGATGGGCTGGGGGGGGGTTAGGAGTGGTGATGGGCTATGGGGGAGCTAAGTCTGTATATGGGCTGATGGGATTAGGACTGGAAGTGGGTTGATGGGGGGTTAGGACTGGTAATGGGCTATGGGTGGGGCTTAAACTAAAAATTGGGTGATGGGGGATTAGGACTGGAAATGGGCTGGTGGGATTAAGACTGGGAGTGGGCTGATGGGGAGGTGAGGACTGGTAATGGGGTATGGGGGGGCTTAAACTGAAAATTGGGTGATGGGGGATTAGGACTGGAAATGGGCTGGTGGGATTAGGACTGGGAGTGGGCTATGGGGGGCTAGGACTGGTAATGGGTTGGGGGGGTTGCTAGGACTGGAAATGGGCTGGGGGGGATTAAGACTGGAGGTGGGCTGATGGGGTTAGGACTGGTAATGGGCTGTGGGCTGTTGGGGGGGTTAGGACTGGTAATGGGCTATGGGGGCTAGGACAGGAAATGGGCTGATGGGGAGGGGTTAGGACTTGAGGTGGGCTGTTGGGGGGGTAGGACTGGTAATCGGCTATGGGGGGGCTAGGACTGGAAATGGGCGGATGGGGGGGTTAACTCTGGAGGTGGGCTGTGGGGGTTAGGACTGGTAATGGGCTGTGGGCTGTTTGGTGGGGTTAGGACTGGTAATGGGCTATGGGGGGGTTAGAACTGATAATGGGCTATGGGGGGCTAGGACAGGAAATGGGCTGATGGGGAGGGGTTAGGACTTCAGGTGGGCTGATGGGGTTAGTACTGTTAATGGGCTGTGGGCTGTTGGGGGGGTTAGAACTGGTAATGGGCTATGGGGGGCTTAAGACTGGTAATGGGCTGTTGGCTGATGGGGGCTGTCTGTTAATGGGCTATGGGGGGTTAGGACTGATAATGGGGTATGGGGGGGGGCTAGGAAGGGAAATGGGCTGATGGGGAGGGGTTAGGACTTGAGGTGGGCTGATGGGGTTAGGACTGGTAATGGGCTGTGGGCTAATGGGGGGGTTAGGACTGGCAATGGGCTATGGGGGGCTGACTGGAAATGGGTTGATGGGGGTTAGGACTGGAAGTGGGCTGATGGGGGGTTAGGACTGGTAATGGGTTATAGGGGGGGCTTAAACTGAAAATGGGGTGATGGGGGGTTAGGACTGGAAGTGGGTTGATGGGGGGGGGCTAGGTGTGGTATTGGGTTGGGGGCAATGTTTCCTCTAATTTTCTGTAGGCTGTGTGCGCATAAAATATCAGCTGTGTGCAGCTTTTGAAGGAAGGTTAAATTTTTGTGCGCCACATAATGACACTCGGAGTTATATACTTTAAAATTTGACTACACGTCAGAATACAGTATGTACACCACATTGATTTTAATCAAATTAAATGAAAATAGACGATTACTAAATGAAGCGGGAAATTTCTAGTAATTACAATCATAACTTTTAAATTTTAAGATGTCTGTGTTGTTTGCTATCAGAATCAGAGCCGTAATTTTTGTGCGCTCTGTTGTAAAGTATGTGCGCTCGCTCGGCGAGGTGTGTGCGCGCACACACGCGCACAGCTTAGAGGGAACAGTGGTTGGGGGGTTGCTAGGACTGGAAATGGGCTGATGGGGGGCTAGGACTGGAAATGGGCTGATGCAGGGACTAGAAGGGAATGGATGCTGGGTGAGGCTGGAACTAGAAGGGAGCTGATGTTGGGGGAGGATTAGAATGGGATGGGGCTGGGAGAGTAAAATGGAGAGGGGAAAAATATTTTGTGTGGGAGGGATAAAAAGTCTACAATTGGCCAGGTATTGGGAGAGTAAGTGGGGATTGAGGATGGAGGGGTAAAATTTGAGTGGATGAAATAGGAATGAGGAAAGAGCAAAAGGAGAAAGATTAGTATTGTGACACCGAAGATCTGCCCTGTGCCTTTAAAACACAGAAAGCTGCTGGGTTTAGCACAGATTCTGACAGGCAGGGAGATCAAAAGCTTCCCAGTTACCATGAGCAACCAAAGCAGGCTGAGACACAGGTCTGAAGGCATGCCTAGCTAACAAACACTCCCCAAGTAATCAGCAGAACAGTTTGCACATGGCCAGGAAAACGCCCCTAAACCTGTATAAAAAACGTATGAAGCAAACAGAGTTAGATCAGAGAGATTTTGGAGCTCAGAGAGATTTTGGAAGCTCAGAGGGTTTTGGAGATGTGGAGGATCAGAGAGACCGAGGCAAGCAGGAAGTTCACGAGGAACAGGAAGCTTGGCAAGTAAGGGAAGACTTGCAGGTCTCAGACGGAGTTTCAGAATACTCCCAGGCTGGTTCTGTTTTGTTTGAGCCTTGGAGCAGAAAGCCAAGGAGAGATTTGAAAAGGGAAAGAAAGCTATCTGCCAGCAGAGGGATTAACTACAGGAAACCCTCACCTCTGACACAGGGAGATTTTCCCAGACACAGAGCTCAGTGGAAGGAACGGAAGGCAGCTGGTAAGGAACCATATATAAGTGAAAGGCAGAGCTGTCTGAAATACTTGCAACCTTGGGAAAAGGAAAGTAATGCCATTGAAGATATTTGTATGAGTGAAGAAGATGAATGTGTGTCTTTAAAGCCCTGCAGAAGACTGCAAAGAGAATAGTCTGTTAGGAACAGAACAGGGCAGTTTTATAAGCTATCTGGTAACTACCTGCCATATTGTGGAGAGAGCTGTGAAGAAGGTTCAGGGACTGATTTAAGGACATTCCAAACTCTCTGCCCTAGGGAAAGTAAGGTGGTTGAAGAGCCCATGATCACGGAGCCAAGTAGTTTAACTCCTTATATTGAGGACATGGACTGCTCATTGGTAATGACTGATATAAATTCTCTGCGCTAGCTGAAGACAAGAGTGCCTTGTAGAGAGCTGAAGTGCACAGAGGAAAACTGTCAGCATTTTTACCTGGTTTCTGTTTTGTTATAATCCCTGTTTTTGTTCAAGCAAGAAGCTATGTTTCTTTTCACCCTCAGTTTTGCCAGAAGTATGGCTACCTCTTAAGTTCTTGTGTTTGTACTGTTTTGAAAATCCAAACCCCGGGAGGGAAATAAAAATCCTTTTTTCAACCTGACCACTCTGTCGCAACTACTCCTTTTTATATAGAAGGGTCAGGCCCAGCAGTGTGTCTGGCTGCCTACGCCCAGTCCAGCCACTGCTGGTGACATAAATGGCGTAGTAATTTGGATTTTTGAAAAAAAAAAAAGAGAGTACTACCCAAGGCTTTTTCCTAAGAGAGGATACAAGTGGCTGAAAAGAAGAGAAAAAAAAACACCAGTGAAAAGGAAAATCCTGAAAGAGGAAAGCCTGACACAGTGAGTGGACATCCACAGGCTGACCTGAAGGAGGCGTGCAGAGAACCTTTCTCAACGCGAGATCCTACACCGTGCTAAGGTATAAGTAAGTGGGCACGGGGGTAGGGATTGCTGAGAAAGGGGGACGAAGGATACCTTGCTAAAGGCAGACAGGGAGAAAAAATATATATTGTGCCGCACTTGGTGGGCCCTGTTTTTTTTTCTCGCCCATACAGGTATACCTCAACGCCGGGATGGATCCCCAGGACATGCGTCGCTGGATGGAGGAACAATGGAAGGCCCAGAGTGAGCTCGCGAGACAAGCCCAGGACAGGACTATGGCAGCACTGGCTGCGCAGCAGAAGCCACTCCTGGACTTGCTAACCGTGCTGCTGAAGAGGACACCCACCACAGATGAGGAAGGCGTACAGATACCACCTGTGGTAGGACTGCAGAACTGTAGTGCATTGGCACTAGGACCTTTGCAAAAGACTGACAATTTTGACGACTACTCTGATGCCTTTGAAAGGATTGCAGAGGCGGCTAAATGGCCACTAGACCAGTGGGCCGTTAGGTTCGCCATGTCTTTAACCGGAGAGGCATTGGCGGCCTACAAGGCGATGCCCGCAGGCCTAGCGTCCAATTACCCGGACGTAAAATTAGCGGTAAAAGATAGGCTAGGTTTAACGCCTACACACTATCGACATCTTTTTAGAGAGGCAAGGCTCTTGCCTAAAGAGACGCCGAAGGCTTTGATGCAGCAACTTAAAGGTCTAGCAACAAAATGGCTTGCTCCAGAGAAGGCCACAGTGGAATCCTTGATGGACGCTGTGCTCCTTGAGCAGTATTTTGAGGCTGTACCACCTGAAGTAAAAGCTTTCTTGTTGTTGCAGAAATGCAAATCCACTAGGGAAGCTGCTGAAATGACAGAATGTTATTTTGAAGCTGAATTAGCCGGAGCTTCCAGGGATAGCATGCTAAGAGTAACCGGCATGGAAAGAATGCCAGGTATAAAGAAGGCTTATACTCCTAAGGTACAGAGAGAATATGCAAGGAAATATGATGATGTGAAATGTTTTCAATGCGGGAAAAATGGTCACGTGCGCGGGGACTGTAAAGAGCGTGTTGCCCTTATCTCAGGGGGAGAGAGAGACCCCGGGGGAAGATTTCTCATAGATGTCCAAGTGGAGGGTGTGAAGGCAGTAGCACTCCTTGATACAGGAGCAGACCAGAGTATGGTCTCATCTACGATGTGGCAGGCTATTCTGACTAGTAACCCCTCTGTCCTATGCCAGATACCCCCGAATGTGAAAGTGAAGTGTATGCGTGGAACCTCACCTTATTACTCATTGTATGATGTGCTTATAGAGGGACTAGGTACTACTGAGAAAGTGCCAATAGTGGTAATCCCACACCTTCCCAGAGAGGTGGTGTTAGGAAGGGATTGGCCTTCTTTTCAAAAAGCCCTTAAGGAGAGGCTAGATGAAAGAATAGGTCTAGTTTCCACTAGGTCCCAAAGTAAGGTCTCAGGGGCAGGGACAAGTCCACTATCAGAGCCAGATGAAGTGCCCGAGGATAGGGATATGACCCCAGAGCCAGAGCCCAACCCAGATAAGGAACCCCAAGACATACTTCCCTCTAATGAGGAGTTAGTTAACCTTCCTAAAAAGGTTAGGAAGAATAAGGCAAAGAGACGTCAAGAGAGGAGACAGAGGTCGCAGGGAAGAGCAGACCTGGAAGCCGGGGAGGGTTTACCTTGGGTGCCAGCCGAGCTGGTAAGGAAATTCCCTTCCTTCCCTAAAGAACAGCAGGGTGATCCAGCATTGAAAAGGGCATTCGAGTATGCTCAAGAGGCTAGGACAATTTTACCCAGGTTCTTCTTAGAAGGGGAACTGTTGTACAGGGAGAGTGCAGATCCCAGGACAGGTACTATACGCAACCAGTTAGTGGTGCCAACTACCTTTAAATCGGTAGTATTGAAATTGGCGCACGACCACCCCGTAGGCAGTCATAAAGGTGTCCAAGGGACATTGGACCAGGTGCTGGCTCGCTTTTACTGGCCGGGCGTGTTTAAAGAAACAACCCGGTATTGCGAGTCCTGTCCAGCATGCCAACGAGTTACGGCTGCCAAGCCAAAGCCAGTACCGATGGTTACACCACCTACCATTGCAACCCAAGTGAGAAAATTGGCAATGGATATTGTCGGCCCATTAATAAGAACACCAAGGGGTTTTCAATATATTTTAGTAATTATGGACCATGCAACCAGGTTTCCATGGGCAATACCCCTGCGCAATATTTCGGCGAAAACCATATCGATAGAGCTCATAAAGTTGTTTTGTGAGATTGGGTTTCCCCAAAAGATCTTGACTGATCAAGGGACAAATTTCACATCAAAACACTTGGCCATGCTTTGGGACGCCTTTGGGATACGTCATATCCGCACCTCAGCGTACCACCCCCAGTCCAACGGACTGGTGGAACGCATGAATCAATCCTTAAAGCAGATGTTAAGGCGGAGCTTAGGAGGGAATATGGTTGAATGGGACAATGTCCTCCCATTCGTCCTTTATGCGTGTCGTGAGCGTGTACAGGCATCATTGGGAGCATCACCTTACGAGCTGCTATTTGGTAGGGCTCCGAGAGGGATCCTGGATATCCTTAGGGAGCAGTGGGTTGCACCAGATGAGACAGAAGTAGGGGTACCCCAATTTCTAAAAGACCTCAGGAACCGTTTAGAACGGACATCCCGAGTGTCTATGGACAATCTGCAGGCCAGTCAGCGCCGGCAGAAAAAATATTATGACCGGGGGACTAAAACAAGGAATTTATCCATAGGAGATAAAGTTTTAATCCTCATAGCGGACGCTGATCCGAAGTTTGAGGCCAGATGGAAAGGCCCGGGTACAATAGTTGGCCAGGTGGGTCCCGTTTCCTACAAAGTGGAAAACAAAAAAGGGCGCCGCCAAGTATACCACTTGAACCTGCTGAAGCCTTGGCGTGAAAGGTCAGCGGAAGTGAGGTTAGTACAGGTAGTGAGCAAAAGCTTCAACTCAGGTGAGATTACGTGCTGTCCGACGAGGACGTCCGCAGCTCGTAATATCTTAAGGAGGGGGATGTGTGACACCGAAGATCTGCCCTGTGCCTTTAAAACACAGAAAGCTGCTGGGTTTAGCACAGATTCTGACAGGCAGGGAGATCAAAAGCTTCCCAGTTACCATGGGCAACAAAAGCAGGCTGAGACACGAGGTCTGAAGGCACGCCTAGCTAACAAACACTCCCCAAGTAATCAGGAGAACAGTTTGCACATGGCCAGGAAAACGCCCCTAAACCTGTATAAAAAACGTATGAAGCAAACAGAGTTAGATCAGAGAGATTTTGGAGCTCAGAGAGATTTTGGAAGCTCAGAGGGTTTTGGAGATGTGGAGGATCAGAGAGACCGAGGCAAGCAGGAAGTTCACGAGGAACAGGAAGCTTGGCAAGTAAGGGAAGACTTGCAGGTCTCAGACGGAGGTTCAGAATACTCCCAGGCTGGTTCTGTTTTGTTTGAGCCTTGGAGCAGAAAGCCAAGGAGAGATTTGAAAAGGGAAAGAAAGCTATCTGCCAGCAGAGGGATTAACTACAGGAAACCCTCACCTCTGACGCAGGGAGATTTTCCCAGACACAGAGCTCAGTGGAAGGAGCGGAAGGCAGCTGGTAAGGAACCATATATAAGTGAAAGGCAGAGCTGTCTGAAATACTTGCAACCTTGGGAAAAGGAAAGTAATGCCATTGAAGATATTTGTATGAGTGAAGAAGATGAATGTGTGTCTTTAAAGCCCTGCAGAAGACTGCAAAGAGAAAAGTCTGTTAGCTTATAAAACTGCCCTGTTCTGTTCCTATCTGGTAACTACCTGCCATATTGTGGAGAGAGCTGTGAAGAAGGTTCAGGGACTGATTTAAGGACGTTCCAAACTCTCTGCCCTAGGGAAAGTAAGGTGGTTGAAGAGCCCATGATCACGGAGCCAAGTAGTTTAACTCCTTATATTGAGGACATGGACTGCTCATTGGTAATGACTGATATAAATTCTCTGCGCTAGCTGAAGACAAGAGTGCCTTGTAGAGAGCTGAGGTGCACAGAGGAAAACTGTCAGCATTTTTACCTGGTTTCTGTTTTGTTATAATCCCTGTTTTTGTTCAAGCAAGAAGCTGTGTTTCTTTTCACCCTCAGTTTTGCCAGAAGTATGGCTACCTCTTAAGTTCTTGTGTTTGTACTGTTTTGAAAATCCAAACCCCGGGAGGGGAATAAAAATCCTTTTTTCAACCTGACCACTCCGTCGCAACTACTCCTTTTTATATAGAAGGGTCAGGCCCAGCAGTGTGTCTGGCTGCCTACGCCCAGTCCAGCCACTGCTGGTGACAGTATGTTAAAGCAGATGTAGAGAGAGAATGGAAAAAAAATAGAAGAGAGAAGAAAGGACAAATGGACAGCAGACGATGGAGAGTTAGCAGAAGACACGAAGAAACCAGAAGAAAGTGGCTGGAGCAATTGCAGCTGAAAAAAATGCACAAAAAGGTAGAAAAATATCTCTTTATTTTGAATTTATTAATTGGAATATGTCAGCTCTGGTAAATGTGCATCATTAACGTCTGCGCTTTGTTTAGTACAAGAGCAAATTAATGTATAGTTTTATTTCTACAGTGTTGTACATTCCAAGTTTGGCTTTTGGGATTCCCAGTTTAATTATTGTCTTCCTGTTTCTAAATTGTGATTCCTTGTTTGGTGATGGTCTATGTTCTGCATGTGTAACTGAGCTGAGGTATTCTGTTTATGTAATTCCTATTTGACATTGCCACTTGTTCTCTTTCCCCAGTAGGTCATGTATTGTTGTTCTCTGAAATGTATTGGTTTAATATTTGCATGTTTCCTTTTGATAGGTAGGGTATGGTGCTTTGTGAGTCCTGGTAGTGCTGTTAGGATACGGCGGGATTGCTATGGGTTCTAAATGGGCAGTGTTTGTAGTAGTTCCTAATGTGTCTGGCAGTTGGCACTGGATTATAGTAATGTAGAAATCTTTTAGTCTTTCTTTATCCATACACTCATTAAGAGGCACGTTTACTAAAAGTTAGTATATGGTAACATTATGCAAATATTTATGCAAATGAGGCCCCTTATGCAAATGAGGCCCCGCACCGAGTCTCCGCAGAAGGCCCCGCACCCCCCTTGGGCCGCCCCTGGTAGGACCCTGTCCAGGAACAGAAATGGCAAGAGATTTTGCCATATCCAGGATGAAAACCTGAAAAGAAGGATCCACAGAGGAAACTTCCCTTGGATAGGCTAGAGCTGATGCAGAACTAGCACTGGCACCGAGGGATCTATCCCAACTTTTAGGAATAGAAGATCCTGGATGGTGCAGTATGGAATCCTTATAGGATGATCGCTGGTACTGTGGAATGACGGGACCAGCGCTAGTCGGTAGCAGATCGATCATGCTAGGGATCGATTCCAGACTCGGTATCGAGGGAAGCGATCCTGACGAGAGAAGCATGGAAGGCACCAACCACAATGGTAAAGTGGACCTCGGTACCGGCTTCGGTACCGTATCCGATACCGGTGGATGAAGGCCAGCCGGCGGCAACTCTAACAGTATCGTAAGAACCGAAAGTTGCAGCACTGAATCATCGGAACCGAGCCCTTGGTACCGACAGGTGTCGGTACCAAGGCGAGTCGGTACCCAGTCCTCCAGACTGGAGATCGATTCCAGACTCGGCATCGAAGGAAGCGAGTCTATCGATGCACGTCTGGAGGGTACCGACGTCGGTAGTAGTATCGGTGCCTGTACCGATACTGGAAGTTCGGTCTGGAGCGTATCCATCGGCCCCGTAGGTACCGAGAATGCTAGACGACGATCCTTGGCGAGGATTGTTTCATCCAACACCATTGCCAATGCCGGGGTATCGGTACCGCTCAAAGCGGATGCCACCACCGGGCATGGCTCAGGTATGTTCTGTGAGGGGTGAACCTCAGGAACAACCTGAAACCCCACACAGGTTTTGGAGGCCGAAGACTCCCACCGGGGTTTTGAAGCCAGTGGATTCCCGAGGGCAAGGCCATAGGCAGCTCCTTGCCCTGCATGAGAACTGCTGCTCGAGGACTGGCTAGTCTTAACAGACTGTTTTTGGGTTACCTGATCCTGTGTAGAAGAAGATATGGTCGGTACCCTGAAGTTGGATGGGGACCGCGTGTCGAGGGGAACTCGATGTTGAGAACTTCTTCCCACAACAGTATTGCCCAAGGGCTCCGGAGGAAAATGGTCAGGACCCAAACAGGTTAGACACCAATTGTGAGTGTCTAAAAATAAGGTTGTACCGCCACAGTTTTTACATTTCTTGAGGAGAGTGACTGGCAGTTCCATGAAGGAAAATGGAGAGGCCTAAGAGGCCTGAGAAACCGTGAGACACTACAGAGAAAAAATATTCCTTAGAAGGGAAAAATTTTACAAGAAAAGGAAAAAGAAACACCGGCGGTACCAGTGGCGTCGGGTAAGGCAGCCGTGACCACAAGAAAAATAAAAAATAAAAGAAGAATTTTCTGCGGTGACAGGACGACGTCCTGCCGGCTCCGTGGAAAAACGAAAACTGAGGAGAGACAGTTGGGAAGGCGGGAAGGCAGCACGCAGGCATGGTGGGATGCTTCCAAAGGCTTTCTGATTGGATGCTGGGAAGCGTTCCCACGCAGACTCCGTCGGTACCGACGTACCCATATGTGAAGACTCATTCCTGCTTGTTCCTGGAGATTGTTGTTTGCACAGGGCCCCGCGTTTCAGGGGGCCCCGTGCAAACAACATTCTGCCCAGGGAAACTTTAAAAGAAAAAAAACTAAAAAAACTTGCTGCTGCCGCCGTGTCATCGGCAGAATCAAGTGTCTCCCGCAGGGCCCCTGCCCAGTAGAGCCCTCTCTCAATCACTCTCCTCGGCACGGTTTTCAGAGCCGCAAAGGTAGAGTTTCCCTCTTGCGGCTCTGTTACGCTTGCCGGGGCTGATAGGAAAGTTCCCATCAGCCCTGGCAGGCTTAACAGAGCCGCAAGAGGGAAAATCTACCTTCGTGGCTCTGAAAGCCCGCCCGAGGAGAGTGATTGAGAGAGGACTCTGCTCTGCCGGGCAGGCGGGGAGGGCCCCCGCGGGAGACACTTGATTCTGCCGCTGCCACGGCGGCAGCGGCAAGTTTTTTTTTTTTCTTTTAAAGTTTCCCTGGGCTAGTGGGGGGAGGGGGGTTAGGACTGGTAATGGGCTATGGGGGGGCTAAGACTGAAAATGGGCTGATTGGGGGGTTAGGAATGGTAATGGGCTGATTGGGGGGTTAGGAATGGTAATGGGCTATGGGGGGCTAGGATTGGTAATGGGCTTGGGAGTTGCTAGGACTGGAAATGGGCTGAGTGGAAGGGGGGACTTGAACTGCAACTAGCTGATGTGGACGGGGGCTTGGAATGGAAATGGGCTGTGAGGGGAGGGAGCTAGGACTGGAAATGGGCTGTGTTGGGGGAGAGCTATGACAGGAAATGGATTGACAGAGGGGCTAGGATAGGAATTGAAATGGGCTGTTGGGGGCGTGCTAAGATTGGAAATGGGCTGTGTTGGGGGAGAGCTATGACAGGAAATGGATTGACAGAGGGGCTAGGATAGGAATGGAAATGGGCTGTTGGGGGCGTGCTAAGATTGGAAATGGACTGTGGTGGGGGCTTAGATTGAAATGGACTCATGGAGGGGCTAGAACTGGAAGTAGGCTCATGGTGGACTTGGATTGGAAGTGGGCTGAGTGGAGGGGAGCTAGAATTTGACATGGGCTGATGGTGGGGCTGGGATTGGAAATGAGCTGATGGAGGGACTCGGATAGGACTGGAAATGGATGGGGGAGCTAGGACTGGAAATGGGCTGATGGTGGGGCTAGGATAGGATTGGAAGTGGGCTGATAGGGGGCGACTAGGACTGCAAATGGGCTGATACGGGGACTAGAAGGGAGCTGATGTTGGGGGAGGATTAGAATGGGATGGAGCTGGGAGAGTGAAATGGAGAGGGGAAAAATATTTTGTGTGGGAGGGAAGAAAAATCTACAATTGGCTGGGTATTGGGAGAGTGAGTGGGGATTGAGGATGGAGGGGTAAAATTTGAGTGGATGAAATAGGAATGAGGAAAGAGCAAAAGGAGAAAGATTAGTATATTAAAGCAGATGTAGAGAGAGAATGGAAAAATACTAGAAGAGAGAAGAAGGGACAAATGGACAGCAGACAATGGAGAGTTAGCAGAAGACACAAAGAAACCAGAAGAAAGTGGCTGGAGCAATTGCAACTGAAACAAATGCACAAAAGGTAGAAAAATATCTCTTTATTTTGAATTTATTAACTGGAATATCTCAGCTCTCGGAAATGTGCATCATTAACGTCTGCGCTTTGTTTAGTACAAGAGGAAATTAATTTATAGTTTTATTTCAACAGTATTGTTGTACATTCCAAGTTTGGCTTTTGGGGTTCCCAGTTTAATTATTGTCTTCCTGTTTCTAAATTGTGATTCCTTGTTTGGTGATCTATGTTCTACATGTGTAACTGAGCTGAGGTATTCTGTTTATGTAATCCCTATTTGACATTGCCACTTGTTCTCTTTCCCCAGTAGGTCATGTATTGTTATTCTCTGAGATGTATTGGTTTAATATTTGCAGTGTTGCCTTTTGATAGGTAGAGTATGGTGCTTTGTGAGTCCTGGTAGTGCTGCTAGGATACAGCAGGCTTGCTATGGGTTCAAAATGGGCAGTGTTTGTAGCAGTTCCTAATATGCCTGGCGGTTGGCACTGAATTATAGTAATGTAGAAATCTTTTAGTCTTTCTTTATCCATACAGTCATTAAGAGTCATGTTTACTAAAAGTTAACATAATGGTAACATTATGCAAATATTTATGCAAATGAGACCCCGCACTGAGTCTCCGCACATGGCCCCGCACTCCCGTTGGGCTGCCCCTGCCCGCGGACATGCTCTCTGTGAGTTCCTGGCTCTGGATCCTGCTTCAGACGTGTTGGACAACAACAAAGGCCCCAGACACAATAAAAACACTATTCAGGGAAAAGACGCCAGTAAGTCCTCCAACCCGGCTGAAAGATTTTCCTCCAAAAGATCAGTGGCAACCCGGGACACGCCGACTTTGGCCTCTGTCCCTGGTGATCTTCCCCAGCTCTCCTCTCCGGCCTGCGTTTCTCTGGAGGACTCAGGCACACATGGGGACTTTACAGGAGGCGGCCATCTTGCTCCCAGCAACACCCCAACTCCCTCCTCCTCAGCGATTGGACAGCTGGCTTCTAGCCCCGCCCCCTATACTGATTGGTTCCTGCCACCTGGCTGCATCTGCAGACCTGTCTCCTTCTCAGCGCCGGCATCAAAGCAGGTCTTGGTCTCGCTCTCCGCGCCGACATCACAGAAGCCGGAGGACTCCTTCAAAAAGACGCAGCAGCAAGAATGCTGACAATACTAGCCGCAGACACCAGCACAGACACTCGCACCATCGGGGCCAATGATTGGGACGGTGAAACCGGCATCGCAGCAGCAGCAGCAGCAGCTCCAGCCCCAGCCCCAAACGCAGGAGACACAGAAGCAGGTATTCACAAGATCCCTCCCCCTCCAGATCTCCTGTGTAGCCCTCTAGACCTAGTGGCCTGCCTTCCTCAGGGGATGAGGGATTGACCAGGGCAACCTCTCCTCCTCCCCCTCCAGTGGCCTCCCTCCCAGTAGTCCCTATGGCAGGGCCCCAAGGAGCCAAAGAATTTTTCACATTCTTCTTAGACTGCTTCAAACAGTGGTTGGCAAGCCAAGGGGCTCGGGAGAAGATGGAGGGAATCTGTCTTTCACTCCACACAGACCTTGCCCCTCCGGACGAACAAGATCTATCTGCAAACTCTACCACCGGTGAAGAAAAAGAGGCTGTCACTCAAGAGCCTCCATCCTTGGAGGAGGCCCTCATGTCCCCAGAGGCGACCAATAACCCCACCTCTGACCCACAACCGGTCAACCCAGAGGACCTATCCTACCCCAAGTTCCTTCGGAAAGTCTCTTCTGCACTTGGAATCGCCACTACTCTACCCACCGATCCACATCCTGAAACACAAGCAGCGCTAAGATTCCTGGAGACACCTAAGAACTCGGCACTCCTCACAATTCACCAGCTGCTACAAGAAAACCTGATTAAACTGTGGCAGAACCCTGCCACAGGACCAGCCGCTCCCAGGAAGCTAGATATCAAATACCAAGTACAACCAACAACTGGATTTGACAAGGCACAGCTACCTCACACCTCCCTTGTGGTCGAGTCCGCACTCAAACGAGTAAAATCAGCACAGAACCACGCTAATAGTCCCCCAAAAAGGGCCTAAAACTTCTGGACGACATTGGGAAAAGGACCTTCAAAGGAGCTATGCTCTCTTCGAGGGTAGCGGCTCGCCAATTGCAACAAGTACCAAGATACCCTCATAGAGATCAAATCCTCTCTCAACTCTGAGGCTCTGACTTCCCTCATATCACCCATTGCAGACCTCCAAGAATGTACTAAACACCATGTCAGGGTAGCATTCGACGCCTTCAAATCTGCAGCCTGGACCGTGGGTACAGGTTTATCAGCCCGGTGACTGGCCTGGCTACGTGCCTCTGATCTTCACGAGGACACGTATGACCGCATTGCCGATGCTCCATGTGCAGGGGACTCTATTCGGCGAGAAGGTAAATGACACAATTAATGACATGAAGGACCGATGCAACACCTTACAGACACTAGCGGAAGAGAGGCTGGAACGGAAACTACCCTCCTCCTCCAACCACAATAACCATTAAAAAGCCTCCTCGAAACACAATAATTACAACTCCTACCGCAAGTGGCAAGCCCCTCGCTATAAGCAGCAATATCACAACTCTTACTCCTCCAAACCTCGCCAGCGGGAAAGAAAACAACAAAAACTTCCAACTTCCAATGCGGGGAAAACTAATCCCCCTTTTTGACAGGAGCTCCCCAGCCAACCTCCCCTCCGGGGGTTGGCTGACAACCTTCTTTCGTGCATGGGAAACTATCACTACCAACAAATGGGTCTTGAGGATCATCAAGGAGGGGTACAGTATAAGGTTCTCTTGTTCCCCCTTACAGCGCAAACCGCCCTGTAACACTATTCCATCAGGTCACTCATCGCCCTCACCTCAGAAGTACACTTGTTGCTGGCTGCGAGAGCTATAGAACTGGTACCCATCAACGAGACCAACTCTGGCTTCTACTCCAGAGTCTTCCTCATAGCCAAGAAATTAGGGGGAGTGTGCCCCATCCTCAACCTCTGCAAGCTCACCAAATTCATCACAAAAGAGAAATTCAGAATGTATTCCCTGGGCACCATCCTTCCACTCTTGCAACCAGGAGAGTGGCTTGCCTCTTTAGATCTACACGATGCCTACACTCACGTCCTGATACATGTGGCTCATCGTAAATATCTCCGCTTCGAAATACAGAACAACCACTATCAGTACAGAGTTCTCCCTTTTGGGCTATCCCTGGCATCCTGGGTCTTCACCAAATGCACTGTGGTAGCAGCTGCACACCTGTGAAAACAGGACATTTGTGTGTTTCCATACCTGGATGACTGGCTGATCTCTGGTCGATCACCACATGAGACACTCTCCGCGGTCAAGAGCACAATCAACCTTCTGTCATCCCTGGGATTTTGAGTGAACCTCCAAAAATCCAAACTATGCCCAACGCAACGCCTGGAGTTCATGGAGCTCTGATAGACACTGTTCGGGAAAAAGCATTCCTCCCGACTCACCGGAAGGAGACTATCACCAACCTTGCCATCTCTGTGACTCAGCAGACATCTGCTCGACACATACTTCAACTGCTGTGACACATGGCAGCATCAACACAGGTTCTACCCCTTGCAAGATTACGCATGCGACACCTACAGTGGCACCTATGGTCCCACTGGCACCAGCATACTCAACCTCTCTCATCTCACATCCCCATGAACACAACAGCAAAGCGTTCCCTGAACTAGTGGACACATGCTGAGAACCTGGCGACGGGCCGCCCGCTACAACAACAACCCCACCAGCTGACCATCACATCAGACACCCGCTGGTGGGCTGGGGAGCCCATTGTCTACAACTCCGTACACAAGGAGCCTGGACCAAGAAAGAGCACTCCCTACACATCAACCTACTGGAGCTCAGAGCGCTATTCCATGCCCTCAAAGCCTTCCAGGACCTCATTCAAGGGAAAAAACGGTCCTGCTCCAGACAGACAACCAGGTAGCCATGTTCTATGTCAACAAGCAGGGAGGAACAGGTTCACGCTACCTCTGCAAAGAAGCCCTCAAACTATGGACCTTTGCCCTTTCCAGGCACTGCCTTCCCCGGGCTTCTTACCTGCCAGGAACGATGAA
This sequence comes from Ichthyophis bannanicus, assembly GCA_033557465.1. Lineage (NCBI taxonomy): Eukaryota > Metazoa > Chordata > Amphibia > Gymnophiona > Ichthyophiidae > Ichthyophis > Ichthyophis bannanicus. The sequence continues at coordinate 739,850,481 of CM066033.1, forward strand.
CGATCTGGCAGACAGACTCAGTCGACAGATGAACCCGCACAAATAGTCTCTCAACCCTCGCATTCCAGCCTCCCTCTTTCAGAGATGGGGATGTCCGCAGATCGATCTCTTTGCTTCCGAGGACAACGAGAAATGTTACCTCTTCTGCTCAAAATGTCCATCCAGCCACACAGCATCGCCTCAGATGCATTTGACGTATCATGGGGGGGGGGGGGGTCTCTGGTATACGTCAACCCCCCCCTCCCCTCTCGATGACCATACAGCACATCATTTTGGACAAAGCACAGGCCATTCTGAGTGTTCCATACTGGCCGCGCCAGGTATGGTTCCCATATCTACGCCGCCTTGCGCTGGAACCTCTGCTGAAACTACCTCTGATCCCAGACCTTTTCAAGTCAGAGAAAGGGAACTGCCTTCATCCCAACCTAAGGATCCTGGTCTTACAGCCTGGAAATTGAAAGGATGACATTAGCCCCCTTCAACCTTCCCAAAGAAGTTCAACAGGTGGTGCTTGAGGCGCGACGCCAGGCGACGTGCAAGTCTTATGGGCTAAAATGGAAACATGTCAGCCTCTGGTGCTTGCAAAGTCACCTTAATCATTTCTTGTGCCCATTGCCAGTAGTACTCCAGTACTTCACCTTGTTTCACAGCGGCCTGAAAGTGACGTCCATTCGTGTTCATCTTTCAGTGATAGCAGCTTTTCACGATCAGGATAGAGGCAACACCATTGCGCAGTATCCGTTAGTCGCCAGATTCATGAGAGGGCTGACTAACTTATGGCCCCCAATCCGAGATCCCGTACCCCACTGGGACCTCAACATTGTCCTCTACAAACTAATGCAACCTCCCTTCGAACTCCTGCTCTCGACAGAGTTGAAGTACACCACGTGGAAAACTTTGTTCTTAAATAGCCATCACTTCAGCAAGAAGGATCAGTGAACTACAAGCCCTGGTGTCACACCCCCCTTACACCCTTCTCACCAGGGACTTGGCTACCCTAAGGACACATCCCAAATTCTTGCCCAAAGTACCTTCTGCCTTCCACGTCAACCAGGCGATTGAGCTTCCCTGCTTCCATCCTGAGCCCCACTCTTCTGCCGAGGAGCAACGGCTACACACCCTGGACTGCATCAGGGCACTACGCACCTACCTCCTCCGGACCAACGATCTACGGAAGGGAACACAACTATTTGTCTCCTATGACCCCAACAAACCAGGTCGGCTGGTTGGTAAAAGAACCATATGGATCTTGTGATAAGGAAGCTTATCATAGCTCAGGTAGGAGCTATAGAAAAGATGATGTGACTCTGAACAAGCAACCTGTCAGTTCTGGTAGAAGTAAGAAAACAGAGTTTTCACATAAAAGACTACCAGTCCCAGAATGCACCAGGTTTCCAGCAGCCATGAGAGGGGCTGAAGTGAGAAAACATGTGTGCAATCAAGAGAGCTATGAGGTAATCCCTAAGCACTCATCTCAAAGGGCAAGACCTGATTCAACACAGCTGCGCTGTGTTGGGGAGGAGCACACATTAGAACAGAATAAGAATAGAGCTTATTCTACAGATAACAGCTTCAGCAACAGCTACAGAGATAGACACAGCAACAGCTTCAAGCTCAAGCACCAATATCATCTTGAGAAGCAGAGGCCAAGCCAAGCGGATAGAGAGAGAAGGAAACTCTCTGGAAGGAAGAGAAGAAAGGCCATTGGAAGGTCTGGGAGAGTCCAAGGCAGTACCCATACTGGGAGGTATTCCAAATGCCAGCAGAGTCCATTGGACTGGAGTCAGCCAGAGGAATGGAATGGCAGAGATAGGAATCACCAGTGGCTACCTGGAAGAGAGAAGACTGCACGTGGAAGGGACTTTCAGACCAAGGCCAGAAGGTATGTGAGAGGAGATCCAGTGTCCAGGGATCAAGATTGGAAGGCTGGACATCAGAATTGGATTACATACTGGCCAGGCTATACAGAGAGGAATTATGATAGCAGGAGAGGCTCAGGTATGAACACTGATCCAGACCCTATCTATAATAGTGAATGGCAGCAAGGGAATAAGCATTCTCATGATAGTGCCTTATGGAAAGACTCGTCTGTGCCAATGTATGATAGTGACCCTATGCTGATTGATGAAGGGGGAGATACAGCAGATGAAACTATTGATTACATGGACTGTTCTTTATCCAAGTGCTATTGCTAGCTTTCTGTGAGCAAACACATCAGCCATCACAAAGAAACCTAACTTTGTTCTTTATTCCACTGCAAACAGCTCCTAAAAGCAGGATTTTTAGTTCACACAGTAGCAGCCAGCCAGCTAAAGGGTTTCAGCTGGACAATTGATAGTAATTAAAGCTGCACCTGATTGTGTGTGTGAGCAAGGGAGAATCACTGCTGGATCTGAGTGGAAAATAAGCAGAAGTTAACCTAACCAGCAAAGTTTATTTATTTCTTTGTGCCTTTTCATTTGGTAATTATTTGCTAAGAAAACATTAGCTAATTGCCTGATAAGCTGAAGGTGGTTTTCTGATTTGCTTTGTGTCTTTATGTTATCCATTTAAACACTGCAAGCAAGTAACCTCAATTATATTGCTACCAAGCATACTTGTGCTGGGTGAATTAAACCCCATCAATAAAAGAAGTATTTTATTGGCTTTACCACTGGTTACACAACTCAATTATTGTCTTCAGCTGTGTTTGGAGTGAAAGAACTACATTACCCACAATACCTTGCAAGAATCATATGAATATATGCATCGTCAAGATTGTGTAAGTTCTCACCCTAGGCAGCCGTCTGACAATCTCCACATGCGTTGTGTTCTGCCTCCAACAAGCAGGATCACAGGAATCACCTAGGATTCGTGCACACCAACTCAGGGCACTGGCAGCCACTGTTCCCTCTAAGCTGTGCGCGCGCACACACCTCGCCAAGTGAGCGCACATACTTTACAACAGAGCGCACAAAAATTACGGTTCTGATTCTGATAGAAAACACAGACGTCTTAACATTTAAAAGTTGTTGTGTATTTACAGTTTTCACAAGTTCTACAATATTTTCTAGTGCAATCAATGTGGTGTACATACTGTATTCTGACGTATAGTCAAATTTTAAAGTATATAACTCCGAGTGTCGTTATGTGGCGCACAAAAATTTAACCTTCCTTCAAAAGCTGCACAGCTGATATTTTATGCGCACACAGCCTACAGAAAATTAGAGGGAACATTGCTGGCAGCCTCCATCGCCAACCTTTGCAACATACCCACAGTGGACATCTGCAAGGCCGCAACCTGATCTTCACTGCACACTTTTCAAAAACATTACTGTCTCGATAAGATAGTCGGCTGCGACTCTGCCTTTGGTCTGGCAATCCTAACCACCGCGGAACTCCCTCAGCCACAGAGCCCCTCAGAGACCATCTGCCCGCTCTACCCTCCTCCATGGCAGAACTGGGCTCTGTTCTACAGCTTGCACTGCCTGCTTCACCACACTGACTGAACTGTTCACCTGCACTATGTTTGACTTTACTGTTTGCACTGACACTGTTTGCACAACACTGTTGTATGTTGTACTCTTGCACTGTAGGTGAGTCGGGAGGAATGATTTTGCCCGAACAGTGTCTATCAGAGCTCTAATGTACTCTTTACATTGGCACTGCGCCATCACTTATCTGTAATTGCTTATCCCTACACTGTCATGGTTGCTTAATGGTTGTTCCTTTTACCATGACTCCATTGTTGCACTAGTGTCCGTCTTCACGGACTAAGTCTGGACAGGTAACTTAATAAAATTCAAATCAACCTCAACAGGGCCACCCCTTCCACAGCATTTCACAGCTCGGGAGGCACCAGGTGTGGCTGACTCATCCTGCTTGTCCTAGGAGAAAGCGAGGTTACTTACCTGTAATGGAAGTTCCACACCATCCCACTCTCCTCCCCTATCAAGGGTCGGTCCTTTGGCCTATCTCAGTCCCGCGCCCTAGCAGAAGAACCACAGCTAGTGACATACTGGCCAGCTAGGGGTGGGACCGTGGGTAGGGCTAGTTGGCTCACCTTGCTATACTGATCCTGGTAATATTTAAAGCTATTCTTTCTGGTAAAACAATGCTTTAGCCATACAACCATCCTGCCCTGTGGGATGGTAAACCTATGAGCATAAGCTTAAGTGCCTTTTGAAAAGGTGTTCCCAGGCCAAGAGCAGGTTTAGGGAGGAGTTTGCATTTATGCACATACTTCTGAATTCAAAAATCTTATCTGCAAATTTTAGTAAGTGTTCACAAGTAATTTTTCCTGGGATAATTTTAAGTCTTTCACTGAAAATTCTGCCAAGTCCAGGGAGTGAAAACTAGAAGCAGTTAAAGAATTACCCCCTTAATATACTGGGTGGCAAGAGGCAGAAAGATCTCAGAAAAAGCAATTTGAAAGCATGTGCTTATCTTACCAGTTAAAAACCAGAGGCAAGTCTGAGAGCAGTTTATTACCAGGCACCTATGAGACAACTGTCGACTGCAACAACCTGAATGTTGAGCCGTTTTTGTTCCCTCTCTTCCTCTCGATCCATTTGTACATTTCTGTTCCCTGCAGTGGGTTTGATATTGAAATATTTTAAGCCCAATCTGAGTAGTAAGTTCTATCACATCAAAATTATAACAATACAGTACCCTGCAATGTTATTAAACTGGTCTTCCTACCCCCACCCCTCCAATTTCAGCCGCTCAAGACCCTGATCTTTAGCATGCATGAGGGTGATAACGTTTCTTATCTTTTGAAAGCCGGCTAGCAGCATTTCAGAGTGCTGCTGAACATCAAGGGGCGGGGACGCTTTCATTTTCCACTGAAATGCAGAAACGGAAACATTGCCTTTTCAGTGCATTAGGAACTATGTAACGGGTGCTGTGTTTCTGAGACGGAGACATACACTGAGCAGCTCACAGATCCAAGCTACAGATACTGCGTGTACAGCCAGAGGCCTGACTGAAAAATGAGAAGCGTGGGGTAGCCCCTGCCCAGAGAATCTCTCCGCCCTGTTGATTAGCCACCCCACTATCCTGACCTGAAGTCACTCTACTCAAGTATTCCAAGCCATGGCACTGCTTATAGTGAGGCAGCCATGAGGTCTGGCTGTAGGTAGCCCTTCCCCCAAGCCATGAGGTAATCGGCCTGCTAAGAGAAGGCATTGAGATTTCAGTAGACACCCTTCCCCCACTCCAGGTCTGAGCACAATAGCCCCTAGCCCAGAAATCAGCAGACCTGAGCATACCGGTTTGGACAGGTCACCCAGGTACCTTCCCCAGGGGCTGCTGATTGGTGGGCAGGAAATACCTGTGGCAAATGGGATTGTAGAATGAGTTTAAAACTGTACTGTATATAAGGCATTGTAGGCCGTCCCTCGGGGTTCAGACCCTTGTGGAGGTTGCTGGTATCTCTGTCTGATCCTGTGTGCACATTAAAGATCCTGATTGCATTCCAGCCTGTCTGTGAGTCTTCCTTCTGTGGATGAGTGATAGAATAAGAGCTTGTCTTTTTGTTTCCTGCCACATTTTTGGTGCATTGGCCAGGAAACATTAAAAGAAAAGCCTCTCTCATCACACCCACGGTGGGAAGACTTCTGCTTTTGCAGCGTCTGGGCCTCCACCAGTCAGGGACCGGCCTCCCCAGGTGATTAACGGTCCTTGGCGCCCCCGGGCCACTTTGTGCTCGGAAGGACACCTTGATTTGTCTGGACAGTCGGTCCCTGCGGTTGAATCCCCGATTGAAAAACCAGCTGGATAGACTGGCATCCAAACTTCCTGTCTGATCAGAGTTCTGGTGAGTACTGCTACCTTACTGTTTGGGGCTAGTTCTGTACTCTATCTGTGAGTCCTGGTAATTTCTGGGAACCTGTAGCAGTCTGATCAACTGCACGAGCAGTCCTATTAGGGGCCTTAGTGGCCCTGAAGCCATTGCTCGTCCTGTATCTGAATACCGGTAAAAATATCTGAACTGCAGTAATCTGAGAAGAAAAAAAAAGTAACCAAACTATAGCACTTGATAAGCTCTCTAATGTGCTCATGTGCTCCTATAGTGTTGGGGGCTTTTTGTGTTGCTGGGGGTCTCCTTTTGTGTTGCTGGGGGTTTCTTTTGTGTTGCCATGTGCTCCTATAGTGTTGGGGGCTTTTTGTGTTGCTGGGGGGTCTCCTTTTGTGTTGCTGGGGGTTTCTTTTGTGTTGCCATGTGCTCCTGTGGCTCCATCTGGTGGACATTGGAGGAGTGGCTAGCTGTGTTTCTCGTTGCTATTATAAAAGTTAAATCCTATGCTAGTGTGTGTAATGTGTATTTGTAATGTATTCGCTGCTGAGACGTTTCTGTTTTCCCTTTTTCTTTTTCCCTTTGTGGTCCTGTGTGTTTTGTGCAACCAAACTCTGCCTGTTGCCTGGATTATATTGTATATTGTATTCCCAGAAGTGGGATTGGAAAATTTACACTGAACATTGCATTCCTAGAATTGGGATTACAAGATTTGCACTGTAAATTGTGATTTTGCAAATTGTGATTAGAGCATGGGGTCCGGAGGCTAAATTGTGGTGGAGTATCCGGACCAGCTTCCCTATATAGATTCATGGCTGGCCCATATAGTAAATGTGCTGTTATGTAAAAACCTTTAGTGTCTCTGTGTTTAGTTGTGACATTAGGGAAAGAAAGTTTTTGTCCAGACATTAGGTCTTTATATTTTAGGATTGATTTTGATACTCTATCAGTAAAAGGTGAAGTTATTAACAAATCGCCCCTGTGTCCCCAAACAGTGAAAAACACCAGGTCTACTGATTGCAGGGAAAGGGACAGTTTAGAAAGGGGTTGGGGTTTGCTGTGTGTGGACTGTAGTACTGGTATAGCATTAAAGGAAGACAATTGCTTTGTTTGATGCATATCCAGTTTCATTGCTATGTTTCATGCATGATCAGTGGTCAGGGAACCAGGTGTTTTGGTCACACCTCTCAGCAGTGAGTGGGGGGTGATTGAAACTGCTGAAATAGTTTGCATAGCTATAGAAAGATACTGGGAGGAGTTCCTTCTTCTAGCAGATGAATGGAGGCCCATTAGAGAGGACAAAAGAAAAAAAATCACCTAGGAGTCTTTTCTCCTAGAGGACAAAGAACCCCAATTCACCTAGCCACACCTAGCCTGCAAACAATCCTCTTGTCATCAATTTTAATTGTAGAGTATTCAGCTTCTAGAACCATGAGGTGCCTCCTTTGAGCATCCTCAAATGTCTGCTGGAAGCAAACAAAGGCTGAAGAAAATCCTTATAAGATTATGAAGAAATGAAGATTTTTTTACTTGTCTTTTTAAAGCCTGAATTTTATCTCTGGTACATATATTTGGTTTTGACTGCACATACAAAATTAAACAAGTAATACTTCTGCATGATATGACATTTTATTCTGCAGACAGTAAATGCTGTTTTGGTGATTGCATTCTTTCTGCTTAGTACATTAAACTGCCTTGATCAACTGTATTCATTTTTCTGATACTACAATGATACCTTAAAATGATTTTAGTACCAAATATACTGATAGCAGTACTTTAACTCATGATTTCTGATGAGAACATCTGGATTAGTTCTAGTATGCACTGTAGCTTGTTCTGATGTTCAGGTATGTTTTGGTTCAGGGTGAATACACTGATCATTGGCAATTTCAAAATAGAAAGATAAAATGCAGAATTAGCACTGCTGAAAGGCATATACTGTGCAGTACACCGTTCACACTAATTCACACTTGAAGTTAATAATGCACTGATAATGCTGCCCCACTCCTCGTGTGCACTGCCCTTTAGTACTGATTCACACAGATCCATACAGTGCACACTGCACAAATAATGCTGGTGTGTATAATAATCTCCATCATCCCTTGGCTTCGGTATGAAGTTAATTTCTGTCATAGTATGTACACAACTAACCCATTTAGGAACATTGCATGCTGAGTCACCCCTGGAGTGTGCACAATTTTGGTAACATTGAACAGTTGTTGATTTACTAACTGAGTTCAACCTAGGGATAAAAAAACCAAACAAACTGCTTTTCAGCTCGCAATGCAATGATGTAGGGGATCCCAATATGTCTGATGTCACATTCTTCCAGAGCATGAGAAATTCAGTATTTCAGCCGCATTGTCAGTCATATATTTAAGGTTTAGTCCAATACTGCCTGAGGCTGCCCTGGTGAACCCACAGGATATCCACAATTAATATGAATTTGTATATAATGGGTCAGCAATGTATGCTGACATATCATGCATTTTCATTCTGGATGACTTGAAAACTTGACTGGCTTGGGGTCACTGGGACAGCTTCATAAAGCCTGCCTGAACTATCATGGGAATCAGCAAATATTTATGTATCAATTCCCAAAAACACTAGGTACTTATGATTAGAGAACATCCATGATTTTTGAAGCTTTTATATTTTTAAAGCCAAAGATTGATTTGTTGATTAATTGATTGATTTGTTGATTAACTTTATTTAAAAGCCTCATGTCCATTAGCATACTGGAAGTGAACAATTTATAAAAAATTGGTATAATTCAAAAAAAGGACTTAGGTATATAGTTGGTGGAATGATGCAAGTGATAAAAAGTATGGTGAGGGATGAAGTGGGATATTAAGAGGAAGGACTCTGATAGACAGTAAACTGATGAAGGTAATTCAATGATGTGAAGTGATGTATCTGGCTAATGAATATGTAAACAAAAAATGATGAGCACTTTATTCAACTATGCCATCTCCAGAATATTCAATTTAGGAATTCATCTAGGCCCCAACACATACTCAATAATTGGAAATGGACACCTGGAGACAGGCTAGGTGCACCCTGATGGGTTTTGGAGGACCTACACTGGCCATGCAGTACTTCCAGATCCTTTTTTGCCTCCTTTTTTGCCTCTGCATGTCCTGGCCAGGCATGCATGGGCAAAGGGGGAGCATGTAAAGGTCAGTCAAGGGCATAATGGAATGTTCACTACCAGCAAGTGAATCTCCAGTGACAGATAAACAAGAAGTTAATCAAACTGCCAGAAAAAAAATTGACACCATACGAGATAGTTACTGGAAGACCATTGAAAGTTTAAACAGCAATATTTGTAGGATGTGATCTTGGTAAATGTGAAGGAAGTTAAGTTTATCTCATTGTGAAATCTAATCTAGCATATTTAGTCTTTTCATTCAATATTGGTGCTGCTTTTCTGAATGAGGCCTGGAACCATGTCACCAATGGCAATCCAAAGAGTCCAGCAGAGAAATTGGCCAGAGTCCAGATGGAACAGACCATCCCGAGAACTCAGAGCTGCCCACCGCTGAGATGTGTGAAGGAGTCCCTATCTGGATCAGTGTGTAACATCGAAAACGGGCCAGGGTGTCTGCCTATGAGAATGAGAGGTTCAAATTTTGAGAGAGACAGAACTTGAACTTCAGAGAAAGGTGAAGCACACTGCGAGGTCCTGGAGAACTGCTGGGAGGCAGGAAAAAGAACTGTTGGACTGACTGGGGGGGGTTTTGGGGGCTTCTGTGAACGATTGTATTGTTATCCTTTTAATATTGTTTTCTTAGAAAGTAACGGAAATCTACAAGCCATTTCGGCTTCAGCAACTGCAATACCCACACCAGCTCAAGATTTTGCTGTACTATTCTCAGAGCTTTCTTTATCACATTATTAAGCACTGCTGCTTTTGACATACTTTCATGTTATGTGTTTTCAATATTATTGACCAGCTGCAAGAAAATGATATTACAATGTATGTTGTCTATAGGGAACAGTACCAGAAGCTGCTTTTCTGATGACTCCTATCTGTCTCAATATCTGTCTCAAATGGTTGCTTGTCCATTGCCCGTAGTGGGATTACCTTTCCCCCATAAACAAGAAAAAAAAAAAAGAAAAATTGGGACTGAAGGGAAATTGGCTGATAGGTATGTCTAGTATGGCTGCATCCTTGCCTGAGGCTGTAATACATTATGATGGCACGGAAAAAGCATGTGGGCTAACAAAATGAGTACCCAGAGCCCAGCACAACAAGAGTAAAGCCAGGGGGAACCATACTCTGAACAGAAGTGCACAGAGAATGGACCTAGCTAAGAAACAGGTCAGGCCTGAAAGTGCACAGAAAATGGACCCAGCACAAGAAAAGACATGCCAGGCCTGAACAGGTTAAACAGGCCTAACAAAGCTGGTGATACAAAGTACTCATATGCCCTGAAGATTACAGTGCCAGTGATTAATGAAGCAAAGGGAATGGCAGGGTGCAGCCAGAATGACTCAACACTAGCAAGAATAAAAAGCCATTAATATGCTGATAAGGGTGGATCCCAGGGAAAGAGCCTTTGCCCCAAAGGAAAGAAGCCTCTGCAGACTTTTTGCACACGGCCCTCCTTTGTCCCAAAGGGAAGAGGCCTCTGCAGGCCCTGCAACCTTTTACAGTCAGAACAGCAACTTTTGCACATGGAACGAAAACGTTGTGCAGGAGTTGCTATAGAGGGTATAGGGTATGTGTTTTAAACTCACTGATGCAAGTGTTTCCATTGAACACCCTATCCAAGACCTAAGTGATCTAGTTACCTGTCCATGGGTCCTGGGTGGTTTATGAAGTGGTTCAGTTGGCCAGGGGGACTAAAAATCCCAGTGGTAGGGGTTCCTTTCATTTACTGCTATGTGCCATTCTGCCATGTTATATCCCTATTCTTTACTGCTTCTTGACCACCACCCTTGATACCCTGGTAGAACGCAAGGTGGTTACCACTGTCATGGCCCTGTCCCAAATACAGCCCTCAACCGCTTCTAGCGGTTGAGGTCCTACTTAAAAAGGGGGGAATGAGGCAGCCATGAGGTCTGGCTGTAGGTAGCCCTTCCCCCAAGCCATGAGGTAATCGGCCTGCTAAGAGAAAGCATTGAGATTTCAGTAGACACCCTTCCCCCACTCCAGGTCTGAGCACAATAGCCCCTAGCCCAGAAATCAGCAGACCTGAGCATACCGGTTTGGACAGGTCACCCAGGTACCTTCCCCAGGGGCTGCTGATTGGTGGGCAGGAAATACCTGTGGCAAATGGGATTGTAGAATGAGTTTAAAACTGTACTGTATATAAGGCATTGTAGGCCGTCCCTCGGGGTTCAGACCCTTGTGGAGGTTGCTGGTATCTCTGTCTGATCCTGTGTGCACATTAAAGATCCTGATTGCATTCCAGCCTGTCTGTGAGTCTTCCTTCTGTGGATGAGTGATAGAATAAGAGCTTGTCTTTTTGTTTCCTGCCACAATAGTTCTCCTCAAGCTGGGCGTCGGCATCTTGGCACTGCCGATCTATGTGCTGAATTTCCTGGGACTCTGGGAACCCATCTCTAAGAGACTCTTCCCCTGCATTATGAGCATAATTGCCAGAGATTACAACGAGAAAATGCAGCAGCACAAGAAGGATCTGTTCAGTAATCTGGGGGACTTTGTGGGTTCTTCGGGCGAGCTCACCCTGCTGGAAATTGGCTGCGGCACCAGCACTAATTTTCAGCATTACCCACGGGGCTGTAAATTAATCTGTGCGGACCCCAACCCTCATTTCCAGAAGTACCTGAACAAGAGCCTGAAGGAGAATGAGCATGTGCAGTGCGAACGCTTTCTGGTGGCCTCCGGGGAGGACCTGACCCAGGTGGCCACAGCCTCAGTGGACGTGGTGATCTGTACCCTGGTGCTGTGCTCAGTGAAAAGCATAGAGGCTGTGCTGAGGGAGGTCAAGCGAGTGCTCAGGAAGGTAAGTACTAGGCACCGTCGGTTATTTAATTAAAACTTGCACTGAATGGGGAAAGAAGATAGTCTCTGTTAGTTCTTTTGTGGAAAAAAAAACGGAACTCCGTTTTACTTCTTATACATAAAAATAAAAGTTAGAAAGCAAGGTATGGATAATACTTTCATACGGGACCTATGTAGTACGTTTGTCACTGTCTTTGAAGAGAGAGGCACAGCTGCCAAATAGTACAATTGCTAGTGCACAAGAATGAAAGAGAAAATGGGTGTACAATTCACCATCTTAAAAAAATGGGTAGGATAAGCCAGCTCACCAAATAGAAAAAAAAAACATATATGTAGATCTAAGGTACTATAAACATCCCCACTATTCGTGCTGGTGGCAGCCCCCAACAAACCTCCTCGCTGGTTGTGCTGGGAAGGTAGTCGGGGCTGGGAAGAGGCAGCCTGGGGGCAGAGAGTGGGCCAGCAAAACAGTCAGGGAAGTTATTCCACCTCTGAGGTTGAATAACTTCCCTGGACTTTGTTTTTTTTTAATAGTCAGGGACAGGGTGAGGAAGGGGCTGGGGGGGCCAGGGTTTCTTCCCCGCAGCCTGACCCTGGCCTTAGGAGGCCAGGCTGTGGGGGAAAAACCCTTAATTGCTGGAGGCCAGCATCACTGCATTTAAATGGAGCCGCAGTGCCATGACAACAGGAAGCCATGGCACCACGGCTCCATTTAAATGCCTGACTGAGCTATCCGGGCAGTGCCTGTACGTGCAGGTCGGGACTTAATTGCAGTCCCAGCATGCACGTACAGACCTGATCGCAATTCTGATCCCCTTTGTACATCTGGCTCAGACCGGAAGTACAAAGGGGATAGTCAGGAGGGACAGAATCAGGACCTATGACGTTTTTCTCTCTTCCCCAGCCTCACACACTCCACCCATTTTTCCCCATACATCACAAATTGCACCCACCCAGGGGCGGCCCAAGGGCGGAGCGGGGCCATGTGTGGAGGCTCATTGCAGGGCCTCATTTGCATAAGAAGTCTCATTTGCATAAACATTAGCATAATGTTAACATACCTCTTAATGAGTGTCTGGATAAAGAAAGACTACCAGATTTCTACATTAGAGGGAGGAGCGGCCTAGTGGTTGGGGCAAGGTACCTCAGGCCGGAAGGACTGGGGTTTCTGGTCCCACAGGTGTACCTTGTGGTCATGGGTAAGCCACTTAACCCTCCATTGCCCATGTTCCCTGTAAAATAATTATCTCCAAGTTATAATGCCCTGTTCAATGTAATTTCAGTTTCTTCAATGTAAACCGCCTTGATATCATGAAAGGCAGTATATAAGAAATGTTAAATAAACTAAAAATATATAAATTACTATACTTCAGTGCCAACCACCAGGCACATTAGGAAGTACTATAACACTGACCATTTAGAACCCATAGCAAACCAGCCGTATCATAACAGCACTACCAGGACTCACAAAGCACCAAATCCTACCTATTAAAAAGGCAACACTGCAAATATTAAATCAATACATCTCCTACTGGGGAAAGAGAACAAGTGGCACTGTCAAACAGAAACTACAAGAATAGAATACCTCAGCTCGGTTACACATGCAGATCATAGACCGTCAACAAACAAAGAACAAGGAATCACAATTTAGAAATCGGAAGACAATAATTAAATTGGGAACCCCTAAAGCCAAACTTGGAATGTACAACAACACTATAAATTAATTTCCTTTTTGTACTAAACAAAAATGCAAAGACGTTAGTGATACACATTTTCCAGAGTGGACATATTCCAGTTAATAAATTCAAAATAAAAAGTATTTTCTACCTTTTGTTATTTGGGCATTTTATATTGCAATTGCTCCAGTCACTTTCTTCTGGTCTCTTCTTTCTTCTGTTAATTCTCCATTGTCTGCTGTCCATTTGTCCTTTCTTCTCTCTTCTAGATTTTTTCCATTCTATCTTCTACATCTGTTTTAACATACTGATCTTTCCCCTTTTGTTCTTTCCCCAATTTCTTTTTTATTCCTTTATCATCCACTCAAATTTCACCCTTCCATCTTCAATCCCCACTTACTCTGCCAATACCCAGCAACTTGTAGATTTTTCTTCCCTCCCACACAAAATATCTTTTCCCCCTCCATCCTCACTCCCCCAGCCCCATCCCCTTCTAGTCCTCCCCCAAAATCAGCTCCCTTCTAGTTCCAGCCCCACTCAGCATCCATTCCCTTCTAATTGCATTCCCCCCCTCCGCATCAGTCCATTTCCAGTCCTATTCCACCCCGCATCAGCCCATTTCCAGTCCAAGCTCCCCCCATCAGCTCATTTACAATCCTAGGCCCCCCATCAGCCATTTGCAATACTAGCCCCCCCCCATAAACCAATTCCAAACCTATTCCAGTGAGCTAATGGGGGGGCTTGGACTGGAAATTCGGCCGAGTGTGGGGGAGCTTCAGCCCATTTCAAGTCCAAGCTCCCCCACACTCAGTCCATTTCCAGTCCAAACCCCCCCATCAGCTCATTTCCAGTCAGAGCCCTCCCCCAATTAACTCATTTTGAGTCCAAGCTGCCCCTATCAGCCATTTCTAAAAGTAGCTCCCCCCCCCCCATCGGACATTTCCAATCCTGTTCCAGAACCACATCAGTCCATTTCCAATCCTACCCCACCAAAAGCCCATATGCTATCCTAGTCCTCCCCATCAGCCCATTTCCATTCCTAGCCCCCCTCAGCCCATTTCCATTCCTAGCCCCCCCTCAGCCCATTTCCAGTCCTAGCCTCCCTCCCCCCACTCAGCCCATTTCCATTCCTAGCCCCCCCAGCCCATTTCCAACCCTAGCCTCCCCCCTCAGCCCATTTACAATTATAGCCTCCCCAGCCAGTTTCCAATTTTAGACCCCTCCACTCAGCCCAAGCCCACCTCCCCGAAGAACCCCGCGGCAGACTTAGCGGCTCCAGAAAGGCTCAGCACAGCTCATTACAGCCACCGAAGTGAAGAGCGTTGTTCCCTTCACTTCGGCAGCTGTATTGTAAGGAAGATCGCAGGCGCGCTGAGAGCTGGGACACAGGAAGTGTCCTTTGACCTCCGGCGTACCTGCGATCTACATTACAATACAGCAGCCGAAGTGAAGGGAACGATGCTCTTCACTTCGGCAGCTGTAACGAGCTGTGCTGAGCTTTAGCGGCACCTGGCAGGGAGGTGAGCAGTGTGCAGCATGTTGTTGGTGCGGGGGCCTGTGCCAACAACATTCTTGCTCAATGGACGGGCCGGCCCTGCACCCACCCACCCACCCCCGAAACCTCATGGCTGCTTAAGTGCAGCAACATTGGCCCAATGGTGATAGCTGCGGATAGTTATTGTGGGGATTCATTGAGCTGGCACGTGTTTACGCCCCCCCCCCCCCCCACTGGTAATGGCAGCAGCCAGTTAATTGATTCAGTGAGTTCTTCAATTAACTGGCTGCTGCCATTACCAGTGGGTCCACCACTGCCAGTCGGCCATACTTCATAAATCAGGTGGTCCAGGAAGGTATTATAGCAAAAGTCATGATATCAAGGGAAAAGGAAGAATAGACGCCAAAGAGAGGGAAAGTTAGAATCATGAGTCCAGGATCCTCCAGCCTCTCTGCCTTTACAAAGGTTCAGTTGCCCACACCTTGTTTGCTGACCTTGTGTGTTTCCAGTGATCTGACAGAGTGACCAGATTACTTCCTACACTGCCCTTAAAACAACATTAAAGCTCCAAACTCTGGCCCTCGGATGAATTTCATCTGGTTTATTGTGCTGCTTATTAAGTTGCAGAGCTTCAGCCAGAGGAGGCAGTAATATTAGGGACAGTGTGATCCAGCTGATCTCACCCAGCCTACTTCAAGAAGCCTTGTACTTGCTGACTTGGGAAGAGATGTGGCACAACCCCAGAAACGGATCCAAATACACTGTACTAGCTTGGCACAGGACGTGCTGTTCTAAAAGAAGACATTTAAAATGGGCCCAAGGAGAGATGGTGTGCCTGACTGGTGCCACACCTTAGCACTGCCTGCAGTTTTTCTGGCCTGCAAGAGCTGCTGGAGGAAGAAAAGAGGCTGAAAGCAAGGTTAGTTGGGATAGCTAATGGAGGGAGGGAGAGAGGAAGTCGGAGGGAAAGAAAGTGAAAAGAATGTACAAAAGGAGAGCATCAAGTTTGGGGTGCGCTGGGTCTGAGACCCCTCTGGCTTGGGTTTGTTGTCCAGCTTCAGAAATAGGTAAAAAATGGTTCCTCCAGATTTTGGTAATACTAGCCTAAATTGAATTTGCAGAGGATCTGGCTTTTACCTACTTTGCGGCGGAGTTTTAAATATACCCCAGAGCCAGGTTTCTATTCAAGCAGTGAAAGTCTTGAAGTTAGATCTAGCAGATCCAGATCCCAAGTCAGATCCCCAGACCTAACTTGATTCTTCCACTGCTGGAATACAATCCTGGCTGGGGCTGCACATTAGCGCCCCCCCCCCGTGATTTTTCTTGCTGTGGATGCATTGACTCTATTTTGTTCCTCCCTCCATTACTGAGAACCATGTTTGTAGAATGTTACATATGTGCCGTACTTGGCAGAATAAATGTTACAATGGAGCTGGTACAAAATACATGACTTTGAAGAAGAGTTGGATGTGAATGTGGGTATACGCGTGTCTAGTGTGATAGAAGGTATCTGTGCTAGTCTATTTGTGTGTGTGTGTCTCTCTCTTCTCTCTCTCAAAGACCCTATCCAACTAGTGCTTAAATGCACAAACTAGTTGTAAATTATTTCAGCCATTTTCTTTGTTCTCATTATTTGTTATGAAGAGATGTTTCCTCTGGTCCCAACACACCTTATTGACATGTAACTGATTTTTTTCGTGCTGATATTATAGAGGCCTGTCTGTCCATGTAGTTGTTGTTAATATGCTAAATAATAACTGCTTTGATGACTGAATGGTCAGCAAATACATGGAGACATTTAGTCTACTTACACTGACATCACCTCTAGAGGTAAACCAGGAGTTGGAGCTTCTGATGGTACAGTTTTCCCAGAAGCTTAGTCAAGCTAACTCGGACTGGCTGAATTGAATTATGGGTTTCTTGAAGGGTACTGTGCAATACTGACAGAAAGTAACACCATAAAAATAAGGGGGTCAGTATTCAGTAGGTGTAGGCAGCTTTTTTTTTAAAAACACCATCCGCCACAGCTAAATAAAAAATAGATATTTTGGCACCAGTATCTGGAGTGGAGGAGTAGCCTAGTGGTTAGAGTAACTGCCTAGTACCCAGAAGATCAAGGGTTCAAGTCCCACTGGCACTCCTTGTGACTTTGGGCAAGTCACTTTACCCTCCATTGCCTTGGAAGAAAAGGCTGGCAATCTACTTCTGGTGATACATTGCCAAGAAAACCCAGAGGTAGCTGGGTTACTATGAGTCAACACTGACTTGATGGCACTAAAAAAAAAATCTGGATAGTGGCCAGCACTGAATATCCACTTATTTGTAATGAGACCTGTCCACTATGGGGTATATTCTGACCTGTGTTTAGTGGGAATATACATCCAGGGCAGATGCACATTCCACGCTCAACAACCAGGCGCTATGCTGGAAAGTGAGCTTCCTGCACATACAGCAGAGATGTGCAGGGAGCTCAGTACAAGGGTGGGAGGGGGCAGACCTAGGGAGGAGCGAGGGCAGGCTGGAGGCATGACCCAGACATACAGGGCCAATTTTGGTGTCAGCCCTGTACATCCAGGGTTGGCCATCTATATGGGAAACATATTCCACCTCAGAGATGGAATCAGTTCCCCCCTCAGGTTTGTGGTGGACAGTGGAGGGCCCAGGAGAGAAGGTGAGTGGGGGCAGGGGGTTCCCTGCCACCCGATTCCTGGCTTTGAAAGGCCCATTTGGGAATTGGGCAGTGGGTAACAAGTCATTTAATGCAGTGCCAGCAATCAGGGGCTCTGGCATGGAGCTGTGGTGCCATGGCGACAGGACGCCACGGCTCCATGGAAGATCCCAGGCTGGCTAGTCGGGGAAGCAGTGAGATGTCCAGTCAAATGGAATCGGGCCACATCCTGCCCGTTCAGGCCGGTTGCACCCAATTCTGATCCTGCAGGGACATATAGTCCCTGTGAGATCAAAATCGATTCTGGACGTCTAGACGGGCTAGACGTGCCCCAATCAAAATTGGCCTCCACCTATATAGCAGTGATTTTCTGTGCCTCTATACAGATAGTTATTCAAATAGCACTTTAGGACAGCTTTTTTTCTATTCTAAGCTATTCATATAGCAGCACTGAAAATCACTGCTATATGGATAAATTCTGTCACTGCTCCAGCATTCTCTGCATAGTGTCAAGGGTATCAGACAGAATATTCAGCGGCGCTCTCCATATAGAGGAGTATTTTAGAAGCTCTATTCTTGAGTTGAACATCTGAAAACAGGCATTTGAGACTGCAAATTATGGAAAGCTGGGTATATAGACATCACTAGTGCGAGAATGTCCATATAGCATGGAGGCATGGTGGAAGCGTGTCTTAGACAGAGTAAGGGAGATGCACTTCCAGGTGCAATTTCAGAATGGCATAAGCACGTCAGGTCCTGGTTAAGATATCCATGCCTATACCTGCTCCTGACCACAAAAAAGATGCTAAAAAGTGCATGTTTCATGGCTGCAATGCTTCTAGGGGCAAGGCCGGCTCAAGGGAGTGTACACCTTGAGCCAACTTTTGCTTTTGTGCGCCCCCCCCCCCACCCCACCCACACACACACACACTTTGGGTCCAGTCTTACAGTGTAAGCTGCATACACAGGGGTGGATGAATGTTTAGCCCACTGGCTAGTTAAATGCCACTCTCCCATTTAACTCAATTTGTGTATTCTGTATCCATATAGATAGCAGCACTGAATGTACAGAGAGTGATGGTGTGTTATTGTATTATTTGTTTAGACTAGGCTTAATAATCTGCAGACCTAAATTAAACCTGAATACTGCAACTATCTGGATAATTTCTGGCCTATCCTCATTCTTCCCCTGAAATACCCCACAACTATACAGATAACTATCCATTCTGCAATTTTAGTGTAAGAGTAGCCTAGTGGTTAGAGCAACAGCCTACTACCTAAAAGATCAGGCTTCGATTCCCACTGGAACACTTGTGACCTTAGGTAAGTCGCTTTACCCTCCACTGTCTTAGAAGAAAGGTCTGGAAATCGAGGGGGGCTGATAAGTCTCTGGCCTTGTAACGAAACAGAAAGCTACGAGCATACCTTCCAGAGGTACCAAATAAAACAAAACTGCAGAGAGATCATTCCAACTTCCAGAAATGAAATGTGCCTGTAGCTTTCTGTTTCATTACAAGGCCAGAGACTTATCAACCCCCCTCGTATACTTTTGATCATACATTGCCAAGAAAACTCAGGGGCTGCTGGTTCACCAGGATCCATCTTGACTGGAGGGCACTTAGAAAAAAAATCTGCCGTTTAAATAGCCTATTATTATCTTCATATTGTTTTGAAAATACATGATTAGGCTCATTATGCATTTGTCTAATTGCCTTTGAATATCAGTCTAATAGGGTATAATTATTCATTCATATGAGACATTTCCAGATCACCAGTAAAACTCTCTCAACAACAGATGCAGAGCAGAAGTTAGGTGTTTCACTTTACAACTCAAAATATAAAAAATCACCATTGACTCTCTCCTCATAACACAAAACCATGCAAATGGACACGCGGCACTAGCATCAAGAACTCAAATTGCACCAACCCTGTCTATGGAAAATCAGCACTGCAGACATTCTAGGACCCTGGTAACCTCTGGTCGGAAAAAGAGAACAAGCTGAACTATTATAGATTCCTAGAGAGAACCTTTCTATTAACAGAATCCCTTATCTTGGATGCATATGGAAGACACAGACCATTGTTTAGTAAAGAATAAGAAACAACAAAATTTGAAACAAATATAGACAAAAATTGAAATGGAAAACCCTAAAAGCAGATGCTGAGTTATGAAATACTGAAGAAAGAAACAGAAATGCATTTCCTCCTATAATGAACTATAAGGCGCCTCCACCTCCAATCCCTCCTCCTCTTTCTGCCCAAACCTAGCTATTTCCATGACAAAATCCATAAGACTACACTCTGATTTCCCCACTAAATCTTCTTCACTCCCTCTTCCTCCTCTTCAATACCAAATTTTCCCCTCAACCTCTATCACTCTTTCAGCCTTTTCTAAGATCTCTGAAGAGGAAACCTCTGTTCTTCTTTCCTCCTCTAAACTCACTACCTGTTCCTCTGATCCCATCCCCACCTGTATCCTTAACTCCATCTTCTCCTTCGTCATCCCTTCCATCTCACAAATTCTCAACTTTTCACTCTCCATTGCAGCTTTCCCTGCAGTCTTCAAGCATACTGTGATCACACCTCTCCTCAAGAAACCTTCACTTGATCCTACTTGCCCTTCTAATTATTTACCCATCTCCCTTCTTCCCTTCATTTCCATACTTCTTGAATGTGCAACTCTCCATCACTGCCTTGAATTTCCCTCTTTTCATGCCCTCCTAGATCCACTTCCGTCTGGTTTTTGTCCCTTTCATTCTACTGAAACAGCTCTTGTCAAAGTCTCTAGTAAAACTTGTTCATGGCTAAGTCCAAGGGTCTTTATTCAGTTCTCATTCTTCTTGACCTTTCTGCTGCTTTTGATACTGTTGACCACCTCCTTTTCAACACTTTGTCCTCTCTTGGTTTTAGGGCTCCGTGCTGTCCTGGTTCTCTCCCATAGCTCTTTCAGTGTTTGTTCTAGTGGATCCTCTTCTACTGCCATCCCTCTCTCGGTTGGTGTACCCAAAGGGTCTGATCTGGGCCCTCTCCTTTTCTCTCTCTATACGCAGTCCCATGGTACCCTCATCTCTTCCCATGGCTTTCAATATCATTTTTATGCTGATGATTCTCAAATCTATCTATCTACACCTGACATTTCTCCTACACTCCAAGCCCGTATCTCTGCCTGCTTATCTGACATTGCTGCCTGGATGTCTCACTGCTGTCTGAAATTGAACCTGGCCAAAACTGAACTACTTATTTTTCCTCCTAAACTCTCCTCCCCCCTTCCTCCTTTTTCTGGCTCTGTTGATAAAACCCTTCTACTTCCCGTTTCCTCAGCCCACAACCTTGGGGTTATCTTTGACTCCTCCCTCTCCTTCTCCACACATATCCATCAGATAGCTAAACCTGTCATTTCTTTCTCTATAACATTAACAAAATTTACCCCTTCCTTTCTGAACATACTATTAAAACTCTTTATCAACTTTTTGGCCACCTCCCATCTCGACTATTGCAACCTCCTCCTCACTGGTCTCCCTCAGAATCATCTCGCTCCTCTTCAGTCCATTCAGAACTCTGCTGCACGGCTAATCTTCCACCAGCCCCAGTACACTTGTATAAAGCGTAGTTACTCACCTGTAACAGGTGTTCTCCAGGAGCAGCAGGAATCAGTCCTCACTTATGGGTGACGTCGGCGCCGACGGAGCCCTCGCGGAGCAATTTTCCCCAGCTTTCAAAGAAAGCCTTTGGGAATTGCAGCGCGCATGCGCGGTCGTCTTCCCGCCCGAAGGTGCCATCTTAGCCAGTCAGATGACATAGCTAAAAAGACAGCATAAAAATTTGCAAAAAGAACATAAGCAGACGATTGCAACTCCAAGGGGAGGAGGGAGGGTAGTGAGGACTGATTCCTGCTGCTCCTGGAGAACACCTGTTACAGGTGAGTAACTACGCTTTCTCCAGGACCAAGCAGGAAGTCAGTCCTCACTTATGGGACTCCCAAGCTCAAGGCTACCGGAGACCCTAAGCACAAAAATGAGCTCCCTCTAGCTCAGCAGCACAGAAGGATAGAATCTTCGCTGAATTATCACCCACCGGTAGCCCACATCCGGGATGGAGGGTAGGAGTTGCTCAGACCTCAAAGAGATTACGGAGGACTGCCTGTCCGAAAGCACTGTCCCTACGGGACTCCCTCTCGAGACAGTAATGGACCGCAAAAGTCTGGCTCGAAGACCAAGTAGCGGCCCGGCAGATGTCTGCCAGCGGAACAGAGCGGAGGTAAGCCACTGACGTAGCCTTTGCCCGAACGCAATGAGCCGTGACTCGACTTTCTAAGGAGAGTCCGGCTGCCCCATAAGCCCAAGAGATACAGTCCGCAACCCAGATGGACAGAGTACGCTTGGAGACCGGGAGCCCCAATTTATTGGGGTCAAAAGACACAAAAAGCTGAGCAGCTTTACGGTGCTCCCGCGTACGGTCAAGGTAGAAGTTCAGAGCCCTTCTACAGTCCAGGGTATGGAGGACCGTTTCAGCTCGGCTGGAGTGTGGTCTGGGAAAGAAGGTTGGAAGTACCACCTCCTGATTGATGTGAAAAGGGGAGACCACTTTAGGCAGAAATTTTGGGTGAGTCCGTAGGACTACCCTATTCTTGTAGAACCTAGTGTAAGGGGGATCAGACACGAGGGCCTGCAATTCACTTACGCGTCTAGCGGAAGTGAGGGCTATCAAGAACAGTGTTTTCCAAGACAGAAAACGGAGAGAACAGGTAGCCATAGGTTCAAAAGGCGGACAGGTGATCCGCTGCAACACCACATTCAGGTCCCAGTCAGGCGCTGGCGGGCGCAGAGGTGGTTTAAGTAGAAGGAGACCTCGGAGAAACCTCGCTACGAGAGGGTCATTGGAGAGAGGTCTGCCGTCCACCGGCACATGATGTGCTGAAAGAGCACTGAGGTGAACTTTGACGGAGTTGGACTTAAGTCCCAGATTAGAGAGGTGCAGCAAGTACTGCAAGATCACCGACACCGGGCAGGAGAAGGGATCCTGAGACTGTTGGGTACACCAGACTGCAAAGCGACGCCATTTAAGGGCGTAGCATTTGCGGGTAGAAGGCCGTCGCGAAGCCAAGACGACCTCCTCCACCTCCGCCGGCAGGAGAAGGGGAGCAAGGACTACCCTCTCAGCAGCCAGGCCATGAGGTTGAGAGACCTGAGGTTGGGGTGCAGGAGGGACCCCTGATCCTGAGTGAGGAGATCCGGTTGTACCCCCAGAGGGATTGGATCCTCCACCGCCAGTTGCAGCAGGAGCGGAAACCACGGCTGCCTGGGCCAGCGAGGGGCCACCAGGATCATGAAGGCTTTGTCTCGGAGAACCTTGAAAAGAGTCCGAGAGACTAGCGGGATGGGAGGGAACGCATACAGAAGGCTCCCTGACCATGAGATCAGAAAGGCGTCCGCCGCAAACCGAAGGGGGTGAGGCAGACGAGAGCAGAAGCGAGGAAGCTGCCGGTTGCGAGGACTGGCAAAGAGATCCATCGTGGGGAGGCCCCACTTGAGGAAGAGCTTCTGAACTACCAAGGGATCCAGACGCCACTCGTGCGGCTGGAGGACCCTGCTGAGTTTGTCCGCAAGGCAATTGTCTCGGCCCGGGAGATAAACGGCCTTGAGGAGAATGCCGTGACTGACGGCCCAAGAGCAGAGCTTCTGAGCCTCCCGGCAGAGGAGAAAGGAGCCCGTGCCCCCCTGTTTGTTCACGTAGAACATGGCAACTTGATTGTCCGTCTGGACAAGGACGGACTGTTGGGAAGTCAGGTGGGAGAAGGCCTTGAGAGCTAGGCGGATCGCCCGGAGCTCCAGGAAGTTGATCTGCTGAGCAGACTCCCACGTGGTCCAGAGGCCCTGAGTACGCGCCTCTTGGCAATGCGCTCCCCAGCCCAGGAGGGATGCATCGGTGGTCAGCACCCGGGTCGGCTGAGGGGACTGGAAGGGCATACCGAATGTCAGGTTCGGCTGCCGGAGCCACCACCGGAGAGACGAGATCAGCGGCTCGGAAACGCGCACTAGGTCTGCGAGGCCGCCCGTGGCCTGTCGCCACTGCCGGCGGAGACACCATTGAGCAGACCGCATATTCAGGCGGGCATTGGGGGTCACATGGACAGTGGAAGCCATATGTCCGAGCAGTCTCAGGAAGCGCCTGGCGGAGACCAGGGGCTGGCTGCGAAAGCGGTCGGCTAGGTCCATGAGCCGCTGAGCCCTGTCGAGCGGTAGATACGCTCGCGCCTGAGGAGTGTGCAGCCTTGCGCCGATGAACTCGAGATCCTGTGAGGGGAGCAAAGTGGACTTTGCGAAGTTTATGACAAAGCCCAAGTGCTGCAGCAGAGCCACCGTGCGGCACGTGGCGTTGGTGACCTCCTGAGCGGACGCTGCTCTGATGAGCCAGTCGTCGAGGTACGGAAAGACATAGAGGCCGTGAAGCCGGAGATGGGCCGCCACGACCGCGAGACATTTTGTGAAGACTCGCGGTGCGGAGGACAGGCCAAAGGGCAGTACTCTGTACTGGTAATGATTTCCCGCCACCACAAACCTTAGGTAGTGGCGGTGGCTTGGGTGGATGAGGATGTGCGTGTAGGCATCCTTTAGATCCAAGGAGCATAGCCAATCTCCCTGCTGGAGGTAGGGCAGAAGGATTCCAAGGGTAAGCATTTTGAACTTCTCCCGCACAAGGAACTTGTTGAGGTTGCGCAAGTCCAGGATGGGTCTGAGGCCCCCCGTTCTCTTTGGTATCAGAAAATACCTTGAATAGAAGCCTTGACCTCTCAGGTGGTGTGGCACCGGTTCCACCGCCTGATCCTGCAGAAGACCTGCTAACTCCTGAAGGAGCAACTCCCTGTGCAGAGGGGGGCGCGGAGGCTCTCCCGGAAAATAGGAGGGAGGGACCTGATGGAAGTGGAGAAGGAAGCCTTCTCGCACGACCTGAAGCACCCAGGCATCTGCGGTGATGCTGGACCACCTGTGGGCGAAGTGAACCAGCCGGCCTCCGGTGCTGTGGGGGACCAGCGGGGGGGGAGAGGCTATGCTGAGCGAGTCAAAAACCCCCACCCTGCTGAGCAGGGGCTGGTGGTGCAGGCTTGGGGGCTTGCTGCCTACGGGACCCGTTACCCCGTCCCTTGGCCTGCTGGCCCTGTTGGGGAGCTGCAGGGGCCTGATAATGGGGGTATTGTTTGTAGGCAGCCGCCTTCCTCGGGTAAAAGGACTTTTTCCCCGAGTCCTTCTTTTTCTGGGAAGGGGCGGAGGTCTTCCTAGAAAGCCTGGTCCTGGTGAGAGTCTCAGTCTCAATTTGTGCAGCCTTTTCCGCCATGGGCTTGCCAAAGAGGTTTTCGCCTCGGCAGGGGACATCGACCAACTTGTCCTGTACCCAGGGCTCAAGGTCAGACGACTGAAGCCAAGCCTGTCGGCGGGCACCGATGCCGGCTGCGGCCACTCGAGCCGAGGCTTCAAAGCCATCATAGGCTGCTCGGGACATGAACTTTGAGCATTCCCGAATGCCCGTGGACAAGGCTAGGAACCTCCGCAAGGGCTCCTCGGAGAGACCAGCGGAGAATCCGGCTAGCTCTTTAGCCAGATCCCGGAGATACATGCCCATGTATAGCTGGTAAGTCTGGACACGACATGCGAGCATAGAGCCCTGGAAGCACTTCTTGCCAAGGCCATCCAGGTTACGGGCCTCCCTTCCAGGAGGCACCGAGGAGTGCATCTTCTGGCTCTTAAGACGATGCATGGCCGATTCCACTACCATGGAATGGTGTGGCAGCTGCGCCTTTTGAAAGCCAGGGCTCTTGCGGACCCGATAAATAGAATCGACCCGCTTGCTCAGGACCGGCGAGGAGGCCGGACTCTCCCACATGCGGAAGAGTAGTCGTTCCAGCATAGGAGGAACCGGCACAGTAAAGTGTTCCCTCGCGGGAGAGTCATACTGGAGGGCGTCGAGCTCTTCGGCTCGAGGCTCCTCCTCGGGATCCGCAGGGAAGGCCAAAGCCTTGGCCATATCCCTAACGAAGTCCGAGAACCGGGCATCCTCCGGGGGGGACTGCTTCCGAGGCTCGGACTCCGGTGAGTCCGAGGGGACACACCGAGTCCGGAAAGAATCAGGTGACTCTTCCTCCTCAGACTCCCAGACCGACTCCGACGAGGACTCGGTGGGGTCGGCCCGGGCAGGGTGCGGCGCCAGCCGCCCCGACGCCGAGGGAGTCGGCGTCGGCGACCTCGGTCCCGAACGGGAGGCCGAGGGCGACCTCGACCGAGGATCGACTCGAGGATCGGCTCGGTCTCCGGGGTCGACTTGGACGTCGACGTCCCGGCGGTCGGGGCAGCGACGCCAGCGAAGCCAGCGAGCAGTGCCCTCTGCTGGTCCATGAAGGCAGACAGTCTGCTCTCCAAGGCCGTCAACCTGAGTCCGAGCTCAGGTGACCCAGCAGCCCCCGACTCGGGCCCCGACGGCGTCGGGCCCGACGTCGGCTGTCGCGGAGGCGAGTCCAGAAGGACCACAGGACTTACCCGGGCAGGCATCTCCGACTCCAGGCGAGGTCGCTTCGGGATGTGTTCCTTCTCCAAGGACCCGGGGCGGCTGTCGGGGCTATGCGACCTGGCCCTCGCGAAGCCAGGAGCGTCCACCGACGCCGCCCTCGCGGGTTTTTCCTTCCGACGATGGTCCCCGGAGGGAGAACCCCGGTCATAGGAGCTCCGGCGACGGTCCGAGCTGGAGCCTTTCGACACGGAGGCCTCCGACGAGGTCCGGGTACGGCTGGGGTCAGCGAAGATTCTCTCACGCTGATGCCGCCGACTTCTCAACGCCTTTGAGGACAGTTTGCTGCAGGGCCCACAGATCAGTTCCTCATGATCCGGGCCCAGGCAGCGGAGGCAAAAGTCGTGTGTGTCGGTTAGTGACATATTTCGGTCACACCGACCACACCGCTTAAACCCACTGGCAGCCATCGGGGGAAAAAGGGCCCCTGCGAGGTCAAAGGACCGGGCTGCCAGGGAAAAACGAAAACGAAAGCTGACTAAGTCAGAAAAACCGAAAAAAAGTAAGAGGGCTCGAGACCGGCGTCGCGAGTCCGGGCGGGAAAACGATCGGCGTCGAACCGAAAGAAAACAGGATAAAATAAAGAAGAAAATCAACTTTTTCGTGGGGACAAGACGGGGACGTCTGTAGGGCTCCGCGGAAAAAAGAAGACTGGCTAAGATGGCACCTTCGGGCGGGAAGACGACCGCGCATGCGCGCTGCAATTCCCAAAGGCTTTCTTTGAAAGCTGGGGAAAATTGCTCCGCGAGGGCTCCGTCGGCGCCGACGTCACCCATAAGTGAGGACTGACTTCCTGCTTGGTCCTGGAGAACCCCTTTTCTCAAACCACTTCATTGGCTCCCCTTCCGTTTCTGTATCCAATTCAAACTTCTCCTTCTGACCTATGAATGCATTCACTCTACTGCTCCTCACTACCTTTCCACTCTCCTCTCTCCCTGCACTTCCTCTGACTTTCTTCTCTCTATGCCCTTT
This sequence comes from Ichthyophis bannanicus, assembly GCA_033557465.1. Classification (NCBI taxonomy): domain Eukaryota; kingdom Metazoa; phylum Chordata; class Amphibia; order Gymnophiona; family Ichthyophiidae; genus Ichthyophis; species Ichthyophis bannanicus. Next base: position 739,877,598 of record CM066033.1, read on the forward strand.
TCTTCCACTGCCAACTCTGATGTTTTCACTTTGCTGGAACAAACTTCCTGAACCTATACGTCGGGTCTCTTCTCTCCCCCTTTTCAAATCCATGCTAAAACTCACCTCTTTTGAGGCTGCTTTTGGATCTTAATCTCTTATTCTCCTTGTATTTACTTTCCCTATTTAAACCCCTTGTTTTTCTTCTTTTGTACTGTCTGTCTTGATTAGATTGTAAGCTCTAACGAGCAGGGACCATCTTCTATATGTACTTGTACAAAGCTGTGTACGCCTTGTAGCGCTATATAAGAATAGTAGTAGTAGCATTTTCAAAGCTGACATATTTAATTCCCTAAAAATTGACACACTTTTGAAGCTCTGTTTGATCATTTTATTTTTCCAGTTGGCTTGCTCCCAGTCTCTTTTCCACTTCCGCATCTTGGTGTTCTTCTAGGTCCTTTTCCAGTCAGTTCACCGCCCTCCCTTTCAGGCTTTCCACTACCCTGAAGATGTTCTCCCAGGTCATGATGGTGGTGGCTGCAGTGCCAAGGGATCTGTGTCTTTCTTAGAAAGCCTCATCTGGGTGATCAATCGGGGAAAAGCCAGCTGTGGTCTTCTCAGTCCTTGGAGTTTCTGGGAGCATGTTTTGACTCTTGAGTGGGCAGAGTTTTTCTTGCCAAAGTGAAGTCTGTTGGATTGCCTGGCGTTGTTCTGTTCACAGCAGGCTCCCAGAGTCTGGGATTCTCTTCAACTCCTCGGATTGATGGCGGCAACCATAGAGATGGCACCATTGGCGCGTGCTTACATGCGACCACTCCAGCGATCCTTGTTGACTCAGTGGTCTCTGAGTTCTCAGGAGTTCAAGCCCAGGCTCCCACTCCTGATGATGGTGAATACCAGCCTATGGTGGTCGCAGCAGCCCTGTCATCTGAGGAAGGGTGTACCACTGTTTCTCTTGGATCCGGCTGATGATAGATGCCAGTCTCTCAGGCTAAGGAGCCCATTGCCAAGACCATACCGCGCAGGGCCATTGGAACTGCAGGGAAGCGGTATGGTCCATCAACCATCTCAAGGCAAGGGCATCAGGTTGGCTCTTCTGCGCATCCGGTCCCTGGTTGAGGGCCAGGCAGTTCAAATGTTTTCGGACAACGCCACAGCAGTGACTTATGTCAATTGGCAAGGCAGCATGAAGAGTGCTGGGGTAGCTCTGGAGATAGTTCTCCTATTTGCTTGGGTAGAGAAGAACCTTCTAGCCTTGTCAGCTCAGCACATTGCCGGAACGGACAATATGGAAGTATACTTCCTCAGCTTTCACTCTCTGGATCCTGGAGTGTGGGAGTGGAGTCAGGAGGCATGGCAGTTGATTCTGCGCCACATGGATTACCCCAAAATGGATCTGATGGCGATGAAGGCATCGATGCCCTGACCCAACCTGGGCCAAGTCTATACTTGTTTCCTTCATGGCGCCTGGAGGGGCATGTGATTCGGCATATAGAATGCCACATGGGCAGGATTGTTCTGGTGGCACCAGTTTGGCTGAGAAGAGCGTGGTTTGGAGGCCTGATGTGTGGCTCTTGCAGGTGCCTTCTCTTCGGTTGACTCTGTCCCGGGTCCTATTGTGAAGGAGCGTAACTCTTGCAGATGCACAAGGGAACAAACGGAGCAAGAGACGAAAGTAGGTTTGGACCAGACTGCTTTATTGAAGAATATCCCTACGCGTTTCGGCTTACGCCTTCTTCGGGGGACATACAGCTACCATGGATAAAACAAACAATGTTATAATAATGGACATATATAACATCAAATCCAATAAATAATGTGAGGTATAAATAAAAACAAATAAATAAATATATATATATAGAAAATATATTAAGACAATAAAATGACTAATATATTATGTGTGAAAAAATGTAACATTTAAACCAACCAGAGGAACAAACAGAGGGTGAAAAATCAATAAAACAAAATATATAATGACAATAAAGTTAAAAACAAATGAACTACATCTTACTGAATAAATTAAAATAAAAACAACGAGGGCCGAGACAGAGGACTAAGATATTGTGAAAAGCAAATTAAATTAGAACTAGTTGATAATCCACATGAATACAATTCTGTACATGTATACATATAAATAACAGATGTAAAAATATGTATTGAACAAATAAATAAAAATAAAAATAATAATGATGAACAATTAAATAAATATATAAAATATATATATAAAATATATAAAAAAATATATATATATATATACATAAATAAATATAATAAAATAAATGGTGACATACCAGTGTTGTACAGGTTGAGATGTCTCATAAAGACAATTGGGTAAAAAAGCACTATGTATTGATAGCGCCATAATTGATGAGGTTGTCTCTTAAGGACAATTGAGTCGTAGCACTATGTAATAGCTATAAAAGGAAAAACTATATAGTCACTCATTAGACCAAATAATACATGAAAAGCCAAACATCAAATGTACCAAAAATAATAAATAATTAAGTAATCCATAAAAATGGATAAAATGGGTGATAAAATTAATAATGATAAAAATATTGATAATAATAATAAATATATCTATAAATAAGATAATGTTGGAATGCTTGATTCTAAGTTTGTGAATCGTGAGATGTTGGATAAACTTAAGACGTACCATCAAAATAAAATACTTGTATAACAATAATATATTAAAAATATATTTAAAAATATACTTAAAAATATGTATTATAAAAAATATACAACAATGAATACAGAGAAATAAAATGATAATAAATATATATATATATAATATTAAATGTAAAATGAAAAGAAAGAGAAGAACTCTACATGAATGAATCTATAAACAGAACATGTATTCTGCAAAGAGGACCAAGATAATGGTATAATCAGCTGCGAATATATGGTGAATATAAGTCTTGTGTTAACACTAGGGAGGAAGGAGGGATTGCAATGATCAAAATGGAAGTATCATCATGAGAGGGAAGCACGGAGGGGAAATATATTCTGTCAAAGGGTAAAAGTGCTGAATGTGGGAAATGAGTTTAAAGCAGTAAATTATCATAGCGACATATTCTATTATTGTATGTGCTTGTGAGTTAAAGGGTATGCATGAGGAAGTGTTCTATATGCTAGTTACATCAATATAGGTTGAATTGATTCTACGCGTATTTATTAAATGCAGTTGACATTTAACCAAAAAGCTTTATTGAAGAATATCCCTACCTAACAAGATTATAGTCTCATAATGAACTAAGTAAAAATGTTGTATGTAATATAATAATAGATTAGAGTGGACTATGAAATAATAAAAACATGAATAAATGAAAACAATATTAATCAAAGAGAACTATAAATAAACCGATCCATAAAAAGCATTCATATATTATGTCGATTGAAGCTGCAAGGGAAACTACAGAGCATAATGAAATAAACTGCTAAAATGTAGTGAGTCAACAACTTTATAATTCGTAAAAGGACAGGGGAAGTTAGATGGTATCAATGCGCTTTCACTGCGGAGGGGAAAATCCTGAGGAAGAAGAGATTATCGCGAAATAATTAAACCATACAAGATGTCATTGAAATGCTGAATGTTTAGTATAAGTTGGAACAGTAAACTAGCATAATGACATATTGCCGTGGTGTATACATTGGCAAACAAAGGAATGTGCACATGGAGGTCTTCTATATGCTAATGCATAAAATTTAATCGCCAAACTGATTTTCACGAATAGATATAAAGAAAAGTATTGGCGTGGGTAGTGGATAGTGAGTGAATGATTTACCTCGTGTTGTAAGCACATGAGTGAAGAACATGACCTGATAAATAGGACAGAGTGAATCGGAGTATACGGGACGGAGTGAAAGCATTGAGCTAAAAGAGAAGGATAATATAAGCGAAATGAAAGATGATTCAGCAGGACCCGAAGTGAAACCAAACCAAAGATATAAATATGTATCGTACTTACTGTTGAGGCGGGCAAATGTAAACATAGAATATAGCCAAATGGGAAGATTCCAAAAGACCAACGTGTCGAATCTTGTACACAATAGCATCAGGAGCTAGCACTGTGTGACAGTTATTTTATAGACGCCAAGTTTCGCGCCTTTTTTTTAGGAAAGACGTCACAATTGGGCGGAGCTTAGAGAGAGTTAGTGCAACACCTATATAAAAAAAAAGAAATTTTGTATGTTTTGGGAAATTGTATCATCAACTAATGTGTGTTATAGAGTATCAGTTTTTGCTGTGTGTGTAAGAATGAACTATAAAATAAAATAGTCAAGGCTGTTAAGAACAATAAATTAGATGCAGATAACATTGTAAAAATATCATGAGATGATAAACTGAGCAAGTAGTAAAGCTGGTGATGAAGCTGAAGATAATTGAATATGCATTAAAAAAGAAAAGAAATTGGAAGTGGAAGACTGTAAAAATATATAAAAATGTATATATGATTGAATATATAAATATAAGAAGAAACAAAGAGAATGATGAATGAAAGATTAGCAACCATATTAAATCCTATGTACAAGAAAATATGGAACAAATTGTAATAAAATAAATGAATACAAAAGGTTCTTAAATAACAGTGCAAGTATGAATCCAAAGATCCCTGTAGGTAAAACGTTATTAAAATTGATATTTATAAAAATATAGTTATGAGGGGAATGATTCTGAAAAATATTAATGTAAAAAGACTGAGAGATCACTCTCCGGATTGAGTCCACATGGATGTAAACTGTTAAAATTATAAATAAACGTTGTTCCAACTTAAGTAAAGTGAGGTTGATATCACCACCGCGCCAGTGTGGTATAGCAGTTTTGATCACCAAAAACTTGAGATCACTGACAGTATGTCCCTTCTCTACCCAATGTGAAACCAATGGTTTATCTGTAAGTTGTCTTTGAATATTGCTCCTATGTTCTATAATGCGTGTTCTAATTTGACGCAAGGTTTTACCTATGTAAATCATGTCACAGGGACATCGGATTAAATAGATTACATTGGCAGTTTTGCAATTAGAATAATGATTAATGGTAATTTTGTGGCCAGTAGAATTATGTGTAAAACTATTTTTTACGGTGATAGCATGAAGGCAAATGGAACAATTTCCACAGCTATAGTGGCCTCTGACCTTAGGAACGGTTCTGGGAACAGTCAGGGCAGAGGGAACCAGAAAATGACTAAGATTGGGAGCACGTTTATATGAAACCATGAGTTGTTTGGATTCAAAGGCTGGTAAGGAAGCGATTAAATCCCATTCTTGTTTTAATATGTCAGTGATGGATTTGGAAAGTGATGAAAAAGTAAGAGGACAAGTCACTCTGTCCAAATGGGGACGTACTGTATTCTTTAAGAGTGTGGAACGGTTTGTGCCGGATGCTCGCTGGTATGCTTTATAAATGCATTTATTTGGATATCCACGCTGTTCAAACCGCTGGTATAAATCAGTGGCATGTTTTTCAAAATCGGTGTTATTGGTGCATATACGTCTGATTCTAAGAAATTGACTGACTGGTAAGTTCTGCTTGAAGGAAGTGTTGTGGCAACTGTCATAAGTAAGGAAAGTATTCCTGTCTGTTGGTTTTCTATATAAATCAGTAATAAAGCCTTTGTCGGACTTCTTAATCATAATGTCCAGATACGGTATAGAATCCAAACTATAAGTGCCCTCAAATTGCAAATGTACATCTAAGGTATTGAGCCAGAGATGGAAGGAATGTAGAGTGTGTTCAGGGCCGTCCCAGATGACAAGGACGTCATCGATGTATCGTTTCCAAAGACGAATATGTTTCTTATACGGATGAAATGTTAGGAACTTGCTTTCAAACTCTGATACATAAAGATTAGCCACATCGGGGGCCATGGGCGAGCCCATGGCTACCCCTTTAACCTGTTTGTAAAAGATGCCTTTAAAAATAAAGAAATTTTCTTGCATAACAAGAGAGGCCAACTGGGTAAGAAAAAATGTGGGGACGCGAACTGGTTTTGGTCTTTGAATCAATGTATTTGCTAATACTTCCAAAGCTGCTTCTTGTGGGATGTTTGTGTATAGGGAGTTGATATCTAAGGTTAGTAAGATGAGTTCATTGTGATATCCTTCAAAATCTTTAAGGATATTGATAATGTGGGTAGAGTCCTTGACGTAGGACGGAACCAATGAAACAAATGGACGTAAAAACAAATCTAGGAATTTGGACAGGGGTTCGAGCAATGAGCCATTCGCCGAAACAATTGGACGTCCGGGGGGATTTTGCATGGATTTATGGATTTTTGGAAGCATATAAATTGTGGGTGTGATAGGATGAGTGACTGTCAAAAAAGATATTTCCTTAGGTGTTAGATAACCAGCTTCCTTTCCAATATATAACAAATTATCTATTTTTTGTTGTAATGTATTAGTGGGATCATCAAAAATTTTTGGTAAAATGTAGTATCATCTAATTGACGTTTAACTTCTGTAACATAAGAAACTCTATCCTGGACAACAATGGCACCACCTTTATCTGCAGGTTTAATTACTATAGAAGAATTAGATTGAAGACTGTGTAATGCGGATTTTAGAGGCGCTGAGAGATTGTAATATGACTTTTTCTGTTTGGTTTTATATAATGCTTTAACTCTGGTGAGAACCATGTTTTCATATGCCGTAATCATGGGATCTGGAGGTAACGGAGGAATCCAAGTAGATGGTTTTTTAACAACGGAAACATCTAAGGAAAGGGCAGGATTTCTGGCAAAATAATCTATTATTTTAAGTTTGCGGAAGAACTTGTAAAGTTCTATGTGTGTGAGAAAATTATCATGACGTTTGGTAGGAACGAATGATAAGCCCTTATTGAGAACCTGAAGTTCGAGTTCTGTTAATGGATATGAAGATAGGTTAATAACTGAGTTCATAAATCCCAATCTAGGTTCCTTTTTGCCATCATACCCTGACTGTGTCTTCTTTCCTGCGGTGAAAACTGTCTGGACTGTTGATACCTGTTTCGTGGTGGACGTGGTGGTGGGGATCTTGGAAGAGCGTCTCTTCTTCCTTTGGCCCAAAGAGAGTCCATTTGAAAATCCCGCTTGTATTTGGGCCTAGAGGGATGAGATACTGGAGAGCGTGGTTGTGTAGGGAAAAGGGGAGCTGATGTGTCTATATGATCATTTGAATGGTGACGTGATCTTTTATTACTCCTTTCTTTTTCTGGAGTGGCTGAGGGGGACCTGCGTCTATATGGATATTTATCTTTAATGTTAATCTTTGAATTATTACGGGGTGATCTAGAAGTATGATATGGTTTAGATGGTTTGTATGGTCTTCTGAAGGACGTACTGCTTTTTCTATCTTTGTGGTCCAATTTGCTGTAGGTCCAGTAATATACAGTGTTCTGTTTATAGTCATCATCATCTCTCTTGAGTTTGTTAATTTTAGCTTCTTTAATAGATTGTCTGTATTCAAGGTTATTTTTATCAAAGTTGCTTTTCTCTAAATCGAACTGTGGATCTTTTTTCTTAAGATTATCTATCTTAGAATCTATTTGCGGTTTAAGTGTCTCGGCCCTTCGTTTGGAGGTATTAATTAAAAGGATCATAAGATCCAAGGAACATTTATTTAAAATCTTAATCCAATTGGACATAAAAACATCGTCTTCTTTAAACATTCCAGGTGCCTTCTGCACCCTAAGTCCTCTTGGAATGGTCTTCCTTCTGCAATATTCAAGCAGGGAAGCTGCATGCAATTCTTCCCTTACATACTTTTGCGTCAACCAAACCAGTTCTCTCCATTCATCTTCTAAATTGGGGACCGATTCTTCTTCTGTGCAGAAGGGGTCCTCAGAGAGTAGTCCTTTCAAATCTTCTTCTTTATAGCTCAAAACTCCTTGCCACGGAGAGAACATGGCGATACGAGATACAGAGAAGGAGCGTAACTCTTGCAGATGCACAAGGGAACAAACGGAGCAAGAGACGAAAGTAGGTTTGGACCAGACTGCTTTATTGAAGAATATCCCTACGCGTTTCGGCTTACGCCTTCTTCGGGGGACATACAGCTACCATGGATAAAACAAACAATGTTATAATAATGGACATATATAACATCAAATCCAATAAATAATGCGAGGTATAAATAAAAACAAATAAATAAATATATATATATAGAAAATATATTAAGACAATAAAATGACTAATATATTATGTGTGAAAAATGTAACATTTAAACCAACCAGAGGAACAAACAGAGGGTGAAAAATCAATAAAACAAAATATATAATGACAATAAAGTTAAAAACAAATGAACTACATCTTACTGAATAAATTAAAATAAAAACAACGAGGGCCGAGACAGAGGACTAAGATATTGTGAAAAGCAAATTAAATTAGAACTAGTTGATAATCCACATGATTACAATTCTGTACATGTATACATATAAATAACAGAAGTAAAAATATGTATTGAACAAATAAATAAAAATAAAAATAATAATGATGAACAATTAAATATATAAAATATATATATAAAATATATAAAAATATATATATATATACATAAATAAATATAATAAAATAAATGGTGACATACCAGTGTTGTACAGGTTGAGATGTCTCATAAAGACAATTGGGTAAAAAAGCACTATGTATTGATAGCGCCATAATTGATGAGGTTGTCTCTTACTCCCCTCCTGAACCAGCTACAAGATGGTGCTTCATTTTTTCAAAATCCTGCAGAATACATCGGCCAATATCCTGGACGACCTAATCAAGATAGATCCGGACCACCGACCCAGAAGGCATAGCAAACTGAACTATATCACCACCACCACCAAGCAGTCCACATCAGCAAGAGCACTCTCCCTTGCCGCTCCCGCCATATGGAACTCTATTAGATTTGCTTTGCCTCTTGAAAAACAGAGGCTTCAAAAGCCACAAAGTGGCCATTCTAATATATGGCTTCTTACATGATTAACAGATTTGTTTGTGGCAAACCTCACTAACAATTCACCCTGTATCTAAAACATGGATTTCAGTTATTTATTTATTTAGCTGTGCTTTTGTACCACTTTTCACTGGGTCAAAGCGGTTTACAATAAACAAGGGGGATTCATCACACAGAGCTATCCATATTTATGGGGGGGGGGTATACCATCACCAAGGGGGTTCAACATATTTACATTCCTGAGTTTGGTTAGCATCAGAGGTATTGGTCTTATTTACAGCTCTTTTTTTTTTCTCTTCAGTCTCAGTCTGCTTAGTGGACTTCACTGGGTGCTGTTCCATTTCGATCCTAGGTGATCCCGGAATAGATGGGTTTTTAGCTGTTTTCTAAATGCTAAGAGGTCCTTGATGCTACAGATTTGGGTTGGAAGAGAGTTCCAAAGTGAGAGGGCATACAAATTAAATGCACGGTTACAGGTTTGGAGATTAAACTTTGTCCTATCATGCAGCACAAAGAGTGCATTGTTTGTGGCCGGTAGTGTTGGTCTTCCAGAATTCATCCGGGGAAGCACGTATAAAGTTCAACTAATCCTTCAAGTCAATAAAGTCAACTTTCTCAGTCTTCGGTAATAGTCAAATAGAAAATGAAAAAGGGAAAAAGTGCAGAGTTTTCTAATATACCACTTGATAAAAAAAGAATCCCAGACTGTTGGACCATTTAGGCCAATGCCAGCTTTTAAAAATGGATGCATGGATGATCCAGGAAACTACTGACCAGTGAGCCTGTTGTCAGTTCCAGGTAGAATACAAAGTATTATAAAGAACAAAATTACAGAACACATGGACAGACATGGCTTAATAGGACATGGATTTAGCCAAAGGAAGTGGAGTAGCAGCTTAGTGGTTAGGGCAGCAGCCTGGAACCGGAAAGACCAGGGCTCAAATCCCATGGATGCTCTTTATGGCCTTGGGCAAACCACTTAACCCTCCACTGCGCAAGCTACAAACTTAAGATTGTAAGCCCTTTGAGAACAGGGAAATAACTACTGTACCTGAATGTAACTTACCTTGAATGTCTACTAGAAAGATGTGAGATAAATAATAAATAAAAAGTCCTCCCTCACCAATCTCCTCTATTTTTTGGAAAGCATGAATAAACACGTGAAGTTGATGTGAAGTGGGATTTTAGAAGGGACATCTAGGAAGAATCTGGGCTGTCTAGAGCAGAACATCCAAAAACTGGGCGAGTAGCAACAGTGCCTTCTGAAATCACTCCATCTCCACCCAGATAAATGAAAGCCACAGCAACTAGATCTAGAGATGGGTCCCGCACAGATAGCAAGGTCGGGTACATGCACAGGTGTAGGCTATTGTACAAATGTAGATGTCCCTACAGTCCATATCTGCACTACCGGGTATATAGACACCCTGGCCTGGGTAGATCAGAAGGGGGGCATCTATGTTATGAGACTAACATATCCTGCCCTAACATTTCAGATACTTAGACATGTGGCAGCAGATCAAGTAGTATGTTTGGAGTATGTAGTTACAGACAGGAAATATTAACCACATTGATGCAAACACTTTTTGCTCTTCCCCTTGGAAGTGTTGCAGCCATGAAATGAGCGCTTTTTTTGCATCTTATTCTACTACTACTACTATTCAGCACTTATAAAGCGCCACGCACGCAGCGCTGCACAGCAAACCTACAAGAGGTAGCCAACATACAAGAGACAGTACCTGCCCGTCAGAGTCATGCTCATCGGAGCTTACAATCTAGTTAAGAGAAAACAGTACAGAGCATCAGTCAGTTCTGCGCAAGGTACGGTGAGGTACAGTTTGGTCTGTAGTTTGGTCATGAACGTTGACGGGGGTTAGGGTAAGATGAGGATGGAGTCAGGATCTAAATGCAATGGTGAAGAGGTGGGTCTTCAGCCTGGACTTGAAGAGGGCCAGGGAGGATGCCTGGCGCACAGACGCAGGTAGGCTATTCCAGGCGTATGGTGCAGCAAGGTGAAAGGAGCGGAGTCGGGAGTTCGCAGTGCAGGTGAAAGGCATTGATAGAAGTAATTTGTTAGTGGCGTGCAAATTACGAGAGGGGACGTAGGGGGAGATAAGAGGTATTGAGGGGCCATAGAGTGAATGCATTTATAGGTCAGTAGGAGAAGCTTGAATTGGATGTGGAATTGGACAGGGAGCCAGTGAAGAGAAGAGGAGTAATGTGGGCATGGCGAGGCTGGCAGAAGATTAGTCGAGCAGCATGATTTTGTATGGATTGAAGAGGGAGGAGGTGGCTCACGGGGAGACCAGCGAGTAGTAGGTTGCAGTAATCGAGGCGAGAGGAGATCAAGGAGTGGACGAGCGTTTTGGTAGTGTGTTCAGAGAGGAAGGGGCGGATTTTGCTGATGTTGTAGAGAAAGAAGCAGCAGGTCTTAGGTACAAGCTGGATATGAATGGAGAAGGAGAGAGAGGTGTCAAAGATAACCCCTAGATTGCGGACCGAGGGAACAGGAAGGATAGTAGATCCATTCACATGGACTGAGAGAGGTGGAAAGACAAGGAGTTCAGTCTTGGCCATGTTCAGTTTCAATCGGCAATGAGACATCCAGGCAGCGATGTCCAAGAGACAGGTAGAGATCTTGGACTGGGTTGCCGGAGAAATATCAGGTGTAGAGAGGTAGATCTGGGAGTCATCGGGATAGAGATGGTACTGAAAGCCATGGGAGGAGATAAGCGCGCCAAGGCCTTGGGTATAGAGAGAGAAGAGGAGGGGGCCCAAGACAGATCCCTGGGGTACACCAACATGTAGCGGGGTAGGGGAGGAGGAGGAGCCCCCAGAGCATACACTGAATGAGCAATGGGAGAGGTAGGAGGAGAACCAGGATAGTACAGAGTCCTTGAAGCCAAGCGAGGAGAGGGTGGTGAGGAGAAGGTTGTGGTCAACGGTATCAAAAGCAGCAGAAAGGTCGAGAAGGATGAGGATGGAATAGAGGCCCTTAGATTTATCCAGGAACAGGTCGTTGGTGACTTTTGTGAGTGCTGTTTCATTGGAGTGTAGGGGACAGAAGCCAGATTGTAGTGGGTCCAGGAGTGCCTGTGAGGTGAGGAAGTCGAGGCAGCGACGGTGGACTGCTCGTTCTAATAGCTTGGATATGAAGGGAAGGAGGGAGATGGGTCGATAGAAGGGCATGTGGGATCAAGTAAGGGTTTCTTGAGGAGGGGTGTGACAACAGCATGTTTGAAGTCAATGGGAACAGTTGCTGTGGAGAGTGAAAGGTTGAGGATATGAGTGATGGAGGGGACAGTGGTGAGGGAGATGGAACGTAGGAGATGGCTGGGGATAGGGTCTGATGAACAGGTGGTGGGTTAGGAGGAGTGTGGTTTCTTCTTCAGAGATCGGAGGGAAGGAGGAGAGGGTGGCAGGGAGGAGTATGGATGGGGAAGGAGAATTGGGGAGGAGGGGAGATAGATGAGGGGGTAGGGAATTGGAGGGTATTCTTGTGGATTTTGTCGTGGAAGTAGTCGGCTAGGGTTTGGGCAGAAAGGGAGGGCGGGATCGTGGGCGGGATCACCTTGAGGAGAGAATTGAGGGTATTAAAGAGACGGCGAGGATCAGATGCAAGGGAGTTGGTCAGATGGATGTAGTAATCTTGTTTGGCAAGTGCTAAGGCTGACTGGAAGGATCCAAGCATGAATTTGAAGTGTAGAAGGTCTTCCGGGGAGCGGGATTTGGACCAAGCTCGTTCAGCAGAACGGGCGCAGGTGTGTAGGTAACGGATTGTAGGTGAAAGCCAGGGTTGGGAGTAGATCGTTTGACAGGACGTGGGGTGGGAGGGGCAAGAGTGTCAAGGGCTGAGGATAGTGTGGCATTGTATGAGGATAATGCCTCGTTGACGGACTTGGAGGATAAAATGGAGGAGAGAGATGGAGAAATGGTGGAAGAGAGAGTCATGGGATCAATATTCTGAAGGTCTCTAAATAGGTCGGAGGAGACAGGACGAGGTTCGGATAGCGAAAGCTGAAGAGTAAATGTTAAGAGGTGATGGTCAGATGAGGGAAGGATTGATTTGTGGAAGTTTGAGGGAGAGGAATTGGAGAAGAGTATTAGGTCAAGGCAATGGCCGTGTAGATGTGTGGGGGCAGTGGAACAAAGTTTGAGGTCAAACGAGGAGGTAAGAGCGAGGAACTTTGAGGCATGGGGGTTGGAGGGGTTGTCGATGTGAATGTTGAAATCACCAAGAATAAGAGTGGGGGAGGAGGAGTCCATGAAGGCAGAAAACCAGGAGTCAAAGTCTATGAGGAAGGTTGATTTGGATTTGTCGGGTAGGCGATAAATAACAGCTACTCGGAGGGGGAGTGGTGTGAGGAGGCAAATGGAGTGGACTTCGAAGGAGAGGGGGGAGTGTGATTGGGGTGGTAGGAGGGGTTGGAATTGGCAGGAAGGAGAGAGTAGGAGGCCAACGCCTCCTATTCATCATCAGGAGCAATAGAGGCATGGACACCTTAACAACTAGGATCTGACATGCTTGTGCCATCAAAATTGCTCTCGCTAAGCTCTGCAGCATGTTTCCCAGAGGACTCCTCTTCATCAGGAAGGGGAGCATTGAGAACTGCTAACATTCACCCATGCTGACCAGGGAATGCTTTTTGGGCTTAACCATCCTAACAAATAGTGAAAATGAGAAAGCGTAAGTAGCTTGTCTGCTTCAGTTCGCCATCTTGGATCTCTGCACCTTAAGTATTGTGTGTTAAAGGATATAAAAAGACTTGAATTGGTTCAGAGGAAGGCGACCAAGATAATATGACCTGCACCAAAAGGCATATGAGAAGAGACTTGAAGACCTAAATATGTATACCCTAGAGGAGAGGAGAGACATAGGAGATATGATACAGACATTTAAATACTTACAGGGTATTCCTAATTGTCCCTCCAGTCCAGTCCCTCACCTCTGGGTGGTGCTCCCCTTCCAGCAGCTTGGAGACTGAGCACGTCATCACTTTGATGACTCTGAGTATATGTACCTCTGGCACTTCCTACCAGAATCAGTATGCTCAGTCTCCAAGCAGCTGGAGGGAGGGAGCAGTAAGCCAGAGTGTAGGCTTCCTGGAGAGACAGTAGGAAAGGGTGGTTTGTATTTTAATTCAATTTAAATTTTTTTTTGCTTAGCTAGTGTTTGCCGGTTGTTTTTAGCCCTCCTTTTTTCTTCAGTGAGTGGCTGGAAGTACTTGGGGCAGGGGACGGACCCCCCCCCCCCTTCCCGGCCAGTCTATCTCACTTCGGGCAGGGTGAGAAGGAGGCTTTGGGTGAGAGAATGAGCAGAAAGACAGCCGGGGTATTTAAGCAGCTCCCGATCCCATGATCAGGTGAGGATCCACTGCTGCAGAAAGCCCGCTCAGATGAGCAGTGTGCTGCAGGCTCTTCCTCCTGTGATGCCAAAGCTCCTCCGAAGCTGAGCGCGTGGGCGGGAAAAGCAGGCCATCGCCGAGGAGAAGTAGAGAGAGACCGAGGCTGCAGGAGCACCGGGGGCAATTGCGCAGATCGGCAGACCGCATGGGAAGGTAAGTGTACCACGCGGCTGCCAACCACGTGGTGAGGCGGCCTAATTCTTTTCGGCGGCTTCAGGGACTGTCTCTGTTCCTTTTTTTTTTTAAATTTAATATTTATAAATTTTATACATAACATATCAAGAATACCTCTTGAAACAGAAACTGAGATGGATAAGGCAACAAAACATCATATGACTTGAAAGTCCCACAACTATACCATGTAATGAAAATTCAATACCCAGCCCACTCTAGCCCCCAAAACAGGGAAGATACTATAAGAAGAAAACAAAAGACATCCAGTAAATCTGAAAGGAAATAAAAGGTGTACTTAACAGTCGGAACCTACTATGCTCAGACAGAGGCAGAGGAGGGGGCATCCACAATCTCTGGATGACGGGCATTTATAAAGTCCAGCAATTGGGAAGGTTCATAAAAAATAAAGGAATCAGACTGATATTTAATCAGACACTTACAAGGGTACTTTAGGAAAAAGAACCCTCCCAATTGTTGAACCCCAGAACGCAAAAGAAGAAAGTCCCATCGCCTCCTCTGAGTTTCCCTGGAGAGATCTGGAAACATACAGACAGTCAATCCTTTAAATAAGTTATGACGCTTCTTAAAGAGCAGCTTCATAAGCCATTCCTTATCAGATAACAATGCTAACGTAATTAATAAAGTAGAAGGCACTACATTTTCTTCCTGTGATAATTCCAACATAGCCGTTACATTTAATACATCCACATTGGATAATCCTCTAACCACTCCCGACCCCACATCTTTTTTCCCAGATGGTAAATAATACATTTTAGCTATAGGGGGATGGGATTCAGGAGGAATACCCAGATTCTCAATCAAACAAGTCCGAAACATTTCCCTTGCAGAAATCAATGCTACTCTGGGAAAATTAACCAAACAAAGATTCACAGCTCGCGATGCATTTTCCAACATCTCCAACTTAAAACGCATACGTATTATACTCTTCTTAAGATATTCCACATCATTCTCAACAGTCAGAGTCTTAGCTTGAAAACTAGAAACATCCGCTTGAAGAGAAGATATTTTTACAACGTTTTCCTGGATAGTAATTACATTACTGAAAACCTAAGATGCCAAGTTGGTCATCCGCGGGGCCAAATCTTCCCATAGCTGCATGATAGCAGTCCATATGATTTCCAAAGTTACCACCTCTGGGGCAGCAGAAGATGCTGAAGGGACAAATTCCACATTACTAGATATCCCTGGTAAGCTGCCCGGCAGCGGAGCAGGTGCCAACAGATCAGACTCTGATCCAGCTCTTCATTCTGCCGCTTCCACCAAGAACTATGCCCTCTGACGTTGATCCGGTGGGACAGCAGAAGCTAAGCCTTGTTCCAAGGCCAGCCTCTGCCCGCTGGCGGAGTCTGACAACTCAACACCCTCCACCTGACTCTCCAGGATACTGGTATCCTGCTGAGGGACCTTTGAGGCCCGGACTGAGCCCGGGGAGCAAAAATCTCCGCCCGAAGCAGACATCGAGGACTCCAACTCCCGACGGCTGCAATGCCGAGCTACACTCCCCTTCTCCAACCAATTGTCGCAGCACAGGAAAAAAGGAGTCCAACGGTCCAGCAACAACTGAAGGTAACGGCATAGAGACCTGAAGGGCTGTAGAAGGCTGTTTGGCCCCTCTAGTCTTCCACTTCTTCCCCATAGGAAAAACCCATGCCCCTCAGCACACCTCCTCAATCGTCATCTTGGATCCTCCCCATCATCTCCAACTGGCTCTGTTCCTGGTGCGTTGCTCCATTTACTGGGGGGGAGGGGGGGTGGTGGCAGATTCTTGTGGTTCTGGTCGGACTACTGGTGTTATTTAGCTTTTCTTGTTAAATTTTAAAAAAAGTTTCATTTTTATTTTATGTACATTCTCTTATATACTGTGCTATTCTGCATCAGTACGGTTTACATTGAACAAACTGAAATTACATTGAACAGGGCATTATAACTTGGAGATAACTATTTTACAGGGAACATGGGCTATGGAGGGTTAAGTGGCTTGCCCAAGACCACAAGGAGCACCTGTGGGACTAGAAACTCCAGTCCTTCCAGCCCAAGGTTGCTGTCCTCTAGTGGGATTTGAACCCCCAACCTTCTGGCCTGAAGTACCTTGCCCCAACCACTAGGCCACTCCTCCACTCCATTTCTTTTGTTGCAAGATTTCTTTATTAGAGTAGTTTGTTTTTGGCGTGTTTTGGACTCGTACTGCTTGGGGGGGTGGAGTTCAGGGAGTCTTGAGCCCCCTGTGGCATCATGCCGGCCAGACCTCAATGTTTAGTGTGCGGCATCTGTAGCGGGGCGGTGTCCAACACTGGAGTGTGCAGGAGGTGCGCCTTGGAGGTGGCATCCTTAGAGCAGGATCTCCAGGCAAGTCCGAGTCAAGAATGGGCTCCTTCGTTATCTCAGGAGCGGAGAGAGAGAGACTGCGCAGCGGGAGAGTGCTACAGGGAGCCCTACCCCCCAGAGATAGGGGTATCCTACAGCCTCCTGGCTCTCCCTAGGCCCTCCACTTCTCAAGGGGTGGAGGAGGGAGTAGGCGGGGGAGTTTGCTCCCCGGAGTTTGCTTTGCTTCTGCACAAGGCCTTCTGCCTTCGTTAGCGGGGGGGGGGGGGGGCAGGGGCACATGGCGGGGCAGGGGGCGGACTCTGGAGTCGGGAGTCTTGTGTTAAAGTCAGCGAAGCGTCCCAAGATAGGGGACGATGGGGGGCAGTTGTCCCCTCCATCTGAGGTGCAGGAAGAGGAACCTCTAGAACTGGAAGAGGGGGAAGAGAAGGAATTGGAGGATGGCGAAATTCCTGACCGGGAAGAACAGACGTGAATTGTTAGTCTTCCGAAGGGAAGAGTTGCCGGCCCTTATAGGAGAGTCCCTAAAGGCCCTCAATATTCCTGCAGGGCCCCCGGCAGAGGAGAAGGCCTTGGAGGATCCACTGCTGCAGGCAATATGAAGGACGCAGAGGGTATTCCCAGTGCATCGGGTGGTCAAACAGATGATCCAGGAAGAATGGAAGGTGCTGAAAGCCGGTCTCCGAGGGACGTGGACTATGTCGCGTTTGTATCCCTTGCCGGAAGCAGAACGAGAGTTGCTTCGGGCCCTGAGGGTGGACACGGCAGTGTCAGCTGTGATCAAGAAGACAACTATCCCAGTTGAGGGCAGTGCGGCCCTTAAAGATTACCAAGATAGGAGGTTGGATACCTTGTTGAAGTAGACCTTTGATATGAATGCCATTGCTCTTCAGCGTCGGTGTGTGGAGCCTGGGTGGCCAGAGCTTGTCTCCGTTGGTCACAGCGTATGCAGCAGCCCAACGGCCAGTCGGGGGACTCCACGGGAGAGGCTGCTAGGATTGAGTCAGGAGTGGTCTGCCTCGCGGATGCACATCATGATCTTATTAGAAGTATGTCAAAGAGCATGGCATCGGTGGTGGCGGCTTGCCGCTACCTTTGGCTACGGAATTGGTCTGCGGATAGAGAGTCTAAGGCTTGTCTTAGCAGGCTTCCTTTCAAGGGGAAGTTGCTTTTTGGCGAAGACTTGGACAAATTGGTGAAGGAGTTGGGCGACTCAAAGGGAAGAAGGCTTCTGGAGGACAAACCAAAGCAGAGTCGCAATCCGGCTCCAGCGCGGAACCCTCCTAGGGATTCCCAGAGGTTTCGGACATCCTGTTTGGCTCCCTATCAGAGGTGTCATTTCCTGTCAAAGGGGCAAGGGTTCCGGGGGGTGTTTCGAGGAGCGGGTAGAGGTTTCAGAAGCACCTCCGCCTGTTCCTCTTCAGGCCACAGGACAACGCAATGAGAGGTGGGGGGCTGCCAGTGGGATGTCGTCTGTGGCAGTTTCTTCCTGCCTGGGTCCGGGTCACGTCTGATTAATGGGTCCTAGAAGTCATCCGAGAGGGTTATGCTTTCAAGCTGGCTCGGCCCATTCCCCCATCGTTCGTCCAGTCACCCTGCAGGGCCCCGGCCAAGTTGGCGGTGGTAAGGGAGACTTTATTGCGGCTGCTGCACCTAGGACCAGTGGTTCCAGTGCCCAAGGACCAGTGCGGTTGCAGTTGATACTCCATTTATTTTGTAGTACCCAAAAAGGAAGGGTCCTTTTGGCCAATTCTGGACCTCAAGTGGGTCAACCGTTGCCTGAGGGTTTCACACTTTCGCATGGAGATGCTGAGATCAGTGTTAGTGGTGGTGCGCATGGGAGAATTTTTAACGTCTCTCGACCTCACTGAAGTGTACCTGCACATACCCATACGGGTGACCCATCAGCAGTTCTTGCGGTTCACCGGGTACAGGACTTCCGACAGCTCGTGCATCAATTCATGACCATGTGGGCCCCATCAGCCTGGCATTATTTTCAGGTGCTGGGGACCATGGTGGCAACTCTCAAGCTCGTTCTCTGGGCATTGCTATGTGGGCCAATAGTCTCTTCTTTTTTGTTTTATTAATTAACAATCAAAGAACAGGTACAGCAATTGATAATTATAAATCACTCTGGAACCTCACCCATAAGGTGAAATTAGGCCTTACCTGCTAATTGGCTTTCCTTGAGGAACTCCAGTCCAGTCCCGCACCTCAGGGTAGAGCACGTCTTCCAGCAGCTTTGGAGACTGAGCACGTCACAACTTTGATGGCATCAGAATACTTAGGCAGCTGGCACCACCCCCAGCCTCCCAGTAACCTATTGACAAAGCAGACTCACAGGAGCAACAAATAGGTTTGTTTTTTCTGGACATATTAACTTCTTAACACTTATTACTAAACTCTCAGGAAACAAATGCCAACTTCCCAAGGCAGCACTCCTTTTTGACCCACCCAGAAAAACGGGGTCCAAAAACTCGAAGGGACCTACCATGTAAAACAACACCTTACCCCCACCCCCTGCCGGCGGTGGGAAGATCCCAGCCAGCTCACTGTGGTTGTACTTCTTTCAGCCCGGGATTGCTTAGGCATGTAGAACTACAGAAGGGAGGGTTCCGGGACTGGACTGGAGTTCCTTAAGGAAAGCCAATTAGCAGGTAAGGCCTAATTTCACCTTCCTTATCATCCCTCCAGTCCAGTCCCGCACCTCAGGGATGTAACAGAGCCCCCTAAACACGGGAGGGACCCGCGAGCCCGGCCCAAATAACCACTGAACCTAATTTTGCATCGTCCCTTGCTTGCACATCCAACCAATAGTGCTTCACAAAAGTATGCAACAAGGACCAAGTGGCCGCTCGACAAATGCCCACCGGCAAAACCAAACTCCACTCCATCCAAGAAGCCGCGTGCGCCCTAGTGGAATGAGCCTGCAATCCCTGTGGAACCTGCTTTCCCCGTAACCAATACGCTGAAGCAACAGCCTCCTTAACCCATAAGGAGATGGAGGACTTAGCCACAGCTTCCCCCTTACTCGGACCTCTGAACAGAACGAACAGCCGATCCAATCTTCAAAACGAAGCCGTTCTCCTCAAATAGTGCTTCAAAGTCCGCCTAAGGTGGAAAAGTCCCAGCTGTGGGTCTGGTAGACCTTCCACCAACCCAGTTAGTACCAGCAAAACTACTGGCTGATTCAAACAAAATGGCGAAACCACCTTCGGCAAGAAGGAAGGCACCGTCCTCAAAACCACCTTTTCCTTAGAAAAAGTAAGAAAAGGATCTCTGCACGACAATGCCTGAAGTTCCAAAATTCTCCTAGCTCAACAAACACCAAAAACACCATCTTTAAGGTCAAGTCTTTGAGCATACAAGACGCTAATGGCTGAAAAGGCTCCCGCAACAGCGCCAAAAGTACTAAATTAAGATACCAAGCAGGAACCAAGACTCTCTTGGGAGGACGGATTTGCTTAACTGCCCTTAGGAAACAAATGACTTCCGGCTGCCTCTCCAAGGATGCGCCTTGGATCTTTCCTCGATAACAAGCCAACACTGCTACCTGAACTCTTAGTGAGCCTCAAGCCAAGCCCTTATTAAGACAATTATCGCTCAAATTCTTCTATGCAGACCACATTTGTAACAGCCCACAAGGTCTCAGTATAAAATAACACAGCTGCTTTCAGGGATCACTCCCACACCGGCAGTCATAGTGTTGTATCACATCAATGACCTTTGGCTGTTAACTATAAAAATCTTTTTAGACTTCAAATACTCCCATCAAACAATCCTTATGTATAAAATATGATGTACTCAACTTCTTAAAAGGATTGAGTGAAGTTTTCTCCATCTATGTTAGATCCCAACGTACAGTCCCGGTACCAGCCAGACGTTTCAAGCCATTTCTTCAGGGGACTGATAAACTACTAAACAAAAGACACCCAAAATGAATCATACATTCTATTCTACTCTACATAGTTCACCATACTCCCATTTATAAAAACATATAATTTACCAACTCAGGCCAAAACATGATCTTACCCTTACTGATGCTGCCCATGTTCACTCTCTCTTGTCAAATAGATATCGGGAAATCTCCTGCCAGTGAAAAGATGCCGCGCATGCGTCAAGGGCCTCCCAGCCTGCCCTTTAAACCTATCCATTACCCTCTCAACCAATCAAGCCCAACTACTGCTAGCCAACCTTATCAACCAGCGAAATAAAATGTTTTTCTCTTAACTACATGCCAACCATTCAATTTGCGCGTTGGCATGGCATGGCATGGTATGGTTGGCATGTAGTTAAGAGAAAAACATTTTATTCCGCTGGTTGGGTTGTCAATATGGCCAAGAGCCAGTTGAACCCCTCTCAGGTCTTGGAATACTTGGGAATCCGCTTCGACACTTGAGTAGGCGCAGTCTTCCTGCCAGAGCAGCGGGCCCAGGAGCTGCATCATCTAGTGCGCGGTTTTTTGAGGCAGTCGAGGCCGATGGCCTGGAACGATGGCAGCCACCCTGGAGGTAGTGCCATGGGCGAGAGCACTCATGTGTCTGTTGCAGAGGGCCTTTCTCCGTTGCTGGTTGCACCAGAGGTATTCTCTCTGGCCCAGTGGCTTCCCTGTCCGCAGGGGGTCAGGGAGGCGCTTCAATGGTGGCTCTGTCCAGAGAATCTGGCGGCGGGCATGCCCTTCGAGCCACCACAGTGGGTCCCAGTGCTTGCTGATGCCAGTCTGGCAGATTGCGGGGCCCATTGCAGGGAGCTCTTTGCCCAGGGGAGCTAGAATGAGCAGGAAGCCGGGTGGTCGATCAACCAGCTGGAACTGCGGGCAGTATCTCAGGCGCTCCGCGCCTTCGAGCACAGCTTGCTAGGAAGGGCAGTCAGAGCCCTGTCAAGACAATGCTGCTACAGTGGCTTACCTCAACTGTCAAGGGGACACAGGCAGCGTGACTCTCAAGGAGGCGGCAGAAATGTTCAGCTGGGCAGAGCTTTGTCTCCAGGCGTTAGTCCGTTGTCACATTGTCTACTCCCGCGATGTGTGCTGCTGACATCTCAGCTGGGTTTGCGTGGACCCCAGGGAATGGGAGCTTCACTCAGAAGTCATGATGCAGATAGTGCGCAGGTGGGGGACGCCCATTATGGATCTGATGGCTACGTTCGGGTCTGCTAAAGTGAGCCGCTTCTTCAGCAGAAGATGGGAGAGGATGTCCAAGGGACTGGATGCGCTTATGCAGCATTGGCCCACGGAAAGCCTTCTGTAGTCTTTCCCCCATGGGCTCTCATAGGCCGGGTGGTGCAGCAAATCGAGGCGCATCGCAGGTGGGTCATACTGATCTCACCGTATTGGCCACTGCGCCCGAGGTACGCTGACTTGGTGCGTCTCCTAGATGGTCGACCATGGCGCCTTCCAGTGCAGGAGGAACTGTTCCTGTAGGGGCCACTGTGAATGCTTCAAGTAGATTGATTCTCACTTATGGTCTGGCCCTTGAAAAGATGAGGTTGAGGCGGAAAGGATATTCGGGGCCCGTGATCTCAACCTTGCTGTTGACAAGGAAAAGGTCAACCTCGCTAGCCTACGTCCTTGTTGGGCGTATTTTTGAAGCTTGGTGTGCAGCGAAGCAGGCGTGGCCGGCCTCAGGCACTATCCTGGAGATCTTTTTTGCAAGATGGGTTTGATAAGGGCCTGGCTGCCAGCTTGCTGTGGGTGCAACTGGCAGCAATTGCTTGTTATCGCGGAAAAGTCCAGGACGTGTCCTTGAGCTCTCACCCAGACGTATTGCATTTTCTGAGGGCGGTGACCCATTTGCATCCACCACGTAGGGCGGTGATTCCGCCATGGGATCTCAATTTAGTCCTGATGGCGCTGACTAGGGAGCCCTTCAAGCCGTTGAGCCAGGCCTCATTAAAGGACTTGACTCTGAAAACAGTCTTCTTGGTAGCGATCTGCTCTGCACGCAGAATCTCAGAGTTACAGGCCTGGTCTTGCCGGGAGTCGTTCCTTTCCTTTTCCCCAGAAAAAGTGGTGCTGCTGCGTCTGGTTCCATCTTTTCTGCCAAAAGTGCTTTCAGTGTTTCATGTGAATCAGCCGGTGTCCTTGCCAGTTCTAGGGGGCTTGGGGGAGAATGCCTCCTGCTGCAGCCTGCACTTGCTGGATGTGAGGAGAGCTCTCAGACATTATTTGAGAGTGTCGGAGAGCTTTCGCAATTCGGATGACTTGTTCATCCTCTTTGGAGGTCCGTGCAGGGGTAAAACAGCGGCTAAGGCCTCTATTTCCAGATGGATTCAAGAACCAATTGCATCAGCCTATATTTTGCAGGGGCGACAGGTGCCGTTAGGGTTGCAAGCCCATTCTTCTAGAGCTCAGATGACTTCATGGGCTAAGTATAGTTTGGTGCCTCCAGTAGAGATCTGTAGGGTGGCTACCTGGTCCTCCCTACATACCTTCAGTAAGCATTATTGTCTGGATGTCCAGGCGGCGGGGGATGCCTGTTCGGGTCGGCGGTTTTGTGGGCTATTCTGGCAGGTTCCTCCCATTAATTTACTGCTCTGTTACATCACAGAGGTGCAGGACTGGACTGGAGAGATGACAAGAAAAGCGACATTAGACTTACCTGCTAATTCTTGTTCCTTGAGGAACTCCAGTCCAGTCCCGGATTCCACCTGGGTTTTCTGCAATGTCCGTTTTTTGGGCTGGTTTTTGGCTCGATTGCTGCAGGCGTGGGTGCCGGAGCAAAAGGGAGTCACAAGAGTTTCGTCGTTGAGGGGAGGTTCATGACTCTTCTGCCTCTCTTCGGCGGCAGGCCGATAGCCAGATATTATCCGGGAGACCTGTCTGTCTTGCCTTTTTTTTTTGCCTTTCTGTCTTTCGTGCTCTCTTGCGCGCGCTCTCTCTCTCTCTCTCGCTCGCGCTCTCTCTCTCTCTCTCTCGCTCGCGCTCTCTCTCGCTCTCTCTCGCTCGCGCTCTCTCTCGCTCTCTCTCGCTCTCTCTCGCTCGCTCGCTCTCTCTCTCCCCCTCTCGGGGAGTTGGGGAGTTCCTCCTGGGATGCAGGAGGAAGTAGATGTTAGGTGGTTTGTTTGTTGGTTACCTTGACTACTTATTTGTTGCTCCTCTGAGTTTGCTTTGTGAATAGGTTACTGGGAGTTGGTGGGAGGTGCCAGCGGTATTAGTACTGGTGGCTTCAGAATCTGACATGCTCAGTCTCCAAGCTGCGTGAGGAGGTGCACTACCCCTTTTACTCCTCTATCATTTAATGGTCCAACTGACACACTCACAGGTTTTTTACTATGAATATACTTGAAAAAGTTGTTATGTGTTTTTGCTTCCAGAGCTAGCTTTTTTTCAAATTCTCTCTTTGCCTGCTTTATCAGTGCCTTGCATCTAAACTTGCCAGTGCTTATGTTGTTTCCAGTTTTCATCATTTTACTCCTTTGTCCATTTCCTGAAAGATGTTTTATGACTACAACAGTCTATTTGACCTCACCTTTAAACCATGCTGGCAGTTTTTTTTCACTTCCTTCCATGTTTCTTAACATGTGGAATACAACTGGTATGGGCTTCCAAGATAATATTTTTAAACAATTCATGCTTGCTGTAAATCTTTAACCTTTGCAGCTGCTCCTTTTAGTTTTTTCTTAACTATTTTCCTTTTGTATCATGGTCTCCCTTTTGAAAGTTAAAAGGTAGTACTGTGGATTTCCTATTGCCAAGTGGCCCCAAATCCTTATCTCTTGCACCAGATCCTGTGTTCCACTAAGGACTAGGTCCAAAATGGCTTCCCCTCTTGTCGATTCATGAACCAGCTGCCCCAAGAAGCAGTCATTTATTTCATCTAGAAACTTTATTTCCCTAGCATTTCCTGCTGTGACACTGACCCAGTCAATATCGGAGTAATTGAAATCACCCATTATTATTACTGTGTTGTAACTTTTGTTAGCTGCCCTGATTTCTTTGAGCATTTCATCATCATTTGTTCATTCTGGCCAGTCAGTAGGTAGTATACCCCCACTGCCATCGCCTTCCCATTTTTACAATCCATAGAGATTCTACAGTGTATTTAGTTTCCTGCAAAACATTAATCCTGTGTGACTCAATGCCCTCTCTAACAGAGACCTTGGTCTGACCCAATATGGCATTTCTTACGTTCTTATGATGCTGCCTACTGGAGTTGGGACTTCAGTACTATATCCCTGTAGGTCTCGTCTATGTACCTCTGTCTTCCTTATTTCCTCTGTCTGCTACTCTAGCCTCCAGAGATTGGAATCGTTCCCTAAGAGTAAAGAACTTCTTGTACCTAGTGCAAACATAAGACCCCTCACCAAATGGGAGAAAATCATACATGTGACACTCAATGCAAAAGACTGAAAAGCCCCCATCTCGCTGCTGGACTGCTGTCTGCATTTTAGTTTTAAGGTGGTGTTTATGTATTTAAGTTGTTTACTTAATGTAGATTTCCTGGAGATAATTATACTAATAAAACTAATAATATGTTTAATGGACTTGGTTCACCTCAGGATTAATTAATCTCAGGTCCTTAATGTATGCTTGATGACGATAAACAGCTGCACCTGAAAGTGAATATGGGCACCTCCTTCCCTTTAAGAGGTTGAAGAGCCTATAAAGCTATGATTATCCCAGGGATGGGAAGGAGGGAGGGAATGAAGACTTATTAAAAGTTGGCCTACTTCTAAGATAAAGGCATACCAATTTCCTAGGTGACTCACGCAGCCCTTGATTTGATAGAAGGGGCCTTTTAAATTGCCCCTTTGATCTGTCACTTGCCTTTAACACCTATTCAAGACAACTTCATGGATCTTTTGCCTCCTAACTGGAAGGCCTCTTTGTAAAGGTCACTAGAAACACATTTATTTCTTCTTACTCGGGAATATTCTACCTTTATGCTAAGCTATGCTCTGATTTGATTTAGATAAAAAGCTCTCTAGAAACAACTTTATTTCAGTAACTATTTACTCTATTTAACTTGTTAAGGCGGAGCTTAGGAGGGAATATGGTTGAATGGGACAATGTCCTCCCATTCGTCCTTTACGCGTGTCGTGAGCGTGTACAGGCATCATTGGGAGCATCACCTTACGAGCTGTTATTTGGTAGGGCTCCGAGAGGGATCCTGGATATCCTTAGGGAGCAGTGGGTTGCACCAGATGAGACAGAAGTAGGGGTACCCCAATTTCTAAAAGACCTCAGGAAACGTTTAGAACGG
Source organism: Ichthyophis bannanicus (assembly GCA_033557465.1). NCBI lineage: Eukaryota > Metazoa > Chordata > Amphibia > Gymnophiona > Ichthyophiidae > Ichthyophis > Ichthyophis bannanicus. The sequence goes on from CM066033.1 coordinate 739,903,624, forward strand.
ACATCCCGAGTGTCTATGGACAATCTGCAGGCCAGTCAGCGCCGGCAGAAAAAATATTATGACCGGGGGACTAAAACAAGGAATTTATCCATAGGAGATAAAGTTTTAATCCTCGTAGCGGACGCTGGTCCGAAGTTTGAGGCCAGATGGAAAGGCCCGGGTACAATAGTTGGCCAGGTGGGTCCCGTTTCCTACAAAGTGGAAAACAAAAAAGGGCGCCGCCAAGTATACCACTTGAACCTGCTGAAGCCTTGGCGTGAAAGGTCAGCGGAAGTGAGGTTAGTACAGGTAGTGAGCAAAAGCTTCAACTCAGGTGAGATTACGTGCTGTCCGACGAGGACGTCCGCAGCTCGTAATATCTTAAGGAGGGGGATGTGTGACACCGAAGATCTGCCCTGTGCCTTTAAAACACAGAAAGCTGCTGGGTTTAGCACAGATTCTGACAGGCAGGGAGATCAAAAGCTTCCCAGTTACCATGGGCAACAAAAGCAGGCTGAGACACGAGGTCTGAAGGCACGCCTAGCTAACAAACACTGCCCAAGTAATCAGGAGAACAGTTTGCACATGGCCAGGAAAACGCCCCTAAACCTGTATAAAAAACGTATGAAGCAAACAGAGTTAGATCAGAGAGATTTTGGAGCTCAGAGAGATTTTGGAAGCTCAGAGGGTTTTGGAGATGTGGAGGATCAGAGAGACCGAGGCAAGCAGGAAGTTCACGAGGAACAGGAAGCTTGGCAAGTAAGGGAAGACTTGCAGGTCTCAGACGGAGGTTCAGAATACTCCCAGGCTGGTTCTGTTTTGTTTGAGCCTTGGAGCAGAAAGCCAAGGAGAGATTTGAAAAGGGAAAGAAAGCTATCTGCCAGCAGAGGGATTAACTACAGGAAACCCTCACCTCTGACGCAGGGAGATTTTCCCAGACACAGAGCTCAGTGGAAGGAACGGAAGGCAGCTGGTAAGGAACCATATATAAGTGAAAGGCAGAGCTGTCTGAAATACTTGCAACCTTGGGAAAAGGAAAGTAATGCCATTGAAGATATTTGTATGAGTGAAGAAGATGAATGTGTGTCTTTAAAGCCCTGCAGAAGACTGCAAAGAGAAAAGTCTGTTAGGAACAGAACAGGGCAGTTTTATAAGCTATCTGGTAACTACCTGCCATATTGTGGAGAGAGCTGTGAAGAAGGTTCAGGGACTGATTTAAGGACGTTCCAAACTCTCTGCCCTAGGGAAAGTAAGGTGGTTGAAGAGCCCATGATCACGGAGCCAAGTAGTTTAACTCCTTATATTGAGGACATGGACTGCTCATTGGTAATGACTGATATAAATTCTCTGCGCTAGCTGAAGACAAGAGTGCCTTGTAGAGAGCTGAAGTGCACAGAGGAAAACTGTCAGCATTTTTACCTGGTTTCTGTTTTGTTATAATCCCTGTTTTTGTTCAAGCAAGAAGCTGTGTTTCTTTTCACCCTCAGTTTTGCCAGAAGTATGGCTACCTCTTAAGTTCTTGTGTTTGTACTGTTTTGAAAATCCAAACCCCGGGAGGGGAATAAAAATCCTTTTTTCAACCTGACCACTCCGTCGCAACTACTCCTTTTTATATAGAAGGGTCAGGCCCAGCAGTGTGTCTGGCTGCCTACGCCCAGTCCAGCCACTGCTGGTGACAGTATGTTAAAGCAGATGTAGAGAGAGAATGGAAAAAAAATAGAAGAGAGAAGAAAGGACAAATGGACAGCAGACGATGGAGAGTTAGCAGAAGACACGAAGAAACCAGAAGAAAGTGGCTGGAGCAATTGCAGCTGAAAAAAATGCACAAAAAGGTAGAAAAATATCTCTTTATTTTGAATTTATTAATTGGAATATGTCAGCTCTGGTAAATGTGCATCATTAACGTCTGCGCTTTGTTTAGTACAAGAGCAAATTAATGTATAGTTTTATTTCTACAGTGTTGTACATTCCAAGTTTGGCTTTTGGGATTCCCAGTTTAATTATTGTCTTCCTGTTTCTAAATTGTGATTCCTTGTTTGGTGATGGTCTATGTTCTGCATGTGTAACTGAGCTGAGGTATTCTGTTTATGTAATTCCTATTTGACATTGCCACTTGTTCTCTTTCCCCAGTAGGTCATGTATTGTTGTTCTCTGAAATGTATTGGTTTAATATTTGCATGTTTCCTTTTGATAGGTAGGGTATGGTGCTTTGTGAGTCCTGGTAGTGCTGTTAGGATACGGCGGGATTGCTATGGGTTCTAAATGGGCAGTGTTTGTAGTAGTTCCTAATGTGTCTGGCAGTTGGCACTGGATTATAGTAATGTAGAAATCTTTTAGTCTTTCTTTATCCATACACTCATTAAGAGGCACGTTTACTAAAAGTTAGTATATGGTAACATTATGCAAATATTTATGCAAATGAGCCCCCTTATGCAAATGAGGCCCCGCACCGAGTCTCCGCACATGGCCCCGCACCCCCCTTGGGCCGCCCCTGGTAGGACCCTGTCCAGGAACAGAAATGGCAAGAGATTTTGCCATATCCAGGATGAAAACCTGAAAAGAAGGATCCACAGAGGAAACTTCCCTTGGATAGGCTAGAGCTGATGCAGAACTAGCACTGGCACCGAGGGATCTATCCCAACTTTTAGGAATAGAAGATCCTGGATGGTGCAGTATGGAATCCTTATAGGATGATTGCTGGTACTGTGGAATGACGGGACCAGCGCAAGTCGGTAGCAGATCGATCATGCTAGGGATCGATTCCAGACTCGGTATCGAGGGAAGCGATCCTGACGAGAGAAGCATGGAAGGCACCAACCGCAATGGTAAAGTGGACCTCGGTACCGGCTTCGGTACCGTATCCGATACCGGTGGATGAAGGCCAGCCGGCGGCAACTCTAACGGTATCGTAAGAACCGAAAGTTGCGGCACTGAATCATCGGAACCGAGCCCTTGGTACCGACGGGTGTCGGTACCAAGGCGAGTCGGTACCCAGTCCTCCAGACTGGAGATCGATTCCAGACTCGGCATCGAAGGAAGCGAGTCTATCGATGCACGTCTGGAGGGTACCGACGTCGGTAGTAGTATCGGTGCCTGTACCGATACTGGAAGTTCGGTCTGGAGCGTATCCATCGGCCCCGTAGGTACCGAGAATGCTAGACGACGATCCTTGGCGAGGATTGTTTCATCCAACACCATTGCCAATGCCGGGGTATCGGTACCGCTCAAAGCGGATGCCACCACCGGGCATGGCTCAGGTATGTTCTGTGAGGGGTGAACCTCAGGAACAACCTGAAACCCCACACAGGTTTTGGAGGCCGAAGACTCCCACCGGGGTTTTGAAGCCAGTGGATTCCCGAGGGCAAGGCCATAGGCAGCTCCTTGCCCTGCATGAGAACTGCTGCTCGAGGACTGGCTAGTCTTAACAGACTGTTTTTGGGTTACCTGATCCTGTGTAGAAGAAGATATGGTCGGTACCCTGAAGTTGGATGGGGACCGCGTGTCGAGGGGAACTCGATGTTGAGAACTTCTTCCCACAACAGTATTGCCCGAGGGCTCCGGAGGAAAATGGTCAGGACCCAAACAGGTTAGACACCAATTGTGAGTGTCTAAAAATAAGGTTGTACCGTCACAGTTTTTACATTTCTTGAGGAGAGTGACTGGCAGTTCCATGAAGGAAAATGGAGAGGCCTAAGAGGCCTGAGAAACCGTGAGACACTACAGAGAAAAAATATTCCTTAGAAGGGAAATATTTTACAAGAAAAGGAAAAAAACACCGGCGGTACCAGTGGCGTCGGGTAAGGCAGCCGTGACCACAAGAAAAATAAAAAATAAAAGAAGAATTTTCTGCGGTGACAGGACGACGTCCTGCCGGCTCCGTGGAAAAACGAAAACTGAGGAGAGACAGTTGGGAAGGCGGGAAGGCAGCACGCAGGCATGGTGGGATGCTTCCAAAGGCTTTCTGATTGGATGCTGGGAAGCGTTCCCGCGCAGACTCCGTCGGTACCGACGTACCCATATGTGAAGACTCATTCCTGCTTGTTCCTGGAGATTGTTGTTTGCACAGGGCCCCGCGTTTCAGGGGGCCCCGCGCAAACAACATTCTGCCCAGGGAAACTTTAAAAGAAAAAAAACTAAAAAAACTTGCTGCTGCTGCCGTGGCAGCAGCAGAATCAAGTGTCTCCCGCAGGGCCCCTGCCCGGCAGAGCCCTCTCTCAATCACTCTCCTCGGCACGGTTTTCAGAGCCGCAAAGGTAGAGTTTCCCTCTTGTGGCTCTGTTAAGCTTGCCGGGGCTGATAGGAAAGTTCCCATCAGCCCTGGCAGGCTTAACAGAGCCGCAAGAGGGAAAATCTACCTTCGTGGCTCTGAAAGCCCGCCCGAGGAGAGTGATTGAGAGAGGACTCTGCTCTGCCGGGCAGGCGGGGAGGGCCCCCGCGGGAGACACTTGATTCTGCCGCTGCCACGGTGGCAGCGGCAAGTTTTTTTTTTTCTTTTAAAGTTTCCCTGGGCTGGTGGGGGGAGGGGGGTTAGGACTGGTAATGGGCTATGGGGGGGCTAAGACTGAAAATGGGCTGATTGGGGGGTTAGGAATGGTAATGGGCTATGGGGGGCTAGGATTGGTAATGGGCTTGGGAGTTGCTAGGACTGGAAATGGGCTGAGTGGAAGGGGGGACTTGAACTGCAACTAGCTGATGTGGACGGGGGCTTGGAATGGAAATGGGCTGTGAGGGGAGGGAGCTAGGACTGGAAATGGGCTGTGTTGGCGGAGAGCTATGACAGGAAATGGATTGACAGAGGGGCTAGGATAGGAATGGAAATGGGCTGTTGGGAGCGTGCTAAGATTGGAAATGGGCTGTGTTGTGGGAGAGCTATGACAGGAAATGGATTGACAGAGGGGCTAGGATAGGAATGGAAATGGGCTGTTGGGGGCGTGCTAAGATTGGAAATGGACTGTGGTGGGGGCTTAGATTGAAATGGACTCATGGAGGGGCTAGAACTGGAAGCAGGCTCATGGTGGACTTGGATTGGAAGTGGGCTGAGTGGAGGGGAGCTAGAATTTGACATGGGCTGATGGTGGGGCTGGGATTGGAAATGAGCTGATGGAGGGACTCGGATAGGACTGGAAATGGATGGGGGAGCTAGGACTGGAAATGGGCTGATGGTGGGGCTAGGATAGGATTGGAAGTGGGCTGATAGGGGGCGACTAGGACTGGAAATGGGCTGATATGGGGACTAGAAGGGAGCTGATGTTGGGGGAGGATTAGAATGGGATGGAGCTGGGAGAGTGAAATGGAGAGGGGAAAAATATTTTGTGTGGGAGGGAAGAAAAATCTACAATTGGCCGGGTATTGGGAGAGTGAGTGGGGATTGAGGATGGAGGGGTAAAATTTGAGTGGATGAAATAGGAATGAGGAAAGAGCAAAAGGAGAAAGATTAGTATATTAAAGCAGATGTAGAGAGAGAATGGAAAAATACTAGAAGAGAGAAGAAGGGACAAATGGACAGCAGACAATGGAGAGTTAGCAGAAGACACAAAGAAACCAGAAGAAAGTGGCTGGAGCAATTGCAACTGAAAAAAATGCACAAAAGGTAGAAAAATATCTCTTTATTTTGAATTTATTAACTGGAATATCTCAGCTCTCGGAAATGTGCATCATTAACGTCTGCGCTTTGTTTAGTACAAGAGGAAATTAATTTATAGTTTTATTTCAACAGTATTCTTGTACATTCCAAGTTTGGCTTTTGGGGTTCCCAGTTTAATTATTGTCTTCCTGTTTCTAAATTGTGATTCCTTGTTTGGTGATCTATGTTCTACATGTGTAACTGAGCTGAGGTATTCTGTTTATGTAATCCCTATTTGACATTGCCACTTGTTCTCTTTCCCCAGTAGGTCATGTATTGTTATTCTCTGAGATGTATTGGTTTAATATTTGCAGTGTTGCCTTTTGATAGGTAGAGTATGGTGCTTTGTGAGTCCTGGTAGTGCTGCTAGGATACAGCAGGTTTGCTATGGGTTCAAAATGGGCAGTGTTTGTAGCAGTTCCTAATATGCCTGGCGGTTGGCACTGAATTATAGTAATGTAGAAATCTTTTAGTCTTTCTTTATCCATACAGTCATTAAGAGTCATGTTTACCAAAAGTTAACATAATGGTAACATTATGCAAATATTTATGCGAATGAGACCCCGCACTGAGTCTCCGCACATGGCCCCGCACCCCCGTTGGGCTGCCCCTGCCCGCGGACATGCTCTCTGTGAGTTCCTGGCTCTGGATCCTGCTTCAGACGTGTTGGACAACAACAAAGGCCCCAGACACAATAAAAACACTATTCAGGGAAAAGACGCCAGTAAGTCCTCCAACCCGGCTGAAAGATTTTCCTCCAAAAGATCAGTGGCAACCCGGGACACGCCGACTTTGGCCTCTGTCCCTGGTGATCTTCCCCAGCTCTCCTCTCCGGCCTGCGTTTCTCTGGAGGACTCAGGCACACATGGGGACTTTACAGGAGGCGGCCATCTTGCTCCCAGCAACACCCCAACTCCCTCCTCCTCAGCGATTGGACAGCTGGCTTCTAGCCCCGCCCCCTATACTGATTGGTTCCTGCCACCTGGCTGCATCTGCAGACCTGTCTCCTTCTCAGCGCCGGCATCAAAGCAGGTCTTGGTCTCGCTCTCCGCGCCGACATCACAGAAGCCGGAGGACTCCTTCAAAAAGACGCAGCAGCAAGAATGCTGACAATACTAGCCGCAGACACCAGCACAGACACTCGCACCATCGGGGCCAATGATTGGGACGGTGAAACCGGCATCGCAGCAGCAGCAGCAGCAGCTCCAGCCCCAGCCCCAAACGCAGGAGACACAGAAGCAGGTATTCACAAGATCCCTCCCCCTCCAGATCTCCTGTGTAGCCCTCTAGACCTAGTGGCCTGCCTTCCTCAGGGGATGAGGGATTGACCAGGGCAACCTCTCCTCCTGCCCCTCCAGTGGCCTCCCTCCCAGTAGTCCCTATGGCAGGGCCCCAAGGAGCCAAAGAATTTTTCACATTCTTCTTAGACTGCTTCAACCAGTGGTTGGCAAGCCAAGGGGCTCGGGAGAAGATGGAGGGAATCTGTCTTTCACTCCACACAGACCTTGCCCCTCCGGACGAACAAAATCTATCTGCAAACTCTACCACCGCCATTCAAGAGCCTCCATCCTTGGAGGAGGCCCTCATGTCCCCAGAGGCGACCAATAACCCCACCTCTGACCCACAACCGGTCAACCCAGAGGACCTATCCTACCCCAAGTTCCTTCGGAAAGTCTCTTCTGCACTCGGAATCGCCACTACTCTACCCACCGATCCACATCCTGAAACACAAGCAGCGCTAAAATTCCTGGAGACACCTAAGAACTCGGCACTCCTCACAATTCACCAGCTGCTACAAGAAAACCTGATTAAACTGTGGCAGAACCCTGCCACAGGACCAGCCGCTCCCAGGAAGCTAGATATCAAATATCAAGCACAACCAACAACTGGATTTGACAAGGCACAGCTACCTCACACCTCCCTTGTGGTCGAGTCCGCACTCAAATGAGTAAAATCAGCACAGAACCACGCTAATAGTCCCCCAAAAAGGGCCTAAAACTTCTGGACGACATTGGGAAAAGGACCTTCAAAGGAGCTATGCTCTCATCAAGGGTAGCGGCTCGCCAATTGCAACAAGTACCAAGATACCCTCATAGAGATCAAATCCTCTCTCAACTCTGAGGCTCTGACTTCCCTCATATCACCCATCGCAGACCTCCAAGAATGTACTAAACACCATGTCAGGGTAGCATTCGACGCCTTCAAATCTGCAGCCTGGACCATGGGTACAGGTTTATCAGCCCGGTGACTGGCCTGGCTACGTGCCTCTGATCTTCACGAGGACACGTATGACCGCATTGCCGATGCTCCATGTGCAGGGGACTCTATTCGGCGAGAAGGTAAATGACACAATTAATGACATGAAGGACCGATGCAACACCTTACAGACACTAGCGGAAGAGAGGCTGGAACGGAAACTACCCTCCTCCTCCAACCGCAATAACCATTAAAAAGCCTCCTCGAAACACAATAATTACAACTCCCACCGCAAGTGGCAAGCCCCTCGCTATAAGCAGCAATATCACAACTCTTACTGCTCCAAACCTCGCCAGCGGGAAAGAAAACAACAAAAACTTCCAATGCGGGGAAAACTAATCCCCCTTTTTGACAGGAACTCCCCAGCCAACCTCCCCTCCGGGGGTTGGCTGACAACCTTCTTTCGTGCATGGGAAACTATCACTACCAACAAATGGGTCTTGAGGATCATCAAGGAGGGGTACAGTATAAGGTTCTCTTGTTCCCCCTTACAGCGCAAACCGCCCTGTAACACTATTCCATCACGTCACTCATCGCCCTCACCTCAGAAGTACACTCGTTGCTGGCTGCGAGAGCTATAGAACTGGTACCCATCAACGAGACCAACTCTGGCTTCTACTCCAGAGTCTTCCTCATAGCCAAGAAATTAGGGGGAGTGTGCCCCATCCTCAACCTCTGCAAGCTCACCAAATTCATCACAAAAGAGAAATTCAGAATGTATTCCCTGGGCACCATCCTTCCACTCTTGCAATCAGGAGAGTGGCTTGCCTCTTTAGATCTACACGATGCCTACACTCACGTCCTGATACATGTGGCTCATCGTAAATATCTCCGCTTCGAAGTACAGAACAACCACTATCAGTACAGAGTTCTCCCTTTTGGGCTATCCCTGGCATCCTGGGTCTTCACCAAATGCACTGTGGTAACAGCTGCACACCTGTGAAAACAGGACATTTGTGTGTTTCCATACCTGGATGACTGGCTGATCTCTGGTCGATCACCACATGAGACACTCTCCGCGGTCAAGAGCACAATCAACCTTCTGTCATCCCTGGGATTTCGAGTGAATCTCCAAAAATCCAAACTATGCCCAACGCAACACCTGGAGTTCATGGAGCTCTGATAGACACTGTTCGGGAAAAAGCATTCCTTCCGACTCACCGGAAGGAGACTATCACCAACCTTGCCACCGGCATCTCTGTGACTCAGCAGACATCTGCTCGACACATACTTCAACTGCTGTGACACATGGCAGCATCAACACAGGTTCTACCCCTTGCAAGATTACGCATGCGACACCTACAGTGGCACCTATGGTCCCACTGGCACCAGCATACTCAACCTCTCTCATCTCACATCCCCATGAACACAACAGCAAAGCGTTCCCTGAACTAGTGGACACATGCTGAGAACCTGGCGACGGGCCGCCCGCTACAACAACAACCCCACCAGCTGACCATCACATCAGACACCCGCTGGTGGGCTGGGGAGCCCATTGTCTACAACTCCATACACAAGGAGCCTGGACCAAGAAAGAGCACTCCCTACACATCAACCTACTGGAGCTCAGAGCGCTATTCCATGCCCTCAAAGCCTTCCAGGACCTCATTCAAGGGAAAAACGGTCCTGCTCCAGACAGACAACCAGGTAGCCATGTTCTATGTCAACAAGCAGGGAGGAACAGGTTCACGCTACCTCTGCAAAGAAGCCCTCAAACTATGGACCTTTGCCCTTTCCAGGCACTGCCTTCCCCGGGCTTCTTACCTGCCAGGAACGATGAACGATCTGGCAGACAGACTCAGTCGACAGATGAACCTGCACAAATAGTCTCTCAACCCTCGCATTCCAGCCTCCCTCTTTCAGAGGTGGGGATGTCCGCAGATCGATCTCTTTGCTTCCGAGGACAACAAGAAATGTTACCTCTTCTGCTCAAAATGTCCATCCAGCCACACAGCATCGCCTCAGATGCATTCGACGTATCATGGGGGGGGGTCTCTGGTATACGTCAACCCCCCCCTCCCCTCTCGATGACCATACAGCACATCATTTTGGACAAAGCACAGGCCATTCTGAGTGTTCCATACTGGCCGCGCCAGGTATGGTTCCCATATCTACGCCGCCTTGCGCTGGAACCTCTGCTGTAACTACCTCTGATCCCAGACCTTTTCACGTCAGAGAAAGGGAACTGCCTTCATCCCAACCTAAGGATCCTGGCTCTTACAGCCTGGAAATTGAAAGGATGACATTAGCCCCCTTCAACCTTCCCAAAGAAGTTCAACAGGTGGTGCTTGAGGCGCGACGCCAGGCGACGTGCAAGTCTTATGGGCTAAAATGGAAACATGTCAGCCTCTGGTGCTTGCAAAGTCACCTTAATCATTTCTTGTGCCCATTGCCAGTAGTACTCCAGTACTTCACCTTGTTTCACAGCGGCCTGAAAGTGACGTCCATTCGTGTTCATCTTTCAGTGATAGCAGCTTTTCATGATCAGGATAGAGGCAACACCATTGCGCAGCATCCGTTAGTCGCCAGATTCATGAGAGGGCTGACTAACTTATGGCCCCCAATCCGAGATCCCGTACCCCACTGGGACCTCAACATTGTCCTCTACAAACTAATGCAACCTCCCTTCGAACTCCTGCTCTCGACAGAGTTGAAGTATACCACGTGGAAAACTTTGTTCTTAAATAGCCATCACTTCAGCAAGAAGGATCAGTGAACTACAAGCCCTGGTGTCACACCCTCCTTACACCCTTCTCACCAAATTCTTGCCCAAAGTACCTTCTGCCTTCCACGTCAACCAGGCGATTGAGCTTCCCTGCTTCCATCCTGAGCCCCACTCTTCTGCCGAGGAGCAACGGCTACACACCTTGGACTGCATCAGGGCACTACGCACCTACCTCCTCCGGACCAACGATCTACGGAAGGGAACACAACTATTTGTCTCCTATGACCCCAACAAACCAGGTCGGCTGGTTGGTAAAAGAACCATATGGATCTCCACATGCGTTGTGTTCTGCCTCCAACAAGCAGGATCACAGGAATCACCTAGGATTCGTGCACACCAACTCAGGGCACTGGCAGCCACTGTTCCCTCTAAGCTGTGCGCGCGCACACACCTCGCCAAGTGAGCGCACATACTTTACAACAGAGCGCACAAAAATTACGGTTCTGATTCTGATAGAAAACACAGACGTCTTAACATTTAAAAGTTGTTGTGTATTTACAGTTTTCACAAGTTCTACAATATTTTCTAGTGCAATCAATGTGGTGTACATACTGTATTCTGATGTATAGTCAAATTTTAAAGTATATAACTCCGAGTGTCGTTATGTGGCGCACAAAAATTTAACCTTCCTTCAAAAGCTGCACAGCTGATATTTTATGCGCACACAGCCTACAGAAAATTAGAGGGAACATTGCTGGCAGCCTCCATCGCCAACCTTTGCAACATACCCACAGTGGACATCTGCAAGGCCGCAACCTGATCTTCACTGCACACTTTTCAAAAACATTACTGTCTCGATAAGATAGTCGGCTGCGACTCTGCCTTTGGTCTGGCAATCCTAACCACCGCGGAACTCCCTCAGCCACAGAGCCCATCAGAGACCATCTGCCCGCTCTACCCTCCTCCATGGCAGAACTGGGCTCTGTTCTACAGCTTGCACTGCCTGCTTCACCACACTGACTGAACTGTTCACCTGCACTATGTTTGACTTTACTGTTTGCACTGACACTGTTTGCACAACACTGTTGTATGTTGTACTCTTGCACTGTAGGTGAGTCGGGAGGAATGATTTTGCCCGAACAGTGTCTATCAGAGCTCTAATGTACTCTTTACATTGGCACTGAGCCATCACTTATCTGTAATTGCTTATCCCTACACTGTCATGGTTGCTTAATGGTTGTTCCTTTTACCATGACTCCATTGTTGCACTAGTGTCCGTCTTCACGGACTAAGTCTGGACAGGTAACTTAATAAAATTCAAATCAACCTCAACATGGCCACCCCTTCCACAGCGTTTCACAGCTCGGGAGGCACCAGGTATGGCTGACTCATCCTGCTTGTCCTAGGAGAAAGCGAGGTTACTTACCTGTAATGGAGGTTCCACACCATCCCACCCTCCTCCCCTATCAAGGGTCGGTCCTTTGGCCTATCTCAGTCCCGCGCCCTAGCAGAAGAACCACAGCTAGTGACATACTGGCCAGCTAGGGGTGGGACCGTGGGTAGGGCTAGTTGGCTCACCTTGCTATACTGATCCTGGTAATATTTAAAGCTATTCTTTCTGGTAAAACAATGCTTTAGCCATACAACCATCCTGCCCTGTGGGATGGTAAACCTATGAGCATAAGCTTAAGTGCCTTTTGAAAAGGTGTTCCCAGGCCAAGAGCAGGTTTAGGGAGGAGTTTGCATTTATGCACATACTTCTGAATTCAAAAATCTTATCTGCAAATTTTAGTAAGTGTTCACAAGTAATTTTTCCTGGGATAATTTTAAGTCTTTCACTGAAAATTCTGCCAAGTCCAGGGAGTGAAAACTAGAAGCAGTTAAAGAATTACCCCCTTAATACACTGGGTGGCAAGAGGCAGAAAGATCTCAGAAAAAGCAATTTGAAAGCATGTGCTTATCTTACCAGTTAAAAACCAGAGGCAAGTCTGAGAGCAGTTTATTACCAGGCACCTATGAGACAACTGTCGACTGCAACAACCTGAATGTTGAGCCGTTTTTGTTCCCTCTCTTCCTCTCGATCCATTTGTACATTTCTGTTCCCTGCAGTGGGTTTGATATTGAAATATTTTAAGCATAATCTGAGTAGTAAGTTCTATCACATCAAAATTATAACAATACAGTACCCTGCAATGTTATTAAACTGGTCTTCCCACCCCCACCCCTCCAATTTCAGCCGCTCAAGACCCTGATCTTTAGCATGCATGAGGGTGATAACGTTTCTTATCTTTTGAAAGCCGGCTAGCAGCATTTCAGAGTGCTGCTGAACATCAAGGGGCGGGGACGCTTTCATTTTCCACTGAAATGCAGAAACGGAAACATTGCCTTTTCAGTGCATTAGGAACTATGTAACGGGTGCTGTGTATCTGAGACGGAGACATACACTGAGCAGCTCACAGATCCAAGCTACAGATACTGCGTGTACAGCCAGAGGCCTGACTGAAAAATGAGAAGCGTGGGGTAGCCCCTGCCCAGAGAATCTCTCCGCCCTGTTGATTAGCCACCCCACTATCCTGACCTGAAGTCACTCTACTCAAGTATTCCAAGCCATGGCACTGCTTATAGTTCTCCTCAAGCTGGGCGTCGGCATCTTGGCACTGCCGATCTATGTGCTGAATTTCCTGGGACTCTGGGAGCCCATCTCTAAGAGACTCTTCCCCTGCATTATGAGCATAATTGCCAGAGATTACAACGAGAAAATGCAGCAGCACAAGAAGGATCTGTTCAGTAATCTGGGGGACTTTGTGGGTTCTTCGGGCGAGCTCACCCTGCTGGAAATTGGCTGCGGCACCGGCACTAATTTTCAGCATTACCCACGGGGCTGTAAATTAATCTGTGTGGACCCCAACCCTCATTTCCAGAAGTACCTGAACAAGAGCCTGAAGGAGAATGAGCATGTGCAGTGCGAACGCTTTCTGGTGGCCTCCGGGGAGGACCTGACCCAGGTGGCCACAGCCTCAGTGGACGTGGTGATCTGTACCCTGGTGCTGTGCTCAGTGAAAAGCATAGAGGCTGTGCTGAGGGAGGTCAAGCGAGTGCTCAGGAAGGTAAGTACTAGGCACCGTCGGTTATTTAATTAAAACTTGCACTGAATGGGGAAAGAAGATAGTCTCTGTTAATTCTTTTGTGGAAAAAAAAACGGAACTCCGTTTTACTTCTTATACATAAAAATAAAAGTTAGAAAGCAGGGGGGGGGCGGAGCCTGATGTCCAGCGGGATAGTCGCATAGCGCTGAGGCTCCCGAGAGGCCTACCAAGACTCCTGAATTTTGAACCGTTTTAAACCTGAATATTGCTTTGACTCTACCGGGGTACCTTGAGGTGATGGCGGGGACCAAACCAGCACGTCTGGATTTCGGGACCCCAACGAATTCCCATGGTAAACGCTCCAAAACCGAGCCCCCGTCTCCGCAGAAGCAGCCCGCACCTCGGGAAGGTCCCGAGATGCAGCAGGAGATCCTCACTGAAATACGAGGGGTAAAAGACCTTGTGCAATCCAACGGGGAGTCACTCCGAGCGTTGCGTGAAGATTTCGGCATGCTGCAAAGCAAACTTGAAGGGCTTTCCCTACGTCAAGACAAAATGGAAGGCATACTGGACTCACACACGGTCCGGTTGGCGAAACTTGACAAAGTAGAGCGCCAGATGCGGGCCTTGCAGAAAGAAGTGGAAGATGGCAACAATCGGGCCCGCCGCAATAACATACGGCTCGTGGGCATACCGGAGGGAGCTGAGTCTGGAGACATGAAGGAGTTTCTTCGTAAGGCGCTTCCTTCCCTACTTCGGATCACATTTGCTAAAGACCTGGAGATCGACCGGGCTCATCGAGTGCCCTCAAACATGGCGCTCAGTCGGAAGACTCCGAGGCCTATTATCTTTCGGCTCCTAAGATACCAACATGTTGAGCAAATTCAGAACGCCGCTCGCGCAAAAGGCCCCATCGAGTTTGAGGGCCACCGGATATCCTTCTTTCCTGACTTGGCCAAGCCCACGGTTGACCGTAGAAAGCGATTCCTGGAATTTCGACCGAGGCTACAACAACTGCAAGCTCGCTATGGCCTGATGTACCCGGCTAAACTTAGGGTGACGCTGCACAACCAGACCAGAACATTTGATGATCCTGAATTACTTGCGGAATTTTTGGAGTCCAAAGAGGCAGATCAGATGCGTTGATCCAAGGAACACTTAGCTAATTGACCTTATATTGGTAACACCCGCCATATTGTTGTCGGATGTTCTCTACCCTGGAGACCGCCTTGGCAACTCACAACCTTGGCTTTCACTAGCCTTGATGGCCCTGCTCTATCATGCCCACAGCTACTTCGGTGGAGATCGGAGACTATAATAACAGAAGGGTTCGAATCTTACATTCGCACTCTCTTGGGCCTCCTCCCGCAGACATATGGTCGCCATTTATAGTTGGGGTTATGCTTCTTCTCTGGGGCACTTCGGTGCTTGTTTTCTCATGTGGGGTGTATCTGGTATCTTAATTGATGTGTATGAAATAGATGTACGGATGCGGTGTATATTCCATATTCGCATGCGCTTTTACTTCAAATGTATGACAATGTCTTATGGCCCTATGTAAGGTTTTTTCATTGAACGTAAAAGGAATCAACAACCCGATTAAAAGAAAGAAAATCCTTAGTTACTTGAGTCATGAAAAGGCGGATTTGGTTTTTCTTCAGGAAACGCACTTAAATTCTACCGAAACTCTGAAACTCAATATTAAACCTTACATGGTAGCTGCCTACTCTCCGGCTGTATCTAAGAAATGTGGGGTAGCTATTCTGGTGAAGAAATCCTTGCCTGTCACCATTATTGCCACTAGCTCTGACACGGAGGGCAGATGGTCCCGCGTCCACCTTAAAATTGGACACCTTGAACTAACATGTATATGTATATATGCCCCCAATGTGGATAATCCTGCCTTTTTTGCTACCATTGCTCAGGTTGCGCAGGCCTCTGCTAGCACCCCAATGATAATAGGTGGCGACTTTAATCAAGTCGTCGATCCTTTGATAGACAGGCAACCGCCTAGAACGAGTGGCCTGCCCAAGAGCTCCCTCACACTCACCTCCTTGATCAAAGATCTTGCTTTAGTGGATCTTTGGAGATTGTTGCATCCTGCTGTACTGGAATTTACTTACTATTCTCCCCCCCATCTATCACAGTCCAGAATAGATTTTTTCCTAATATCTAAAGTGCTGGTATCTCAGGTAGACACTGCGATGATTCACCCATTACATATCTCAGACCATGCTGCCATTTCCTTCCAGTTGCACGCTAACCTGCCCAGTGGGAATCCGGGAAATTGGTTTTTTGATAGGACCCTGTTAGAGCAACAAGAGTTTCAGTTAGACATACGGGCCGCCATTCAGGACTACTTCCATTTTAACTTACCACATGATACCACGGGTTGGGCTTGGTGGGAGGGCTTTAAAGCTGCCATTCGTGCAACCATTACTAGCTATCAAATTCGCTTGGGGAAAAAGTGTAAGCAACAGTTATTAATATTAGAGCAACAAATTAAAGCTGGGGAACGGGTTCTTACTTCCCGCACTGATCCTTGTGTGTTGTTACGTTTGCAACGCCTACGCTTTCAATATAACTCGATCCTGTCTGCTGCAGCTTCTAAAAATATCGCATCGCAGCAAGGGATGTACTATCGGGAAAGCAACCGTGCTGGTAGACTCTTAGCTAATGCCTTGAAAGGTCAAAAAGAAGCCAAACGGGTAGCGGCTCTCCGAAACCCGGTAGGAGGGGACATAGTGACAAATAATACAGAGATAGTAGAGCTCTTCCGGGATTTTTACACTCGTCTTTATAAATCAGAATGTGACTTCACGTCAGAGGCTTTTGAGCGATTATTATCCGGAATACAACGGCCGACCCTCTCCGAAGAGGATAGGGTTGCGATGGATAAACCCTTCTCTACTAATGAAATTCACGTTGCCCTTAAACGTGTGGCCTCGGGACGCGCCGCAGGCCC
This sequence comes from Ichthyophis bannanicus, assembly GCA_033557465.1. Classification (NCBI taxonomy): domain Eukaryota; kingdom Metazoa; phylum Chordata; class Amphibia; order Gymnophiona; family Ichthyophiidae; genus Ichthyophis; species Ichthyophis bannanicus. The sequence goes on from CM066033.1 coordinate 739,920,198, forward strand.
TGACGGTCTTCCGGCCGAATTTTATAAAACGTTCAGTGCTGATCTAGCCCCCCACCTAAAACTCTATTTCACTGCTCTGGCTGAAGACACATCTTGCTTGGGATCCTTTTCGGCGGCGAATGTAGTAGTATTTGAAAAAGAAGGGAGGGATCCGCTGTTAACAGCTAACTACCGCCCAATCTCCCTTCTTAACGCAGACTATAAAATTTTTGCGACTATCTTAGCCTCTCGACTATCTGACCAAATGTCCACACTCATCCACCCTGATCAATGTGGTTTTATACCCGGAAGATCCACTGCCGACAACGCTAGGACTTTATGTCATGTGTTGACTAATGCTGCAAGCCTAGATCTACCACTAGTTGGCCTCTCCCTAGATGCCGAGAAAGCCTTCGACCGTCTCGAATGGCCCTTCTTATTTGCTGTTCTCCGTTGGTACGGCTTTGGGGAGGGCTTTCTCCGGTTTCTTCAAGTCATGTATGCCGAACCCACAGCCAGTATATGTGTGAATGCTATCAAATCTCAGCCATTCAGCCTTCAAAGAGGTACACGCCAAGGGTGCCCCCTATCCCCTTTGCTCTTTGACTTGGCGCTTGAACCTCTAGCCCTGTTACTTAGGCAGTCCGCAGCCATCCGAGGTGCCCCCTTTAGACACAGAGAGATCAAACTCTCCGCTTATGCAGATGATCTTATGCTTTTTATAACTTTGGACTCGGTCCCAGTAGTCTTAGAATTACTAGACAGGTATTCGCAGCTCTCGGGCTATAAGATCAACTGGACCAAATCGGTTGCTTTCCCACTTAACCACCGGGTACATGCGGCCGACATGCAAGCCTTTCCCTTTCTCTGGCAGCATAGTATGGTGAAATATCTCGGGGTCCATTATTGCTATCCTCTAGAGGATACTATTAGTTTCAACGCCAAGGCGCTAATCTCCAAAGTCCGTGAACTTACCAATCGGTGGTCTCCACTAACCCTTACATGGTGGGGCCGCTTGGAAACAGTGAAAATGATGATAGTTCCTAAAGTGAACTACATTCTCGAAATGCTACCATGTTTACTGCCCCGACACATCTACAAAGATATAGAAGGCCTTCTTATTCGTTATCTATGGCAGGGTAAAACACCCAGGATAGCTAAACGATACTTGCAATCTGATAAAGCGAGAGGAGGAGCTAGATTTCCAGATTTTCTCAATTATCATAAAGCCTTCCTCTTAAAGCAAGGTGCCCGTTGGTTGGATACCCCGGCAGCAGGCCGCCCGGTGTGGCTAGATATTGAAGAAGAGCTCAGTGGACCAGTTCCGCTGGCCTACTTCCCCGGAATGTGCCATCATTCAGACTCCCGCCATTCACCAATGGTTGTAGACACTCTAGTGGCCTTTAATGCCCTCATTCAATCTCTGGGTCCGCAGGCGTGCCCCCCGGACCATCTCCCGATATGGCATAACTCACGATTTCAAATTAACAAAAAAACGATAGCATGGAGACCCTGGTACTCTAGGGGGATTTGGACACCTAAGCAGCTGTTTGCTGGGGATCGCTGGAAAACCTTTAATGCTTTACAAACGGAATTTGGTCTACCAGCGAAATATTACTTTCAATGGGTGCAGCTCCAACATTGCCTTAAAGGCGCTCGGGTCATTCCGCGCTCTGATACTAGCGTGGAAGGGCTGTCAGAGGTGATTCGTTGTATCGGGAGTTTGCCAGGGGTGGCATCTAACTTTTACAAACTACTCACTCATAGTCCAGGCAGGGACACCCCTAGGGCCCAGCAGGCCCAGCAGGCCTGGGAGCGCGAATTGCACATCACTTTAACTCCCCAGCAATGGAAGATAGTCTGGAGCAAAGTGGTGCGGGTCTCTAGATCCGCCTCTGTCACTCAAACGCTCTTCTATTTTGCCCACAGATGCTTTTATACTCCTGAGAAGATGGCCAAATGGAATGTCAATACAAGCTATCGATGTTGGTCCTGCCATACAGCGGTGGGTACCTTCGCCCATGTTATCTATGAATGTCCAGCACTACAGCAATATTGGGGGCGGGTTTGGGACCGGATTCAAAGTATTCTACACTTCCGGGAGCCCCTTTCTTGGAAGATTGTGGGACTCCGCTCTGTGGCGGAGATCCCCTCTCTTCCCAGGACAGGCCGCTTCCTCCTAGATTTTATGTTGGGTATGGCTGTATGCTTAGTCACGAAGAATTGGAAGAATGGCTCCCGCCTAACTTTTACCGAATGGTGGAATTCTGTCTGCTTATATAGTACATATGAGCAGATACCCCGTCGGAAGGCATTCCAGGTTCAGGACTGCTCTCACTTGTCTAAGTGGCAGATGCTTAATGATTATATCCAGATTGCCAGATGCTCCAATATAGCCGTATAGCTACACTCATCTCGTTGCAGATAATTATATTACCTCGAAAGATAATAATGTATATATACACCCGATACTGATTGTTACGTATCCCAGAGAAGAAGCAGGGGGGGAGGGGGGTGGTGGGGGTTTATTGTCCGTGATTGTATAATATTATTTGTCACGTCTTCTATTCTGTATGTCCTTTTGTTTCGATGTTCCAAAATGAAAATAAAAGTTTAAAAAAAAAAAAAAGTTAGAAAGCGAGGTATGGATAATACTTTCATACGGGACCTATGTAGTACGTTTGTCACTGTCTTTGAAGAGAGAGGCACAGCTGCCAAATAGTACAATTGCTAGTTACAAGAATGAAAGAGAAAATGGGTGTACAATTCACCATCTTAAAAAAATGGGTAGGATAAGCCAGCTCACCAAATAGAAAAAAAACCATATATATGTAGATCTAAGGTACTATAAACATCCCCACTATTCGTGCTGGTGGCAGCCCCCAACAAACCTCCTCGCTGGTTGTGCTGGGAAGGTAGTCGGGGCTGGGAAGAGGCAGCCTGGGGGCAGAGAGTGGGCCAGCAAAACAGTCAGGGAAGTTATTCCACCTCTGAGGTTGAATAACTTCCCTGGACTTTGTTTTTTTTTAATAGTCAGGGACAGGGTGAGGAAGGGGCTGGGGGGGCCAGGGTTTCTTCCCCGCAGCCTGACCCTGGCCTTAGGAGGCCAGGCTGTGGGGGAAAAACCCTTAATTGCTGGTGGCCAGCATCACTGCATTCAAATGGAGCCGCAGTGCCATGACAACAGGAAGCCATGGCACCACGGCTCCATTTAAATGCCTGACTGAGCTATCCGGGCAGTGCCTGTACGTGCAGGTCGGGACTTAATTGCAGTCCCAGTATGCACGTACAGACCTGATCGCAATTCTGATCCCCTTTGTACATCTGGCTCAGACCGGAAGTACAAAGGGGATAGTCAGGAGGGACAGAATCAGGACCTATGACGTTTTTCTCTCTTCCCCAGCCTCACACACTCCACCCATTTTTCCCCATACATCACAAATTGCACCCACCCAGGGGCGGCCCAAGGGCGGTGCGGGGCCATGTGTGGAGGCTCATTGCAGGGCCTCATTTGCATAAGAAGTCTCATTTGCATAAACATTAGCATAATGTTAACATACCTCTTAATGAGTGTCTGGATAAAGAAAGACTACCAGATTTCTAGTGGTTGGGGCAAGGTACCTCAGGCCGGAAGGACTGGGGTTTCTGGTCCCACAGGTGTACCTTGTGGTCATGGGTAAGCCACTTAACCCTCCATTGCCCATGTTCCCTGTAAAATAATTATCTCCAAGTTATAATGCCCTGTTCAATGTAATTTCAGTTTGTTCAATGTAAACCGCCTTGATATCATGAAAGGCAGTATATAAGAAATGTTAAATAAACTAAAAATATATAAATTACTATACTTCAGTGCCAACCACCAGGCACATTAGGAAGTACTATAACACTGACCATTTAGAACCCATAGCAAACCAGCCGTATCATAACAGCACTACCAGGACTCACAAAGCACCAAATCCTACCTATTAAAAAGGCAACACTGCAAATATTAAATCAATACATCTCAGAGAATACCAATACATCTCCTACTGGGGAAAGAGAACAAGTGGCACTGTCAAACAGAAACTACAAGAATAGAATACCTCAGCTCGGTTACACATGCAGATCATAGACCGTCAACAAACAAAGAACAAGGAATCACAATTTAGAAATCGGAAGACAATAATTAAATTGGGAACCCCTAAAGCCAAACTTGGAATGTACAACAACACTATAAATTAATTTCCTTTTTGTACTAAACAAAAATGCAAAGACGTTAGTGATACACATTTTCCAGAGTGGACATATTCCAGTTAATAAATTCAAAATAAAAAGTATTTTCTACCTTTTGTTATTTGGGCATTTTATATTGCAATTGCTCCAGTCACTTTCTTCTGGTCTCTTCTTTCTTCTGTTAATTCTCCATTGTCTGCTGTCCATTTGTCCTTTCTTCTCTCTTCTAGATTTTTTCCATTCTATCTTCTACATCTGTTTTAACATACTGATCTTTCCCCTTTTGTTCTTTCCCCAAGGTCTTTTTTATTCCTTTATCATCCACTCAAATTTCACCCTTCCATCTTCAATCCCCACTTACTCTGCCAATACCCAGCAACTTGTAGATTTTTCTTCCCTCCCACACAAAATATCTTTTCCCCCTCCATCCTCACTCCCCCAGCCCCATCCCCTTCTAGTCCTCCCCCAAAATCAGCTCCCTTCTAGTTCCAGCCCCACTCAGCATCCATTCCCTTCTAATTGTATTCCCCACCCCCGCATCAGTCCATTTCCAGTCCTATTCCACCCCGCATCAGCCCATTTCCAGTCCAAGCTCCCCCCATCAGCTCATTTACAATCCTAGGCCCCCCATCAGCCATTTGCAATACTAGCCCCCCCCATAAACCAATTCCAAACCTATTCCAGTGAGCTAATGGGGGGGCTTGGACTGGAAATTGGGCCGAGTGTGGGGGAGCTTCAGCCCATTTCAAGTCCAAGCTCCCCCACACTCAGTCCATTTCCAGTCCAAACCCCCCCATCAGCTCATTTCCAGTCAGAGCCCTCCCCCAATTAACTCATTTTGAGTCCAAGCTGCCCCTATCAGCCATTTCATAGTTACCCTGTTAGCCAAGTTGATTATCCTGTTCATATGTAAACACAAAGTACTATTGGAAATGTGTATGTTCACTGTTTATTGTAAACCGCGCTGATGCTGAATAGCGCGGTATAAAAGAGACTTTAAATAAATAAATAAATATAAATAAATAAATTTCTAAAAGTAGCTCCCCCCCCCCCATCGGACATTTCCAATCCTGTTCCAGAACCACATCAGCCCATATGCTGTCCTAGTCCTCCCCATCAGCCCATTTCCATTCCTAGCCCCCCTCAGCCCATTTCCATTCCTAGCCCCCCCTCAGCCCATTTCCAGTCCTAGCCTCCCTCCCCCCACTCAGCCCATTTCCATTCCTAGCCCCCCCCCAGCCCATTTCCAACCCTAGCCTCCCCCCTCAGCCCATTTACAATTATAGCCTCCCCAGCCAGTTTCCAATTTTAGACCCCTCCACTCAGCCCAAGCCCACCTCCCCGAAGAACCCCGCGGCAGACTTAGCGGCTCCAGAAAGGCTCAGCACAGCTCATTACAGCAACCGAAGTGAAGAGCGTTGTTCCCTTCACTTCGGCAGCTGTATTGTAAGGAAGATCGCAGGCGCGCTGAGAGCTGGGACACAGGAAGTGTCCTTTGACCTCCGGCGTGCCTGCGATCTACATTACAATACAGCTGCCGAAGTGAAGGGAACGATGCTCTTCACTTCAGCAGCTGTAACGAGCTGTGCTGAGCTTTAGCGGCACCTGGCAAGGAGGTGAGCAGTGTGCAGCATGTTGTTGGTGCGGGGGCCTGTGCCAACAACATTCTTGCTCAATGGACGGGCCGGCCCTGCACCCACCCCCGAAACCTCATGGCTGCTTAAGTGCAGCAACATTGTCCCAATGGTGATAGCTGCGGATAGTTATTGTGGGGATTCATTGAGCTGGCACGTGTTTACGGCCCCCCCCCCCACTGGTAATGGCAGCAGCCAGTTAATTGATTCAGTGAGTTCTTCAATTAACTGGCTGCTGCCATTACCAGTGGGTCCACCACTGCCAGTCGCCCATACTTCATAAATCAGGTGGTCCAGGAAGGTATTATAGCAAAAGTCATGATATCAAGGGAAAAGGAAGAATAGACGCCAAAGAGAGGGAAAGTTAGAATCATGAGTCCAGGATCCTCCAGCCTCTCTGCCTTTACAAAGGTTCAGTTGCCCACACCTTGTTTGCTGACCTTGTGTGTTTCCAGTGATCTGACAGAGTGACCAGATTACTTCCTACACTGCCCTTAAAACAACATTAAAGCTCCAAACTCTGGCCCTCGGATGAATTTCATCTGGTTTATTGTGCTGCTTATTAAGTTGCAGAGCTTCAGCCAGAGGAGGCAGTAATATTAGGGACAGTGTGATCCAGCTGATCTCACCCAGCCTACTTCAAGAAGCCTTGTACTTGCTGACTTGGGAAGAGATGTGGCACAACCCCAGAAACGGATCCAAATACACTGTACTAGCTTGGCACAGGACGTGCTGTTCTAAAAGAAGACATTTAAAATGGGCCCAAGGAGAGATGGTGTGCCTGACTGGTGCCACACCTTAGCACTGCCTGCAGTTTTTCTGGCCTGCAAGAGCTGCTGGAGGAAGAAAAGAGGCTGAAAGCAAGGTTAGTTGGGATAGCTAATGGAGGGAGGGAGAGAGGAAGTCGGAGGGAAAGAAAGTGAAAAGAATGTACAAAAGGAGAGCATCAAGTTTGGGGTGCGCTGGATCTGAGACCCCTCTGGCTTGGGTTTGTTGTCCAGCTTCAGAAATAGGTAAAAAATGGTTCCTCCAGATTTTGGTAATACTAGCCTAAATTGAATTTGCAGAGGATCTGGCTTTTACCTACTTTGCGGCGGAGTTTTAAATATACCCCAGAGCCAGGTTTCTATTCAAGCAGTGAAAGTCTTGAAGTTAGATCTAGCAGATCCAGATCCCAAGTCAGATCCCCAGACCTAACTTGATTCTTCCACTGCTGGAATACAATCCTGGCTGGGGCTGCACATTAGCGCCCCCCCCCCCCCCCCCCGTGATTTTTCTTGCTGTGGATGCATTGACTCTATTTTGTTCCTCCCTCCATTACTGAGAACCATGTTTGTAGAATGTTACATATGTGCCGTACTTGGCAGAATAAATGTTACAATGGAGCTGGTACAAAATACATGACTTTGAAGAAGAGTTGGATGTGAATGTGGGTATACGCGTGTCTAGTGTGATAGAAGGTATCTGTGCTAGTCTATTTGTGTGTGTGTGTCTGTGTCTCTCTCTCTCTCTCTCTCTCAAAGACCCTATCCAACTAGTGCTTAAATGCACAAACTAGTTGTAAATTATTTCAGCCATTTTCTTTGTTCTCATTATTTGTTATGAAGAGATGTTTCCTCTGGTCCCAACACACCTTATTGACATGTAACTGATTTTTTTCGTGCTGATATTATAGAGGCCTGTCTGTCCATGTAGTTGTTGTTAATATGCTAAATAATAACTGCTTTGATGACTGATTGGTCACAGCAAATACATGGAGACATTTAGTCTACTTACACTGACATCACCTCTAGAGGTAAACCAGGAGTTGGAGCTTCTGATGGTACAGTTTTCCCAGAAGCTTAGTCAAGCTAACTCGGACTGGCTGAATTGAATTATGGGTTTCTTGAAGGGTACTGTGCAATACTGACAGAAAGTAACACCATAAAAATAAGGGGGTCAGTATTCAGTAGGTGTAGGCAGCTTTTTTTTTAAAAACACCATCCGCCACAGCTAAATAAAAAATAGATATTTTGGCACCAGTATCTGGAGTGGAGGAGTAGCCTAGTGGTTAGAGTAACTGCCTAGTACCCAGAAGATCAAGGGTTCAAGTCCCACTGGCACTCCTTGTGACTTTGGGCAAGTCACTTTACCCTCCATTGCCTTGGAAGAAAAGGCTGGCAATCTACTTCTGGTGATACATTGCCAAGAAAACCCAGAGGTAGCTGGGTTACTATGAGTCAACACTGACTTGATGGCACTAAAAAAAAAATCTGGATAGTGGCCAGCACTGAATATCCACTTATTTGTAATGAGACCTGTCCACTATGGGGTATATTCTGACCTGTGTTTAGTGGGAATATACATCCAGGGCAGATGCACATTCCACGCTCAACAACCAGGTGCTATGCTGGAAAGTGAGCTTCCTGCACATACAGCAGAGATGTGCAGGGAGCTCAGTACAAGGGTGGGAGGGGGCAGACCTAGGGAGGAGCGAGGGCAGGCTGGAGGCATGACCCAGACATACAGGGCCAATTTTGGTGTCAGCCCTGTACATCCAGGGTTGGCCATCTATATGGGAAACATATTCCACCTCAGAGATGGAATCAGTTCCCCCCTCAGGTTTGTGGTGGACAGTGGAGGGCCCAGGAGAGAAGGTGAGTGGGGGCAGGGGGTTCCCTGCCACCCGATTCCTGGCTTTGAAAGGCCCATTTGGGAATTGGGCAGTGGGTAACAAGTCATTTAATGCAGTGCCAGCAATCAGGGGCTCTGGCATGGAGCTGTGGTGCCATGGCGACAGGACGCCACGGCTCCATGGAAGATCCCAGGCTGGCTAGTCGGGGAAGCAGTGAGATGTCCAGTCAAATGGAATCGGGCCACATCCTGCTCGTTCAGGCCGGTTGCACCCAATTCTGATCCTGCAGGGACATATAGTCCCTGTGAGATCAAAATCGATTCTGGACGTCTAGACGGGCTAGACGTGCCCCGATCAAAATTGGCCTCCACCTATATAGCAGTGATTTTCTGTGCCTCTATACAGATAGTTATTCAAATAGCACTTTAGGACAGCTTTTTTTCTATTCTAAGCTATTCATATAGCAGCACTGAAAATCACTGCTATATGGATAAATTCTGTCACTGCACCAGCATTCTCTGCATAGTGTCAAGGGTATCAGACAGAATATTCAGCGGCGCTCTCCATATAGAGGAGTATTTTAGAAGCTCTATTCTTGAGTTGAACATCTGAAAACAGGCATTTGAGACTGCAAATTATGGAAAGCTGGGTATATAGACATCACTAGTGCGAGAATGTCCATATAGCATGGAGGCATGGTGGAAGCGTGTCTTAGACAGAGTAAGGGAGATGCACTTCCAGGTGCAATTTCAGAATGGCATAAGCACGTCAGGTCCTGGTTAAGATATCCATGCCTATACCTGCTCCTGACCACAAAAAAGATGCTAAAAAGTGCATGTTTCATGGCTGCAATGCTTCTAGGGGCAAGGCCGGCTCAAGGGAGTGTACACCTTGAGCCAACTTTTGCTTTTGTGCGCCCCCCCCCCCCCCACACACACACTTTGGGTCCAGTCTTATAGTGTAAGCTGCATACACAGGGGTGGATGAATGTTTAGCCCACTGGCTAGTTAAATGCCACTCTCCCATTTAACTCAATTTGTGTATTCTGTATCCATATAGATAGCAGCACTGAATGTACAGAGAGTGATGGTGTGTTATTGTATTATTTGTTTAGACTAGGCTTAATAATCTGCAGACCTAAATTAAACCTGAATACTGCAACTATCTGGATAATTTCTGGCCTATCCTCATTCTTCCCCTGAAATACCCCACAACTATACAGATAACTATCCATTCTGCAATTTTAGTGTAAGAGTAGCCTAGTGGTTAGAGCAACAGCCTACTACCTAAAAGATCAGGCTTCGATTCCCACTGGAACACTTGTGACCTTAGGTAAGTCGCTTTACCCTCCACTGTCTTAGAAGAAAGGTCTGGAAATCGAGGGGGGCTGATAAGTCTCTGGCCTTGTAACGAAACAGAAAGCTACGAGCATACCTTCCAGAGGTACCAAATAAAACAAAACTGCAGAGAGATCATTCCAACTTCCAGAAATGAAATGTGCCTGTAGCTTTCTGTTTCATTACAAGGCCAGAGACTTATCAACCCCCCTCGTATACTTTTGATCATACATTGCCAAGAAAACTCAGGGGCTGCTGGTTCACCAGGATCCATCTTGACTGGAGGGCACTTAGAAAAAAAATCTGCCGTTTAAATAGCCTATTATTATCTTCATATTGTTTTGAAAATACATGATTAGGCTCATTATGCATTTGTCTAATTGCCTTTGAATATCAGTCTAATAGGGTATAATTATTCATTCATATGAGACATTTCCAGATCACCAGTAAAACTCTCTCAACAACAGATGCAGAGCAGAAGTTAGGTGTTTCACTTTACAACTCAAAATATAAAAAATCACCATTGACTCTCTCCTCATAACACAAAACCATGCAAATGGACACGCGGCACTAGCATCAAGAACTCAAATTGCACCAACCCTGTCTATGGAAAATCAGCACTGCAGACATTCTAGGACCCTGGTAACCTCTGGTCGGAAAAAGAGAACAAGCTGAACTATTATAGATTCCTAGAGAGAACCTTTCTATTAACAGAATCCCTTATCTTGGATGCATATGGAAGACACAGACCATTGTTTAGTAAAGAATAAGAAACAACAAAATTTGAAACAAATATAGACAAAAATTGAAATGGAAAACCCTAAAAGCAGATGCTGAGTTATGAAATACTGAAGAAAGAAACAGAAATGCATTTCCTCCTATAATGAACTATAAGGCGCCTCCACCTCCAATCCCTCCTCCTCTTTCTGCCCAAACCTAGCTATTTCCATGACAAAATCCATAAGACTACACTCTGATTTCCCCACTAAATCTTCTTCACTCCCTCTTCCTCCTCTTCAATACCAAATTTTCCCCTCAACCTCTATCACTCTTTCAGCCTTTTCTAAGATCTCTGAAGAGGAAACCTCTGTTCTTCTTTCCTCCTCTAAACTCACTACCTGTTCCTCTGATCCCATCCCCACCTGTATCCTTAACTCCATCTTCTCCTTCGTCATCCCTTCCATCTCACAAATTCTCAACTTTTCACTCTCCATTGCAGCTTTCCCTGCAGTCTTCAAGCATGCTGTGATCACACCTCTCCTCAAGAAACCTTCACTTGATCCTACTTGCCCTTCTAATTATTTACCCATCTCCCTTCTTCCCTTCATTTCCATACTTCTTGAATGTGCAACTCTCCATCACTGCCTTGAATTTCCCTCTTTTCATGCGCTCCTAGATCCACTTCCGTCTGGTTTTTGTCCCTTTCATTCTACTGAAACAGCTCTTGTCAAAGTCTCCAGTAAAACTTGTTCATGGCTAAGTCCAAGGGTCTTTATTCAGTTCTCATTCTTCTTGACCTTTCTGCTGCTTTTGATACTGTTGACCACCTCCTTTTCAACACTTTGTCCTCTCTTGGTTTTAGGGCTCCGTGCTGTCCTGGTTCTCTCCCATAGCTCTTTCAGTGTTTGTTCTAATGGATCCTCTTCTACTGCCATCCCTCTCTCGGTTGGTGTACCCAAAGGGTCTGATCTGGGCCCTCTCCTTTTCTCTCTTTATACGCAGTCCCATGGTACCCTCATCTATTCCCATGGCTTTCAATATCATTTTTATGCTGATGATTCTCAAATCTATCTATCTAAACCTGACATTTCTCCTACACTCCAAGCCCGTATCTCTGCCTGCTTATCTGACATTGCTGCCTGGATGTCTCACTGCTGTCTGAAATTCAACCTGGCCAAAACTGAACTACTTATTTTTCCTCCTAAACTCTCCTCCCCCCTTCCTCCTTTTTCTGGCTCTGTTGATAAAACCCTTCTACTTCCCGTTTCCTCAGCCCACAACCTTGGGGTTATCTTTGACTCCTCCCTCTCCTTCTCCACACATATCCATCAGATAGCTAAACCTGTCATTTCTTTCTCTATAACATTAACAAAATTTACCCCTTCCTTTCTGAACATACTATTAAAACTCTTATCAACTTTTTGGCCACCTCCCATCTCGACTATTGCAACCTCCTCCTCACTGGTCTCCCTCAGAATCATCTCGCTCCTCTTCAGTCCATTCAGAACTCTGCTGCACGGCTAATCTTCCACCAGCCCCAGTACACTTGTATAACCCCTTTTCTCAAACCACTTCATTGGCTCCCCTTCCGTTTCTGTATCCAATTCAAACTTCTCCTTCTGACCTATGAATGCATTCACTCTACTGCTCCTCACTACCTTTCCACTCTCCTCTCTCCCTGCACTTCCTCTGACTTTCTTCTCTCTATGCCCTTTTCTTCCACTGCCAACTCTGATGTTTTCACTTTGCTGGAACAAACTTCCTGAACCTATACGTCGGGTCTCTTCTCTCCCCCTTTTCAAATCCATGCTAAAACTCACCTCTTTTGAGGCTGCTTTTGGATCTTAATCTCTTATTCTCCTTGTATTTACTTTCCCTATTTAAACCCCTTGTTTTTCTTCTTTTGTACTGTCTGTCTTGATTAGATTGTAAGCTCTAACGAGCAGGGACCATCTTCTATATGTACTTGTACAAAGCTGTGTACGCCTTGTAGCGCTATATAAAAATAGTAGTAGTAGCATTTTCAAAGCTGACATATTTAATTCCCTAAAAATTGACACACTTTTGAAGCTCTGTTTGATCATTTTATTTTTCCAGTTGGCTTGCTCCCAGTCTCTTTTCCACTTCCGCATCTTGGTGTTCTTCTAGGTCCTTTTCCAGTCAGTTCACCGCCCTCCCTTTCAGGCTTTCCACTACCCTGAAGATGTTCTCCCAGGTCATGATGGTGGTGTCTGCAGCGCCAAGGGATCTGTGTCTTTCTTAGAAAGCCTCATCTGGGTGATCAATCGGGGAAAAGCCAGCTGTGGTCTTCTCAGTCCTTGGAGTTTCTGGGAGCATGTTTTGACTCTTGAGTGGGCAGAGTTTTTCTTGCCAAAGTGAAGTCTGTTGGATTGCCTGGCGTTGTTCTGTTCACAGCAGGCTCCCAGAGTCTGGGATTCTCTTCAACTCCTCGGATTGATGGCGGCAACCATAGAGATGGCGCCATTGGCGCGTGCTTACATGCGACCACTCCAGCGATCCTTGTTGACTCAGTGGTCTCTGAGTTCTCAGGAGTTCAAGCCCAGGCTCCCACTCCTGATGATGGTGAATACCAGCCTATGGTGGTCGCAGCAGCCCTGTCATCTGAGGAAGGGTGTACCACTGTTTCTCTTGGATCCGGCTGATGATAGATGCCAGTCTCTCAGGCTAAGGAGCCCATTGCCAAGACCATACCGCGCAGGGCCATTGGAACTGCAGGGAAGCGGTATGGTCCATCAACCATCTCAAGGCAAGGGCATCAGGTTGGCTCTTCTGCGCATCCGGTCCCTGGTTGAGGGCCAGGCAGTTCGAATGTTTTCGGACAACGCCACAGCAGTGACTTATGTCAATTGGCAAGGCAGCATGAAGAGTGCTGGGGTAGCTCTGGAGATAGTTCTCCTATTTGCTTGGGTAGAGAAGAACCTTCTAGCCTTGTCAGCTCAGCACATTGCCGGAATGGACAATATGGAAGTATACTTCCTCAGCTTTCACTCTCTGGATCCTGGAGTGTGGGAGTGGAGTCAGGAGGCATGGCAGTTGATTCTGCGCCACATGGATTACCCCAAAATGGATCTGATGGCGATGAAGGCATCGATGCCCTGACCCAACCTGGGCCAAGTCTATACTTGTTTCCTTCATGGCGCCTGGAGGGGCATGTGATTCGGCATATAGAATGCCACATGGGCAGGATTGTTCTGGTGGCACCAGTTTGGCTGAGAAGAGCGTGGTTTGGAGGCCTGATGTGTGACTCTTGCAGGTGCCTTCTCTTCGGTTGACTCTGTCCCGGGTCCTATTGTGGCAGGGACTGATCGTCCTGTAGGACCCAGTATCCTTCTCATTTATGGCTTGTCTCTCGAAAGGAGACAGCTAGTGCATAAGGGTTACTCTCCAGTGGTGGTCTCCATTCTGCTCAGAGTCAGGAGGAGGTCTATTGAGCTAGCATATGTGTGGATCTGGTGTCTCTTTAAGTGATGGTGTGGCACTCAGCAGTTGGCTCTTGTCCCTTCCTTCTTGCCTAAGATGCTATCTCCCTTTCATGGGCACCAGGTGGCCTGCCTGTCGTCCTCGTCAAGGGAAGGATAAGGATCTCCATCTTGTGGATGTCTGGAGGGTGCTTCTCCAGAACTTTGAAGTTTTGAATTCCTTTCATAAGTCTGATTATCTTTTTGTACTGTTTGTTGACCCTCACAAGGGTGATGCGGAGGCTAAGTTGACTTTGGGGCACTGGATTAAGGAGGCCTTTGTGTCGATGAATCTGTTACAGAACGGACAACAAGACCGAAGCCCTGTTTATCATGAGGAACATGACGTTCACCCCACCCCTCACTCAAATTACTCACCTGGAACATACCTATAAAGGAAGAGGTCAGAAACCTAGGACTCACACTGGACCGCAACCTGAAACTACAAGCCCGCATCAACAAGACCTCCCGGAGCGCATACCACAAGATGAAAATTAATCTGGAGGCTGAAGCCTCTCCTCAACCAGGACTATTTCCGCACAGTTTGCCCAAGCCATTATTACACCCTTCCTGGACTTTTGCAACTCCCTTTACCATGGCCTGCTGAAGCAAACCATCCGCCCTTTCCAAATGGCACAGAACACTGCTGCGCGAATCATATGTGGGTCAGCAGGGCATGAACACTTCACTCCCCTCCTGAACCAGCTACAAGATGGTGCTTCATTTTTTCAAAATCCTGCAGAATACATCGGCCAATATCCTGGACGACCTAATCAAGATAGATCCGGACCACCGACCCAGAAGGCATAGCAAACTGAACTATATCACCACCACCACCAAGCAGTCCACATCAGCAAGAGCACTCTCCCTTGCCGCTCCTGCCATATGGAACTCTATTAGATTTGCTTTGCCTCTTGAAAAACAGAGGCTTCAAAAGCCACAAAGTGGCCATTCTAATATATGGCTTCTTACATGATTAACAGATTTGTTTGTGGCAAACCTCACTAACAATTCACCCTGTATCTAAAACATGGATTTCAGTTATTTATTTATTTAGCTGTGCTTTTATACCACTTTTCACTGGGTCAAAGCGGTTTACAATAAACAAGGGGGATTCATCACACAGAGCTATCCATATTTATGGGGGGGGGGGTATACCATCACCAAGGGGGTTCAACATATTTACATTCCTGAGTTTGGTTTGCATCAGAGGTATTGGTCTTATTTACAGCTCTTTTTTTTTCTCTTCAGTCTCAGTCTGCTTAGTGGACTTCACTGGGTGCTGTTCCATTTCGATCCTAGGTGATCCCGGAATAGATGGGTTTTTAGCTGTTTTCTAAATGCTAAGAGGTCCTTGATGCTACAGATTTGGGTTGGAAGAGAGTTCCAAAGTGAGAGGGCATACAAATTAAATGCACGGTTACAGGTTTGGAGATTAAACTTTGTCCTATCATGCAGCACAAAGAGTGCATTGTTTGTGGCCGGTAGTGTTGGTCTTCCAGAATTCATCCGGGGAAGCACGTATAAAGTTCAACTAATCCTTCAAGTCAATAAAGTCAACTTTCTCAGTCTTCGGTAATAGTCAAATAGAAAATGAAAAAGGGAAAAAGTGCAGAGTTTTCTAATATACCACTTGATAAAAAAAGAATCCCAGACTGTTGGACCATTTAGGCCAATGCCAGCTTTTAAAAATGGATGCATGGATGATCCAGGAAACTACTGACCAGTGAGCCTGTTGTCAGTTCCAGGTAGAATACAAAGTATTATAAAGAACAAAATTACAGAACACATGGACAGACATGGCTTAATAGGACATGGATTTAGCCAAAGGAAGTGGAGTAGCAGCTTAGTGGTTAGGGCAGCAGCCTGGAACCGGAAAGACCAGGGCTCAAATCCCATGGATGCTCTTTATGGCCTTGGGCAAACCACTTAACCCTCCACTGCGCAAGCTACAAACTTAAGATTGTAAGCCCTTTGAGAACAGGGAAATAACTACTGTACCTGAATGTAACTTACCTTGAATGTCTACTAGAAAGATGTGAGATAAATAATAAATAAAAAGTCCTCCCTCACCAATCTCCTCTATTTTTTGGAAAGCATGAATAAACACGTGAAGTTGATGTGAAGTGGGATTTTAGAAGGGACATCTAGGAAGAATCTGGGCTGTCTAGAGCAGAACATCCAAAAACTGGGCGAGTAGCAACAGTGCCTTCTGAAATCACTCCATCTCCACCCAGATAAATGAAAGCCACAGCAACTAGATCTAGAGATGGGTCCCGCACAGATAGCAAGGTCGGGTACATGCACAGGTGTAGGCTATTGTACAAATGTAGATGTCCCTACAGTCCATATCTGCACTACCGGGTATATAGACACCCTGGCCTGGGTAGATCAGAAGGGGGGCATCTATGTTATGAGACTAACATATCCTGCCCTAACATTTCAGATACTTAGACATGTGGCAGCAGATCAAGTAGTATGTTTGGAGTATGTAGTTACAGACAGGAAATATTAACCACATTGATGCAAACACTTTTTGCTCTTCCCCTTGGAAGTGTTGCAGCCATGAAATGAGCGCTTTTTTGCATCTTATTCTACTACTACTACTATTCAGCACTTATAAAGCGCCACGCACGCAGCGCTGCACAGCAAACCTACAAGAGGTAGCCAACATACAAGAGACAGTACCTGCCCGTCAGAGTCATGCTCATCGGAGCTTACAATCTAGTTAAGAGAAAACAGTACAGAGCATCAGTCAGTTCTGCGCAAGGTACGGTGAGGTACAGTTTGGTCTGTAGTTTGGTCATGAACGTTGACGGGGGTTAGGGTAAGATGAGGATGGAGTCAGGATCTAAATGCAATGGTGAAGAGGTGGGTCTTCAGCCTGGACTTGAAGAGGGCCAGGGAGGATGCCTGGCGCACAGACGCAGGTAGGCTATTCCAGGCGTATGGTGCAGCAAGGTGAAAGGAGCGGAGTCGGGAGTTCGCAGTGCAGGTGAAAGGCATTGATAGAAGTAATTTGTTAGTGGCGTGCAAATTACGAGAGGGGACGTAGGGGGAGATAAGAGGTATTGAGGGGCCATAGAGTGAATGCATTTATAGGTCAGTAGGAGAAGCTTGAATTGGATGTGGAATTGGACAGGGAGCCAGTGAAGAGAAGAGGAGTAATGTGGGCATGGCGAGGCTGGCAGAAGATTAGTCGAGCAGCATGATTTTGTATGGATTGAAGAGGGAGGAGGTGGCTCACGGGGAGACCAGCGAGTAGTAGGTTGCAGTAATCGAGGCGAGAGGAGATCAAGGAGTGGACGAGCGTTTTGGTAGTGTGTTCAGAGAGGAAGGGGCGGATTTTGCTGATGTTGTAGAGAAAGAAGCAGCAGGTCTTAGGTACAAGCTGGATATGAATGGAGAAGGAGAGAGAGGTGTCAAAGATAACCCCTAGATTGCGGACCGAGGGAACAGGAAGGATAGTAGATCCATTCACATGGACTGAGAGAGGTGGAAAGACAAGGAGTTCAGTCTTGGCCATGTTCAGTTTCAATCGGCAATGAGACATCCAGGCAGCGATGTCCAAGAGACAGGTAGAGATCTTGGACTGGGTTGCCGGAGAAATATCAGGTGTAGAGAGGTAGATCTGGGAGTCATCGGGATAGAGATGGTACTGAAAGCCATGGGAGGAGATAAGCGCGCCAAGGCCTTGGGTATAGAGAGAGAAGAGGAGGGGGCCCAAGACAGATCCCTGGGGTACACCAACATGTAGCGGGGTAGGGGAGGAGGAGGAGCCCCCAGAGCATACACTGAATGAGCAATGGGAGAGGTAGGAGGAGAACCAGGATAGTACAGAGTCCTTGAAGCCAAGCGAGGAGAGGGTGGTGAGGAGAAGGTTGTGGTCAACGGTATCAAAAGCAGCAGAAAGGTCGAGAAGGATGAGGATGGAATAGAGGCCCTTAGATTTATCCAGGAACAGGTCGTTGGTGACTTTTGTGAGTGCTGTTTCATTGGAGTGTAGGGGACAGAAGCCAGATTGTAGTGGGTCCAGGAGGGCCTGTGAGGTGAGGAAGTCGAGGCAGCGACGGTGGACTGCTCGTTCTAATAGCTTGGATATGAAGGGAAGGAGGGAGATGGGTCGATAGAAGGGCATGTGGGATCAAGTAAGGGTTTCTTGAGGAGGGGTGTGACAACAGCATGTTTGAAGTCAATGGGAACAGTTGCTGTGGAGAGTGAAAGGTTGAGGATATGAGTGATGGAGGGGACAGTGGTGAGGGAGATGGAACGTAGGAGATGGCTGGGGATAGGGTCTGATGAACAGGTGGTGGGTTAGGAGGAGTGTGGTTTCTTCTTCAGAGATCGGAGGGAAGGAGGAGAGGGTGGCAGGGAGGAGTATGGATGGGGAAGGAGAATTGGGGAGGAGGGGAGATAGATGAGGGGGTAGGGAATTGGAGGGTATTCTTGTGGATTTTGTCGTGGAAGTAGTCGGCTAGGGTTTGGGCAGAAAGGGAGGGAGGGGGGGATCGGGGGCGGGATCACCTTGAGGAGAGAATTGAGGGTATTAAAGAGACGGCGAGGATCAGATGCAAGGGAGTTGGTCAGATGGATGTAGTAATCTTGTTTGGCAAGTGCTAAGGCTGACTGGAAGGATCCAAGCATGAATTTGAAGTGTAGAAGGTCTTCCGGGGAGCGGGATTTGGACCAAGCTCGTTCAGCAGAACGGGCGCAGGTGTGTAGGTAACGGATTGTAGGTGAAAGCCAGGGTTGGGAGTAGATCGTTTGACAGGACGTGGGGTGGGAGGGGCAAGAGTGTCAAGGGCTGAGGATAGTGTGGCATTGTATGAGGATAATGCCTCGTTGACGGACTTGGAGGATAAAATGGAGGAGAGAGATGGAGAAATGGTGGAAGAGAGAGTCATGGGATCAATATTCTGAAGGTCTCTAAATAGGTCGGAGGAGACAGGACGAGGTTGGGATAGCGGAAGCTGAAGAGTAAATGTTAAGAGGTGATGGTCAGATGAGGGAAGGATTGATTTGTGGAAGTTTGAGGGAGAGGAATTGGAGAAGAGTATTAGGTCAAGGCAATGGCCGTGTAGATGTGTGGGGGCAGTGGAACAAAGTTTGAGGTCAAACGAGGAGGTAAGAGCGAGGAACTTTGAGGCATGGGGGTTGGAGGGGTTGTCGATGTGAATGTTGAAATCACCAAGAATAAGAGTGGGGGAGGAGGAGTCCATGAAGGCAGAAAACCAGGAGTCAAAGTCTATGAGGAAGGTTGATTTGGATTTGTCGGGTAGGCGCTAAATAACAGCTACTCGGAGGGGGAGTGGTGTGAGGAGGCAAATGGAGTGGACTTCGAAGGAGAGGGGGGAGTGTGATTGGGGTGGTAGGAGGGGTTGGAATTGGCAGGAAGGAGAGAGTAGGAGGCCAACGCCTCCTATTCATCATCAGGAGCAATAGAGGCATGGACACCTTAACAACTAGGATCTGACATGCTTGTGCCATCTAAAATTGCTCTCGCTAAGCTCTGCAGCATGTTTCCCAGAGGACTCCTCTTCATCAGGAAGGGGAGCATTGAGAACTGCTAACATTCACCCATGCTGACCAGGGAATGCTTTTTGGGCTTAACCATCCTAACAAATAGTGAAAATGAGAAAGCGTAAGTAGCTTGTCTGCTTCAGTTCGCCATCTTGGATCTCTGCACCTTAAGTATTGTGTGTTAAAGGATATAAAAAGACTTGAATTGGTTCAGAGGAAGGCGACCAAGATAATAGGACCTGCACCAAAAGGCATATGAGAAGAGACTTGAAGACCTAAATATGTATACCCTAGAGGAGAGGAGAGACATAGGAGATATGATACAGACATTTAAATACTTACAGGGTATTCCTAATTGTCCCTCCAGTCCAGTCCCTCACCTCTGGGTTGTGCTCCCCTTCCAGCAGCTTGGAGACTGAGCACGTCATCACTTTGATGACTCTGAGTATATGTACCTCTGGCACTTCCTACCAGAATCAGTATGCTCAGTCTCCAAGCAGCTGGAGGGAGCAGTAAGCCAGAGTGTAGGCTTCCTGGAGAGACAGTAGGAAAGGGTGGTTTGTATTTTAATTCAATTTAAATTTTTTTTTGCTTAGCTAGTGTTTGCCGGTTGTTTTTAGCCCTCCTTTTTTCTTCAGTGAGTGGCTGGAAGTACTTGGGGCAGGGGACGGACCCCCCCCCCCCCTTCCCGGCCAGTCTATCTCACTTCGGGCAGGGTGAGAAGGAGGCTTTGGGTGAGAGAATGAGCAGAAAGACAGCCGGGGTATTTAAGCAGCTCCCGATCCCATGATCAGGTGAGGAGCCACTGCTGCAGAAAGCCCGCTCAGATGAGCAGTGTGCTGCAGGCTCTTCCTCCTGTGATGCCAAAGCTCCTCCGAAGCTGAGCGCGTGGGCGGGAAAAGCAGGCCATCGCCGAGGAGAAGTAGAGAGAGACCGAGGCTGCAGGAGCACCGGGGGCAATTGCGCAGATCGGCAGACCGCATGGGAAGGTAAGTGTACCACGTGGCTGCCAACCACGTGGTGAGGCGGCCTAATTCTTTTCGGCGGCTTCAGGGACTGTCTCTGTTCCTATTTTTTTTTTAATTTAATATTTATAAATTTTATACATAACATATCAAGAATACCTCTTGAAACAGAAACTGAGATGGATAAGGCAACAAAACATCATATGACTTGAAAGTCCCACAACTATACCATGTAATGAAAATTCAATACCCAGCCCACTCTAGCCCCCAAAACAGGGAAGATACTATAAGAAGAAAACAAAAGACATCCAGTAAATCTGAAAGGAAATAAAAGGTGTACTTAACAGTCGGAACCTACTATGCTCAGACAGAGGCAGAGGAGGGGGCATCCACAATCTCTGGATGACGGGCATTTATAAAGTCCAGCAATTGGGAAGGTTCATAAAAAATAAAGGAATCAGACTGATATTTAATCAGACACTTACAAGGGTACTTTAGGAAAAAGAACCCTCCCAATTGTTGAACCCCAGAACGCAAAAGAAGAAAGTCCCATCGCCTCCTCTGAGTTTCCCTGGAGAGATCTGGAAACATACAGACAGTCAATCCTTTAAATAAGTTATGACGCTTCTTAAAGAGCAGCTTCATAAGCCATTCCTTATCAGATAACAATGCTAACGTAATTAATAAAGTAGAAGGCACTACATTTTCTTCCTGTGATAATTCCAACATAGCCGTTACATTTAATACATCCACATTGGATAATCCTCTAACCACTCCCGACCCCACATCTTTTTTCCCAGATGGTAAATAATACATTTTAGCTATAGGGGGATGGGATTCAGGAGGAATACCCAGATTCTCAATCAAACAAGTCCGAAACATTTCCCTTGCAGAAATCAATGCTACTCTGGGAAAATTAACCAAACAAAGATTCACAGCTCGCGATGCATTTTCCAACATCTCCAACTTAAAACGCATACGTATTATACTCTTCTTAAGATATTCCACATCATTCTCAACAGTCAGAGTCTTAGCTTGAAAACTAGAAACATCCGCTTGAAGAGAAGATATTTTTACAACGTTTTCCTGGATAGTAATTACATTACTGAAAACCTAAGATGCCAAGTTGGTCATCCGCGGGGCCAAATCTTCCCATAGCTGCATGATAGCAGTCCATATGATTTCCAAAGTTACCACCTCTGGGGCAGCAGAAGATGCTGAAGGGACAAATTCCACATTACTAGATATCCCTGGTAAGCTGCCCGGCAGCGGAGCAGGTGCCAACAGATCAGACTCTGATCCAGCTCTTCATTCTGCCGCTTCCACCAAGAACTATGCCCTCTGACGTTGATCCGGTGGGACAGCAGAAGCTAAGCCTTGTTCCAAGGCCAGCCTCTGCCCGCTGGCGGAGTCTGACAACTCAACACCCTCCACCTGACTCTCCAGGATACTGGTATCCTGCTGAGGGACCTTTGAGGCCCGGACTGAGCCCGGGGAGCAAAAATCTCCGCCCAAAGCAGACATCGAGGACTCCAACTCCCGACGGCTGCAATGCCGAGCTACACTCCCCTTCTCCAACCAATTGTCGCAGCACAGGAAAAAAGGAGTCCAACGGTCCAGCAACAACTGAAGGTAACGGCATAGAGACCTGAAGAGCTGTAGAAGGCTGTTTGGCCCCTCTAGTCTTCCACTTCTTCCCCATAGGAAAAACCCATGCCCCTCAGCACACCTCAATCGCCATCTTGGATCCTCCCCATCATCTCCAACTGGCTCTGTTCCTGGTGCGTTGCTCCATTTACTGGGGGGGAGGGGGTGGTGGCAGATTCTTGTGGTTCTGGTCGGACTACTGGTGTTATTTAGCTTTTCTTGTTAAATTTTTAAAAAAAGTTTCATTTTTATTTTATGTACATTCTCTTATATACTGTGCTATTCTGCATCAGTACGGTTTACATTGAACAAACTGAAATTACATTGAACAGGGCATTATAACTTCGAGATAACTATTTTACAGGGAACATGGGCTATGGAGGGTTAAGTGGCTTGCCCAAGACCACAAGGAGCACCTGTGGGACTAGAAACTCCAGTCCTTCCAGCCCAAGGTTGCTGTCCTCTAGTGGGATTTGAACCCCCAACCTTCTGGCCTGAAGTACCTTGCCCCAACCACTAGGCCACTCCTCTACTCCATTTCTTTTGTTGCAAGATTTCTTTATTAGAGTAGTTTGTTTTTGGCGTGTTTTGGACTCGTACTGCTTGTGGGGGTGGAGTTCAGGGAGTCTTGAGCCCCCTGTGGCATCATGCCGGCCAGACCTCAATGTTTAGTGTGCGGCATCTGTAGAGGGGCGGTGTCCAACACTGGAGTGTGCAGGAGGTGCGCCTTGGAGGTGGCATCCTTAGAGCAGGATCTCCAGGCAAGTCCGAGTCAAGAATGGGCTCCTTCGTTATCTCAGGAGCGGAGAGAGAGACTGCGCAGCGGGAGAGTGCTACAGGGAGCCCTACCCCCCAGAGATAGGGGTATCCTACAGCCTCCTGGCTCTCCCTAGGCCCTCCACTTCTCA
Organism: Ichthyophis bannanicus; assembly: GCA_033557465.1. Lineage (NCBI taxonomy): Eukaryota > Metazoa > Chordata > Amphibia > Gymnophiona > Ichthyophiidae > Ichthyophis > Ichthyophis bannanicus. Next base: position 739,943,213 of record CM066033.1, read on the forward strand.
AGGGGTGGAGGAGGGAGTAGGCGGGGGAGTTTGCTCCCCGGAGTTTGCTTTGCTTCTGCACAAGGCCTTCTGCCTGCGTTAGCGGGGGGGGGGGCAGGGGCACATGGCGGGGCAGGGGGCGGACTCTGGAGTCGGGAGTCTTGTGTTAAAGTCAGCGAAGCGTCCCAAGATAGGGGACGATGGGGGGCAGTTGTCCCCTCCATCTGAGGTGCAGGACGAGGAACCTCTAGAACTGGAAGAGGAGGAAGAGAAGGAATTGGAGGATGGCGAAATTCCTGACCGGGAAGAACAGACGTGAATTGTTAGTCTTCCGAAGGGAAGAGTTGCCGGCCCTTATAGGAGAGTCCCTAAAGGCCCTCAATATTCCTGCAGGGCCCCCGGCAGAGGAGAAGGCCTTGGAGGATCCACTGCTGCAGGCAATATGAAGGACGCAGAGGGTATTCCCAGTGCATCGGGTGGTCAAACAGATGATCCAGGAAGAATGGAAGGTGCTGAAAGCCGGTCTCCGAGGGACGTGGACTATGTCGCGTTTGTATCCCTTGCCGGAAGCGAAACGAGAGTTGCTTTGGGCCCTGAGGGTGGACACGGCAGTGTCAGCTGTGATCAAGAAGACAACTATCCCAGTTGAGGGCAGTGCGGCCCTTAAAGATTACCAAGATAGGAGGTTGGATACCTTGTTGAAGTAGACCTTTGATATGAATGCCATTGCTCTTCAGCGTCGGTGTGTGGAGCCTGGGTGGCCAGAGCTTGTCTCCGTTGGTCACAGCGTATGCAGCAGCCCAACGGCCAGTCGGGGGACTCCACGGGAGAGGCTGCTAGGATTGAGTCAGGAGTGGTCTGCCTCGCGGATGCACATCATGATCTTATTAGAAGTATGTCAAAGAGCATGGCATCGGTGGTGGCGGCTTGCCGCTACCTTTGGCTACGGAATTGGTCTGCGGATAGAGAGTCTAAGGCTTGTCTTAGCAGGCTTCCTTTCAAGGGGAAGTTGCTTTTTGGCGAAGACTTGGACAAATTGGTGAAGGAGTTGGGCGACTCAAAGGGAAGAAGGCTTCTGGAGGACAAACCAAAGCAGAGTCGCAATCCGGCTCCAGCGCGGAACCCTCCTAGGGATTCCCAGAGGTTTCGGACATCCTGTTTGGCTCCCTATCAGAGGTGTCGTTTCCTGTCAAAGGGGCAAGGGTTCCGGGGGGTGTTTCGAGGAGCGGGTAGAGGTTTCAGAAGCACCTCCGCCTGTTCCTCTTCAGGCCAAAGGAGAACGCAATGAGAGGTGGGGGCTGCCAGTGGGATGTCGTCTGTGGCAGTTTCTTCCTGCCTGGGTCCGGGTCACGTCTGATTAATGGGTCCTAGAAGTCATCCGAGAGGGTTATGCTTTCAAGTTGGCTCGGCCCATTCCCCCATCGTTCGTCCAGTCACCCTGCAGGGCCCCGGCCAAGTTGGCGGTGGTAAGGGAGACTTTATTGCGGCTGCTGCACCTAGGACCAGTGGTTCCAGTGCCCAAGGACCAGTGCGGTTGCAGTTGATACTCCATTTATTTTGTAGTACCCAAAAAGGAAGGGTCCTTTTGGCCAATTCTGGACCTCAAGTGGGTCAACCGTTGCCTGAGGGTTTCACACTTTCGCATGGAGATGCTGAGATCAGTGTTAGTGGTGGTGCGCATGGGAGAATTTTTAACGTCTCTCAACCTCACTGAAGTGTACCTGCACATACCCATACGGGTGACCCATCAGCAGTTCTTGCGGTTCACCGGGTACAGGACCTCCGGCAGCTCGTGCATCAATTCATGACCATGTGGGCCCCATCAGCCTGGCATTATTTTCAGGTGCTGGGGACCATGGTGGCAACTCTCAAGCTCGTTCTCTGGGCATTGCTATGTGGGCCAATAGTCTCTTCTTTTTTGTTTTATTAATTAACAATCAAAGAACAGGTACAGCAATTGATAATTATAAATCACTCTGGAACCTCACCCATAAGGTGAAATTAGGCCATACCTGCTAATTGGCTTTCCTTGAGGAACTCCAGTCCAGTCCCGCACCTCAGGGTAGAGCACGTCTTCCAGCAGCTTTGGAGACTGAGCACGTCACAACTTTGATGGCATCAGAATACTTAGGCAGCTGGCACCACCCCCAGCCTCCCAGTAACCTATTGACAAAGCAGACTCACAGGAGCAACAAATAGGTTTGTTTTTTCTGGACATATTAACTTCTTAACACTTATTACTAAACTCTCAGGAAACAAATGCCAACTTCCCAAGGCAGCACTCCTTTTTGACCCACCCAGAAAAACGGGGTCCAAAAACTCGAAGGGACCTACCATGTAAAACAACACCTTACCCACCCCCTGCCGGCGGTGGGAAGATCCCAGCCAGCTCACTGTGGTTGTACTTCTTTCAGCCCGGGATTGCTTAGGCATGTAGAACTACAGAAGGGAGGGTTCCGGGACTGGACTGGAGTTCCTTAAGGAAAGCCAATTAGCAGGTAAGGCCTAATTTCACCTTCCTTATCATCCCTCCAGTCCAGTCCCGCACCTCAGGGATGTAACAGAGCCCCCTAAACACGGGAGGGACCCGCGAGCCCGGCCCAAATAACCACTGAACCTAATTTTGCATCGTCCCTTGCTTGCACATCCAACCAATAGTGCTTCACAAAAGTATGCAACAAGGACCAAGTGGCCGCTCGACAAATGCCCACCGGCAAAACCAAACTCCACTCCATCCAAGAAGCCGCGTGCGCCCTAGTGGAATGAGCCTGCAATCCCTGTGGAACCTGCTTTCCCCGTAACCAATACGCTGAAGCAACAGCCTCCTTAACCCATAAGGAGATGGAGGACTTAGCCACAGCTTCCCCCTTACTCGGACCTCTGAACAGAACGAACAGCCGATCCAATCTTCAAAACGAAGCCGTTCTCCTCAAATAGTGCTTCAAAGTCCGCCTAAGGTGGAAAAGTCCCAGCTGTGGGTCTGGTAGACCTTCCACCAACCCAGTTAGTACCAGCAAAACTACTGGCTGATTCAAACAAAATGGCGAAACCACCTTCGGCAAGAAGGAAGGCACCGTCCTCAAAACCACCTTTTCCTTAGAAAAAGTAAGAAAAGGATCTCTGCACGACAATGCCTGAAGTTCCAAAATTCTCCTAGCTCAACAAACACCAAAAACACCATCTTTAAGGTCAAGTCTTTGAGCATACAAGACGCTAATGGCTGAAAAGGCTCCCGCAACAGCGCCAAAAGTACTAAATTAAGATACCAAGCAGGAACCAAGACTCTCTTGGGAGGACGGATTTGCTTAACTGCCCTTAGGAAACAAATGACTTCCGGCTGCCTCTCCAAGGATGCGCCTTGGATCTTTCCTCGATAACAAGCCAACACTGCTACCTGAACTCTTAGTGAGCCTCAAGTCAAGCCCTTATTAAGACAATTATCGCTCAAATTCTTCTATGCAGACCACATTTGTAACAGCCCACAAGGTCTCAGTATAAAATAACACAGCTGCTTTCAGGGATCACTCCCACACCGGCAGTCATAGTGTTGTATCACATCAATGACCTTTGGCTGTTAACTATAAAAATCTTTTTAGACTTCAAATACTCCCATCAAACAATCCTTATGTATAAAATATGATGTACTCAACTTCTTAAAAGGATTGAGTGAAGTTTTCTCCATCTATGTTAGATCCCAACGTACAGTCCCGGTACCAGCCAGACGTTTCAAGCCATTTCTTCAGGGGACTGATAAACTACTAAACAAAAGACACCCAAAATGAATCATACATTCTATTCTACTCTACATAGTTCACCATACTCCCATTTATAAAAACATATAATTTACCAACTCAGGCCAAAACATGATCTTACCCTTACTGATGCTGCCCATGTTCACTCTCTCTTGTCAAATAGATATCGGGAAATCTCCCGCCAGTGAAAAGATGCCGCGCATGCGTCAAGGGCCTCCCAGCCTGCCCTTTAAACCTATCCATTACCCCCTCAACCAATCAAGCCCAACTATTGCTAGCCAACCTTATCAACCAGCGGAATAAAATGTTTTTCTCTTAACTACATGCCAACCATTCAATTTGCGCGTTGGCATGGCATGGCATGGTATGGTTGGCATGTAGTTAAGAGAAAAACATTTTATTCCGCTGGTTGGGTTGTCAATATGGCCAAGAGCCAGTTGAACCCCTCTCAGGTCTTGGAATACTTGGGAATCCGCTTCGACACTTGAGTAGGCGCAGTCTTCCTGCCAGAGCAGCGGGCCCAGGAGCTGCATCATCTAGTGCGCGGTTTTTTGAGGCAGTCGAGGCCGATGGCCTGGAACGATGGCAGCCACCCTGGAGGTAGTGCCATGGGCGAGAGCACTCATGTGTCTGTTGCAGAGGGCCTTTCTCCGTTGCTGGTTGCACCAGAGGTATTCTCTGGCCCAGTGGCTTCCCTGTCCGCAGGGGGTCAGGGAGGCGCTTCAATGGTGGCTCTGTCCAGAGAATCTGGCGGCGGGCATGCCCTTCGAGCCACCACAGTGGGTCCCAGTGCTTGCTGATGCCAGTCTGGCAGATTGCGGGGCCCATTGCGGGGAGCTCTTTGCCCAGGGGAGCTAGAATGAGCAGGAAGCCGGGTGGTCGATCAACCAGCTGGAACTGCGGGCAGTATCTCAGGCGCTCCGCGCCTTCGAGCACAGCTTGCTAGGAAGGGCAGTCAGAGCCCTGTCAAGACAATGCTGCTACAGTGGCTTACCTCAACTGTCAAGGGGACACAGGCAGCGTGACTCTCAAGGAGGCGGCAGAAATGTTCAGCTGGGCAGAGCTTTGTCTCCAGGCGTTAGTCCGTTGTCACATTGTCTACTCCCGCGATGTGTGCTGCTGACATCTCAGCTGGGTTTGCGTGGACCCCAGGGAATGGGAGCTTCACTCAGAAGTCATGATGCAGATAGTGCGCAGGTGGGGGACGCCCATTATGGATCTGATGGCTACGTTCGGGTCTGCTAAAGTGAGCCGCTTCTTCAGCAGAAGATGGGAGAGGATGTCCAAGGGACTGGATGCGCTTATGCAGCATTGGCCCACGGAAAGCCTTCTGTAGTCTTTCCCCCATGGGCTCTCATAGGCCGGGTGGTGCAGCAAATCGAGGCGCATCGCAGGTGGGTCATACTGATCTCACCGTATTGGCCACTGCGCCCGAGGTACGCTGACTTGGTGCGTCTCCTAGATGGTCGACCATGGCGCCTTCCAGTGCAGGACGAACTGTTCCTGTAGGGGCCACTGTGAATGCCTCAAGTAGATTGATTCTCACTTATGGTCTGGCCCTTGAAAAGATGAGGTTGAGGCGGAAAGGATATTCGGGGCCCGTGATCTCAACCTTGCTGTTGACAAGGAAAAGGTCAACCTCGCTAGCCTACGTCCTTGTTGGGCGTATTTTTGAAGCTTGGTGTGCAGCGAAGCAGGCGTGGCCGGCCTCAGGCACTATCCTGGAGATCTTTTTTGCAAGATGGGTTTGATAAGGGCCTGGCTGCCAGCTTGCTGTGGGTGCAACTGGCAGCAATTGCTTGTTATCGCGGAAAAGTCCAGGACGTGTCCTTGAGCTCTCACCCAGACGTATTGCATTTTCTGAGGGCGGTGACCCATTTGCATCCACCACGTAGGGCGGTGATTCCGCCATGGGATCTCAATTTAGTCCTGATGGCGCTGACTAGGGAGCCCTTCAAGCCGTTGAGCCAGGCCTCATTAAAGGACTTAACTCTGAAAACAGTCTTCTTGGTAGCGATCTGCTCTGCACGCAGAATCTCAGAGTTACAGGCCTGGTCTTGCCGGGAGTCGTTCCTTTCCTTTTCCCCAGAAAAAGTGGTGCTGCTGCGTCTGGTTCCGTCTTTTCTGCCAAAAGTGGTTTCAGTGTTTCATGTGAATCAGCCGGTGTCCTTGCCAGTTCTAGGGGGCTTGGGGGAGAATGCCTCCTGCTGCAGCCTGCACTTGCTGGATGTGAGGAGAGCTCTCAGACATTATTTGAGAGTGTCGGAGAGCTTTCGCAATTCGGATCACTTGTTCATCCTCTTTGGAGGTCCGTGCAGGGGTAAAACAGCGGCTAAGGCCTCTATTTCCAGATGGATTCAAGAACCAATTGCATCAGCCTATATTTTGCAGGGGCGACAGGTGCCGTTAGGGTTGCAAGCCCATTCTTCTAGAGCTCAGATGACTTCATGGGCTAAGTCTAGGGTGGTGCCTCCAGTAGAGATCTGTAGGGTGGCTACCTGGTCCTCCCTACATACCTTCAGTAAGCATTATTGTCTGGATGTCCAGGCGGCGGGGGATGCCTGTTCGGGTCGGCGGTTTTGTGGGCTATTCTGGCAGGTTCCTCCCATTAATTTACTGCTCTGTTACATCACAGAGGTGCAGGACTGGACTGGAGAGATGACAAGAAAAGCGACATTAGACTTACTTGCTAATTCTTGTTCCTTGAGGAACTCCAGTCCAGTCCCGGATTCCACCTGGGTTTTCTGCAATGTCCGTTTTTTGGGCTGGTTTTTGGCTCGATTGCTGCAGGCGTGGGTGCCGGAGCAAAAGGGAGTCACAAGAGTTTCGTCGTTGAGGGGAGGTTCATGACTCTTCTGCCTCTCTTCGGCGGCAGGCCGATAGCCAGATATTATCCGGGAGACCTGTCTGTCTTGCCTTTTTTTTTTGCCTTTCTGTCTTTCGTGCTCTCTTGCGCGCGCTCTCTCTCTCTCTCGCTCGCGCTCTCTCTCGCTCGCGCTCGCTCGCTCTCTCTCTCCCCCTCTCGGGGAGTTGGGGAGTTCCTCCTGGGATGCAGGAGGAAGTAGATGTTAGGTGGTTTGTTTGTTGGTTACCTTGACTACTTATTTGTTGCTCCTCTGAGTTTGCTTTGTGAATAGGTTACTGGGAGTTGGTGGGAGGTGCCAGTGGTATTAGTACTGGTGGCTTCAGAATCTGACATGCTCAGTCTCCAAGCTGCGTGAGGAGGTGCACTACCCCTTTTACTCCTCTATCATTTAATGGTCCAACTGACACTCACAGGTTTTTTACTATGAATATACCTGAAAAAGTTGTTATGTGTTTTTGCTTCCAGAGCTAGCTTTTTTTCAAATTCTCTCTTTGCCTGCTTTATCAGTGCCTTGCATCTAAACTTGCCAGTGCTTATGTTGTTTCCAGTTTTCATCATTTTACTCCTTTGTCCATTTCCTGAAAGATGTTTTATGACTACAACAGTCTATTTGACCTCACCTTTAAACCATGCTGGCAGTTTTTTTCACTTCCTTCCATGTTTCTTAACATGTGGAATACAACTGGTATGGGCTTCCAAGATAATATTTTTAAACAATTCATGCTTGCTGTAAATCTTTAACCTTTGCAGCTGCTCCTTTTAGTTTTTTCTTAACTATTTTCCTTTTGTATCATGGTCTCCCTTTTGAAAGTTAAAAGGTAGTACTGTGGATTTCCTATTGCCAAGTGGCCCCAAATCCTTATCTCTTGCACCAGATCCTGTGTTCCACTAAGGACTAGGTCCAAAATGGCTTCCCCTCTTGTCGATTCATGAACCAGCTGCCCCAAGAAGCAGTCATTTATTTCATCTAGAAACTTTATTTCCCTAGCATTTCCTGCTGTGACACTGACCCAGTCAATATCGGAGTAATTGAAATCACCCATTATTATTACTGTGTTGTAACTTTTGTTAGCTGCCCTGATTTCTTTGAGCATTTCATCATCATTTGTTCATTCTGGCCATTCAGTAGGTAGTATACCCCCACTGCCATCGCCTTCCCATTTTTACAATCCATAGAGATTCTACAGTGTATTTAGTTTCCTGCAAAACATTAATCCTGTGTGACTCAATGCCCTCTCTAACAGAGACCTTGGTCTGACCCAATATGGCATTTCTTACGTTCTTATGATGCTGCCTACTGGAGTTGGGACTTCAGTACTATATCCCTGTAGGTCTCGTCTATGTACCTCTGTCTTCCTTATTTCCTCTGTCTGCTACTCTAGCCTCCAGAGATTGGAATCGTTCCCTGAGAGTAAAGAACTTCTTGTACCTAGTGACACTCAATGCAAAAGACTGAAAAGCCCCCATCTCGCTGCTGGACTGCTGTCTGCATTTTAGTTTTAAGGTGGTGTTTATGTATTTAAGTTGTTTACTTAATGTAGATTTCCTGGAGATAATTATACTAATAAAACTAATAATATGTTTAATGGACTTGGTTCACCTCAGGATTAATTAATCTCAGGTCCTTAATGTATGCTTGATGACGATAAACAGCTGCACCTGAAAGTGAATATGGGCACCTCCTTCCCTTTAAGAGGTTGAAGAGCCTATAAAGCTATGATTATCCCAGGGATGGGAAGGAGGGAGGGAATGAAGACTTATTAAAAGTTGGCCTACTTCTAAGATAAAGGCATACCAATTTCCTAGGTGACTCACGCAGCCCTTGATTTGATAGAAGGGGCCTTTTAAATTGCCCCTTTGATCTGTCACTTGCCTTTAACACCTATTCAAGACAACTTCATGGATCTTTTGCCTCCTAACTGGAAGGCCTCTTTGTAAAGGTCACTAGAAACACATTTATTTCTTCTTACTCGGGAATATTCTACCTGTATGCTAAGCTATGCTCTGATTTGATTTAGATAAAAAGCTCTCTAGAAACAACTTTATTTCAGTAACTATTTACTCTATTTAACTTTCTGTGCTAAGCTATACTCTGCTTTCACTTAAATACAAAGCTCTTTGGTGGTACTAAGACTTGATTGTCTCAGCAAAAACACTGAATTCTAAAATACACAGATCTATCAGTTTTAACCCAAAGAATTCCCTTTTTCCCCCCAAGATTTAGAGTTTATTTCAGAAGATTAATACTCATAGGTGTTTATCTATTTTCGCATGTTTCCTTCTGATATTCTGTAGGAGAGCCTGCTTATCTTCAAAGTAATGGAAACAAGCAATTAGACTTGGAGAGTCTAAGTTATTGTGGTGCCTCCCCACTTTGGTCTTGCCTCCCAGGGGACACAAGGCAAAAATATCATGCACTATGCATACCGCATCCTTAGTGCCCTTGGGGGCTTAGGGCCCAAGCAGGCCGAAGATCTTTTAAACCCTTTGGAATATCAGATCCAGTGTTTTCATAAAATATTCTATTTAACAGCAAAGTCTGCATGTAAGCTTTTTAAAATAAAAGTGGAATCAATATTTAAACTGTGGAAGTCAGCTTATTTTATAAATGCCAGCTGCCATAGTTTAAATAAAAACGAGATATTCGGTATCTGGATAGTGGCAGACACTGAATATCCTAATTCAGCACTGGCAGGCATCACTTTCATCCTTCCTGTTTTCTCAGCATGCAAATTTGGGATTATCTGACTCGTCTCTCTCTTTCTCCACACACATCCAAAAGCTAAAACCTGTTTCTTTCTCTATAACATCAAGAAAATATGTCTCTTTTCTGAATATACTATCAAAACTCTTAACCACACTCTACTTACCTCTCATTTAAACTATTGCAACCTTCTTCTCACTGGTCTTCCCCTGAATCACCTCTCTTTTTCAATCCATTCAAAATTCAGTTGCATGGCTAGTCTTCCACCAGTGTTGCTATGCTCATGTAACCCCTCTACTAAAGTCACTTCACTGGTTCCTATTCATTTGCATCTAGTTCAGACTTCTCCTACTGACCTATAAGTGCATTCATTCTATGGCTCCTCATTACTCTCCTCTCTTATCTCTCCCTGCACCCGTCCTTGGCAGCTCCATACATTGGACAAAATCCTTCTTTTATTTGTACCCTTCTTTCCACTGCAGACTTAAGAATTCTTTCGTTCTGCCTTGCTGCATTGTACACCTGGAACAGATTACCTTAGTTGATATGTCAGGCTCCATCCTGGTCCTATTCAAATCCAGGCTAAAAAACACCTCTTCAAAGCTGTTTTGGATACTAACCTCCTTATGCTCCTATTTACCACCCATCAGTGTTATAACCATTTCCCCTTAGTTCTACCAGAGTCCCCTGTTTGTTGTATTTGTCTGTCTTGCAGAGATCATAGGCTCTATTGAACATGGACTGTCTCTCACGTGTATGTGTAAAGCAGTGCATGTGTCTTGTACTTTGATAAAAAATGATAAATAGTAGCAGCCTGCTACTATTTAAGACCATCTTTTTGCTGTCCTGATGTTAAGCACTTAAATATCCGTTTACCAGGCTGAATATCACTGCTAACCTGAAAACCTTGAACTGCAGCCCAGCTATGCCCGTGATCTATCCTGACACTATCTGGATAGTGCTGAGTTGGTCACTGGAAATATTCAGCATATATACGGATAATGCCATTGAATATTCCCCTTGTTGGCACTTATCTGTTTAGCAGCCCTTATTAACCAGATTAGTGCCTTTGAATATCGGTCCCAGAGTTTTCAGTTTTTGATCTTTAGAGTCTCTGACCTCTGAAGGTGGGACATGTGAGGTCTGGAAAGCTCATGCAGTACACTACTTTTTATTGTTGGCCCAGTCAAAGGTGACACCACCTACTGAGTTTCCAGTTTCTCTCTGCAACTTTATTACCATCAACTGATCAACGAACCCACCCAGAGGCACGGAACAACCCCCAACCTAATATTCACCCCCAAATCACTACAAGTACTCAACACAATTTCACGCACCACTATAGTGCCAACATTATGGTCAGACCATTACATAATATCCATCACAGTATTGATCAAGCAACGAACCCAACAACCACAACAAGAACCTGAAACAAAAAGAAGATTCAAGTCCTTTGATAAAGAAACCTTTTTGAAAGACGTAATCACAAATTTATGACAAAATTCAGATGACCTCGGCAAGATCATCAAGAACTGATACAACACACTAACTACCCTGTGCGTTCCCATGTGTCTCCTTGCCTCTTCACCCTCCACTACCCTGTGCGTTCCCATGTGTCTCCTTGCCTCTTCACCCTCCACTGGTTCCCGGTCAAGTTCAGGTTTATCTTTAAATTGCTCATCATCACACAAGGCTCTTCACACTAGCACCCCCCAGTATCTGGCCGACATCATTCACCTTCAGCCCTCTCCACGCCTTCTCCGCTCGGCCCACGGCAATCGTCTCTTTCTCCCTCCTCCCGCCCAGGCCCATTTGGAACTCACCCGCCACTCTGCCTTTTTCTTTTTAGGCCCCGCCCTGTGGAACTCGCTCCCCCTATCTCTCCGTACCGAACTGTCCTATCCCCGCTTTAAAGCTCTCCTCAAAACCCATCTCTTCTGTCAGGCCTTCGATCTCCCACCCCCCGCCGATGGTGCTTCATCCCCCAGCCATGCCCCCCACCTTCCATAATACCTCCCATATGCCCTCTCCTACCTGCCCTTCTCCCTCCCGTTTCCCATCATCTCGCCCCTCTTTGGGCCTTTCCTGTCTTCTATCTTATTAACTGTCTCTCCCTGTCCTATTGTTTTTTGGCGTTCCTTTCTGACTTTGCTTTCAGTAGCCTACCCTTTTGTACTGACGCTTTGGCCTGGGCGGTTTATCAAATTCTGCAAATAAAGATAAACTACCACAGCAAAACACCGCTCATGAAATGCACACGAAACAAATCCTCCATGCCTTGGTACACCAGGACAATAAGAGATGCAAAAAGAGAATTAAGAAAAATAGAAAGACGATGGAGAAAAAACAAAGACCAAGACACTCAACAACTATACTATGCCAAACAGAAGGAGTACAACACTCTGATCAACAACTGCAAGCAACAACACCACACGAATATCATCATGCAATCCATGAACAAGCCTAAGAAGCTCTTCAGCATTGTGCGTACACTCGCCAAAGACAACATGCATCAGGAGAACATTGAAGTCCACCCCCAAGACATGGCAAGCTACCTAGTCAAAAAGCACAATGAAATCAATAAACACCCACAGGCTACACCAAAAAATGTAGCACACAAACCACAAAAATACAATCACCCGCACAACCATGGGAAGAATTTGCCATACCATCTCATAAACAAATAGAGCAAATAATCACTTCACTTATCACCACCGCCTCACCAAATGGCCCATGCCATGTTCACTGGATAAAAACCACCAAGGAATAACTCACGCCTTACATACAAAATATAGTCAAACTATCCCTAGTACATGCCAGCCTCCCTTAAACAAGCATTCATACGATCAATCCTGAAAAAAACACTTCACTCTGCAAAAAGGACCCCGCAACATACTACCCAATCTCCAGCCTGCCATTTCTGGCAAAGATCATAGAAAAGACCATTCAGATGCAGCTCAGGACCATATAGATCACAACGCACCACTAGATCCATAACAGCACAGATTTAAACCACAGCACAATGTGGAAACACTGTTAACATCACTTTTCAGTAATATTCTGAAAGGAATTGACAACCCAAAGAGAGGTTTTCTCCTCATTTTCATGGACACCTCATCCACCTTTGATTCAGTCTCACACCATATCTTGACCCAGCGCCTCTTAAGACACTGGCATCACCAACACTACACTAAAATGGTTCACCTCATACCTACAGGACAGGAAACAACAGGTCAAATGTGGAGCAAATTACTCAGAAACCTTCTCTATATCTCAAGGCATCCCACAAGGCTCAGCACTCTCATCAATACTTTTCAATCTATACATGCGTCCCATCTGTGATATCATCAAAAAACACAAAATCTTATTCCACATATACGCCGACGACCTCATGGTATACACCCCAATTAACCTGGAAGTACCAAACTTAACAACCATCACCCACTGTTTGGAAAATGTCGCCACCTGGCTCAACAGCAACAACCTCAAATTAAACTACAAGAAAACAGAAGCAATATACATCAGCAGAAGCACTACCTTCAACCCAACACAACAAATCCAACTGCAAAACCAAACCATACCTGTAAAAGATGAAGTGCACTACCTAGGTGTCACCCTAGACAAAAACATCAACCTCCAATCACACAAACAAAACAGCAGCGAAGGCATACCGCAAACTAAACCTCATAAGAAGATGAAAGCCACTTCTACACCAAGATCACTTCCGGACTGTTTGTCAAGCCAACGTCACACCGATACTGGATTATTGCAACTCACTCTAACAAGGGCTCCCAAAGCAGGTCACATGCCCTCTCCAGATGGTGAAAAATATGACAGCACAAATCATCAGCAGAATCAATAAGACGGACCACATTACACCAGTATTACACCAATTACACTGGCTCCCAATTCAAGCATAGGTCAAGTTCAAAATTAATATTAAACATCTTTAAAATCATCCAAAATTCCACAGCAGACATCCTGGAAATCCTAATAACAACAGAAACCAGCACCCGCCCCAGAAGGATAAGCAACAGATGAAACAGCAACCATTCAACCTCCAAGAGAGCATTCTTACTAGCCGCACCACACCTTTGGAACACCCTCTCTGAAGAAATCCACCGAAGATGTTAAGGACTTTAGAAAAAAATTCAAGACCTTGCTATTCATAGAAAATTATGGACATATCACTTAATCTGACTGCCACAATGGCCCTAACATACATCATCTTCGAAACAATAGAACACCTTCAGTAACCACACCAGATGTAAATGAACAGAACCTTGTAACTTATTTTAAGTAACTTGTAAATAGTTATCACCCTGTTATACACCCCAAGCTAAGTTAATTGTGCCCTTATTCAAGTTTGAAATTCAATGTAAATGGCTCTGATTCCAGGATAAGGTGGTATTAAAAAAAAACCAGGTTAAATAAATAAATAAATAGCTACAGTACTTTGAAAAGCTGTCTGCAGAAAACCACATACAATAATGTAAAACTGTCCAAAACCACATAAGCAAATGTTTAAATGTTGAAGCATTTTTAATTTTGCTGCTTTATATGCAGGGCTGCTTTTACCTATGGGCAAAAAGGGTAGCTGCCCCAGGCCCTTGCAACAATGGGGTCCCAGCTGCTTGCTGCCCATTGGAAACAGCGGCCCTGCTACTGCTCCTGTACCCATTGCTGCTTCTGCTGCCCCTCTCTGGGACATGCAGTGGCGGCAGTACATTAAAAATGCACCGCAGAAGCACGAACGGCACTGTAGCACCAGAAAAGAAGGTAACTCCGGCACAAAAAGGTATTGCTGTCACTGCACATCCTGGAGAGATGGTGCGGGGAGGGGGCCCACAAACTTGATATAAGTGCCCACCAGAAACATTTGCCCCGGGGTTGAAACGGCCCTGCCTATATCATATTTTTTATCTCATTTGTTTCTTCTGATTTCCTCTGCTTTATTTCCATTTGCTTTTCCTTCTATGAATCTCATCCTCTCATCTTTTCTCTTCTATCCACTTCTTCAAATCTCTGCCCAACACCATCTTTTACCTCTCGTTCATCTATCCTGTCGTCTTCCTCCCCCTCCCCCCACAACTTTCCACTGATGCTCCTTGTGACTTTATTTCACCCTTTTCTTCAGGTACAACTTAGTCAGGAAGCCCTGTTTGCATGGGGCAACCAGTAGGACATTCTCTGAGTGCAGTGGCCTTTTCCTCCTGTGTAAGCAACAACTGCCACAGTTCTCCCTGCCCAGTGAATAGTAAGGTAGGCAGTGACACCTGTTTTGACAAGGAGCCAGTCATTCACCATATTCAAAATGGATGTTGAACTCTAGAGGCCCTTAGTCGGGCAAGAAGGATTAATATTGGAATCTATGTCCATTAATGTCACTTAAACAATTTATATTTTGTAGGGTGGTGCCTTTTACTTCATGGAGCACGTGTCTGAAGATGCTTCCAGCTGGGTCTTCTTCTTCCAGCAAATCTGTGACCCCACCTGGCAGCGACTGTTTGACGGGTGTCATTTGACGAGAGAAACCTGGAAAGATCTGGAACAGGCTGGCTTCACAGAGCTGAAACTACGGCATATAAAAGCTCCACTGAAGTTTAACTTACTCAAGGCTCATATCCTTGGATATGCCCTGAAATAATTACAAATCTGTTCTTGCTTCAAAGCTGGCAAATAGAAGCAGGGGGAGGAAAGATGGTTGGGTGAGGGGAAGAAAGCAAAGGAGACCAGCTTCCATTTTGCTAATTTATGGTTTTAGTGTTCAACTAATTGCTAAGGATCAGGATGCACAAAAAAAGGCTCTCTAATTTCAGCAGTATCTTTGCATATAGCTAGCAAAACATACCTATGCGTGAAAATATAACCAGTGCTGACTTTAACGGAAGGAACCGCAAGAGTTTGAGCATATTTGCTGTGGTGTCTCCCTTGTTAAATGAATGAAAAGGGGCTTGCAAAAAAGCCTGTGGAAAGCAGGCAAAAATCAGGATCTCTGCCATCTTTTCACTAGTTTTCCATGAGGTTTTAAAGAATGGGGTAAGAAAAGAAGGGACATTTTGTGTAAATTTGTTGTCAGTTTTTGACATGTTTTTTTTTTCTGAAAACGGGGCTATTTTGCCTGTTTCCACTGAAAGTTACAAGACTTCAAAAAACACTACAAGGAGGACCAAGATTCTCATTTTCTCCCTGTAATAGCTGCAATATGAGTGTGAATGAATAATATTTTCAGCAACTTTTTTTAGCCCCACATTTTACACAACTTTTTAAAATGTCAGTATCGCAGCCAGCCAGTCAGTGCCAGTGACCCTCGTACTTAGGGGGCACCTCCTCCAAAGTGCGCCCTTCATGTCATCAGCTGGCTGGAAGGGCTGCCATAAAATCTTCCTTCCTGGGCTTGTGCATGTTACTTTCTTGATGCACCCAGGCTTGACTGGCCCTATTGAACAGGGGATGCAAACCCAAAACCCCTGCACCACAAGCATGCAAACAGTTCCTATTTTGCTTTTATTTTAAAAAATAGCTTTCATTAATCTGTTATTTAGTATTAGGCACATGAGAGAAACCCTTGAACCCTAGAGGAAATGGAATTCCAAGCCCAAAGATGCAACCAAATCAGAACAGAGTTAGCCCGTCTTCTACTCCTGAGTTCTTATATTCGATTTTGCAAATTAAAATACTCAGTCATGTCACTAACATCAAGCAACTCGGACAGATACAAATTGCTGTGTGTTGTCAAGTAGAGTGCTGAAAAATAGTTTGTGAAATCTCTAGGATGATCTAGCTTTTATCTAACCAGCTGACACAGCCAAAAATGAGTCATGAAACATGACACTGCAAGTAAATTTGCTACAGAAGGCTGAGGAAGAATAGGTTTTAGAAGTCATTTTAGAAGGTTAGTTGACATTTATATATGGGGTTTTTGGGGGGACTTTAGAGGTTTAAAATGCAAAGTATGTTCCTATGATGGATGTTTTGGCAAGGTGGTGATGTTACAATTGGTACCGTTCTTAATACGCATGATTTTTTTTTCCCTCTTCAAAAAAAGCTGTTTTATAATATTTTGAATATTTAATGGATATGGGTTAATCTTTTTAAAGGAGAATGTAAACCTCTCTTTTCAAAATCAGGAAGAGAAAAATATGTAGCTAACCTCTGTCTCGGTTACAGGAGTGTGATTCCTGTTTAAGGGTCCTGCAGATGTTGAAATGGATTCTCAATGGACAGGAATACAGATGCTGTACAAAAAAACATTCCACAGACCAGATTGATGTTCTCAGTGTTTTGCATTTAATTTTGGAGGTAGAATAATTTGTACATATCTACAGAAACAGACAGGCATCGTCTCGCACAACTGGGCACTAATCACTCCCATAACACCCAGTTTCCAGCAGCAAGAGCTAGAAGATTCTGTGATGATTATGTGATACACCGACATTACACAATTCAGTATGTAAACTAATTGAAACTTAAATTTATTTTCCATTATAAAATTAAAGTTGTATTGAAACAATTTATTTTGTTGTTTCAGAGTTATTATGGGTAGAGAATCTTGCCCAGGGACAGAGAGAGGGAGGTGGGGCCTGCAATTGGAACGAGGAAGAGGAGAGAGGATTAGAGATAGCGAGGTGAGAAAAGAGGGAAGACTGTGAATAGAGACAGGAGGGAAGATTGGAATAGGGAAGAAAAGGGGAGAGAGGTTTTGGGTGGGTGGGATCCAAAGAGGGACGTTCTGGAATCTTGGGGACCATTCATAATGGACAAAAGGCAGTACCGGGATCTTGGGGTTGGAGGATCCAGAATGGACAAAAGCCAGTATTGGGATTTTGGGAGAATCAAGAGGGAAGTGCTCCCTGACCCTAACTCTACTTCCTGTTATATCCCTATTCCCCCCACTCTTTATTTTCTCTCCCTTCCTCCCCCATCCCAGGCTCTTTTTCATAACAAGTGCCAGTACACCTACATACCCTCCCCTACTTTCACATACACCCTGACCCCCAGGCCCTTTCATATATTCTTTAATAGTCTTTAATACATCACAGCCTTATTTTTAAACAACCCATCTAGCCTTCACCTCCTCTTCTTCACAGACCATCCATTCTCCTTTTCATCTACATTTCCCCCAGTCTCTCTTTAACATTCCCCCAGCATAACTTTCTCACAGCATACTCATCTCAGCCCTTTTTTCACCTACTCCCTCAGAAGCCCCAGTTCTTTTTTGACATATCATCCTCTCGCATTTCTTCTTAAGTCATCAATTCCTTCTGCATTGATCCAAGCTAGCAAGAGGGAGGAGAACAGTAGAAGCCACTCAGGTTGCATCCTTACTGATTTCCACTTTTAAGGCACAACTATAACTTTGAACCATATGGGACACCCTGTTGTTGTTAAGTGCCGTCAAGTCTGCTGAATAGTTGACCTAAACTTTGTACGGTCTTCAGCCAAGCAGCTCATTGTTGATAGAGTGGTATCCATAGCTGCTGTTGTTGTATCGATCCATCTCATTGCCGGCCTTCCTCTTTTACAGTGATCTTCTACCTTGCCAATTATGTCTTTCTCCAATGATCTCTCTCTTTGCATGCTATGTCCAAAGTATGAAAGTTGAAGACTTGTCATCTGAGCTTCTAAGGAAAGCCAAGCAATTGAAAACTACAGTCAGGCCTTGGGCTATGGACAGGGAAGACATGGACCAAGGTACTGCCACTGCTTGAGCCATCTTAACCATTAGGCAAATTAGGTTGCCTAGGTTGGAAGATTTTTTAGGGGGGGGCGGGGGCGGATTAAAGCAGCTGAAGTCAAAACAAAATAGAGTAGGTCCTGACAACCTCATAAACTCAAATGGCAGAATATACTTTAACTTGCAGGGAGAGTAGGCAGTTTTCAAATAGCACACTTGCTGAGTAAATGGTTTTGGAAATTGTTTCATATATATCTATGCATCTGTATACATGTGCATATACAAAATTAAGGTAAAGTTTAATATTTTAACAAGATGGTTCTGGGAGGGATGGTATTGAGTTAATCGTTGCATTTGATTATTAAAATCACAAGGAGGAGGAAAAATAGGCATCTGAAACTTACTTCAGGAGGGTACAAGATTGAGGTCACCTTTTACCCTTGTACCTGCCCTGGCACTGCTTTCCTACCTCTCCAACCCAGCTCAGTTTCCAGTCTTCCATGTAACCATGGGAGACCAGGGATCTGACCACCGCTGTAATGAGAGGAAAGGTAGATTGGCTAACCTTCTTAAGAGGACATTAAACTAGGTTCACTGGGGGAGGTTCAAGGAGGAACAAAGCCCCCAGGTGTGTTAAAGTATCCAGGTAAGTAAAATATTAAATACCTGTATAGAAATGGGAAAAAAGGGCAACATCTGGAAAGCTGTGTATACAAATGCAAATAGTATGGGAAATAGGATTCTTGATCTAGAAGCTATAGCAGAAGAGACTGAGTTGGATTTAGTGGCAGCCATGGAGCCATAGTTCCTAATTATATCAGGCTATAATCTATCAGGTAGTAAGAAAGGGAAGCAGTGTGGCACTACATATTAAAAAATATTAAAGTAACAGAATTGTATGATTATGAGCTACGGAGGAGGCACTGAGGGTTAATTTGGAAAGAAGGAATGGAATATCTATTTACATTGGTATTATATACAAACCTCTACAGGCAGAAGTGGAGAGAGATTTAATTTGAAGACACTGACGATATTGCTATGAAAGGAGACGTGCCATTGATAGGGGATTTCAGTATGCCATATTTTCAATGGGACATCCCTGCTGCGGTATCATCTAGAAGTAGGGAGATCCCGGATTCTCTACAGAGTACTATTCTAGCATCACTGGTAACTGAACCCACCCGAAAGGGGCCATAATGCACTGTCCTTACGAAGGGGGAGTCTTTCCCATGTTATAGTGGGTAATCATCTGACATTAAGTGATTACTGAATAGTGTGGTTCAATATTAGGATATGGCTGGAGATGGTTTATTCAAAAGTGAAGTCCTAGACTTAAGAAAAACTAATCTTGTCAAGATGGGGGAATAACCTCAAGGAGTCATTGACTGGATGGGAACTTCAGGGGGAAGTAGGAAAACATTGAGCAAAATTGAAAGGAGATATTTTAAGGAAATAAAAATATGAGGAAAAGGAAACCACTATACTTCTCAAAATAAATAGATTAAAAGGTAAGGAAAAAGATCAGCCTTCATAAAGAACAACAGATCACAGAAAAAGGAAGATGAGCAACAATATCTGGAGAAGCTGGGAAAGTAGAAAAGCAAAGATGCAAATAAAAGAAAAAACAGCCAATACAGTAAAATGTGTGTGTGTGTGTGGGGGGGGGGGGGGGGGTAGTGAGAATAAGACGGAGGACGTGCAAAAGTGGTATTATTGGGCCCAAGGGTAAAGGGAAGGAATATGTAGACGCCAATGAGTATAAAGTGGAATTGCTTAACAAATACGTTCTGTGTTTACAGATGAAGGGTCGGGAATGGGATGTCCATAAAAGCAACGCAGATAGGAATAGAAGTGAGGCAGATATTGAAAGATTTCCGAAGACTCTTGTATTTGTGAGGAGATAAACTATAAATAGACAAAGCCATGGGGTCAAATAGGACACATCTAAGAGTACTGAAAGGAAGTTCTGGTGACTCCGCTGTATGACCTTTTCAGTGCTGCTTTTATAGTTGGGAGTGGTCCTGGGAGACTGGAGAAGGGCAGATGTGGTTAGTCTGATCTCTGTGGTAAGTAATTTAATGGAAAAAGAAAAACTCTGTAATACCAGGCACGGCATTTATGCATTTCAAGGCAGACTAACCTAACAGAGATCACACTCATTGGAGCAGGGATTAATAACTCTTCTGTAGCTTATAAAAGTAAGCAATTGAGCAGGCTCAATAAAAACATCAGAAACAGTATTTAGCTTTAACATACATTTACATGTAAATTTTAAAAAGAAAAGAGCCCCCAACTGCAGGATCCCTGCCTTCAAAAGAAGAAATAGTTTCCTTTTCCTCTGTATTTCTCTTGATAAATTATGGAAAAAAAACATAACATTTAACTCCATGAAGAGCTCCCAACAGTTCATGAAACAAAGAAGTAAAAGCCAATCCCTATCTGTTAATAGGGCAAATGTAACCAGCAATGTAGCAGAAGTTGATACTTTGATCCCAGATTGTTCTAGTAATCGGTTACATTCAGGATAGCCATTTCTGGATTAGGTGTGGAGAACTCTCACATGGGGTCTTTTTAGCCGTTGGCAGGTAATATGCCTTGGAAATAGGTTGTAAATTATTTTTAGTGAACTTCAAAACTTCCAGCATATAATCTTTAAACATCTTCTTGGTTGAGACCGCAGGAGATTTAGGAAAATTCAAAACCCTTTCTGTATATTAACCGCCCTAGCAGAGTTTTCCAAAACCACAATCTTGCTCTTAAGAAAAATAAGGTGAAATTTTGCTTACCAGTTAATGTCCTTTCCTTGTCCTGCTAGACCAGTCCAGACAAGTGGGTTGTGTTCCCCTACCAGTAGATTGGTGGACACAAAGAACCAAAGAAAAGCCCAGGATTCAATATCACTCCCATGCCTCTATTTTCCTCTGCCAACCGAGGTCCCAAAGCATATGGGAGAAACATGGCAAGCCTCATACAACCTCAATTGTGGGCAACAAAAAGTAAGCAACAGTAGAAAACTATGTACAGGAAAGCATAGACAGAAAGCTGTCAGAAGATGCATCTGCAGACCCAAGTATAAAAATCATACTGGTCCCAAGGGAACTGCAGCAGAAGAACAAAGCAAATTCAGTTTCAGAGGGCGGGCTCTGGACTCTAGCAGGACTCAAGGAAAGGATATTAACTGGTAAGTAAAATGTCACCTTCCATATCGTCCTGCTAGACCAGTCCAGACAAGTAGGATGTACCAAAGTTATAATTCCACTGGGGGGGGGAGGAAGAAGTCATAGCAGCAAATCCCAGAGCCAAAAGTCATATCCACCTGTGCATGGACATCCAAATGGCAATGCTTGACAAAAGTGGAAAGTGAGGCCCATATTGCTGCCTGACAAATGCTTTAGAGGGGCTTCTGAGCTCTGCTCTGCTACACCCAGGAGTGCGCTTGTGCTCAGGTAGAATGGGTGCACAAATCCTATGGAACCAGTCAGTTCTGCAAAAGATATGCTGAGGCAATGGCCTCCTTAATCTAGCACCCTAAAGCTGACTTGGCCACTGCACCACCCTTGTGCAGGCCAGTAAATAGCACAAAAAGAGAGTCTGATTTATGAAGAGAATTCGTAACCTACTTGTGCTGGAGAAGCACCCTCCGAACAACAACAAGGTGAAGATCCTTCTCCTTCCCCTGACACTACTCCTTAGAGAAGGAGGTCTGGCAGACCATGTGGTTCACATGAAGGAGAGAAATCACCTTAGGCAAGCAGGAAGGTACAGGCCAAATGGAAATGGCCTCCTTAGAAAAGAGAGATAAGGATCTCGGCAAGACAGAGCTTGCAGCTTGGAAATCCACCTTGCAGCACAAATTGCAACCAAGACCATCTTGAACATCAAATCCTTGAAGGTAGTGTGTTTCAATGGCTCAAAAGGTGCCACTGTCAGGCACTGAACACCAGATACAGATCCCGGGAAGGGATCACAGATTGAAGGGGAGGATGCAGATGTTGAATGCCCTGGATAAAGCATGCAATGTCTGGGTGTAAGGCTAGAGACTTTCCAGTCACCGGACCTCGGAAACAGGCCAAAGCTGCCACCTGAACTTTCAGGGAGCTAAAGGAAGGGCGCTTCTCCAGGCTGTCCTGTCAAAAGGTCAACAGAGAGGGCACCTTTGCCGCCTCTAAGAGGCACCAGATCTGCACGTAGGCTAGCTTGGTAGACCTCCTCCGGGATTCAAACAAAGTAAAGACCACCTCTGGAGAGTAGTCCTTATGCACTAGTCATCTCCTTTCAAGAGCCAAGCCATAAGTGAGAAGTAAACTGGGTCCTCCAGGATGATCGGTCCCTGCCATAATAGGCCCTAAGACGGAGGCAACCAACAGGCAGGCACCTGCAGGATCCACATCAGGTCTCTGAACCATGCTCTCTTCGGTCAATCTGGTGCTATCAGAACAATCCAAGGCTGGGTCAGGGTGTTGACGCCCTCAGACCCTGTCTCTCTGTGGCAACTGAAGAAGCAGCAAATGTTGCCATCAGATCCATTTCAGGGTGACCGCAGTGGTGCATAATCAACTGAAACACCTCCTGACTCAAGTCCCACTCTCCAGGATCTAGAGAGTGCCAGCTGAGGAAGTCCACTTCCACACTGTCCACCCTGGCAATGTGCTGAACCAACAAGGCTGGGAGGTTCTTCTCCACTCTGGGCACACAGGAGAGCTATCTTCAGAGCTACCCCAGCACTCCTCGTGCCACCTTATCGATTGACATAAGCCACTTCCATGGCATTGTCTGAAAGTATTTGAACTGCCCAACCCTCGAGCAGGGAACAGAAATGCAGAAGAGCCAGTTGATGGACCACACCTCTTCCCTGTGGTTCCAATGGCGCTGGGCCATACGGTCTTGGCAATGGGCTCCCCAATCTGAGAGATTGGCATCTGTAGTCAGGGTGATTCAGGAGAAATCATCGAGCAGCACACCCTTCCTCAGATGACAGGGATGCTGCCAGCACCTCAGGTTGGACCATCCTTGACAGAAGCAGGAGCCTGCACTTGAACTCCTGAGAACTCTGGGACCACCAAACCATCAAGGCTCGCTGGAGCGGTCACATGTGAGGACACGCCCATGGCACCATCTCTATGGTTGCAGCCATCAATCCGAAGAGATGAAGATAATCCCAGACTCAGGGAGCCCACTGTGCACTGAACAGTGCCAGGCAATCCAACAGTCTGATCACCCAGCCAAGGCTATCCAAAAGGGACACCACCTGAGGTGCCTCCAAAAGGGAACAGGCATGGATGAGCCAGTCATCCAGATAGGGATGGACAGAGATCTCTTGGCAATGCAGCTCCATAGTTGCCACCATTATGACTGTGGAGAACATCCTTGGGGCAGTGGATAGCCCAACAGAGAGGGCAGTGAACTGATAGTGAAGGCCAAGCATGCAAAACCTAGATACTTTGCTGATCTGCCTGGATTGGGATATGAAAATACACCTTGGCCAGATCGACAGAAGCCAAAAACTCCCCTCGGTGCACTGCTTGAATCATGGAGCACAAGGTTTCCAGGGAAAGGGCCCCCAAATCTTCACTAGTTTAGTTTTCACCTTTTCTGGGTGAGACTGAGTCCCTGGGAGCATGTGCTTCATGAAGGACTGAGAATGAGCCCGAAGTCCAGAATCAGAGAGGAAGAGAGGTTTTTGGGGGTTTTGGGGTTTTTTTCAGGTCTGTAACGATGAGAGTTTCGAGACCACTGGGGATCCAGCCGGCGCACCCTCGTTTGATGGGCAGAGACTGATGAGAGAGGGGCACCAGCCTGCTTCATAGACCCCTTGGACCTGTCTTTCAGAAGGCAGTAAGATTTTGTCTCGCCCAGGTCCTTTACCAGCTTCTCCAAATTGGCTACAAAGAAACTTCCCCTTAGAAGCCAGGTGGTACAACCGGGCTTTGGAAGATGTATCCACTGCCTGGTGCCGGAGTCAAATCCTGTGTCGTGACGCAGTCATCAGGGCACCATCCCTGGCTGCCAAAAGTACTAGGTCATACATGGCATCAGAAAGGAAGGCTGCAGCTAACTCCAAAAAAGGAGTAGGAATGTCTGGTGGCACAGACTGAATCCACTGGAGCACGGCTTGAGATATCAGGCCTGCACATACCACAACTGAAGAATAGCAGCCGTTGCAGCAAACTAGTTCTTCAACACGATTCCAACTTTTGGTCCAAAGTATGGTGGTCCAACTGGTAACTGTCATGACCTGCGTATCCATCTTGGAAATATCAACCACACAATGCACTCCCTCTCCAGCAGAGCATGCATCTTATGCACCCTTAGGTGGGGAGTTGGGGTAATTCCACTCCAGCCAGAACAGGCCCTTGAGAACTGATGGGAAAACAGTAGTGGATTTCCAAAACCTTTGTAGGAGCAAATGCCTCTGTGGTTCCTGCTCCATGACTGGAGCCTCTGCCAAGCTCGAAGTGGATAAGACCCTGGGATAAACACATCCAATTCCTACTCATGGAACAGGCAAATAACCTCAAGCTCCTCACAATTTTCTGAAGTTGAGTACTTCTTCATCCACATCAGACATCGTAATCCAAGCCATAGCTGACCCCATCTCGGGGGGGGGAAGCACCCCTGCCAGGGACGTTTTGCCATCAATCGAAAGAGGCTTCCACTCTGTCTGCCCCCAAGAGACTGCATGCAGGCTAAACGAAAGGCTGCAGGGTATGCATGTCCATGCCAGAATGACCAGGCCTTTTGCAAAGGGAAAGAATTTTGGGGAGGACAATCCAGGCTCCAGAAACTCTCCTTATGGAAATGACCCCCCTACGCTTGGGGGAATAGTCACCATCGGTCCCCTAGAGGATGGGGAGAGGCCCACAGCATGGATCCTCCGGCCAGCTGAATATCCTTAACCATAGCGCCATTTGCCATTTCCTGCTCTGAATCCAAAAAAAGCCCCAGCAAAACCTCCGTGTACAAAAAAATCTTTAAATATACAAAAAATTATCTAAAAAACTATACACTTTCTTTTGTCGGAGTGACCATACAAAAGGGGGAGGAACTGCAACCCACCCCTCGCCGTGGTTACTCCTTTTAATCATTTAAAGCCAACTGAATGGGATTCAACTTATTCACCTGATGCAGGGCCACGGAATGTTTGATGGCCCGAAACATGGCACGTTGTGCTTCTTGAATTCTGTGCTGGCTGAATTAAGATAAGTTGAAGGTGCTTCTTGAATTCTGTGCTGGCTGAATTAAGATAAGTTGAAGTTTTTTCAAGCATTAAATGATTAAAAGGAGTAACCACGGCGAGGGGTGGGTTGCAGTTCCTCCCCCTTTTGTATGGTCACTCCGACAAAAGAAAGTGCATAGTTTTTTAGATCATTTTTTGTATATTTAAAGGTTTTTTTGTACACGGAGGTTTTGCTGGGGCTTTTTTTGGATTTGGAGCAATTTCTGCCTTGTGCTGGGTATTTTTTTTGATTGGACATTTCCTGCTCTGAAGCAAGGTTGGACTAACAGCATCCCCGAGCTGAAGAAGAGGGAGTAGGCCCTCCAGGGACAACTCAGAAGCAGAATTCAGATGCCGGAGATGAGGCAGCACGCTTGTCACGGCCAAACAACATCACCTGGAAGAAGACATAAGCGTTAAGGCAAGTGTCACAACAGCGCATGCTAAGGCCACCGCAGCCCAAAGCGCTAACTGTGCTTTTACTACAGCACGTGTTATGGATGTTAGGGTAGGAGGTGCGTTTGTGCTGCTTGGGCAGAACGTGTGCAAGGACTGTGTGACCACCAAGTGCACAATAGAGAAGACGCTATTAACAGGTGTAGAAAACAGTGGGAAACCTCCAACCCAAACCAATGGTCTACCCCAACTTGTGTCCCCCACAGACGGAATCGGGAACCCCAAAAAGTACAATGACTAGCTCAAGCCTTGGTACTCGCTCTCTAAGAGCCCCAGGCAGAGACTCTGCACCGGGCTCAGCTCTAGTCCCCTGGAATTGTTTGGCTCGCTTTGCAGCACTGTGTGTAAGGTGGCTGGTAGGCAGATCCCTCTGAGAGCTTTCTGCGGTCTTTGTGAAACAGCAGGGGGGACAGCGGAGGAGGGAGGGGTGTTGAGGTTGTGAGGCAGCCATACTCTTCCAGATCCTTCCAATTTCTGGTTGCTCAACAGGCGTTTATCCAGGGTAAGAATGTGGATCTGAACCAATTTTCCCTCCTCTTATGGACTACTGAAAAGACCACAGTCTAGTGGAGCCTCCCATGTCGTGCTCTAGTAAGAGATCAACCCGAAGGCTGTTGTTCACAAGCATTTTAAATCAATCGTTTCCTCTCAAATCCTCAGAATTTTCTTCAGAGAGGAGAAAATCCATCCACCATCTGCTGGAGACAAAGAAAATACTGAAGGGCTCTGTAGTGGCTGAAGCGAATAGAGGCATGGGAGTGATGTCAATGAAACCTGGGCTTTTCATTGGTTGTTTCCCCCAATCTGCTGGTAGGGGAACACAACCCACTTGTCTGGACTGGTCTAGCAGGACAATATAAAATAACCTTTATTAATGTGGATAGAGATTCCTGAAAGGAGTGGGAGTGGAGGCGCAAAGCAGCAGCCTGAGACTAAAAAGAGCAAGGTTCAAATCCCACTGGTACTCCTTGGGGAAAGTCACTTTACCCTCTACTGCCTCAGGTACAAACTTAGATTGTAAGCCCTCTGTGACCAGTGAAATGCCTACTGTACCTGAATGACAATCACTTTGCTCTACTACTGGAAAGATATGAGCTAAATATATATATATTTTTTTTAATTAATTATTCTTCAGATTTTATTCCTTAGAGAAATTTTGTAAAGCTACAATATCTCTTTGACAGGAATCAATTTGGGCATTTTCTTGAGGTTTTTAAAGAGACTGCAATTGGAATTGCAAAGCACTCCCACTTGAGAAATAGCCTTCCAAATTGTCTCAAGGGAAGATTCGTCAGATGCTGCAGAGAAAAGGAAACATTAGAATATGGGAGCGGCACACCTGCAGTTGATGACTGCTTTGCTATAGCTGCAGAGGAATCCAACTCCTGTTCCACCAAGCAAGGAAGCAAGGCTTCACTTTCCCCACATAAGATGCTCCAGCCGTAAGCTGTTACCGCTGTGCTTGTGAGCTTTCGGCACTGGAGTCATGCTTTCCTGTACTCACCAAACCTAAGTCATGCTTTATAATGAAGACCACTAACCATTTTAGTAGCCACCCTCTGCACCGACTCCATCCTGTTTATATCCTTTTGAAGGGGTGGTCTCCAGAACTGCACACAATACTCCAAATGAGGTTGCACTAGAGACTTATACAGAGGCACTATCACCTCCCTTTTCCTGCTGGCTATTCCTCTCCCTATGCACCCAAGCATCCTTTTGGCTTTTGCAGTCACCTTTTCTACCTATCTATCCATCTTAACATCATGAGAAACAATCAAGCCTAGGTCCCGCTCTTCTTTCGTGGAGAGAAGTACTTCACCCCCTACACTGTAGGTAGGCCCCCTTGGATTTCTGCAGCCCAAGAGCATGACTCTGCATTTTTTAGCATTAAATCTCAGCTGCCAAATTCTTGACCTGTCTTCAAACTTAGCTAGAGCCCTCATCATGTTATCTACTCCTTTCTGGGTGTCTACTCCATTGCAGATTTTGGTATCATCTGCACAGAGGCAAACCTTATCCGACAGCCTTTCCGCAATATCACTAACAAAGATGTTAAAAAAGAATTGTACCAAGGACTGATCCCTGTGGCACACCACAGTACCTCCTTCTCCTCAGAATGAGCTCCATTTACCTGTGCCCTTTGACTGGGTTAGAAATTGGCTGAGTGGGACGTGACAGTCACTTTAGGGTCCATCCCTAGGGTGCTCAGTTTGTTTATAAGTCGCCTGTGTGGAATGGTGTCAAAGGCTTTACTGAAATCTAGGTACACCACATCTAGGTTTCTCCCTTGGTCCAACTCCCTAGTCATCCAGTCAAAGAAATCAATCAGATTTGTCTAACAAGACCTGTCTTTGGTAAACCCATGCTGCCTCAGATACTGTAATCCATTGGACTCCAGAAACCTCACTATTCTCTCTTTTAACAGTATTTCTAATAAGCTACTCACCACAGAGGTTAGACTTACCGGCCTGTAGTTTTCATCCTCATCCTTACTTCAACTTTTTGTGAAGGGATCACATGTGCCTCTCTCCAGTCTTCTGGCACCACTCCCGACTCCAAAGAGGTATTGAAAAGGTCACTCAGCAAAGCTGCTAGGACATCCTCAAGTCCCTTCAGTATTCTCAGATGTATCTCATCAGGTCCCATTGCTTTGTCTACCTTTAGTTTCAATAGTTCCTCACAAACACAATATTCTGAAAATCATTCAAGATCCCCATCACTTCTGTTCTATTTGTGGGTGTTTTCTGAAATCCTAAGCCTTATCCTTCATCTGTGAACACAGAAGAGAAAAATTTGTTAACAATTCTGCTTTATCCTCATCAGCTTCTACATATTCCTCCCCTGCACCCTTGTCTGACAATACCACTTTTGCCCTTCCTCCTGTCACTAACATATCTGAAAAATATCTTATCCCATTTTATTTCATTGGCTATTCAAAAAGATATAAATAGGATACTGTAGAGTTAGTGCACAGGGCAGCTACTAAAAATGATCAATAGTCTTTATCTTGACTTAAAGCATATGGGAACAGATTTCAAGATCTCAATATGTATACCTTGGAAGAAAGGCAGGTGGCGAGTGATATGACAGAAACATTTAAATACCTCCATGGTATAAATGCACAGGATGCAGGCCTCTTTCAATTGAAAGAAAGCACTGGAATGAGGGACGTAGGATGAAGATGAAAGAGGAGGGATTTGGGAATAAGTAAATATTTCTTTATGCAAAGATAGTGGATGCATACAACAGCCTCCCAGCAGAGGTGTCGTAGGTGAGGACTATCTGAATTTAAGAAAGCATGGGCCAAGCACAGAGGATCTCTGAAGAAGGGATTGTAAAGCTGAGTCATTGGGATGGATGGCAGACCGAATAGGCTGTGTGGTCTTTACCTGTGTCATAGTCTCTGTTTTGTTTTTATTTGTATATAAAAACTAGGTCCTCCCCACCCCCAATAGTTGGAAGACGTTTGTGCACACTGCAGTTTATCTCCTGCCTCTGATGGCTGACTTCTGAGGAGCTGAGTGAGCCAGTCCGATTTGAGGTATGAGAGTTAAGTAGCTATGTGCTCTAAAGCACTTTTCAATGGAACAAAAAGAGAGAAGAGAGAGCTGAACAGAAACTGTCTTTTACATGTGCCTAGGCAGTGCTGCATACGCCTTTTAGAACTAAACAAATGATCAGTAGTAGTAATAGTAAGTGTATTCAGTGTGTATATCACCATTATTAGCAGAGTACTAGAGGAGAAGCACCTGTTGCAGCTACACCAGAGTCACACAGGGAAGGGGTCCTTCCCTGCTGAATTCAAAAGTGTCCTGATATCCCTTTTCTGCTAATATCGTTATTGCCCTCCACCCCACCACAATGATTTTAACTTGCCCTGCCATACCCCATTGCATCCTGTCCAGCCATGGCCTCGCCCTTTTTTAGCCTCCCCAAACAGTTGAGTCACTGACTACCACTGATAATGCGCATGTACTCAGTAACATAACATAACATACATGGAAACATAATACAGTAACATACCAAATAAAAACCACCAACCCCATCAAACTGCTTCACTCCACAAATTGTACTTAATCTCCAGTCATCACCCTCCATTACTTTCACCACCTTAGTCTGTACTGTTGCCAGCACGTTATTCCTGGCATTCAACACCTCTTAGTAGAGAAGGGTTACTGCACATTTCCTCTTGGCCATCCTGCCTAGTGCAACCTTCATATCCTGAACTCTTAGCCTTTAGTTTCTTTTCAGGGGAAATGCTGTCAGCGTATATTATGGCAGCCTGCCACATATTTAAATATTGTTAACATACCTTCTGCCCCTATCTTTAGATAGTTCTTATGAAAAGAAAAAGGTATCACAGGCTGCAAGTAACCCAGTTTTCTTTGAGACCAATACTAGGCTTGTTGTCATCTTACCTTGCATCAACCAAATAGGCTGATTGAAGGAGTAGCCTAGTGGTTAAGGCAACCTGCAACCATAAAAGCCAGAGTTCAAGACTGATTGATGCACCTTGTGACCTTGTGCAAGTCACTTAACCTTCCATTGCCTCAGGCTAACTTAGATTGTAAGTCTTTGACCTTGACCTGAATACTAATATAAGATAGTAACATAGTATATGACGACAGATAAAGCCAATATGGTCCACCTAGTCTGCCCAGAAAGGCAGCAAGAGTAGGTATACTTGCCGTTCCGTGCAGGTCACCCCTCCCCATGCCTTTGTTTAGAGGTGTACCCACCGCTCCGTGTAGGGCCCCCGATTTGTTCAGATATAAGAGATAGTCATGCTTATTTTGATTTTATCCTGTTGCTATAAAGGGATCCCCTGTATCTGTCCCATGCATTTTGAATTCTGTCACTGTATTTGCCCAAACCACTTCCATCAGGAGGGCATTCCAAGCATCCACCACCCTTTCAGTGAAAAAGTATTTCCTGACATTACCTTTCAGTTACCCCCTTGCAGCTTTATGTTATGCCCTCTAGTTATACAGCTTCCCTGTCTTTGGAAGAGGCTTGTTTATCCATTAATACTCTTTAAGTATTTAAAGGTCTGAATCATACCTCCCCTGTCCCTCCTCTCCTCCAGAGTGTACATATTTATTTATTTGCGTTTCTTATATACCGCGCTATTAAAATCAGTGCGGTTTACATTGGAACAAAAACATACAACAATGTAACAATTTACATTGGGTTTACAATGAACAAGGGATACAAACTTGGATAACATGGGGAAAAACTATGTACAGTGTTACGTAAAGAAGAAGATTACAACATCATACAGAGGGCATGTTTAGGGGTTGTGGTATGGGGAATGGACAGGTAACAGGAGGATATTTAGGTCTTCAAGTCTCTTCTCATAACTCGTCTGGCGCAGGCTCCAAATCATTCTGGTCACCTTCCTGTGAACCGCTTCCAGTCTTTTTAAATCCTTTGCGAGAAACGGTCTCCAAAACTGAACAAAATATTCAAAGTGAGGCCTCACCAGTGACTTGTACAGTGGCATTAGTACCTCTTCCTTTCTGCTGGTAATTCCTCTCTGTATGCAACCCAGCATCATTCTGGCTTTTGCCATTGCCTTGACACACTGTTTCGTCACCTTGAGATCGTTAGAAACAATCACACCGAGGTCCTTCTCCTGGTCCGTGCACACCAATCTCTCGCCCCCTATCGCATACAATTCCCTTGGATTTCTGCTTCTCAAGTGCATGACACTGCACTTCTTCACATTAAATCTTAACTGCCAAGCATTAGACCATTCTTTCAGCTTTTGTAGATCTTTCCTCATGTTCCCCACTCCCTCAGGGCAGTCCACTCTGTTGCAAAATTTGGTGTCATCTGCAAAAAGAAAGATCTTTCCATTCAGCCTTTTGGCAATATCACTCACAAATATATTGAACAGTACTGGAACCAAAACCGAACTCTGGGGCACACAGCTAATCACTTTCCTTTCATCTGAGTGAGTTCCGTTTACTGTCACCTTCTATCGTCTGTCAGTCAACCAATTTCTGACCCAGTTCACCATCTTGGGACCCATCCCCAAGCTGTTGAGTTTACTGATAAGCCTTCCATGAGGAACAGTATCAAAGGCTTTGCTGAAATCTACGTAGATAGATCACATCCATCGCATGCCCTTGATCTAGTTCTCTGGTCACCCAGTCAAAGAACTCAATCAGATTTGTTTGGCAAGATTGTCCTTTGGTAAAACCATGTTGCCTCGGATCGTGTAACCTGTTAGCTTCGAGGAAGTCCACTATTTGCTTTTTCAGGAGCGCCTCCATTACTTTTCTCGCCACCGAGGTAAGGCTTACTGGCCTGTAGTTTGTCACATCAGCCTTTCTCTAGTCCTGTGGAACTTCTCCTGTCTCCAAGGATCTATTAAAAACATCCTTTAAAGGCCCTGAAAGAACTTCTCTGAGTCTTTCCGTATCCTGGGGTGTATCCCATCTGGTCCCACAGACTTGTCCACTTTCAGTTTTGCAAGCTGTTCTAACACATCATCTTTTGTGAATGGTGTGGTATCTGCTCCATTCCCATTTGTGTATTTGTCAATCACAGGTGGTCCTTCTCCAGGATTTTCTCTAGTGAAAACAGAGCAGAAGTATTTGTTTAGCATTGTCACTTTTTGAATGTCACTTTCCACAAATCCGTTCCCAGCACTTTTGAGTCCTACAATTCCACCTCTGATTTTCCTCCTCTCCTGAATATACCTGAAAAAAGTCTTGTCGCCACACTTCACATCTTTAGCCATCTTTTCTTCTGCCTTTGATTTTCCGATCTTTATTTCTCTTTTTGTCTCTTTTAGTTTGATCTTGTATTCTTTTCTGTGTTCCTCTGTTTGCGAACTTCTGAATTTTGTGAAACTGTTTTTTGCCTTTATTTGTGCAGTGGGTGGGGGGGGGGGAGAAAAAGAAGATATTCTTCTGCAGATAGACAACCAGAGGAGAGCAGCGGAAGAAATGACCATGACCTACCAGGTGATAGATAAAATTCTTTATTAAGGATCCAACTTAACAAGTTTCGGCCGAAGCCTTCATCAGGGGTCTAAAAAACAAACATACATAAAATAAGCAAATTAAAAACAAGAAAATAAACATCATAAAAAACGGATAACACTATATGATTAAATGATAGATTACCAGGGAACCACATAGATGAGAAACACGTCTATGCGGTGGAGCAATCACTCTTCCCAATCTGAAAAGCAGTAAAATTGCAAATGTAAATAAACACAGAAAAACAAAAGAATAAAAATCTGTATGGCATAACGGTTAAAATACATAAATATGTAAAAATCACTTAAAACCAGACTAGAGGCTTTATCTATACAAACAGCTATAAACAACTGGTTAAATATTACAAAATATTAGACAAATTAAAACAATGAGGTACAAAAACAACAAAACACATATGACATAAATATATAAAAAGGGGGAATACACAGACGTGATGCTTTATCCATAAAACCAACTGTGAAAGGCTGAATGTGGGTTGCAAACTTAAAAGAACGTGTGACCTTAAAAAAACCATGTAAACTTAAAAAACGCTCTAAGGGAGATACGTGTGAAGAAGCTATTGTACCAGACACATAGGTAGGAGCTAT
Source organism: Ichthyophis bannanicus (assembly GCA_033557465.1). Lineage (NCBI taxonomy): Eukaryota > Metazoa > Chordata > Amphibia > Gymnophiona > Ichthyophiidae > Ichthyophis > Ichthyophis bannanicus. The sequence goes on from CM066033.1 coordinate 739,976,463, forward strand.
AAAGAAACTGGAACATACAATAATCTTGAAACTAACATGTTGCACCACAAATCATTAAAAAAAAGGGGGAGAGAGGAGGAGAAATAGACCCACATATATCATCAACTGAGAAGAGCTAGAATTTATGCTGGGTGCATATTAAATAAAGCCTAAAGGAATGTAAATAAAACATCAAATGTGTCCATGAGGAAACCACAGGGAAAAGCATTATCAAACAATGTGTTTGTTATTACGTATGCTACCTGTGTGCTCACCAAGAAAAAAGGAAAAGTTGTGCAGGGCGTGCACTAGGCACGATCAAAAGAAGTCAAAAGAACAAGGTGAGAAATGACCATATTAAACGCGTGGTTGAATCGTAAGCTGAATCAGCAAAGGGGGTAGAAATGCTTGCATCCGATGCACCAATAATACAGAATGCATAATAAATGCTACAGGTCTACGTTGCAAAGCTAAAGAGGAAGCAAGAAGGGATGCAACACCAGAAGCAAAGGTCTTGCTCAAAGGATGAGCCGCACAAAACAAACTGTGGGGAACAAAAAAAGCAAAAAATACCAAGGGAGCAATAAGTCATACATGTACCATCTGCAATAAACAGAAAAACATTAATAAACAAAGTGTGTTAGCAGAACTTGAAAGAGGCAACCACACCTGCACACGATGTGAGAGGCGGGAAAACGCCGCGCAGGGGCTTATGAACGCTATTTAAAGGGACTGATTGGGGGTAAAGGCTCCCCCTACTGGCGATAAGCTCGTTATTCAGGAAGTGCTACCTGAGGGCAATGCACAGCTGATAACGAGCAGCGGATCGTGAAAAGCTAACAGAAGGCATGAAAAATGGAAAATGATCAGGTGGCATCAAAAATAGGAAAAATTATTGATTCGGACATTAAAGAATGAATATAAAAAAAGGAGAGCATATACCACGCAAAAAACTCTCAAAAAAGAAGAAGAAACCAAACAATGTATTCTGTTTAAAGAGAAAGAGGGGTAAAGGGCTCCCCCTACTGGCAATTAGCTCTTTGTGTTCCCTAAAGGTAATAAACGACTGCTGACAAACAATGTATCATAAAACACTAGCAAGAGACATGAACAGTGGAAAATGAAAAGATGAATATAAACACATCAGAATAAAAATAGATATAGGAATAAAAATAGTTATAGGTAAAAATCTAAAATGTCAGTATAAAATGAGAGGTGTATACCATAGGACAAAACAAAAGTCCTTAACGACAAACAATCGAAGAAAACAGTACGAAATGCATTATGAAGTGTGTGCAGAAATCATATTGTTATGGATATTATAGGTGTATATTGGACATTGCAATATACATTGAAAACAAATATAGTGAAAATATGATATAAAACAGACATCAACTGATAGAAATACTGGGAATGATAAAACATACATCATATTAAAAAATAGAATAAGTAATAATTAACGTACAGACCATACGTTCAATTAACCTTATAAGGAAGGGGACCTCAAAGGAACATGTTATATTCAATTTCCTTATTAAATCCTTTCGGACAAACAGTATCAAGCAAAAAAATAAATCTTTGTTCTTCTTGAATTAGCTTATGATCCAAGTCTCCTCCACGAGGGGAGGGGAACAATTTCTTAATGACAAAAAACCTTATATTGTTGATATTATGCTGGAATTGAATCCAATTTGATACCAATGGAGCTGTGGTAATCTGTCTTTTAACACAACATTTATGCTCCTGAATATGAGTTCTGACAGCACGTATGGTTTTACCAACATACAAGAGGGAACAGGGACAAATGATGACATACACAACATGCGTGGACAGACAATTGGTATAGGCTCGTAAGGGGTATTGTACATGGGTGGAGGGATGCGTGAAGGAATCCCTCATTGTGAAAGCATGTTTGCAAATGGAACATTTGTTACATTTATAATGTCCCTTTCCTTTTCGTGTGAATGTAGAGACAGGGGGCATAAACGAGGAGACCAGCATGTCGCCTATATTACGTTGTCTACTATGCGCTATTGTAAGATGTTGGTTTAAAAAACAAGGGCGTGTTTGTAAGATGTGCCAGTGGGCTCTTAAAATCCTTTGTATTTTAGAAGAAAGATGGGAGAAACGGAGCATGCAAACAAACTTATTATTAGAATGTTTGTCTTTGGGCAAGAGTAACTGTGATCTATAGGAGGACCTAGCCCGTTCAAAACCCTTTTGAACGCATTCCTTCGGATAGCCACGATTGTAAAAACACGCTGCCATATGGGAGGATTTCTCCTTGAAATCATCATTGTTAGAAAAAAGACGCCGCAGCCGTAAAAATTGTGATAGAGGTAAGTTCTTCTTAAGATGACTGTTGTGAAAGCTTTCAAAACGGAGAAGCTTGTTGCGGTCAGTGGGTTTACAGTAAATAGTAGTAGTGAATCCATACTGTGATTTACCAATGAGAATGTTGAGAAATGGAAGTGCAATAGTACTAAATTGCATTTTAAATTTGAGATTGGTATCTAAACTGTTGAGCCAATTGTGGAATTGACATAGTTGGGAATCGGTGCCTTTCCATAGTACTAGGATATCGTCTATATACCTCTTCCAGGACACAACAGAAGATGCAAAGGGACAATTTTGTAAATGAGTCTCTTCAAATTGAGCCACATATAGGTTAGCTATATCAGGTGCCATGGCGGCACCCATAGCTGTACCTTTTATTTGTTGGAAAAAACGTCCATTGAACAGAAAGTAATTTTTTGTCAGATCTATATGGGCCAAATCTACCAAAACGTAAGTAGGGATATGGACAGGTGAGGTACGTTGATTTAAATATTTGGTAATGACAGCTGTGGCTCCATCTTGCGGGATGTTGGTATAAAGTGACTCGATATCAAAAGACACCAAAATGATATCCGTAAGATTTCCACTAAAAGTATTCAAAAAATTGATAATGTCAGCTGAGTCTCTGACGTATGTGGCAATGAGTGGTACAAAGGGACGTAAAAAGATGTCTATGAATTGAGACAAGGGCTCAAGGACTGAACCAATGCCAGAGACTATAGGCCTGCCAGGAGGGAATTGGAGGGACTTGTGAATCTTTGGAATGGTGTAAATTGTGGGAATTATGGGGTGTGAGACCTGTAAAAATGAAAATTCACGTGAAGTCAAAAAACCAGCGTTGAGGCCGTACAATAGCAGAGAGTTGATATCTTGTTTAATGGCCAAAGTGGGGTCATGTGACAATATCTGATAAAAGTTTATATCATTAAGTTGATTAGTAAGTTCTTCTATATAATAGGACCGATCCATTACAACGATACCGCCACCTTTGTCTGCTGGTTTAATGATAATGTCTTGCCGTTTTTTAAGTGTATTTAAGGCCAACCACTCTTCATGCGAAAGATTATTGTACCGACATCTAGACTTCTGTTCTAAAGACTTGACATCGCGGAGAACACAGTCCATGAAAGATTGTATGGCACAATCTGCAGGTCCCGGCGGATACCATCGTGACTTGTTATGTATAACCGATGGATCACTGGAAGTAGAAGGTTTATCAGAAAAAAACATTTTAATCTGTAATTTACGAAAGAACTTATGGAGATCAATTCTAGTCTGGAAGGCATCATATTTGGCAGTAGGAACAAAGGACAGGCCTTTCTGTAGAAGGGCTAATTCTGAAGTGGTGAGAGCTGCCGAAGACAAATTGAAAACAGGAAGGTCGTTGGAAACATTGGACTCATCAGTATGTAATTCGTGGACTAATACTGGTCATGTGAGCGACTGTAAGGAGGTCGGAAGAAGCTGCTCCTGCCTCTGCCTCTTCCCCTCCCCCTGAATTCCAGGTGTGGAAATGAAGTTTTTTTGGGGGGGCGTCACGCTGATTCTTTCTCCCAAAGATCTTCGATTAAAAAATCTTGTGATGTATTAGGAGAGAGGGGAAGAGGGATAGAGGCAGGGGAGGCGAACAATTCCTCAGATTCGCTTCTGATACGTTTTGTACTTCTTTCATATGTATCACTAGTCCTGCATGTAGGTGAAAACTTTTTCTTACGCATTGCTACATTGTTACGTGAAGGGGATTGATAACCATATGAAGTGGTGGGATTTTCCTGTCTAAATGTGGTAGAATCACGTTGTCTGGAATTGTAATTCTCAGGAATGGTTTCTTTAAAACTCACTTGGCGTGAACTATTGGAGGAAGCGGAGAATTTTAACCACAGATACACATTGCCATTTTTATAATCTAATTCATCACGTTTATGTTTGTCTAGTTTGCCCTTTTTCACTTCCTTACGATATTCCTCTAGTTTTGTATTATATTATAATCACCTATAAGTCTATTAAAATGTCTGTCATCAGACTTGAGAGACTCCATCTTTTTATCCGCTTCTTCCTTAATTTTGTCAGCTTTCTTCTTGGAAGTCTCAGCCTAAAGGACCATGAGGTCTAAGGAGCATTTGTTAAGGATAGCGCACCAGCGGTCTGTGAAGGATTTATCATCACGGAACATATTGGGTTCTCTGGTCATTCTCAGACCTCGCGGAATCCTTTTGACTCTGCAATACTGTAATAGGCTTGCATAATGGAGTTCATATCAGATCACAGCCTTCCTTGTGCGAATCATTGATCTTTGATCATTTGGGCGCTCAATGGCACACATGGTTCACACGCTGGTGCACTATATTCGTGTGTGTATATATTTATTTCCTGTCATAGTTTTCAATTTATGTTTTCCGATACCTTTACTTTGCATACCATATTTCACGACAATTTGCTTTTACAGTTCATTTGTAAGGTTTTTTTTAGCAATAGCAATCCTGGTCACCCCCTTCTGGATAACGTGTTTTTCTGTTTCATTTGGGTTTGTACATATTATCAATATATCTTCTCTTATGCTGTAATGATGTATGTTTCTGTTCTTCTAACGCTAGCAACCTACTTTACTCTTGACTTATTACGTGCACACCCCTGGGTATATAGGTCATTTCTCACCTTGTTCTTTTGACTTCTCTTGATCGTGCCTAGTGCACGCCCTGCACAACTTTTCCTTTTTTCTTGGTGAGCACACAGGTAGCATACGTAATAACAAACGCATTGTTTGATAATGCTTTTCCCTGTGGTTTCCTCATGGACACATCTGATGTTTTATTTACATTTCTTTAGGCTTTTTTTAGTATGCACCCAGCATAAATTCTAGCTCTTCTCAGTTGATGATATATGTGGGTCTATTTCTCCTCCTCTCTCCCCCTTTTTTTTAATGATTTGCGGTGCAACATGTTAGTTGCAAGATTATTGTATGTTCCAGTTTCTTTATAGCTCCTACTTATGTTTCTGGTACAATAGCTTCTTCACACGTATCTCCCTTAGAGCGTTTTTTAAGTTTACATGGTTTTTTTAAGGTCACACGTTCTTTTACGTTTGCAGCCCACATTCAGCCTTTCACAGTTGGTTTTATGGATAAAGCATCACGTCTGTGTATTTCCCCTTTTTATATATTTATGTCATATGTGTGTTGTTGTTTTTGTACCTCATTGTTTTAATTTGTCTAATATTTTGTAATATTTAACCAGTTGTTTATAGCTGTTTGTACAGATAAAGCCTCTAGTCTGGTTTTAAGTGATTTTTACATATTTATGTATTTTAACCGTTATGCCATACAGATTTTTATTCTTTTGTTTTTCTGTGTTTATTTACATTTGCAATTTTACTGCTTTTCAGATTGGGAAGAGTGATTGCTCCACCACATAGACGTGTTTCTCATCTATGTGGTTCCCTGGTAATCTGTCATTTAATCATATAGTGTTATCCGTTTTTTATTATGTTTATTTTCTTGTTTTTAGTTTGCTTATTTTATGTATGTTTGTTTTTTAGACCCCTGATGAAGGCTTCGGCCGAAACTTGTTAAGTTGGGTCCTTAATAAAAAATTTTATCTATCACCTGGTAGGCCGTGGTCATTTCTTCCGCTGCTCTCCTCTGTTTATTTGTGCAGCCACTTCTTTGGAGAACCAAATAGGTTTCCTTTTCCTGTTTTTATTTACGTTCCTTAAGTATGTATCTATTGCACCTTTTATTGCTTTCTTTAGCCCATTGCTGTTCCTCTTCCCTTAACCCCTCCCACCCTACCAAATCCTCCTTCAGGTACTTGGCCATTTTACTGAAGTCAGCGTTTTTGAAGTCTAAGACTTTAAGTTTGCTGTGACTGGCTTCCACATTGGCTTTTATCTCAAACCTCACCGTGTGATGATCGCTGCTACTCACATGGGCACCCACCTGGATAGTCAACATGCTGTCTCCGTTGGTGAGCACTAAATCCAGCATGGAGCTCTCCCTGGTCAGTTCTATCACCATTTGTTTAAGTAACGCATCTTGGAAGGCATCCACAATTTTTTAACTTCTTTCCAGATTTGCAGAAGGAACACTCCAGTCCACATCGGGTAGATTAAAGTCACCCAGTATGATCACTTCCCCCTTCATGGCTATCTTTGCAATATCAACAATCAATTTGCTATCCATTTCTTCAGTTTGAGTTGGAGGCCTGTAGACCACACCAGTATGGATGACAGTGCCATCTCCTCTTTCCAACACAATCAAGAGTTTTTCCCATGTCCCCTGCATTTCAGCAGCTTTAATATTGCTTTTGACATACGGCTCCTTTTCTACCTCTTCTAAATAGATTATAGCCAGCTATGGCTATATCCCATTCATGCGACTCGTTAAACCATGTTTCTGTAATGGCTACAATATCCAAGTTCATTTCCACCATTAGGGCTTCCAGATCGGGAACTTTGTTGGTAAGGCTTCAAGCATTTGTACTCATTGCTTTCCAGCATTTGTTAAGTGGCTTGCCTGCCTTTTGCATGGGTTTTGTTCTACATGCCCCTTCCCCACTTGCCACTGATGTGTGTTCAAAAGTGTGGCTGTTTCCAATGTTGTTTTGCTTTTGCTGGGAGTGACGTACTGAACCTGTCCTCCTCCATCCGTCACCCCTTTTCCCTAGTTTAAATACCTGTCCACATACTGCCTGAATATTTCACTTAGAATCCTTTTCCCTGCAGCGGAGAGATGTAGTTCATCAGCACAGTCTAGTCTCTTGTTTATCCATATGTTTCCCCAGTCGCCTATATAGCTAAATCCTTCTCGTTTGCACCAGGTTTGGAGCTATGCATTAAAGTTGTTTATGCAATGCAGCCTTTCTGCCCCCTTACTATGAACAGGTAGAGCTTCTAAGAATGTTATAGTGTTAGCAATGGGCTTGAGTTTCTCTCCCAGAGTCTGGAAGTCCCTTTGAACTGCAGAGGTACTGTTTCTAGCCAGGTCATTTTGTACCCAAGTGGATGAGAATATCAGTTTTGGAGTGCTCACTTTCTGCACTAAGCATACCAACAATTTGGTTTGTATTCCTGCTGGCTGAAGAGCCTGGGAGGCATTTAACCATCCTCTCTCCTTTGAGCTGTGTTCCCAAGTTGGTGCGTCTGGTGATGGAATCTCCAAGGAGTAGTAGTTTTCTGTTTTTTTCTTCCTATTTGGTACATTATCAGTAGATTTGGCATTAAGTCTATCATTTAAGGGCACTTCAGTTTCCATCGATTCCCTCATTATCCAAGGCAGAGAAGGCATTATGCAGGGATATCTCTTGATGTAGAGGGTGTCTCTGCATTACAGGTCGCAACCTACCAGAGCCCACTGTGATCGATTTGTTCCTGGGCTGTTTGATTCTGTGTGGAAGCAGTGGTGGATTTTGTTCAGTTTATAACCTAGAGGAAGTGTGTTTAATTGCAGCTAATTCTTCCCTTAGTAGAGCCAGTTCTTTACGCATAGCAGCTAACTTGAGGCATATAGGGCAAGCTCTTAGGATCCAAATGATTCTTCTTAGAATGAAAGCACTACAGTTATTACATTGAATACACGACAGTCTGACTCAGCTAGCCTAGAAGGAGAAAAGGAAAAAAAGTATTAAACGACAGATGTCAATGTATATGATGACTATATAGGCAATGCAAGACAGGGGTGGGCAGGATTTTAAGTGTCCCTGGCCAGTAGGTCTTCTATGAACTGAGGGCACACTCAGATATCTGATTTAAAGGGCATGCAAGGAACGTAGGTAGGCTGAAGATCCCTAAAAACCTATATGCAACAGGTAAAGTTTATCAAAAAACAGGCAATGAGAAAGTTTGAAAGCTTTAGCTGAGTAATAATTTTTTGGTTTGCCCATAGAACATCCACGAAGATATAATTTTGCTTTTCTAAAGGAAGTGTAATTGGAAAAATCAGCACTTCAAATCCATGCATGAGGCAAAAGCAGAAGTGGGTAGAGGGCTAGAGTGAAGTGACAACCCTGTCCATTATGCCTACCAGGGCTGTGCAATGAAAGTGATTCACAGTCTCCAAAGCTGTTTGTCCTTCCTCCTGGCTCATGCTTCTATGGCGAGGTCTTGTGGGTGGTCCACAATATAAATACTGGTGCCTGGGTAAACTACAACACCACAACTGAAGAGGAGTGACAATAGCAGCCTCAAGTGACCTGATCAGAAAGGAACTGCAGGCCAGGCAGGAAGATGGAGGGGGGGGGGGGGCCCTGGTGCTGGGAGAGTCATTGGACCAGGTGTTAAGAATCAAGGAAGACAATTGAAGAAAGCTTGCAGGACAGTTTTCTTAGCATGTGTTTGAAATAGCACAGCTTGGACGCAATAATTTAATTTCCTACAACTTCAGGAAGAAAAAACACTACACAGCAATTAATTGTTGTGCCAGTAAACATTTATCAGAAAGCAGTGTGGGATTTTTGCTTTATTTTAAATATATCTCTTTGGAGCAGCTGCACAAAACTCTTTGCAGAAGGTGTTATATGCACCCTTTATTTTGGGATAATTTATTATATTACAAAGGGCGGTATAGCAAATGTAATAAACATAAACATATATAGAAACATAGAAACATGATGGCAGAAAAAGACCACATGACCTACCTAGTCTGCCCTTCCATATCAACCACTACAACAGTCCCCTTTTTTCCTTTAGAGACCCTCTGTGTTTGTCCCATGCTTTTTTTAATTCAGATACTGTCCTCATCTCTACTACCTCCACTGGGAGACTATTCCACGCATCTACCACTCTTTCCATAAAGAAATATTTCCACATATTACTTCTGAATCTATCCCCTTTCACTTTCATCCTAAGTCCCCTCATAGCAGAGCTTGCTTTCAATCAAAAGAGGCTCTCCTCCTGTGCATTTATGCCACGGAGGTATTTAAACGTCTCAATCATATCACCTGTATCCCATCTTTCCTCTAAAGTATACAAATTAAAATCCTTAAGTCTGTCCTCATATGCTTTATAACGAAGACCACTAACCATTTTAGTAGTCAACTTCTGCACCAACTCCAACCTGTTTATATCCTTTTGAAGGTGCAGTCTCCAGAATTGCACACAATACTCCAAATGAGGTCACACCAAGACTTATACAGAGGCACTATCACCTTCTTTCTTCTGCTGTCCATTCTTTTCCCTATGCACCCAAGCATCCTTCTAGCTTTCACTGTTGCCTTTTCTACCTGTTTAGCTACTTTAAGATCATCAGGCACAATCACGCGTACATCCCGCTCTTCTTTTGTGGAAAAGAAGAACTTCACCCTCTATACTATATCGCTCCCTTGGATTGCTGCAGCCCCAATGCATGACCTTGCATTTTTTAACATTAAATCTCAGCTGCCAAATTCTAGACCATACTTCAAGTTTAGCTAGATCCCTCCTCAAGTTATCTACTCCTTCCTGGGTATCTACTCTATTGCAGATTTTGGTATCATCTGCAAAGAGGCAAACCTTACCAGACAGCCCTTCCGCTATATCACTAACGAAGATGTTCAAAAGAATCGGACCAAGGACAGATCCCTGGGGCACACCGCTGGAGTGGAGGAGTGGCCTAGTGGTTGGGGCAAGGTACTTCAGGCCGGAAGGTCAGGGGTTCAAATCACACTAGAGGACAGCAACCTTGGGCCAGAAGGACTGGGGTTTCTAGTCCCACAGGTGCTCCTTGTGGTCTTGGGCAAGCCACTTAACCCTCCATAGCCCGTGTTCCCTGTAAAATAGTTAACTCCAAGTTATAATGCCCTGTTCAATGTAATTTCAGTTTGTTCAATGTAAACCGCACTGATGCAGGATAGCGCAGTATATAGAGAATATAAATAAATAAATAAACCTCCTTCTCCTCAGAGTGAGCTCCATTTATCTGTACCCTTTGCCGCCTCCCACTCAACCAATTTCTAACCCAAGCAGTAACTTTAGGGTCCATTCCTAGGGTGCTCAGTTTGTTTATACGCTGCCTGTGCAGAACGGTGTCAAAGGCTTTACTGAAATTTAAATACACCATATCTAGGTCCAACTCCCTGCTCACCCAGTCAAAGAAATCAATAAGATCTGACTGACAAGACCTGCCTCTGGTGAATCCATGCTGCCTCGGATCCGGTAATTCATTGGACTCCAGAAACCTCATTATTTTCTCTTTCAGCAGTGCTTCCAATAATTTACTCACCACCAAGGTTAGGCTAACCGGCCTGTAGTTTTCAACCACATCCTTACTTCAGATTTTGTGTAAAGGGACCACAAGAGCCTCTCTCCATTTCTTTGGCACCACTGCCGACTCCAAAAAGGCATTAAAAAGGTCAGTCAGTGGAGCTGCTAGAACGTCCCCAAGTTCCCTCAGTGTTCTTGGCTGTATCCCATCTGGTCCCTTCGCTTTGTCTACTTCAAGTTTAGCTAGTTCCTCGCGAACACAGTGTTCTGAAAATCATTCAAGATGCCCCTCGCTTCTGTTCCTATATGTGTGTTCTGAGGTCCTGCTCCTGGTACTTCATCCATGAACAGAGAACAGAAATATTTGTTAAGCAATTCCACTTTATCCCCATCAGCTTCTACATATTCCTCCCCTTCACCTTTGAGTCTGATAATACCACTTTTGCCCTTCCTCTTCTCACTAACATAGCTGAAAAATGTCTTATCCCCCCATTTTATTGCATTGGCTATTTCCTCCTCTTTTTGAATCTTTGTTTTCCTGACTACTTTGCTAGCTTCTCTAAGTTTTTCCAAATATAGATGCCTGTCTTCCTCTCTGTGATCTCTTGTATTTCATGAAGGCCTCCCTCGTTTTCTTCACCATTTCAGCTACTTCTTTTTTTTTTTTTATTTGATTTTACATAATTATCAACTACTTCTTTTGAAAACCATAATGGCATCCTTTTCCTTTTCCTTTATTTTCCATTTTAACAAAAAGATTGGTTGCCCTTAAAATATCCCCTTTTCCGTTTTGCCCACTATTTTTCTACATCCCCTAGCTGTTCCCATCCTGCTAACGACTCCTTGAGGTATTAGCCCATCTTGGCAAAGTTAGTTTTCCTAAAGTCTTAGACTCTCGCTTTTGAATGGATTTTATCACCCCTAGTCCTAAAACTGAACCACACCATCTGGTGATCAATAGGTGTGAGATAATCTCCCACTGTAAATCAAGAAACACTTTCACCACTGGTAAGCACCAAATCCAGTATGTCCCTTTCACGTGTCCTTTCTTCTAGATGACTGCAGCAGGGATGTGCCAATCAACATCTGGCACATTGAAATCCTCTATCAATAGCACTTCCCCTTTCCTGGCAATGCTATGTATGTCTTCTATTAACACTCTGTCCATCTCTTTCCCCTGTGAGGGAGGTCTGTATATCACGCCAATGCAAATAGATTTCTATTTCTCTCTTTCTAGTTTAATCCAGACTGCCTCCTCTCTCCCTTTTAAGCCCTATATTTCCATAGGTTTAATTTTTTTTTTTTTACATATAGTGCCACTCCTCCTCCCCTTCTTCCTACCCTGTTCTTTCTGAATAAATTATAGCCCGGTACAGTTACATCCCAGTCATGGTTGTCCATGAACCATGTCTCTGTTATCGCCACTAAATCCAAGTTTGCCTCTCCCATTAAAGCCTCAACATCTGGGATCTTATTTCCTGTGCTACAAGCATTTATACACACTGCTTTCCATATGTTGCCCCTTTTACCCATTTCCTTAAAGGTATTTAATGTTTCACTAGAAGTTGCTTCAAATTAAATCCTTGGACAAATGATGTGCTTCTGTTTCAAGTCTGCAAAGCAAGTTGACTTGTGTGCCTTATGTACTGTTTTGCCCTCAGTTTGCTTGCTCCATCCTAAAAGTTGGCATATTTAATCCACCACCAAAGAATGAGTTTTCCATTTCCTCGATAAACAAAGAGCTTTTATCGAAAGAAGGTGAAGGAGGGGGTAACTTACTAACTAGAAGGCATTGCCGGAAATATATTACTGCAAAAAATCCAGTTAGCATTTTCTATATAGCTCCAGAGCAGACAAACATTGGGCCAATCAGGAAAGAGGAAGAGCATAGTGAAGAGCAGGCTGACTAGATCCACTGAAATGGTGTGACTCTTCTGCAAGATACCTGCCTTTCAACCCCATGGTTACTGGTTTATGGCCAGCCCTTGACTAACTGTTGGGGAAAACAAGTGTTGAATTTTTTGACTATCCTCTTTCTGTCTCTTCCGGTCCCTTTTCTTTCCTATCTGATCATTGGCATTCCTTTCTTTTCTGTTTTCTATTTTGTTTTTATTGAACACCGCCCTTATGCATATGCTTGGGCGGTATATCAAGTGATGAAATAAAGATAAAATAGGTAATTTTATTGATCTTTCCTATGTCATTTTAAATGAATGCCTATTCCAGCTATATAGTATTGTGAATAATTTGGGGATATACGTGAATGCTGCGAACTTGAATGGTAGTTCTAAAAGATTGAATTTGAACATTTGTCAATAAAAATGCAAATTAAAAAAAACCCTGCAGTTGTCTCACCATCCTGCAAACTGCCCCACCTCCAAAAACTATACCCCTGCAACTGCCCACTTTAATAAACAACCTTCCATTAGTGTCCCACCACCTTGTAAACTGCCTGTTCCCCAAATGTGTCCCCTAACAATTGCCCTATCACCCCACAAACCAACCCTAAAAAATACCCATGCAACTGCCCCACCACCCTTCTAACTGCTCCCCCCCCAAATCTACCCCCACAGACAGCCCCACTCCCAAAACCTACCATGTTGCAACTGTCCCACCACCCTGCACACTGCCCTGCCCCTAAAAACCATTCCCTCGCAACTGTCCTGTCATCCTGCAAACTGCTCCACCCCTAAAGAATACCCCAACTGCCCCACCATCCCAAAAACTGACCCATTCCCAAAGGTCATTGCCCCACAATTGCTCCATGCCCAGAAGCTACCCCCTCTCAACTGTCCCACCAACCCACACACTGCCCCTACTAAAAAACATTCCCTCACAACTGGCCTTCTACCCCTACAAACAGCCCTCCTAAAAAATGCCTCTAAAACTGCTCCACCACTCTACAAAATACCCCACCCCCAAAAGCTACACCCTGCAATTGGCTGACCACCTCATCAAATGCCCCATCACCCTGCAAATTGTGTGCAGGCCCAAAAACTATCGTCCCACAATTGCCCTGCCCCTCAAAAATACTACCACAACTGTCCTACCACCCTGCAAACTGCCCCACCCACCACAAATATTTTTATTTCATTCATCATTTATACCCGCCTATCCTATGACTTCTAGATAGTTCCCAAAGATACATGCATATTTAAACATAGACACAAACAAAAATGACCCAGCAAGTAAAAACATAATATTAATTTAAAGCAGATTTATTAAACAAGGATTTCAGTTTCTTCCAAAAAATACAATAGTCTGACTGGCTGCAATACTTGAGAAATTCTATTTCAGATTCTAGGGCTGTGGCTGCAACGTGTGCCAGCAGATCGATGCCTGAAGGGGTTCAAAAATGTGAGATCACCCCTTTGGAGTGCCTAGAGCTGGGGCATCTCTACCATGGTATGGCTAAAAGGAAAAGGAAGAACTTGACTGTTAAATGAATAAGTAAATAAGAAAATGATAAAGTCATCAAAAGTTGTGAGCCCTATAGACAGAAGGAGGTCCCCAGGAGGACAGGGGGCTCTCTGCATAACCCCTATTGATCCACATGGGGAAGGCAATCCGTCAGTGCAACATCAGGTTAGTTGCATTACCTAGCCCAGAATAGTTCAGCTCCCAGTTAGGGAAGTTGGGCTTGAGCAACAGAATGTATTTCCTTAAGTTAAGGATATTTCCAAAAAAGATATTTGGGATATTGTTTCTTATGCCAAAGCCTCCCTTAGTGGAACTTTGCAACAATTTGCGTAATTCACCAAGGTTAAGTCTGTGGCAAAATTTTCTGATCATAAATCCAAAGTTGGCTGGTATAAACTCTCGTCTTGTTAAGGCTGGTTCTCAAGTATTGACAGTTCAAGAACGTCAGTTAAGGATAGTCTGCCACTCCACCATCAATTCAAACTGTTAAAAAATGCTTCTAGGGCTAAAAATCTATGATGTTTGAAATTTCCTTATGCTCACTGGGCCCGATATTGAGTTGACCCCTGTAACCCGGATTTTCACTTCTATTACGGTGGAAGTGAAAATCTGGGTTAGCCTGGACTCCCCGGCAGCCGCAGAGGCTACATAGGTAGCAGCGATTTTCAATGCTACTCGCATAGCCTCTGCATCTTAAAGATAGGCAAGGTTTTTCCTTCAAAAATCCCATTTAAGGCCTTTATACAGGTAACTAAGGAAGTTACCCATGTAAAGGCCTTTGAATATTGGGTCCACTATCTTTCTCCTCCTGTTTTATTTCAGAAGTATTTAAAGAAGTTTTGTCCTATCAAAATGTAGATGAATTGAAAGTTTCAAATATATATTATTTGCTTAGAGTTATTAAAACAGGATTGGATGGTGGAGGATTAGACCAAATCGCATCACCTGATAATTTAGATCTCTCATCTTTAACCGGGTAAGGCAGACACGTCGCCTCTCGCCCCTCCCAGCCCCCCCTTTCATTTTTCTCCAAAGACTAATTCAGAACAAACACATGACAACAATCTTGGACTTAAACTGGTCGCAGCTTTAATAACCTTTTAACAAACCAACCAATACAAATCAACACATTATAACTCTTCCCCCCCCCCCCCCAAGCAGAGCGAGCCCTCACCAGCCATGTTAGTAGCAAGGTGACGCCGCATCCGCTTCCCCCGGGCACAGGCCCGACATTTCTCCACGCCCTCCCTCTTCCGGCTTCGCCATGTTATTAGCAAAAGCCTGAAGGATTAACCAGGTCGGGGGTACCCCACCCCCGCCCTCATGCTTGCCACCGGCTCCGGACCCCGGAAACCTCCGGGATCCCGCCAAAGCCCCCCCCCCAGTTGCAACAACCCACTACCCCCCAACAACAAGCGTCCCCAAGCAAGGGTGGGCAGGCGGGACGTTCAGCGCCTCCAGCCTCAACCCAGCAACGGCCGGAGCAGCGCCGAGTCCCCGCACCACCCCCCCCCCCCCCCCGGCCGAGGTCCCAGCCCTCTCATTGGCTCCCGCGCATTTGAAACGCCGAGGGTAGCCAATGAGACCACCAGACCACGCGGAACACCACCCGAGCCGCGCGCCACCGTAACGCAGGGGGGGGGGTGAACGGACTGCCGCCCCCCCGGTTAGAAGCGGCCACGCGGACGGGGGCCCGCGGCCTTACGATAACCGGGTAAGGCGGACAAGTCGCCTCTCGCCCCTCCCAGCCCCCCCTTTCATTTTTCTCCAAAGACTAATTCAGAACAAACACATGACAACAATCTTGGACTTAAACTGGTCGCAGCTTTAATAACCTTTTAACAAACCAACCAATACAAATCAACACATTATAACTCTTCACCCCCCCCCCCCAAGCAGAGCGAGCCCTCACCAGCCATGTTAGTAGCAAGGTGACGCCGCATCCGCTTCCCCCGGGCACAGGCCCGACATTTTTCCACGCCCTCCCTCTTCCGGCTTCGCCATGTTATTAGCAAAAGCCTGAGGGATTAACCGGGTCGGGGGTACCCCACCCCCGCCCTCATGCTTGCCACCGGCTCCGGACCCCGGAAACCTCCGGGATCCCGCCACCGGCTCAGGTCAGCCACGACCAGAGCCGCCCCCCAAATGTAAGCTGCGACCAGCCCTCGCCCCCAACCGAATACCTTCCAAGGCCTCCTGCCAATCGTTAAGCAGTAAATCCAACCCCACTGGGGACAAGTGCACCCCAACTGACCTGTAAAGGCCCGGGCACTCCATGTCCACCCAAGGGTGCAAAATTTGACAGCCCCCCTGCTGACCCACCCACCGGCCAATTTGACGGTTAATCTTCGTCACACCCCGTGACCACCATCGCTGATCCCTACAGGACGGCCTTGGAATGATATCAGACCAAAGTAATAGTACACCTGGAAACATCCCCAACACCACCCCAAAGTCCTTGATAACTGCTCGAATCAACTGCCGGCAAGTCCAGGAAACTAGATCGTTGCCACCTAAGTGGAGCAGCAAAACGTCCGGCGAGCCTCTGGAACGCTGGAGGTGCCGAAGCAAAGGCAAGAGTTGGATCCACCGGAGTCTGCGCTCGCCCAGCCATGTGACAGTCACCGCCTGCTCGGAAAATCCCAAATTCAGCCCCATTGGGCGCGTCGCTGCTCGCCGACCAGCCCAGAACACAAAGGAGTGGCCAAGAATTCAACAGCATCTTTGCCCTGCATCTGCAACAAAAAGAATAGAACAGTTAGTGCCCACGCCCCTACAAACGCACGTAGCTGTGGAAGGCTCTCGACCGCCATCGCCCAATGCGCTGTATCTCCTGATCAGGCAGCCCAGCCACCGCTGCACTGGTCGCTGCCTCAATCCGGAAGGAATGAGGAGCGAACGCACCAGGATCCTCACCTATCAGCCGTAAAGACAGCCGTAGCACCGCGGTAAACTGAAAATGCGTAAGAACCCGCGCATCCTGATGGATAAAAAGGCTACCGCCGACATCCGGACGAACGCATAAGTACGCTTGTAGTAAAGCAACAGGGCACGAGGGAGAACCCAGCACTGCTGCCAATTCCACCCACATACCTTTTCCCGCCTGATCCGTCTTTGAACGGGCAAGGCGGATAATTACCCCGCCCCCGAGCAAATGCACTTGAACCTCCCTCCCATTGCGAATCCGACCCGACTCCGAAACCAACTCACCCACCCGAAACGCGCCGAAAAAGGCTAACGAACAAACAGCCCGAAAGAGCGCCCCCTCGTAGGAGGAGGAAACCACTTGAGGCAATGCACCGCATAAATGTCGTAGTAAGTCATGTGTGATAGGGCGCCGCCAATTCCTCAGCGGGGGACAGGACCGCTCCCAACCCCACAACAGCGTACGCGTTAAAAATCCCCCACCCGCCCCCCCCCCCACCCGAGAGCCCGTGCAAAAAAGGAGAATCCTGCCAAGTTCCTCCGGACAGTGGTCTGCGACAGTCCTGCAGCCTTAGCTGCCGCCACATACTGACCCAGAAGCAGATCCGATGCTGACCCAGCTCGCCAGCCGTGAAGTACCATGAAGGACACCACACTGCAGCAGCCACGTTGATAAGCGACCCACGTTGCCGAAGAGACGGAATTCCGCAACAGCTCCATCATGGCCGGAGGCCAATCCGCCATAAATGCTCCGGGACCGATGAGCCCTCGTCGACCGCATCCGGCGCCAAGGTCCGAAACAGCTCCCACTTGAAACGGGAAAGAGCATCAGCAATCTGGTTATGACTCCCAGGAATATGACGAGCCTTAATCACTAAATTCAACTGCAAGCAGGCGAAAACCACCTGCCGCATCAGGTCAGCTACAGGCTGGCATCTTGCAGGTCCGCCAGCAAGCTGCGTGACATCCGAATCCGATGATGAGGCCTAGAGACACCCGCAGTAGCCGCTGCCAAAAGACGCAAGAACACTCTCCCCATCGGGATAACCCGGCACGCGAAATTCAGTGACCCCACTAAGGACTGCATCTCCCGAAGCGTCAGCTTGCGGGAGCCCAGCGCATTGGCGACCAACACCCGCAGCCTCGTAACTTTCTCTTCCGGCAGTCGGGCTACCAGTGCCATGGAATCCAACTCAACTCCCAAAAAGGTAAGAGTAGTCGCCGGACCCTCCGTCTTTCCTGAAGCTAAGGGAACACCCCACACCTGGGCCAACCGGACAAACCCATCCAACAATGCCTTGCACTGCCCCGTATGCGCCGGTCCAACAAAGAGGAAGTCATCTAAGTAATGCACCACCGAGCCGCACCCCACCCAGTCCATGAATGCCCAATGTAAAAATGAGCTAAACTGTTCGAAATAAGCACAGGAAATCGAACAGCCCATAGGCATGCTCTTATCGAAGTAAAAGTGACCTTCGAAGCAAAACCCCAACAAATGGAAAGCAGACGGGTGCACCGGCAATAAACGGAAGGCGGATTCAATATCCACTTTCGCCAGCAAGCACCCCGGCCCACAGGCTCTCACGAGCTCGACAGCCTCATCAAAGGAGGCGTACCGTACGGCGCACAAAGCCCTAGGAATGTGATCATTGACCGAGGAACCAATGGGAAAGGAAAGATTATGTATTAGGCGATACTTTCCCGGCTCCTTCTTTGGAATGATACCCAAAGGAGATACCACAAAATCTGCGAACGGTTGTGCTCCAAAAGGGCCCGCTACCCTACCTAACTCAATCTCGGTTGCCAACTTATCACGTACCAGCTGCGCAAAACGCTGAACAGAAGGCGAATTCCGAGCCTTGTTTACCCCTACGCTGCCTACCACCGGTATGGGAAACCCTTCCTTAAAACCATTCTCCAAGATACAGCTGACCTGTCGCTTAGGATATCTCTTAAGCCACGGACCTAAAACATCAATCGCAACCGGGGTGGGGGCCAAACTCCACAAGCCGCTACTACTTGTGGGTGTGAGCTGCAACGCCCCCGACACTCTTTTTGACACATTTGAGTGCTGAGTGACCCCCATTACAGATGGAGCAGGCGTGCCGGAATTTGCAATCCGGAAAGGGGCATGAAGACTTGTTGAAGCGCCAGCACAAGTCCCCAGCTCCCCCCCCCTGGAGTTCTCTGCAAAACAGGGGGCACGCCCGATCGAAAGGGCCGATCCGCCCTCGCGAGGACGGAAACTCCACCTTTTTGCCCACCCACACTTCCGCCTACAGGTCTGATCGCCATCTGCGTCAGCCAAAGATTAATGTCCTGCGTTCCCCAAGACAGCATTTGATTCTCTTCCATCTTATCACGGAATTTCTCATCATAGTTGAGCCAAGCCCAACCCTCATGAGTCTGTGAGGCCTCTAGGATGGAATCCGCGTAAGCCAGAAGCATACCGTACTGCTCCGGATGTGAATGCCCCCATAAACTAGCCA
Source organism: Ichthyophis bannanicus (assembly GCA_033557465.1). Lineage (NCBI taxonomy): Eukaryota > Metazoa > Chordata > Amphibia > Gymnophiona > Ichthyophiidae > Ichthyophis > Ichthyophis bannanicus. The sequence continues at coordinate 739,995,785 of CM066033.1, forward strand.
AGCGCAGGAATGACCGAGTCCAATTAACCACATTCCGTGCCACTCTCTTAACCCTACCAGCCTTCTCGTCCTCCTTACGCTTCCGCCGACTATCCCCTGACCGTTTTCGACCTTCAAGTAAATGGAAAATATCTAAATAGCGACGTTTCACAATCTTTTTCCGAAGAGTCTTTGGCACCCCCTCCCATAACTCCGAGAAAACCGCCACCGAGGGCACTGAACCAACCTGTCCGGCACGGCCCGCCCCACCCTTGGCCAACTGACTCCGGCCCAAGTTGTCCAAAACAGAACCGGACGAAGACTCAGAGGTTGAAGAAGAGGAGGATCCCGAACGCCTACGCCGATGACATAAACGCCGCTTTCGCTTATTCGCCCGTTTCTTACCCCCATCTCCCACCGCCGTGCCATCCTCCTGTGCTGCAGCGCCAGCAGCGCTAGCGTCCAACTCACCTGCAGCAGGTGCAGCTACCTTGGTAGCCACGCCCATCTCCTGTGGAGTCGACGCTGAAGCTTCCGATCCTCCCCCGGTTCCGACAGGCACGGGGCCACCGCCTGCACTCGCCCGCACGCCATCCGTCTGTCCAGCAGGAGCCCACCAAGGATGCCCCAAGTAGTGCCATCTGGTAGAAACCTGCGGAGAAAAAACAGGAAAAGGCGAAGGGACACCCGCCACAGGCCACGGCGGTTGCCACGCCCCTAGCCACTCCGCACGGGAAGAGCCTTGACCCCCGCCTTGCCAATGCGCCCAAGCGGGTGAGTAAGCTACCCCAGCAGGAGCCGAGAAACCCCCAGGACTTGCAGCGTCCAAAACCGCACCGCCCACCTGCGGGTTAGCACCCTCACTCCCCTCCACTAGAACTGGAGCAACCCCCAGGCCACTCAAAGGACCGAGCGCCTCTCCAAGCCCCGAGGCGCCTCTTGCCGGACCTTTAGACCTACCTCACCTACCCCCAGCTAAAGGGCCTGGCGAAACCCCCCTCCCCACTCGCCCCCCCTGCCTGGAACCTCCGACAGGGCTAGCACCCCGTCCGGACGCCGGGCCATGGCTAGGAGCCCTGCCCCTGGCCCCCCCCCGCCCTAAATGAGCTGGGTGCCCCAAAGAAGCTGGCCCACCTCCCCGAGTACCGCCCGTGTTGGCCTTGCCAGACCCTTTTTTCTGTCTGGGACCCCCCTTTTTCCCTCCGCCGGACATGGCAAACTTAAAGCTGGAGGAACCCTGGAAATTATTATCTGTTTATTTCAGGTTTTTTTTGTTTTGTTTTTTTTTAATTTTGAGAGATATATATAAATATCTGTGTTCCTCTGTTTTTTCTTTTCTTTTTTTTTTTTTTTAAGTTTCTGTAATTGAGGCACCCCACCCAAACAGCCTCGGTAAAAAGGGGGCCAAAGATGAAGCAACTTGCCTGCGGGAATAGCCCCTGCACCTCCGCCCGGGGCTGCAGTCAGCCAGAACATCGCCAAAAAGGACTCCGCCGTCTGACTCCCCAGCCTCTGACACGCTGCCCAACGGAGCTCCGATGACCGCCAAAACTTCTCTTTGCCGCCTCACGCTGCTGCACAGGGCCAAAAACCCCCCCACCAACAAAGCCTGCTCCTGCAAACGTCTGGCACCTCCAGCCTCAACCCAGCAACGGCCGGAGCAGCGCCGAGTCCCCGCACCCCCCCCCCCCCCCCCGCTGCCGAGGTCCCAGCCCTCTCATTGGCTCCCGCGCATTTGAAACGCCAAGGGGAGCCAATGAGACCGCCAGACCACGCGGAACACCACCCGAGCCGCGCGCCGCCGTAACGCGGGGGGGCGAACGGACTGCCGCCCCCCCGATTAGAAGCAGCCATGCGGACGGGGGCCCGCGGCCTTACGATTCTTGAGACTTCTCAAGGTGTAATTCCAACATGAGCCATTTGTTGGTCACTTTTTTCCTGAGGTTGATAAGAACGTTGTGTTGCGATTATACTTTCAGAAGAAAAATGAATTGTTTTGTGATCAAAAAATGAATATATTTCCTGATGTCTCCTGGCCAACTCATCTAAGATATAAAGCCTTTTTAGTACTAACGCCTCATGTTTTCACTTAGGCAGCAACTGTCTTTTTGAAATTTCTTTCTAAGTGCCTGGTGACATATCAAGGAAAACATATCTTTTTTTGATTCAGCTCAATTGGAGGGTTTTTTAAAAGCTAGCAACTCCCAATTATCTTCTTTAGTTGGATAAGAATAAAGAGGGTCTATATATTTTCATTTCTTGAATGAATTTGCCAAATGTGAAATGTTTGCGTTGCTTATTATTATCTGTGTATCCTCCACTTAATGTGGACTAGATCATATGTTGGTGCATATAATTCTTTTTTCTTTATTCAGTTATTCTTTCATTGCCTTGTTTTATTTCAATTGTAATAAATTGAAATGTTAAATTTAAAAAAAGTGAAATCCTAAATGTTAAATAAAGAAGTAGACAGTGAGGATCCTTGTGATACACTCGAGTCCAACTAAGACCATCTAGATATCTTGATTAGATTGTAGATTGTAGATGGGATACATCCCAGGATACTGAAAGAGCTCAGAGAGGTTCTTGCAGGGCTGTTAAAGGATGTTTTCAACAGATCCTTGGAAACCAGAGAAGTTCCTCAGGACTGGAGAAGGGCTGATGTGGTACCTCTTCACAAAAGTGGTGACAGGGAAGAGGTGACAAACTATAGGCCCGTGAGCCTTACCTCGGTGGCAGGAAAAGTAATGGAGGCGCTTCTGAAAAAGTGAATAGTGGACTTTCTCAAAACCAACAGGTTGCATGATCTGAGGCAACATGGTTTTATGAAAGGATGATTTTGCCAAACAAATCTGAATGAGTTCTTTGACTGGGTGACCAGAGAACTAGATCAGGGGCATGCAATGGATGTCATCTACCTGGATTTCAGCAAAGCCTTTGATACTGTTCCTCATAGGAGGCTTATCAATAAACTCAGTAGTTTGGGGATGAGTCCCAAGGTGGTGAACTGGATCAGAAATTGGTTGTCTGGCAGATGACAGAAGGTGATGGTAAATGGAGCTCACTCAGATGAAAGGAGGTTGATTAGCAGGGTGCCCCGGGGTTCGGTCCTGGGTCTGGCACTGTTCAATGTATTTGTGAGTGATATTGCTGAAGGACTGCATGGAAAAGTCTGTCTTTTTGCAGATGACACAAAAATTTGCAACAGAGTGGACTTCCCTGAGGGAGTGGATAACATGATGAAAGATCTACAAAAGCTGGAAGAATGGTCTAATGCTTGGCAGTTAAGATTTAATGCAAAGAAGTGCAGTGCCATGCACTTGTGAAGCAGAAATCCAGGGGAATTGTATGCGATAGGGGGCGAGAGTTTGGTGTGCACGGACCAGGAGAAGGACCATGATGTGATTATTTCTGAGGATCTCAAGGTGGCAAAACAGTGCGACAAGGCAGTGGCAAAATCCAGGAGGATGTTGGGTTGCATATAAAGAGGAATTACCAGCAGAAAGGAAGAGGTACTAATGCCACTGTATAAGTCATTGGTGAGGGCTCACTTGGAATACTGTGTTCAGTTTTGGAGACCATATCTTGCAAATACAAAGACTGGAAACTGTTCAGAGGAAGGCGACCAAAATGATTTGGAGCCTGCATCAGAAGCCTTATCAGAAGTGACTTGAAGACCTAAATATGTACACTCTGGAGGAGAGGAGGGACAGGGGAGATATAATTCAGACCTTTAAATACTTAAAGAGAAATAGTGAACAAACAAACCTCTTCCAAAGACAGGGAAGCTGTAAAACTAGAGGGCATAACATGAAGCTGCAAGGGGATAAATTGAAAGGCAATGTCAGGAAATACTTTTTCACTGAAAGGGTGGTGGATGCTTGGAATGCCCTCCCGATGGAAGTGGTGGGGGCAAATGCAGTGACAGAATTCAAAATGGCATGGGACAGGCACAGTGGATCCCTTTACAGCAACAGGATAAAATCAAAATAAACTTATCTAATTTGTCAACATACATGGGTATCCTACACGAAGCGGTGGGTTCACCAGTAAAACAAAGACATGGGGAGGGGTGGCCTGCACGGAGCGGCAGGTGCACCTACTCTTGCCATCTTACTGGGCAGACTAGATGGACCATGCTAGTCTTTATCTGCCGTCATTTACGATGTTACTATGTTATAGCCGTATTTAAACATTCCTTTTCCTTGACGACTGACAAGAGTGTTCATAAACTGACAACGTGAATCTATATAAATCATGCATTCACTATCGAAACAGCTCCTAAACAAAGTAAAGCAGCAAAGTTGGCACCAGGGATCTTTAAGAGCTGTCTGTTTACCTCACTGTGCATTCAGTTAAAAAAAAACATCACACATGTGGCTTGGAAGCTTAAATGGAGAGATGAATACCCTCCTCCTCCAAATGATACATGGCATGTAAATTACTGTGCCGATCTAACCCTCTATTTCCAGGACTTATCCTCTTAAAAAGGTACTGAACAAAAGAAAACATCACACCGATTTCTCTTTCTCGAGACCTGTCCTTCAGAAACAGTCTGGGACAGTGAAGACCAATGCGCTATCTTGCACTCTATCTTTTTAAAGAAACACTGCACCATTCGGTGCATATCATAAGAAGTGATGCATCCAATCAAAAGTGTGAATCTAACCTTTATCAAGGCAAAAAATAATAACTATAAAAAAGTGGGAACATAATGAAAATATATTAATAGTGTGCATATATTATATATTAATATATATTAATAGTGTGCATGGAATTTCTAATAAATGAATCATCCTATTTACATCACTTTAATATATATACATATACATCTTTTATCTTATTGTCCTTGAAAAAAGGGGGAGGGCAAGGGAAAGTGGGTGAAGGAAGGGAGGAGTAGGGGAGGGAAAATAGGAGAAGAAAGGGAAAGTAGAGAAGGGGAATGGGGAGGGGGAGGGAAGGGAAAGCAGCTTTTGGATCCCGATCCGCTTGTCTCTTGTTTCCTTACTATTCCCCTAGATGTATTCTTGTCCTTAGCTGTTGTCTGTCTTGACTAGATTGTAAGCTCTGATGAGCAGGAACCATCTTCTACATGTGCCTGTACAATGCTGCTCTTGGTCACGCAGTGTTCTACCATAGGAGCTCAAAGTACCTTCCTCTTAAGACAACTTTTGAGTTCAACATTCTTATATGTGTTAGTCTGATTGTCTTTCAGACGTATAACATCTTACACAGACAAATAATCACATATATTGTATATACAGTGTTAGACAGTCAGATTTTTAAGAAAGTTTATAATGTTTGCCTGTAAATGAGTGAACAAAAACCTCCAATTCCAATGAATTTGAACAAACTGAACATTTGCCACATCTAAAGTGGCCTATCTTACTAGCTAACATCTTATTAGGGCCTGGAAAAGCGGAAGCCACAAGCATGTCTTTTAAGTTCCTTTCTCTAATGCAGTCATGATTTTGGAGAATATGCCAATGTTTATGAAATACTTTCTGAATATGAAATGCTAAACTGGAGAATTTCAAAGTACAAATATACTTGGAATCATCACTTATAACTTTTTTCAGATGTAACAAATCAAATCTAATGACTGTTTTAGCTCTTCGATAGCCTGCAACTATGCAATCCTTTGGATACCCTCTTACATAGTAACATAGTAAATGATGGCAGATAAAGCATAGTTACTCACCTGTAACAGGTGATCTCTGGGAACAGCAGGAATTTAATCCTCACATATGGGTACCGATGGAGCCTGCGCGGGAATGCTCCCCAGCGTCCAATTAGAAAGCTTTTGGGAGCATCCCACAGCGCCTGCGTGCTGCCTTCCCGCCTTTCCCAACTGCCTCTCTCCAGTTGAGCTTTAAAGCTGAGACAAAGAGAGAGAGAGGGAAAGGAAAGAGATAGATAGAGAGATACAACTCCTTGGGGAGGTGGGTGGGTTGTGAGGACTAAATTCCTGCTGTTCCTGGAGATCACCTGTTACAGGTGAGTAACTATGCTATCTCCAGGAACAAGCAGGAATGTAGTCATCACATATGGGGACTCCCTAGCTTTAGGTGCCAGGGAGAGACCCTAGAAATTGTGTGTCCCTGAACAGGGCTCCACTTCCCCCCATGGATCTCTGGCATCCTACCAGGGATGGCGGGTAGGAGTTGATTAGGTATGGAACAGGTGTTGGAGAACAGCCTGACCAAACAAGGCATCCCGGCGGGAGTCCTTATCCAAGCAGTAATGGGCTGTGAAGGTATGAACCGAGGCCCAAGTGGCTGCTCGACAGATGTCGTCGATAGACACAGAGTGCAGATGAGCCATTGAGGCTGCCATGGCTCTCACATTGTGAGCTGTGACATGGCCCTCCACAGAAAGGTTCTTACTCTGATAGGCGAAGGAAATACACTGAGCAATCCAGTTAGACAGTGTTCTCTTGGAGACTGGAAGTCCCAAATGAGAAGGATCAAAAGCAACAAAGAGTTGAGAGGACTTTCTATGTTGCTCTGTTCTTTGTAAGTAAAAGGCTAAAGCTCTTTTACAGTCCAAGGTATGAAGATTCCTCTCTGCATTTGATGCATGAGGCCTTGGAAAAAACACAGGTAGGTAAACCGCTTGGTTCAGATGAAAAGGCGAGACCACCTTTGGCATAAAGTGTGGATGAGTCCTAAGGACTACCTTGTCATGATGGAACCTTGTATAAGGTGGATCAGCTACTAGCACTTGCAACTCACTAATGCGGCGTGCTGATGTGATTGCAATGAGAAAGATAACCTTCCAAGAAAGGAATTTCAAGGAGGTAGTAGCTAAAGGTTCAAAAGGTGGCTTCATGAGCTGCCCAAGAACCAGGTTTAAGTCCCATGCCACCGGTGGTGGCCTAATGGGAGGCTTAGTTAAAAGAAGGCCTCTCATAAATCTTGCTATAAGAGGATGAGAGGAAATAGGCTGTCCATTTAGAGGCTTAAAGGAAGCTGCAATAGCACTCAAATGGACTCTTACTGAATTAGTCTTAAGACCTGCATTGGATAAATGAAGGAGATACTCCAGCAATGATTCCAGAGGTAGACCCTTTTGCGAACACCATATGGTAAACCTTTTCCACTTGAAAGCATAAGAGCGTCTTGTGGAAGGTTTCCTGGAAGCAAAAAGAATCTCTTTTACTTGCTGAGGGATATTAAGATCATGGAGATCTAGGCCTTCAGCAACCATGCCCTGAGATGCAGAGACTGGGGATTGGGATGCCATAACATTCCGTCCTCCTGAGATAGATCTGGAGCAGACCCTAACTCCAGGGAGGGAGCTTGAGAGAGATGTAGAAGAAGAGGGTACCACACTTGCCATGGCCAATGTGGAGCTATGAGGATCATATGGCCTCTGTCTCTCTGAAGCTTGAAGAGGGTTTTGGGAATTAGGGGAATGGGTGGAAAGGCATACAGGAAGTCTTGACCCCAGTAAAGGAGGAAAGCGTCCCTGGCCTGAGCTCCCTGAGCCGGAATTCTGGAACAGAACCGGGGAAGTTTGGCATTCCACGGACTTGCAAAGAGGTCTATGTCTGTGGATCCCCAAAGTTGAAATATCCTGGCCACCTGGTCTGCATGCAGAGACCACTCGTGTGGAAGCAGAACTCGACTGAGTCTGTCTGCCCAAGAGTTTTGAATGCCTGGCAGATACACTGCCCGAAGATGAATCTGATGCTCTCTGGCGAGGGCCCATAGTCGCAAAGCTTCGTTGCAAAGCGACAGAGAGCCTGTTCCCCCCTGCTTGTTCACATAGAACATGGCTACTTGATTGTCCAGATGAATGAGGACTGTCTTGTAGCTGAGCAGGGTGTGGAACATTCGCAGAGCAAGGAAGATTGCTCTGAGCTCCAAGAGACTGATATGTAGATAACTCTCCTGTGGAGACCAGGTGCCCTGGGTGGAGAGGTCTTGCAGATGAGCTCCCCAACCCACTGGAGAAGCATCTGTTGTGAAAGTTGCTTGGGGTAAGAGTTGTTGAAAAGGGGACCCCAGCAACAGGTTTTGAGTGGACTTCCACCACTGGAGGGACAAAATAAGGTGACTTGTGTTTGCTATTTTGTCTGACAGGCATCCTGATGCCTGGGTCCATTGGGTGGATAAAGTCCACTGAGCTGCCCTCATACGGAGGCGAGCATAGGGAACCACATGCACAGTAGATGCCATGTGGCCTAGTAGTTGTAACATTTCTCAAGCAGTTAGATGAGGCTTTAGCACTGCTTGAGAAGCTAACTGCACGAGGTGAAGGCAACGGGCCTGGGGGAGATAGGCCCTTGCCTTTGTGGTATCTAGCAAAGCTCCTATGAACTCTAAAGACTGAGTGGGAGTTAGACTGGATTTTGGGATGTTTATTACCAGCCCTAAATACTGAAGGATACGCATTGTGCAGGATAGAGAAGTCCTGGCCTCTGACTCTGTTGGGGCTCGAATGAGCCAGTCGTCTAAGTAGGGGAAGACGAATATCCCTAGAGTGCGGAGAACTGCTGCTACAACAGCCATGCATTTCGTGAACACCCTTGGTGCTGAGGCCAGGCCAAAAGGAAGCACCCTGTATTGGTAGTGCTTTCCCTGAAAAAGAAACCGAAGGAACCTTCTGTGAGTTGGATGGATGAGAACATGGGTGTACGCATCCTTGAGATCTAGAGAACAAAGCCAATCCTGACTCTGAAGGTATGGCAGCAGAGATCCGAGAGAAATCATTTTGAATTTCTCCTTGACAAGGAATTTGTTCAATTCTCTGAGGTCTAAGATAGGTCTGTAACCCCCTGTTTTCTTTGGGATAAGGAAATAAGGGGAATAGAACCCTGTACCCTGCTGATGAAGGGGTACTTCTTCTATTGCCCCTTGGGCAAGAAGGATAGCGACCTCCTGACCTAACAGGTTGATGAGAGAGGTCGGAGAATTGAACTGCTTTACTATTGTGTGAGGGGGCATGCTTGAAAAATGAAGCTTGTACCCCTCCTTTATGATGGAGAGTGTCCAATGCTCTGCTGTTATTTGGCCCCATCTGGGGGCAAAATGACATAACCTTCCTGGAATGGTGGAAGGTTCTGGTTCCCCGAGAACCAGGAAGGCTAAGTTCTCTAGATGAGAGTCAAAGGCCCTGTGGAGGCTGAGCCTGCTGGGCCGGTTGAGGCCTAGCAGCCTTTGCTTTCTTCTGTTTGGGTGGTTGCTGACCTTTCCTGGCAAGATGATCTGCAGAACGTCCCTGCTGAACATAAGCAGGATAAAATCTTTTCTTTTTAGAAAAGAATTGTTTCTTGAACAATTTCTTTCTTAGCAGGATCAGCAGTGGACTTGGATAATCTATCCAAGGTGGAATTTTCAGCATCCATTTCATTGGCCTTTTCCTGCCAATCTTTACCAAACAGGTTCTCACCAGTACAAGGGATATTTCCCAATTTGTCTTGTACCCAGAGCTCTAGATCAGATGTCTGGAGCCAAGCAATTCTACGTGCACCTATGGCAATAGCCGAGGTTCTGCTTATGCACTCAAAGCAGTCAAAGGCTGCACGGTTGGAAAATTTAGAAACATCTTGGGCATGTTTGACCAAAGTGAGAAAATCCTGTCTTATCCTCAGGAAGAAAAGGACTTAAAGCCTCTAAATCATCTGTGACCTCCTTCAGGAACATTCCCATGTAGAGACTATAGAAACTGATCCTGGCAGAAAGCATGGAAACTTGGAAGACCCGACGTCCAAAAGCATCCAGGGTTCTGCACTCACGTCCTGGAGGATTAGAGGCATGCCTTTTTGCACTCTTGATCCTTCTCATAGCTGACTCCACTACAACAGAGTGGTGAGGAAGCTGAGTCTTATGGAACCCAGGACAAGGAGGGACTCGATACATAGTATCCAGTCTACGAGAATGAGGAGAGGTGGTAAGAGGTGTTTCCCACATCCTTAACATGAGATCATATATAATCTCATGAATGGGCAAGGTAGCTGCCTCCTTAGGAGTTTTGGGATATTGTAGAATTTCCAACTCCTTGGCCCTTGGCTCTGTTTCAGGGGCCACAGTAATGGACAGGCCCCGAGCCACCTCCCTGATAAAATCTTGGAAGGAAATATCCTCTGGAGGAGACATCCTGCGTTTAGGGGAGGAGGGCTCCTCTGGGAGAAGCATCGCTGCATCGACAGACCTGTCAGAATCCTCAGATTCTTCTGAGGACTCGAAGTATCGTCTGTCCAGATGCTCTTGAAGAGCCCGATACCCGTACCGACCAAAGTCGGTACCGGGGTATCAGTACCGGAGGTCATCGGATGACTGGGTACTGGCAAAGCAGACACCGATGTCGATGCTATCGGTACCGGTACCGATACCGAGGCAGGTGCCAGTACCGGTGGAATTGTCTGTTGCGGTCCCGAGGGCATCGATGCCACAAGGAAAGCCGCCAGACTGCGTTCCATAGCCAGAACTCTCTGGTCTATCGACGCTGCCAATGCCTGGATGTCGGTACCGGAGGAGACCGCCGGTACCCCAGAGCATGGCACCAGTAGTTCTGCCGAGGTCGAGGCCTCGAGAACATCCTGGAACCCTGATAATGCTTTGGAAGCCGAAGCCTCTCGCCGGGGTAATTTTGCTGGTGCAGAATCCTCGAGGGCAACGCCAGAGGCATCTCGATGCTTAGAAGGAGATCTACCCTTTGAGGACCGGCTGGATTTATGTTTAGTTACCTGAGATCCATGGGAGGAAGAAGCAGCCCTGGAAGACGTCGATGCCACCTAAGCTGCATCAGAGGGAAACAGGGTACTGAGCTTAGCAGCTCGGTTCTGCCGACCTCTTTTAGACATCATGGCGCGGGACATACAATACGTGATGGAGTGGTCAGGACCTAAACTTTTAGACACCATTCATGGGTGTCAGTGACGGAAATGGTACCGCCACACTTGGTGCACTTTTTGAAACCTGAGGCAGGTTTCTCCATGGTAAGGAAAGGTTTTTGGGCCTAAGGCCCAAAAAGGCACATGCACCTGAAGAAAAAGGAAAAAGAGAATATATATATATATATTTTTTTTATTTTTTTACAGAAATAAGAAGAGAAAAAACCGGCGGCACCGGTAGAGCGTCGAGGAAGGCAGACGCGACCACAAAAAAGAAATAAAAAAGAATTCTTCTGCGGTGACAGGAACACAACCTGCTGGCTCCACGGAAAATGAAGAACTGGAGAGAGGTAGTTGGGGGAAGGCAGCACGCAGGCGCTGTGGGATGCTCCCAAAAGCTTTCTAACTGGACGCTGGGGAGCGTTCCCGTGCAGGCTCCGTCGGTACCGACGATACCCATATGTGATGACTACATTCCTGCTTGTTCCTGGAGATAGACCAGTATGGTCCATCTAATCTGCCCAGTAAGATGGCAAGAGTAGGTGCACCTGACGCTCTGTGCAGGCCACCCCTCCCCATGTCTTTGTTTAGGGGTGAACCCACCGCTCCATGTAGGACACCCCTATTTGTTGATAAATTTGATAGTTAAGTTTATTTTGATTTTATCCTGTTGCTGTAAAGGGATCCACTGTGTCTGTCCCATGCCATCTTGAATTCTTTCACTGTATTTGCCCCCACGACTTCCATCGGGAGGGCATTCCAAGCATCCACCACCCTTTCAGTTAAAAAGCATTTCCTGACATTGCCTTTCAATTTACCCCCTTGCAGCTTCATGTTATGCCCTCTAGTTTTACACCTTCCCCGTCTTTGGAAGCGGTCTGTTTGTTCATTATTTCTCTTTAAGTATTTAAAGGTCTGAATCATATCTCCCCTATCCCTCCTCTCCTCCAGAGTGTACATATTTAGGTCTTCAAGTCTCTTCTCATAAGGCTTCTGATGCAGGCTCCAAATCATTTTGGTTGCCTTCCTCTGAAGAGATTCCAGTCTTTTTACATCCTTTTCAAGATATGGTCTCCAAAACTGAACACAGTATTCCAAGTGAGTCCTCACCAGTGACTTATACAGTGGCATTAGTACCTCTTTCTTTCTGCTGTTAATTCCTCTTTGTATGCAGCCCAACATCATCCTAGCTTTTGCCACTGCCTTGTCGCACTGTTTTGCCACCTTGAGATTCTCAGAAATAATCACACCAAGATCCTTCTCCTGATCCGTGCACACCAACATCTCACCACCTATCGCGTACTTTTCCTTTGGATTTCTGCTTCCCAAGTGCATGACAGTGCACTTCTTCGCATTAAATTTTAATTGCCAAGCATTAGACCATTCTTCCAGCTTTTATAGATCTTTCCTCATGTTAACCACTCCCTCAGGGGAGTTCACTCTTTTGCAAATTTTCATGTCATCTGCAAAAAGACAGACTTTTCCATGCAGTCCTTCAGCAATATCACTCACAAATACATTGAACAGTGCTGGGCCAAGGACCAAACCCAGGGGCACCCCGCTAATCACCCTCCTTACATCTGAGTGAGCTCCATTTACCATCACCTTCTGTCGTCTGTCAGTCAAGCAATTTCTGATCCAGTTCACCACTTTGGGACCCATCCCCAAACTACTGAGTTTATTGATAAGCCTCCTATGAGGAACAGTATCAAAGGCTTTGCTGAAATCCAGGTAGATGACATCCATTGCATGCCCCTGATCTAGTTCTCTGGTCACCCAGTCAAAGAACTCAATCAGGTTTGTTTGGCAAGATAGTCCTTCGGTAAAGCACAGTTACTTACCTGTAACAGGTGATCTCTGGGAACAGCAGGAATAAGTCTTCACATATAGGTACGTCGGTACCGACGGAGCCTGCACGGGAATGCTCCCCAGCATCCAATCAGAAAGCTTTTGGGAGCATCCCTCGCGCCTGCGCACTGACTTCCCGCCTTTTCCACTGTCTCTCCTCAGTTTTTGTTTTTCCGCGGAGCCGGCAGGACGTCCTCCTGTCACCGCAGAAACTTTTTTCTTTAAATACTTCATTTCTTGTTTTCTTGTGGTCGCGGCTGTTTTTCCCGCCGACACTGGTACCGCCGGTGGTTTTTTCTTTTCTTTTTTCTTAAACTCAGAGAAATTTTTCCCTCTGTTTCTGTCTTAACCTTTTTGGGCCTACAAGGCCTCTCCATCATGGAGCCTTCTTCTCCTAAGAAGTGCCTTCACTGTGGAAACACAGTTTTCTTTTTAGACTCCAATCTCTGGTGTCTAACCTGTTTGGGTCCTGACCCTTTTTTTCCCTGAACTATCAGGCTGCAATACTGAGAGAAGACCTTCCCTTTTTCGAGTTTCCCTCGATACCGTTTTCCCTCCTGCAGTGAGGGCACCGGGTTTTTCTTCTCTAAAGGATCAGGTAACCCACAAACAGTCTGTTAAGACTTGCCAATCCTTGAGTGGTAGGTCTCATGCCACGCATGATGACGGTTCCGGCCTTGCCCTCAATACCCCATTGGCATTAAAACCCCGGCGGGAGTCTTCAGGCTCCAAAGCATTTCAGGGGTTTCAGGTTGTTCCTGGGGCTCACCCCTCACAGAACATACCTGAGCCGTGCTCGGGGGTGGTATCCGCTTCGAGCGGTACCGATACCCCGGCATCGGCACCGGTGTCGAGTGTTCCACTCTTCACCAGGGATCGTCATCTGGCGTCCTCGGTACCTTCAGGACCGATCGATACGTTCCAGATTGACTTTCCTGTTTCTAAGCCATGCTTGCTGGTGGTATCCGCTTCGAGCGGTACCAATACCCCTGCATCGGCACCGGTGTCGAGTGTTCCACTCTTCACCAGGGATCGTGATCTGGCATCCTCGGTACCTTCGGGACCGATCGATATGACCCAGAGTGACTTCCCTGTATCAGCATCGCCGGTACCACCACCGACGTGGGTGCACTCTAGACATGCATCGATAGACTCGCTCCCTTCGATGCCGAGTCTGGAATCGATATCTAGTCTAGATGACTGGGTACCGATGCGCCTTGGAACCGACCCTTATCGTTTCCGGATACGCAGTACCGAGGATACTCACCAAGACTCTCTGGTTATCTCGGTAACGCTTGAGCAGCCTCCGATGACGGCCTCGATGCCATTATCGGTATCGGTATCGATGTCGATTCCTGCAGTTACATCGGTACCATCGATCCTTTCTATGCCTAGTTTGAAATCGATACCTGGCATGGACGATGCAGTACTGACTGCCTCATATCGTGACTGCCAGTATCATTATCCATCTAGTAAGGTTCTTTTTCTGTACCAGATCAGTACATCCTCCGGTGCTCAGGCTGCATCTTCAACCTTAGCCTTTCCAGGGATGGTTCCCATTGGAGATCCTTCTTTTCAGAAATTTCTCCTTGACATGGCAAACTTTCTTGCTATTCCTATCCCTGGCTGTAATCTTAACCAAGGCTCTCCTGCAGAAAAGGGAAATATAATGCTTCCTTTACATCATTCTTTGCAGGATCTTCTTCTGAGAATATGGGAATCACCTTTAAGGGTTCCCTCACCTTCTACAGCAACTAATGTTCTGTATCAGGTGCCCCCCTCTCCAGGGTTTCAAAAGAATCAACTTCCCCATCATTCCATTGTAGTGGAATCAGCAATGAGGAAGGTAAAAAGCAAGAAGAAGCATTCTTCTTATCCGTCAGGTCGTGCTTCTAGAGCACTTGATGCCTTTGGACGTCAAACCTTCCAAACATCTATGCTGGCATCAAGAATTATTTCTTATATATTTTATATGAGTCTAACACTCCAAGAGGTGACAAAGAAATTATCTCTTTTAACTCCTTTTTTGTCAGAGCCTAAGGCTGCTGACTATTCCTTGCTTCTTAGTCATAGCCGGAATATCTTTTGGTTTCTTTCTCGTGCTTCTCTAGACTCTTTTGAGTCTGTTAGCAGATCCTCTGCTATTGCCATTGGAGCACGTCGTAGAGCCTGGCTCCAAGCTTCAGACTTGAGCAGATGGGCACAACATACACTGGGTAATTCTCCTTGTACTGGAGAAAATCTCTTCAATAAGGAGGCTTTACGTCAGGTTGCTCATTGCTCCACTGACTTCCCTGGTTCTGGAGACCATTCTAAGCCGCCTTCTTCCCCAGGAGGTAGGAAATGTCCTACCAAGCCTTCTTTCCCTAAGAAAAGAAGGTTTCACTCTTCTCCTGCCCATCATCCAGAGGTGCCCAAGCAAGGGACACCTCGTCCTAGTCTGAAGTTTCCAAACTCTAGCCAGTCTCAACATACCCAGCAACCATAGGTTCTGAAGGTTACAATCTACAGTTCACTTCTTCTTAACAGAAGTTTGTTCACTGTTTTTTCTTAAAGCTACACTGGTTTTTCCTTTTTCAGTATGCTAAGCTGTCAGGATATTCTTGTCCATGGGTTACATAATTCTCCTCTTCTTACTATTAAGAAGGGAGGTTACAACTATCCCATGATAGTTTCTGGCCCAACATGAACATTTTTTCCCTCAGCTGACTCGCCATATGGGTAAGTCACCCTCCAATTACCTGCTTTCTCTACCCTCTCATCCAGGTTTTCCCTGACTGAGTGGTACCATACTGAAAAGCTTCTCTAGCCTTTCATTTCAGTGTAGACCTTTTTAGTTTTCTTGAATACATTCTCAAGATAACTCGACAGGGACAGGAATATCTCCTCTCCCTTTGTCTGTTCCTCTCTGTTTTGCACAGGAAGATCCTCTCTGCTGTCTTTTCAGCTTCTGTGCATGCAGGAGTTCCAGTGTTTGAACCACTGGTACTTTTCCACAAGTGCCAGTCCATCTTCCACAATTTTTGTCTAGCCTCAGTAGTGATTCCAAGCTAATCCTCATCTATCTTGGATATTCTTTCTCACTTTAGGCTTCTCATATCATCTTCTTTTTGGCCATCCCCTTTTCCTAGGATGTGGCAGCACACCTGACTTCAGTCAGTTTTATCTCATAATTCTCCTGCACAATGCTCTCTGCAATCTTCAGAGGAGCTTTCTACTATGGGCCCTTGCTACAGAGCATTGAATTTGTCTCTGAGGGCTATTCTATACAGTAGAAAAAAGCTTATAAATCATTCCCATGACTGTGAGGGTTCTCCACACCCTCTTGTCTCCTGTTATAATACAGAATATAAGCTTTTCTGCGTGAATATCCAAGGCTACTAGTACCGCATGATACCCCTATGTCCCTCCAGTGGGTCCTCCTGGTATCTTCTCTATGCGTTTCTGTACATCTGCCATGTCAGAGTTCTAAAGGACTCCCGCCTTGCTCTTTACAGACTGATATTCTCCTCTGTTTTTCACACAACCATCCTGGTTATTTTTGCTGAATTGCATTCCTGCATCCTTTTAGCCCACGGAAATAGATTCTCTATATATCTGTCAAGTGGGTTTCACCCTCTTGTTATTAGGTGAATTTTTTCCCTTCATATTCCTCATGTGAATGTTCTTATGGGGCTTAGTGTATCTTCAGACTTATTGTCATGTATGTAAATATCTCTATATATGACTCTACTTACATATCTCTGTAAGCTGTGTGTGCATAATTTATGCCTATATATATATATATATATATATATATATATATATATATATATATATATATATATATATATATATGTTGATACATATTTCTGCATATCTAGATATACACATATATATAGGTATATATATCTCCATATATATATATATATATCTGTTGGGAGACTTTTTATAGATCGATATGTATTACATACTATCTCCTTACTGTTTATGCTATAGCAATTTGTACCTTCTTCGAGGTTACAGACAGTAAGCTCCCTTTTTTCATACTGTTCCTTAGTATGTGGGGACTGTTATGCACACAACCACTACTGTGGTGATAACAGCTTCCGCTTTGCTCTAGGTCTCCCTATCCTTGAAGATTCAAGCTTCAATATCTTTCCTATCTCTCATCAGCTAGGAAAGACAGTGTACATCTTCATTGTTTTGAGTACACATTGTTCTCCTTGGGAATATGGGCTTTTTTCCATACCCATTCTTCCCTCCAGGACTGGGCTAGTTGTCCAAATCGGTCAGTCTTCTTCTTTTAGTCCTCAGTGTTAATGACTCTGTACCTAAGAGAGTTTTCAGCTTTTTCCCATGAAGCTTTCCATTGAAGACCTGCCGTTCTAATCCTACCCCAGTTGACACCTGGATCACCTGCTAATTCCAGGTCTGGACCTTCACCCTCACTGCTGTGAGGTCACCTTGAGAATTCCGCTACTGCATATCCAGTAGACTCCATCACACTTTCTACTTCCTACAATCCAGTAGGTAAGCTCCATATTATAACTGTTCATTAAATAATTTTAATGGTACTTATCATACATGCCATGGACTCCTCTTCTGTAGTCCTTGGGTTTGCTGTTTCCTTACAGCTCTTCTATTCTCAACTCCTACCCTCCATTCCCTCATGGGATGCCGGAGATTCCTGTGTGGGAAATGCACTCCTGATCCAGGAACATGCATTTTATGGGATCTCCCCCTGGCATCTATAGCTAGGGAGTCCCCATATGTGAAGACTCATTCCTGCTTGTTCCTGGAGATAGCACAGTTACTTACCTGTAACAGGTGATCTCTGGGAACAGCAGGAATAAGTCTTCACAACCCACCCACCTCCCCTAGGAGTTGTATCTATCTATCTTCCTTCCTCTTTCTCTCCTTTTGTCTCAGCTATGAAACTCAACTGAGGAGAGACAGCGGAAAAGGCGGGAAGTCAGTGCACAGGCGCGAGGGATGCTCCCAAAAGCTTTCTGATTGGATGCTGGGGAGCATTCCCGTGCAGGCTCCGTCGGTACCGACGTACCCATATGTGAAGACTCATTCCTGCTTGTTCCTGGAGATAACCATGTTGCCTTGGATCATGCAACATGTTGGTTTTGAGAAAGTCCACTATTCGCTCTTTCAGGAGTGCCTCCGTTACTTTTCCCACCACCAAGGTAAGGCTCACGGGCCTGTAGTTTGTCAGTTCTTCCCTGTCACCACTTTTGTGAAGAGGTACCACATCAGCCATTCTCCAGTCCTGAGGAACTTCTCCTGTTTCCAAGGATCTGTTGAAAACATCCTTTAACAGCCCTGCAAGAACTTCTCTGAGCTCTTTCAGTATCCTGGGATGTATCCCATCCGGTCCCATGGCCTTGTCCATTTTCAATTTTACAAGTTGTTCTAACACATCATCTTCTGTGAACGGTGTGGTATCTACTTCATTCCCATTTTTATATTTGGGAGTCAGAGGTGGTCCCTCTCCAGGATTTTCTTTAGTAAAAACAGAGCAGAAGTATTTGTTTAGCAATTTCGCTTTTTCAATGTCACTTTCCACGAGTCCGTTCCCAGCACTTTTGAGTCCTGCAATTCCACCTCTGATCGTTTCCCGAATATACCTCAAGAAAGTTTTGTCGACACACTTCACATCTTTAGCTATCTTTTCCTCTGCCTTTGATTTTGCTTTCCTTATTTCTCTTTTTGTCTCCTTGAGTTTGATCCTGTATTCATTTCTGTGTTCCTCTGTTTGCAAACTTTTGAATTTTGCATAAGCTGTGTTTTTTGCCTTTGAGCATCCACTTCTTTGGAAAACCAAATAGGTTTCCTTCTCCTCTTGTTTTTATTTACTTTTCTTACATATTTATATGTTGCCCCTTTTATTGCCACCTTTAGTTTAGCCCATTGCAATTTCACTTCCCTTATCCCCTCCCACCCTGCCAACTCCTCCTTCAGGTACTTGGCCATTTTACTGAAGTCAGTGTTTTTGAAGTTTAGGACTTTAAGCTTGCTATGGTTGGACTGCATCTTGGCTTTTATCTCAAACCACACCGTGTGATGATCACTGCTGCTGACAGGGGCACCCACCCAGACATTTGACAACTGTAGGCCATCACATCCGAGCACAATCTTCGTAAACATAAAATTTGTGAGTATGGTAGATTTATTTTTAAACTATGGGGTATGTTTACTGAACAGCGGTAGTGGCTTCTGTGCGATATCAAAGCTGTGGCCCCAAAATCAATGGGGCCATGGCTCCGATATCGCATGGAAGCCGCTACCGCTGTTTAGTAAACATGCTCCTATTAATGTGGAAACTATCGAAACACAGCAATTTGTTCTAGTCAGTAGGTTTCCTGTATATGGTCATACTGAAACCATATGTTTGTTTGATTATAAGAATGCCTAAAAATGGAATTTGGGAGGCAAGATTGCATTATGTTAGGATGCTCCTGCATTTGCTCTTACCTTGCTGCAGAGATCTCCCAAGATGTGGGATTATTTGGGTGGAGTGATGCCGTCCAAAAAGCGGAAGCCTAAAAAGCATACCTCGGCTTCACAAATGCATTCAGCCCTGAGTCAGTCAACTCTTCTTGGGTTCACAATGTGGTTGACAGATGATCACTTAACTTTAGCAGGCTGGCTAGTTATCCTTGCCGGACATCAACATCAACGGGGTTTCTTTGAGCCCCAAACAGCGTACTGCGCTGCCAAGACCCAGAAGCACCATGACAGGGGAAGCAAGATACCTCAAGTGGTGAGGAATTAGCATCCGGCATCAAGGTAGTCCCCCTTGCAGCCTCTTCTCCATTGGGCCCGCAGTTGGTGGAAACCCCAGGTGAATAGTGCTTTGGAGCAGTGGGGATAAAGAAGAGTGCCATTGGAGGGAAGAATATGGGTGCTTGGAGTCCCAGCTTGCTATAAAGACCTACAGTGGTAACTATGGACACACTTTGAGATGCCATTGAAGGCTTGAGTGACTCCCTGTCTGTCTATGTGTCTAAAAGTAATGCTGTTTTCCTTAAATTATCTATGGCTGTGGATAGTCTGGCTCAGAAGCAGACTCAGCAAGGGTCACAGCTTGGTGTATTGGAGGCCCGGAATGTTGAACAGCTAGATCTTGGTGCAGTAGTGGTCAGAGACAGATTGTTGTTGGTAAGGAAATTGTAATGTCTGGAGAATCAAGGAAGGTGCAACAACTTGCGCTTTCTAAATTTTCCTAAGTCTCTGGTCCTTGCCCCAGTGGACATGCTATGAAAATATTTTCTGAAGGTTTTGAAGATTCTTTCAGAATCTTTTTCTGCCTGTAGCTCTGGTCCAATATCTGCCTTGAAGCTTTCTGATCCAGGACAATCGGGAAATCCTAATGCTGCACAAGGTTCATTGGACTTGACTGGTTTTCTTGAGAGTTCTCTTGAAGTTAGCATGGAAAGAGCCACCATGTTTGTGACTTTTGCTCTAGAACCAGACTGGAATATTGGTTTTGTGATTGTTTTTCAGAAATATGGATATGCTGTTTTTGGGCTCCTCAGTACAAATATTTCCTGAATTTTCGAGAGATTCAGCTGCAAAACCCAACGTCCTTGCATTGGGAGCTGTTTTTATGTTAAAGTTTCCATGTCATTGTCTTGTTTCGTTTGAAAAAATGCCTTTTTCTTTGAACCCAAACAGCTTTGTGATTTTTTGCTACAAAGGGAGAAAAGAACCTGTTAGATGTTACTGGCTGTCAGGCGAATGCCGTCTGTATTGCCTGTTTATTTCTATTTTTATTCCTTTTTTGAAATTTGCTCATATCTTGCCCTTATTATTGTGGGCTGAAGTGAATTCTCCTTGATTCTGTTTTGATTACAGTACAGAATCCGAGAAATTGCAATAAGAAAAAAAAAAAGGAATTTTTTTTGTGTCATACTGCATCTGAAAATGAAGGTTGCTGTCGAGTGTTCAGCCACTCATGAAATTTATGTAAGCAATCTATATCACCTTTCTATATAACTAGCATATTGTTGATCTATTGCTTCCAAAGGTGAACCTCTGTAGAGAATGGAAAAACTTGTAAATGAACATTCTCAAAATCAGCTACATAAAGGTTTGCTAAGCCAGATGCCATCTATTGCAGTCCCTTTAATTGGTTGATAAAATTGCCCTTGGAAGGAAAAATAATTTTTAGTAAGAGCAATAGTGTCCAATTCCATGAAAAAATATGTGGGCATCCAAAGTAACTCATTTCTTTGAATGAGATGTCTCTGAATGATCTCTAACGCTTCTTGTTGAGGTACGTTTGTATATAACGAACCAATATAGAAAGTGACTAGTGTAATGAGGAAGATCTGTCCCTTGCCTTGAAAGCACAGGAATCTGTTAGATTCAGATCAGATTCTGACAGGCAGGCAAGCCACATGATCCCTAGTTGCCAGGAGCAACGTAAACAGACCCAGACACGAGGTCTACAGCCCCGCCCAACTAGCAAACATTTCCCAGCTCTTGATTCAAATAGCTTTCACCTGAGCAAGGGAACGCCTTATCAGCAGTATTGTAGCAGCAGATAAGCATGCAATAAATAAAACCAGAAGTCTTTTCAAGGATCCAAGCCAGTTTAATGTGCACAGGCTCAAGCAATAATCAAATTCAAAATGGCTGAGCAATGGTTTCTAGTAAAACAACAACTTTTATAGCTTTCTTTCTCATTCTAGACATAGGCAAACTTTTCATTGGTCCCGGTAACCCCTCGTACACCTTCTATTGGTCCCGGTACTGATATGGCTATCCAATTGGGACTCTGGTCTGGGCCCAGCACCTGCTCACCCCCCCTTCTAGTCCCAATTACAATGGTCAGTGTCTCTAACTTGTTACATCTCTCCTCCAAGGTCACTCAGCTAGTTAAAACATATGGGAAGCAGGGCACTGTAACTTTTCTTTCAGCACAGTTAATTTCACAGAAGCATAGCACACCTTATCAGTACCAATTAAACTTGTTTTTCTCTACTTTCTAAGTTTCGATTCTGCTTAGCTATACCTAATTGTGCTCAGTTAAGTTTCGTTTCTACAATAGCAGCATTTGGGGAAATGTGTAATTCCTTTGGGCCTCTCCACAGGCTTGTGATAAGGAAGCTTATCATAGCTCAGGTAGGAGCTATAGAAAAGATGATGTGACTCTGAACAAGCAACCTGTCAGTTCTGGTAGAAGCAAGAAAACAGAGTTTTCACATAAAAGACTACCAGTCCCAGAATGCACCAGGTTTCCAGCAGCCATGAGAGGGGCTGAAGTGAGAAAATGTGTGTGCAATCAAGAGAGCTATGAGGTAATCCCTAAGCACTCATCTCAAAGGGCAGGGCCTGATTCAAGACAGCTGCACTGTGTTAGGGAGCAGCACACATTAGAACAGGATAAGAATAGAGCTTATTCTTCAGATAATGGCTTCAGGGAGAGTTTCAAGAACAGCTTCAGGAAGAGATACAGAGGGGAGAGCTTCAGCAACGGCTACCAGCACCAGTATCACCTGGAGAAACAGAAGCCAAGCCAAGCAGATAGAGAGAGAAGGAAACTCTCTGGAAGGAAGAGAAGAAAGGCCATTGGAAGGTCTGGGAGATTCAAAGGCAGTACTCATACTGGGAGGTATTCCAAAAGCCAGCAGAGTCCATTGGACTGGATTCAGCCAGAGGAATGGAGTGGCAGAGATAGGAATCACCAGTGGCTACCTGGAAGAGAGAAGACTGCATGTGGAAGGGACTTTCAGACCAAGGCCAGAAGGTATGTGAGAGGAGATCCAGTGTCCAGGGATCAAGATTGGAAGGCTGGACATCAGAATTGGATTACATATTGGCCAGGCTATACAGAGAGGAATAATGATAGCAGGAGAGGCTCAGGTATGAACACTGATCCAGACCCTATCTATAATAGAGAATGGCAGCAAGGGAATGAGCATTCTCATGATAGTGCCTTAATGAAAGACTCGTCTGTGCCAATGTATGATAATGACCCTATGCTGATTGATACAGCAGATGAAAGTACAGTTTATATGGACTGTTCTCTATCTAAATGCTATTGCTAGCTTTCTCTGAGCAAACACATCAGCCATCACAAAGAAACCTAACTTTGTTCTTTATTTCCACTGCAAACAGCTCTTAAAGCAGGATTTGGGCTCACACAGTAGCAGCCAGCCAGCTAAAGGCTTTCAGCTGGTCCATTGATAATAATTAGGGTTGCACCTGATTGTGTGGGTGAGCAAGGGAGAATCACTGCTGAGATCTGCGTGGAAAATAAGCAGAAGTTAACCTAACCAGCAAAGTTTATTCTTTTCTTTGTGCCTTTGTATTTGGTAATTATTTGCTAAGAAAACATTAGCTAATTGCCTGACAAGCTGAAGGTTGTTTTCTGGTTTACTTTGTGACTTTTTGTTATCCATTTTAAACACTGCAAGCAAGTAACCTCATTTATAGTGCTATCAAGCATACATGTGCTGGGTGAATTAAACCCCATCAATAAAAGAAGTATTTTATTGATCTTACCACTTGGTTTCACAACTCAAATTATTGTCATCAGCTGTGTTTGGGAGTGAATGAACTACAATATCCACAATACCTTGCAAGAATCATATGAATATATGCATCGTCAAGATTGTGTAAGTTCTCACCCTAGGCAGCCGTCTGACAGGCTCCACTTACAGGTCAAGCTGTTTAGGCCTCCCTGCTTACATCAGGCACCATGGATCACAGGCCTTCGCCTACCACAGTATAAGAAGTACTCAGAACAGTTAGAGAGGGAAGAACTGCAGGCAGAACTGCAAGGAGGTTCAGCAGAACTGCAAGGAGGTTCAGAAGAACTGCAGCAAGACTCACAGGGAGAACGTCATAGAGCTGTTGGGAAAACTCATGATAGAGTCCACGAGAGAGCCTGTGAGAATTCCACTTCAAGTTGGAGGAACAGGAAAGAACCAAGGGAGAGATTCAGAGGAGAAATCAGCTGTGAGAATCAGTTACCTGTGACGCAGTTTGCTTCTCAGAAGCTACATGCTGTGCAGAGTGAATGGCAGGAAGAGAGAGAGAAACCGTATGTATCTGAAGAGTGTGACCTTTGGGAACAGTTGCAAGCCCTAGAGAGGGAGAAATACTGTGTGGAGGATATCTGTATGTCTGAAGGGGAAGAATTTAAAGAAGCCAAACCCCGAAGGAAACTTCCCAGGGAAAAATCCTTCCATAGCAGAGCAGAGCAGTTCCACTGTCCACAACAAAGTATAAAAGGTAGGACACAAAGAGGCTTTAAAGGGAAAAGCTATTCTAAGAAGTGTGTCTCTCCTCTCTTCTACTCTGAGCTAGACAGTAGCAGTTTGCCTTACTTTGGAGAGGGTGTGTCAGATAAGCCTGGTGAGGACCCGGCACTGAAAACTCTACAAACATATTGTTATAAGGAAGATGTTTGTCCAGATAAAGCACAGCCTGAACCAATGCTAATAGATGCTGATAGTGAATTGTCTATTGATGAAGCAATGGATTATACATTAATAATATCTGATAAAATTACTTCTTTGTGCTGAAGCCAGAGTTAGAGCACTGCTTAAAAGAAGCTGTGAAAAGCAGAGAGGTGACGTATGAGAAAAGGAACTGTATGCTGAATAATATAGTTGCCTGTGATTCTAAAGAAGCAAGAAGCTGTATTTAATTTCTTCTATTTACCTGCCAGAGTGTATGGCTTTTGTCCTTATGTTTGTATTATTATACTTTTGAAAATCCAACCCCAGGAGGGGAATAAATCCTCATTTGAATACCTGACCCATTCGTGTCACAACTACTCCTTTCTACGAAGTGGGTCATCCGGCATTCTAGCTGCTCGCCTAGGCCACAGTCTAGTCTAAGCCGTGACATAATTGGCGTAGTATTTTGGATTAAAAAAAAAAAAAATACTACAAAGGACATTCTTTAGAAGAGGATACAACTTGCTGCACAGCAAAAGCAAAAGTTCAGCAATCCTGAAAAAGGAAAAAAAAAGAAAACCTGTTTTGGATAAAAGCAGCTGGATTCCTAGTGACTGGATTTCCATTATCCTGACCTGGAAGGAGGCGAGAAAAGACCTTTTCTCAACGCAAGATCCTGCACCGTGCTAAGGTACTAGTAGGTGGGCACGGGTAGCTAGGATCAGTGAGAAAGGAAAGGAATTGTACCACAAGAGGCAGGCAAGAAAAAAAAAATCTGTGCCGCAGTTGGTGGGCCCTGTTTTTTTTTCTCTCTACAGGTACACTTCAACGCCGGAGATGGATCCCCAGGAAATTAAGGATTGGATGGAAGCACAGTGGGAAAGCCCAGAGTGAACTGGCGAGGCTTACGCAGGAACGGACTATGGCAGCGCTAGCCGCTCAGCAACAACCGCTCCTGGAGCTTGTCGCAGCTCTGGTGAAGAAGACGCATGCAGCTGAGGAAGCTGATACTACAATACCCCAGGGGGTAGGACTGCAAAATTGCAGTGCATTAACACTGGGACAATTGAGAAGTCATGATAATTTTGATGATTTTTCTGACGCCTTCGAGTGAATCGCAGAGGCGGCTAAATGGCCGTTAGACCAGTGGGCCGTTAGGTTTGCAATGTCTCTATCTGGAGAGGCATTAGCGGCCTACAAGGCAATGCCCGCAGATCTAGCATCCAGTTACCCAAATGTAAAGCTTGCTATAAGGGATAGATTGGGATTAACTCCACTCCATTACAGGCGTCTTTTTAGAGAGGCAAAACTTATGCCCAAAGAAACGCCTAAAGCACTGATGCAAAGGTTGAAGGGACTGGCAACAAAATGGCTTGCTCCTGAAAAGGCAACAGTAGAGTCATTAATGGACGCTGTTCTTTTAGAGCAATATTTTGAAGCCGTGCCTCCAGAAATTAAGGCTTTCTTAATGCTACAAAAATGCAACTCCACTAAAGAAGCCGCTGACCTCACCGAATGCTATTTTGAGGCAGAGTTAGCCGGGACTTCCAGGGGTAACGTTGTAAAAGTAGCGGGCATGGAGAAAATGTGGAAATTAAGAAAGACCTATAATTCTGAGGTACCTAATGAAAATGTGGTAAAGCGTGTTTCCATAAAATGTTTTCAGTGTGGTAAAAGTGGACATATACGCCGAGAATGTAGAGAGCGTACTGCCCTGGTGTCAGGAGGAGAGAGACACACTGGGGAAGGATTTGTGCTCGATGTCCAGGTGGAGGGTGTAGAGGCTTTGGCGCTCCTCGACTCCGGAGCAGACCAAAGTATGGTTTCCCGAAAGATGTGGCAGACCATTCAGGCCCGTAACCCTTCCTTGCTGAACCGAATAGACGGACAAGTGAAAGTAAGATGCGTACATGGGGCATCCTCTTTTTATCTGTTGTATGAGATGTGTGTGAATGGATTAGGTATTAGGGAAAAAGTGCAGATGGCAGTTGTCCCCCGACTCCCTTTTGAGGTGGTCTTAGGGCGTGACTGGCCCCCATTTGAGAAAGGCCTTAAGGGGAAGTCAGGTTCGACCCAGATAGAAACTCTAGGAGAGGGTGAGGTGCGACCAGAAACCCCGAAAACAGAGGCTATTGCACAGAAAATCCCTAACGCTTTGTTTGAAAAACCCCAGAGGGCTAGTATTCACTCCAAGCCACGGGTAGGGGTTGGGTCCTCAGCCCAAAAGACGTTTGTCTTGCGGTTTACTAAGACATCCCCGCAGGCTAAAAGTCCACAAAGGGCCTCTGAAGCCGCCGCAGGATATGATTTATCTAGCAGTGAGGATGCAGTAGTCCCTAAGGGAGGGAAGGCCCTTATTAATACTGGGGTGCAGATTCAGATCCCTGAAGGCTGCTATGGCCGAATAGCACCACGGTCCGGCTTGGCCGTCAAGCATTTTATTGACATTGGAGCCGGGGTGATAGACCCCGATTATCGCGGGGAAGTGAAGGTCCTGCTCTTTAATTTTAGTAAAGAGGATTTTGCTGTGAAAAAGGGAGAAAGAATTGCACAGTTAATATGCGAACGCGTAGGCTTCCCCATAGTAGAAGAGGTCCCTTCGCTGACTGCTACAAGTCGCGGAGCAGGAGGGTTTGGCTCTACGGGATCGGGGGAGGTAAAGAGCCTAACAGCCCTGGCAGAAGAGAAGAAAGAAGAGGACTTAGGTCCACAACCCGCGGATTGGAGGGAACGGCCCGAGCTGAGAATAGGACCAGATCTGTCAGAGCACCAACATGAGGAGTTAACCAGGGTGTTGATTTATTTATTTATTTATTTATTTAGACAGTTTTGTATACCGCCTTATCCTTCAATCAAAGCGGTCACAACACAATTGGGGGATACATTTAACACACGGGGATATGAGACACATACACTAATACTTACAGGGAACATGGGCAATGGAGGGTTAAGTGGCTTGCCCAAGACCACAAGGAGCATCTGTGGGACTAGAAACCCCAGTCCTTCCGGCCCAAGGTTGCTGTCCTCTAGTGGGATTTGAACCTCCGACCTTCCGGCCTGAAGTACCTTGCCCCAACCACTAGGCTACTCCTCCTCCCAACCTGCAAGGAGGTTGATGAAGTTTTCGGACATATTAACAGTAGTGCCAGGGGAAACACGTATAGTGGCACACGAAATCACCACAACACCGGGGAAAATAATTAGGCAACGTCCATACAGACTGCCTGAAGCAAAAAAGAAAGAGGTTATCGCCCAGGTTAAGGAGATGGTAGGGATGGGAATAATCGAGGAGTCTAAAAGCCCGTGGTCTAGCCCAATTGTGCTGGTCCCCAAACCTGATGGGACTCTCCGATTTTGCATCGATTTTAGACAAGTCAATGCAATATCCCAATTTGATGCTTACCCGATGCCGAGAATCGATGATTTGTTAGACCGATTAGGACAGGCTCGGTTCCTAACTACGCTAGATCTCACGAAGGGATACTGGCAGATCCCATTAACTCGGGATTCTAAGCCAAAAACAGCGTTCACCACTCCAATAGGGTTATACCAATTCCGTCGTATGCCATTCGGGCTACACGGGGCAGCGACGACGTGTCAGAGACTTGTCGACCAAGTCTTGAGACCGCACCAGGAATATGCGTTGGCCTACATGGATGACGTAGTTATCTATAGCAGTACATGGGCCGAACACCTATCCAGGATAGAAGCAGTACTGCATGCCATCCGAAAAGCCGGGTTGACCCTAAACCCTGGAAAATGTCTATTCACAACTAGGGAAGCCAAGTACCTAGGTCACGTGGTGGGGAACGGGCTAGTGAAACCACTAGCAAGCAAAATCGACAGTGTTCGGAACTTTCCCCGACCAGTTGATAAAAAGCATGTCCATAGTTTTTAGGGCTTATAGGGTACTATCGAAGGTTTATCCCTAGGTTTGCTGAGGAGAGTACCATTTTTACGGAAATGCTTTAAAAAAATGTGCCAAATACAGTAAAATGGACTCCAGAGGCAGAGGAAGCTTTTGTCTCCCTTAAGGAAAAACTTTGCAGAGCTCCTGTCCTGAGAGGAGTTGATTTTACATTACCTTTTATAGTTCAGACAGACGCCTCTGAGACGGAGTTGGGGCAGTTATGTCTCAAAGGTTTGATGGCGTAGAACACCCGGTTACTTATTTGAGCAGGAAACTGTCCAATGCTGAAAGGAAGTACTCCACAGTGGAACGTGAATGCCTCGCCATTAAATGGGCGGTGGAGGCATT
The DNA here is from genome assembly GCA_033557465.1 of Ichthyophis bannanicus. Lineage (NCBI taxonomy): Eukaryota > Metazoa > Chordata > Amphibia > Gymnophiona > Ichthyophiidae > Ichthyophis > Ichthyophis bannanicus. The sequence goes on from CM066033.1 coordinate 740,024,115, forward strand.
GAGGTTCTACCTGACAGGGAGAAAATTTCTCCTGGTCACAGACCATGCGCCGTTAAAGTGGCTTAGCCACATGAAAAACAACAATGCCCGACTGACAAGATGGCATCTGGCCTTACAAGCTTTCAATTTCGAAGTGCAGCATCGGGCAGGAAAACTACATGGCAACGCAGACGCCTTATCAAGGATTACGTGCTGTCCGACTGGGGCGTCAGCAGCCCGTAATATCTTAAGGGGGGGGGGATATGTAATGAGGAAGATCTGTCCCTTGCCTTGAAAGCACAGGAATCTGTTAGATTCAGATCAGATTCTGACAGGCAGGCAAGCCACATGATCCCTAGTTGCCAGGTGCAACGTAAACAGACCCAGACACGAGGTCTACAGCCCCGCCCAACTAGCAAACATTTCCCAGCTCTTGATTCAAATAGCTTTCACCTGAGCAAGGGAACGCCTTATCAGCAGTATAAGAAGTACTCAGAACAGTTAGAGAGGGAAGAACTGCAGGCAGAACTGCAAGGAGGTTCAGAAGAACTGCAGCAAGACTCACAGGGAGAACGTCATAGAGCTGTTGGGAAAACTCATGATAGAGTCCACGAGAGAGCCTGTGAGAATTCCACTTCAAGTTGGAGGAACAGGAAAGAACCAAGGGAGAGATTCAGAGGAGAAATCAGCTGTGAGAATCAGTTACCTGTGACGCAGTTTGCTTCTCAGAAGCTACATGCTGTGCAGAGTGAATGGCAGGAAGAGAGAGAGAGAAACCATATGTATCTGAAGAGTGTGACCTTTGGGAACAGTTGCAAGCCCTAGAGAGGGAGAAATACTGTGTGGAGGATATCTGTATGTCTGAAGGGGAAGAATTTAAAGAAGCCAAACCCCGAAGGAAACTTCCCAGGGAAAAATCCTTCCATAGCAGAGCAGAGCAGTTCCACTGTCCACAACAAAGTATAAAAGGTAGGACACAAAGAGGCTTTAAAGGGAAAAGCTATTCTAAGAAGTGTGTCTCTCCTCTCTTCTACTCTGAGCTAGACGGTAGCAGTTTGCCTTACTTTGGAGAGGGTGTGTCAGATAAGCCTGGTGAGGATGCGGCACTGAAAACTCTACAAACATATTGTTATAAGGAAGATGTTTGTCCAGATAAAGCACAGCCTGAACCAATGCTAATAGATGCTGATAGTGAATTGTCTATTGATGAAGCAATGGATTATACATTAATAATATCTGATAAAATTACTTCTTTGTGCTGAAGCCAGAGTTAGAGCACTGCTTAAAAGAAGCTGTGAAAAGCAGAGAGGTGACGTATGAGAAAAGGAACTGTATACTGAATAATATAGTTGCCTGTGATTCTAAAGAAGCAAGAAGCTGTATTTAATTTCTTCTATTTACCTGCCAGAGTGTATGGCTTTTGTCCTTATGTTTGTATTATCATACTTTTGAAAATCCAACCCCGGGAGGGGAATAAATCCTCATTTGAATACCTGACCCATTTGTGTCACAACTACTCCTTTCTACGAAGAGGGTCATCCGGCATTCTAGCTGCTCGCCTAGGCCACAGTCTAGTCTAAGCTGTGACACTAGATATAATTGTTAGGTGTCAGCCTTGAAACCAAGGATATTAATCATGTGAGTAGAATTTCTAATGTAAGATGGAATGTTAAGAATCAACAGACGTAAAAAGGCATCAATAAGCCTTGATCTAGGTTCTAAAACAGATCTATATCTGAAACAATTGGACTTACTGGAGGAGCAGTCAAAGACTTGTGTACCTTTGGGAGGACATATATCATCGGATGGTGTACCTGGAGAAAGTCTTTTTCGCTAGTGGTAATATAGCCTGCATTGAACCCAAATTGATGAATGAATCTATACTTTTTTAAAACTCATCTGTGGGGTCTTTTCTGAGTAAACAATAGAATTTCATATCATTTAATTGCCTATTGATTTCTTTTATATAATAGTCTTTATCTAAAATGATGATCCCACCCCCTTTGTCTGTAGGTTTTATTCTTTATCTTTATTAAACACTTGATATACCGCCCTAGTGGACAATGCCTCAGAACGGTTTACAATATAATTAAAAGGAAAAAAGGAAAGGAACGCCAGAGTTTTGACAGGACAGAAGAGGACAGAAATCAGAGAAGGTATTACTATATCTGGGTGATTAGCTAACACCTGTCATGCAGCAGGAGCTGATGGAAGCAAAGATGCAAGAAAAGAAGCTGTTTTTCATAATATAAAAGATGTGCACGGGATGCAATTCCCACACAGAGCAGCTGGAGGGAGCAGGTGTGCACTCACAGAGGCTGACTGGACACACCTAGCTAATCGACACCACCTGACAAGCAGCCCAGAAAGCTCAAACACAGGAGAGCTTTATAAGCAAGAGGCTGGAGACTGGAAAGGGGGGGGGGGGGAGGTAGAGGTGGACCGGAGAGAAGCACCAGGAGCAAAGCCATGAGAGAGAAATGCACCACTAGCAAGGGCCAAGAAGGAAGCACCAGGAGCATTGAGTTAAGCCCTAGGAGTGAATGTGAAAGCAATGCTGAGCAAAGGAACAGGCACTTTGGGAAGCAGAGCAATGCTGAAGGAAGAAGCCAGAAGTTAGGCTTGGAAAGAGGCCTGCGCTTACCGGAGGAACCAGTGACCAGACTGAAAGGTAACAAGAGCTTTCAGGGAAAAGACTGGCACGAGGATTGTATCCCTGGAGAACTACTGGAAGGAGAAAGTTCCTGTTCTACATGCTGTTGGAAGCCAAGGTATGCTGACTTTGTTTTTAAGAGAAAAAGCTCACCTCATAAGTGCCCTTTTAAAAGCAATGCTCGTTTTACAAGAAAGGAAAGTAAACCTACCTGACTCTCAGTCCCTGGCTACTTTCTTTTCGGACAAGGTCCTTACCCTACGTGCTTCCTTTTCCACTCCTCCTCCACCTCCACCTTCACCACCTGCTTCCACCTGCAGTTCGCCTACTACTGTTCACTCACCCCTGCCTTCTTCCCCCGTGTCTAATCGAGCTCTTGCTCACACTTGGTCCTCCTTCCATCCGGTGCTTCCTGCTGAAATTCTTTCAATATTGTCTACTTCTCGAAAGACTACGTGTGCTCTAGACCCAATCCCCTCCTGCTGGCTGTCAGAGCCTTCACTACAGCTCATTCCAATCATCACTTCCATTATCAACTCTAGTTTATCCTCCGGTCTGTTTCCCTCCCCCTGGAAGTCAGCCATTGATCATCCTCTCCTAAAACAACCATCTCTTGACCCGTCTGTCCCTGCACATTGGCGTCCTGTTTCAAATCTTCCTTTCTTAGCTAAGCTTCTGGAACGTTTTGTCTTTAATCAACTGTCTTCTCACGTCGAATCCACCAATACACGTCACCCCCGGCAAGCTGGCTTTCGGCAGGGACACAGCACGGAGACTGTCCTTCTAGCAGTTTTGAATGAACTTCACGTTGCACATGATCGTGGTGATGTCACTGTTGGTTTCCCTTGATCTATCTGCGGCATTTGATTTAATCGATCACACCCTTCTTCTCACTCGTCTTGCGGAGATAGGTCTTCACGGTACAGTCCTTCTTTGGTTTCGCTCTTTTCTCACGGCTCGATCTTTTTCCGTCACCCTAAATGGAAAATCATCTTCTTCTCTTCCCCTTACTTGTGGTGTCCCCCAGGGCTCTGTTTTGTCTCCTCTGTTGTTTAATATTTTCTTGGCCCCCCTACTTCTCCTACTACAGCAGTACCCAGTATCCCCCTATGTCTATGCAGATGATATTATATTGCTATATCACACCTCCTCCCTCTCTCTGGATCTCTCCCCCTTCAACACCTGCCTTTCACATGTGGCTTCCTGGCTCTCCCAACAGTTCCTACATCTTAACCCATCTAAATCCACGGGTATGTGGGTATCCCTCAGTGGCTCATGTCCCTCCTCTGCCCCCATGATCGACTCTGTACCTATCCCTCTTGTATCCTCCTTTCGGTACCTCGGGGTAGTTCTTGATTCTTCCCTTTCCTTTCATGATCATATCTCCTCCCTCACTAGGCGCTGTTTTGCTACCCTTCGTCAAATCCGAGTTGTTCGTACACTTCTTCCTTTAGAATCCCTAGTCACTCTCGTTCTTGCCCTAATCACTAGTCGACTCGACTACTGTAATGTTTTCATGGCCAACCTGCCCAATTATCAGCTCCGGCGTCTTCAACTTATTCAAAACACCGCTGCCCGTATCATCACTTTTGCCTGCCGTTTTGATCATATCACTCCTATTCTCTTCCGCCTGCACTGGCTGCCCTTGCACATTCGCTTCCATTATAAAATTCTCATTCTCACCCACCGCGCTCTCCACACCAATAACCCTCTGTACCTGGCTGATTTGGTTTCCCTGCACACGCCCTACCACCAGCTCCGTGCTCTTCACGCTAATCTGTCCTTGCCTTCCCCCTCCCGTGCACATCTTGAAAAGACTCGTCACTCGGCCTTCTTTTTCCTTGGCCCATGGTTGTGGAATGCATTACCCTCGTCCCTTCGTCTTGAGCTTTCTTATTCTCAATTCAAAGCTTCCCTTAAAACTTATCTATTCCGAAAAGCATTTGACCTTCCCTTAGACTTCCCCCCCTGATGCAGCAGTTCATTGTAGTCTTGTCCCAGTTGAATTTTGGTCTTGTTTTCCCCCATCTGTCAGTATTATTTGAGTCAGTTTGTGCTTGGTTGTGATTGTCTTGTCTTTTGATGCAGCGGTTCATTGTTGTCTTGTCCCAGTTGAATCTTGGTCTTGTTTTCCCCTGTCTGTCAGTATTATTTGAGTCAATCTGTGCTTGGTTGTGATTATTGTTTTGTCTTTTGCTTTGCACTATCCTTTCTCTTTCTCTCCTGTTAATTTTGGCGTTCTTTTCCGTAGTTTGCAGTGTTGACCTTTTATTTTCTTTGTACACCGCTTTAATGTTTCGGCCTAAGCGGTTTATCAAATTTTAAATAAAGATAAAGATACCTTGTATAACCCAGATGGTAAAAGCACAAAGGTAGGCCACGCTCACTGGCGAACCTTAGAAGAACTCTACAAACACCCAGAGAATAAGAATAGCGACTGGCCAGTTCCAATAGCCAGAGAAACCCCAGATACAGAAAGGGATAACTCTGACTCAGAGCCGATGCAAGTGGAATTTGTGGAGCCTAGTCTTTTGTCTCAAGAGGAGATGGACTGTTCTCTATGCGTTACAAGCAGTGTAGAATCACTGTTAGACTTGTAAATAATATATGCTGCCTCCAGAGTGTTACTTGTATGCTAAAAGGAAGAAGAGTATTGAAACGGTTGAGTTACTCTAGGAAGCCTTAATTAATCCTTGTTACAACTGTGAAGCATAACAGTTTTCTTTACCATGAGTTTGTTTCATTCCTGAAGTAAAGGACATTTTCCTCTATGTTGTGACCCACCTGAATCTTTTGCGTAAAGGGAAATAAAAGCCTATGTTATCCCTCTACTCTGCATTCACAATTTACTTCTTAATAGGAGCTGAACTACTAAGACCAGGCTGCACCTGGCTCTTAAAGGAACCTCCTCTCATATAAAAATATCTTTGTGTCCAACCTACCCCTATGACCACTGGCCACCAGGGGCGGTACGCGACACACCCTGGTGGCTTGTCTTTCATTGTCAAATTGTTGTATGAATGTTTGTCTCTTTTCTATCGCCTCGCATATATTAAAGGTATGAATAAGAGGGTTGACTGGACCTGGAAGCAATCAACATGATTTATTGTAAATGACTGGCACATTCTTTCCCCTCTGTCCTTTATGAAACACCATCTCTCCTCCCCAGTTCTCCCTTCTTTGGGCAGTCTCTCTCTTCCTTTCTCCTCTTGTTTTCACTTAATTCCTGGTTCTCAATTCCATTTTCTATTTCTTCACTTTGCCCTACCCCATCTTCTTCCTTTCCTACATCAATTTCTGACCTTGATCCTTTTGTTTCATCTTTTTATCTCCATTTCTTATCTGCCTTTTTATCTACTTTAATTCATTTTTTTCTCCTTCTCCTCCTTTCAGCCCTTTATTCCTCCACTTCTGCTTATTTCTCTAGTCCTCCCATTTATCCCTGTATCTCTCATTCTTTTGCCAGCCTCTTATTCCCATCATTTGGCCAATTTCTAATCCCCCATTTCCATCCTCTATACTCAGCTCTTACCCAGCTTTATCTACTTCCATATTTCCAAAGCATTGCCTGTTTATAGCATTAGCAGGGAACAGGATGATGCCCCAATCTTAGGACAACAGCCTGGCGAAGCCCCAGTAACTCAAATGAGGAATATTGTTAAAACCCAAGAGGACTGTGAAAAATTGCAAGAGAACCTTGATAACATGGAAGACTGGACGCTCAAATGGCAGATAAAATTTAATGTGGACAAATACAAAGTTAAGCATCTAGGAAAGAACAACCTAAACTATGGTTCCACATTAGGACCACTATCCAGGAAAAGATTTAGATGTCATCATGGATAACATATTGAAACCCTTCGCCCAGGTGCAGTGATGGCCAAGAAGACAAATAGAATGCTAGGAATCATAAGGAAAGGAATGAAGAATAAGACAAAGGATATTAGAATGCCTTTGTATCATTCCAGGTGTGACCGCACCTTGAATACTGTATGCAGTTCTGGTCGCCATATCTTAAAAAGGATATAGTGGAATTAGAAAAGGTACAGAGAAGAGCCATCAAAATGGTGAAGGGGATGGAAAGATACCCCTATGATGAGAGTTTTAATAGGTTAGGGCAACCTGGAAAAGAGATGGGAGATATGATAGAGGTCTATAAATTAATGAATGGGGTGGAACGGGTAAACGTAGATCGACTGTTTATGCCATCAAAAAGTAGAAAGACTAGGGGACATGCAATGAAGCTACAGTGTAATCAGTTTAAGACTAATAAGAAAAAATATTTTTTCACTCAATGCGTAATCAAACTCTGGAATTTGTTACCGGCGGAGGTAGTAAAAGCTGTTAGTGTAGCTGGATTTATAAAAGGTTTGGACAAGTTCCTGGAGGAAAGATCCATAAACCATTATTAAAGAGGACCCTGGAAATCCACTGCTTGCCCCAATACAAGCACTGTGGAACCTGTGCCACTTTTTGGAAAACTGCCAGGTACTTGTGACCTGGATTGACCACTGTTGGAAACAGGATACTAAGCTTGATGGACCTTGGTCTGACCCAGTATGGCATTTCTTATGTTAATATTCCTATCCAGAAGCTCCAGAGCCTTGACTCTATCCACAGGTTTAACTTTAGATAATATAAAGGATTTTCAATCCATCTTGCAGTGAGCCGAAGGAAGTGAAAGCCCTGCCAATACAACAGATTCTACAGGATCTGCTGTAATCTACCTGGAAAATCTTATCCTTTGTTTAGTCCACTTCACAGAGGCTAGAATTATGAAATAAAATCCTTCCTGCACCATGACATAATCATATTCATCTTCCTCATCAGTCAATGGTTTCAGAAATAGCCATCAAATATATCAAGTTTGCTGAGCCTCTGACTCAAGCTCCTCCTGGTAAAAATCACAAAATACTAGACAAAATGGGGAAGGTTTATCAGAGTGCCATGTTAGCTAGGAAGACTGTAGTTCACCAACTTCAAATCTTACACTACCATCATGAGCTGTTAAACCAATTAGATATCCAACAAGAGTGTCTATGTATCAGTCTCCAAGAATCCATGCATCATCATATTCATTCCACGTACATTACCTATGACTCCATATCTAAAGCAGGAGCTTCGTCCATCTCAGCTCGATGAATGGCATGGTTTAAAGCATCAGGAATTAGGGAAAATCTTCACAATAAAATACAGTAGCTGATTCCCCATGTCTGGGAAACAACCTATTTGAATCAAAGGTGAAAGAGACTGTATCTGTATTGAATGAGCCCTTTGTAACACCAAAAGTTTCTTCAAGCAACTGTAGAAATCAACCACATCTTACCAAAGACCTTACCATTACTGATACTTTCAACAATTTTAGCCAAGATGATATCAACCTTACCCCAGGCCTCTCCCTCAATGCATGGTGTCACAAACATCAGTATTCAAGAAAACGCAAACAGAAGACCCTCCCCTCTACTTCTACAGGAAGTCAAATCCTCGATTTTGACTACCCTCCAGTTGGGGACAGTTCAGGGAGACTTGGGAAAATATCACCTTGGACTTCTGGGTGCTCTCAATTGCCAACCATAGCTGCAAAATAAATGTTCTTTTATACCTCCCCCCCCCCCTCCCCAATTCTCCTACTTCAATCAGGATTTCCCTCAACCATGATAAGATGCTCCAACAAAAGAACTAGGCACTACTTTACAAGTCTGTCAAGTTGGTTCCCACCTCTCAAAAAGGTCAAAGATTCTATTCAAGGTTTTTTCTAGTCCCCAAGAAAAAGGTAGTCTGAGACCAATACTCGATCTCCGCAAACTAAATCAAGAAAAGTTCAAAACGAACTGCCTAGCAACAATATTCCCTTCAGTAGATCGCAATGATTAGCTAGCCTCCCTGAACCTGAAGAATGCTTACTCTCACATACCCACTGACACAAATCACAGAAAGTACCTGAGATTCACATTCCACAATCAACACTTTCAATACCAAGTACTTCTTTTGGCCCATTATCAGCTCCCAGAATCTTCATAAACAGGGCCATACCAAGTCATAAACAGGGCAATACCAAGTCATAAATGCACCATGTGACTTGCACATCTGGCACGCCCCCTCTTCCCCAATCACAGGTTTTTCATTTTCCCCATGTATCTCCCCATCTTACCCCCATATCCAGCCAGCTCTTCTCTGCACTACCTTCCCAACCGCTGCCACTTTTAGTGTTGCTTTAGTAGCAGGGATGGCAGCAGCAACATCCAATTGAGAAAAAAAAGGGGGTCTTTCCTACTCCGCGCTTGCATACAGGTCTGATGCCTCTTTCCTCTAACATATGCACCTTCAGAGGAGGGAGAGACCAGACCAGCTATTCAAACGTGGGTCTTTGCAACTCTGTGTTTGAATTGCTGATCTGGTCCCTACCTCCCTCCCTCCTGTGACATGAGCATACGTCAGAGGGGGGAAGGATCAGGCCAACATGCAAGCATGGAGTCAGAAAGACTCGCAGGGGTATTTTTCAATTGGACAGTGGCAGTGGCTGGGCAAGGGCAGGCAGCATGGTGGAAGCCGAGGCCAGCAGTCCCAAATGGGTAGATGTTAGCAGCAGGGGCGGCCCAAGGGGGGTGCGGGGCCATGTGCGGAGACTCGGTGCGGGGCCTCATTTGCATATGTGGTCTTATTTGCATAAATATTTGCATAATGTTACCATTCGCTAACTTTTAGTAAACATGTCTGTTAATGAGTGTATGGATAAAGAAAGACTAAAAGATTTCTACATTACTATAATCCAGTGCCAACCGCCAGGCACATTAGGAACTACTACAAACGCTGTCCATTTAGAACCCATAGCAAACCCGCCGTATCCTGACAGCATTACCAGGACTCACAAAGCACCATACCCTACCTATCAAAAGGCAACACTGCAAATATTAAACCAATACATTTCAGAGAATACTGGGGAAAGAGAACAAGTGGCAACGTCAAATAGGAATTACATAAACAGAATACCTCAGCTCAGTTACACATGCAGAACATAGACCATCACCAAACAAGGAATCACAATTTAGAAACAGGAAGGCAATAATTAAACTGGGAACCCCAAAAGCCAAACTTAGAATGTACAACAACACTGTAGAAATAAAACTATAAATTAATTTCCTCTTGTACCAAACAAAGCGCAGATGTTAATGATGCACATTTCCCAGAGCTGACATATTCCAGTTAATAAATTCAAAATAAAGAGATATCTTTCTACCTTTTGTGCATTTTTTTTTCAGTTGCAATTGGTCCAGCCACTTTCTTCTGGTTTCTTCATGTTTTCTGCTAACTCTCCATCGTCTGCTGTCCATTTGTCCTTTCTTCTCTCTTCTAGTTTTTTTTTCCATTCTCTCTCTCTCTACATCTGCTTTAACATACTAATCTTTCTCCTTTTGCTCTTTCCTCATTCCTATTTCATCCACACAAATTTTACCCCTCCATCCTGAATCCCCAATTACTGTCCCAATACCTGGCCAATTGTAGATTTTTCATCCCTCCTACACAAAATAATTTTTTTCCCCCTCTCCATTTTAATCTCCCAGCCCCAGCCCATTCTAATCCTCCCTCCCCCAACATCAGCTCCCTTCTAGTTCCAGTCTCACCCAGCATCCATTCCCTTCTAGTCCCTGCATCAGCCCATTTCCAGTCCTAGCCCCCCATCAGCCCATTTCCAGTCCTAGCTCCCCCATCCATTTCCAGTCCAAGTCCCTTCATCAGCTCATTTCCAATCCTAGCCCCCCATCAGCCCATTTCTAGTCATTTCCTAGCCCCACCATCAGCCCATGTCAAATCATAGCTCCCCTCCACTCAGCCCAATTCCAGTCCAAGCCCCCCCAGGAGCCTACTGCCAGTTCTAGCCCCTCCAAGACTCCATGTCAATACAAGCCCCCTCCACAGCCCATTTCCAATCTTAGCTCCCCCCAACAGCCCATTTCCAGTCCTATCCTAGCTGTTCCATCAGCCCATTTTCAGTCCTAGCTCCCTTCCCTCACAGCCCATTTCCATTCCAAGCCCCCTCCCCATCAGCTATTTGCAGTTCAAGTCTCCCCTTCCACTCAGCCCATTTCCAGTCCTAGCAACCCCCCAACCCATTACCAGTCCTAGCCCCCCGTCAATCAACTTCCAGTCCTAACCCCCATCACCCCATTTTCAGTTTAAGCCCCCCCTATAACCCATTACCAGTCCTAACCCCCCATCAGCCCATTTCCAGTCAGCCCCCCATAGCCCATTGCCAGTCCTAACCCCCCCCCCATCAGCCCACAGCCCATTACCAGTCCTAATCACATCAGCCCACCTCAAGTCCTAACCCCTCCCCATCAGCCCATTTCCTGTCCTAGCCCCCCATAACCCATTATCAGTCCTAACCCACCCCCATCATCCCTATACCAGTCTTAACCCCCCCCATAGCCTATTTCCATTCCTTACCCCCCCATCGCCCATTACCAGTCCTAACCCCCCCCATCAGCCCACTACCAGTCTTAACCCCCCCCATAGCCCATTACCAGTCTTAACCCCCCCCCCATAGCCCATTGCCAGCCCTCATCAGCCCACAGCCCATTGCCAGTCTGAACCCCCCCATAACCCACTGCCAGTCTTAACCCCCCTCATCAGCCCATTGCCAGTCTTAACCCCCCAGCCCATTGCCAGTCTTAACCCCCTCCCCAGCCCATTGCCAGTCTTAACACCCCCTCCCTAGCCCATTGCCAGTCGTAACCCCCCTCCCTACCTAGCCCATTGCCAGTCTTAACACCCCCCTCCCTAGCCCATTGCCAGTCTTAACCCCCCTCCCTCCCTAGCCCATTACCAGTCTTAACCCCCCTCCCTCCCTAGCCCATTGCCAGTTTTAACCCCCCTCCCTCCCTAGCCCACTGCCAGTCTTAACCCCCCATAGCCCATTGCCAGTCTTAACCCCCCCCAGCCCATTGCCAGTCCTTAACCCCCCCCCTCCCTAGCCCATTGCCAGTCTCAACCCCCCTCCCTCCCTAGCCCACTGCCAGTCTTAACCCCCCATAGCCCACTGCCAGTCTTAACCCCCCTCCCTAGCCCATTGCCAGTCTCAACCCCCCTCATAGCCCACTGCCAGTCTTAACCCCCCTCCCCAGCCCATTGCCAGTCTCAACCCCCTCCCTCCCTCCCTAGCCCATTGCCAGTCTCAACCCCCCTCCCTTCCTAGCCCATTGCCAGTCTTAACCCCCCTCCCTCCCTCCCTCCCTCCCTAGCCCATTGACAGTCCTACCCCGCCCCCCCTCGGCTCATGGCAATTAAAAAAAAAAAAAAAAAAAAAAGCTGGCCGCTGCGGCATGGAGTGTCCCGCGGGGCTCCCTCTGCCCGGCGGAACTCTCCCGGTGCGGCTGAGCCCCTCTCTGCCGGCTTGCAGATACGCGAAGGGAGAGAGTCTCCCTCGCGTCTCTGTTAAGCCCGCAGGGGCTGATGGGAAATTTCCCATCTGCCCCTGCAGGCTTAACAAAGACGCGAGGGAGACTCTCTCCCTTCGCGTATCTGCAAGCCGGCAGAGAGGGGCCCAGCCGCGCCGGGAGAGTTCCGCTGGGCAGAGGGAGCCCCGCGGGACACTCCATGCTGCAGCGGCGAGCTTTTTTTTTTTTTTTTAATTCAATTAAGAAAAAGCAGAATGTTCTTTGCGCGGGGCCCCCCGAAGCGCGGGGCCCTGTGCAAAAAACATTCTTGCTCAATGGACGGGCCGGCCCTGGTTAGCAGCAGTGCATTCGCTACCCCTGACAAGACTTCACATGAGACCACTATAATGGCACCTAAAACTAAATGGGCTCAGCAACCACAGGCTTTCCAAACTGGAGTGGAGGAGTAGCCTAGTGGTTAGAGCACTGGCTTAGAAACCACAAGACCAGGGTTCAATTCCTACTAGCACTCCTTGTGGCCTTGGGCAAGTCACTTAACCCTCCATTGCTCAGAGAAATCCAAGTTATCAATGTCCCTGTTTAATGTATATTTACCAAGTTTAAGTTACAATGTAAACCGCTTTAATTGAAATGATAAAGCAGTGTAAAGAAACTGTTAAATAAAAGAAGATTCCGATCACTCAGTCATGTGTACATTAGATTGGTGGATGCATCCCAACAAACTCCTCATTGGGCACCCTTTAACAATGCCTCCACCAACTATTGTCTGTACCATAGATGCCTCCATCATTGTTCAGAGAACACATTTTCCGCATGTAAGCATACAAGGCCAGTGGAACAATTGCAAATGTACACAACACATCAATCTTTTGGAGCTGTAATGCCTTCAAACCATAGCTGCAAAAGCAGGTAGTCATGGTCAAAACAGACAATCTAAACAAACAAGGGGACAGGAAATCCCTTCCCTTATGCCTAGAAGTAACAAAAATGTAACATCTAGCATGTTCCCTACAGATAACCCTGCAAGTACTCTAGCTTCCCAGTGAAGTCAATCAACTAGCATACTCCCTCATTTTGCAGCTGGATCTGCACGGGTGGTTTCTCAACTAGGAGATGGCAGACTTTAAACATAGAGAACCACAGACATAGATCTATTTACAACAAAACACAATGCCAAACAGGCATAGTTCTGTTCCATTCTCCCAAGTGCCCAAAGACTAGCACATGATGCATTTGTAATCCCATGGCACATGTCTTCTCTGTCTTCCCGGTACCAAAGGGAGCTAAGGATCCGCAAAATACAAGAGAACAAAAAAGCGGAGCCTGGACTGACAAAAATAAACCTTGTTTATTGCGCCCCAACGCGTTTCGGCCACCGGCCTTCTTCAGGGGGTCTAAAAGAGCACACCTCAAAATTAAATAATAAACATATAGATTAAAAAAACAACATAATGTAAAATACACTGTAATATATCAATAAAAAATTATAAATATATAATAAAAATTATAATAAAAATTAAAATCATATAGTTTTACCTAAAGCGTCTAAAGGACAATCTATTAATCTGTAACGATTAAATAAAAAAGACAACTACTGGATAAAAATATAAAGAAATTATAAAAAGGTAATAGATGATAAAAAACCATATTGAACTACTAAAAAGGAAGAGAAAGAGAGACGAGGAGGAACCAAAAATAAATAAATACCTTATTGTGATCAAATTGAGTATTATCCTGGATTGAACCTATAGGATACTAACAGCTGACAATGAATAAATAAATAATTAAATAGGTAAGTGCACATTTAAATAAATAAATAATTAAATAGGTAAATATACATATAAAACAAATATATACAATTCTAAAACTAACACTCCATATTAATAAATATATAACCAATTAATAATAAATAATCAATTACATAGATACACATAAAATGTATAAACAATTATAAAAACATGTTTCGTACATAAGCATCATAAGGACACTTGAAAAAACAAATGAAAAAACATATGAAAAAACATGAAAAAAACAAGAAAAGCATGCAATTATAAAGTTATAAAAAGGAATTTATATTTGCAAAATCAAAACATCATAAAATCGAGTATATGAAGGTGGAGACGCTCTTGAATTGAAAATCATTATATTCAACGTTTACATGAACAAAAAAGTTATCCTATACGGCACCTATAGTGCGCTTGTTATTCTGATGCCATATATCTAAAAAACATAGCAGACGGTAAAGAAGAACCAAAAGCTTGTATAGGATGAAACAAGCAGACCTGTTAAACAATGCAGTGAAATTAACTGCAATTGAAAAAACTGAAAAATCTTCTTTCCCATAAAAGAAAAAACAAATAACCAATAAAAGTCATAAAAAGGCACACTGAATGCTTAAAAATGCAAAAATCATTCCTAAAAAATAATCAATAAATAAATGAACAATTTATATTATGTGAAGAACCGGTTGTGAAATGTCGGCACCGGCACCTTTCAAATAGAAAGTGATCGGCATCCTAGAAACTTCACAGTCACACGGCGTTTTTCCATATTAAAGGTACTAGCCAAACATGCAGATTTTCTACAAGAAGATGAATTATGTTGGCATCGCCTAACCAATATATTAAAGAAAAATATGTGTGGATAACGCTTAGATCAAATTAAAAGTGCTATTTACTCCTACTTGCTAGGCTTGTCACTTTTTAAAAAATAGCCGAAAGTAAGCGCTCACATTATGAAATGAAATGAGCAGAGCTTTAAAAACGTAAATCCAGTATAAAGAATTAACTGAACAGAAAACCTATTAACCTGCAACTAAAGCTTGTGATTGCGTCGCTCAGATAAAGAATGTCAAGAAATTAAACCTACCAAAAACCAGCATTCTGTGCTCCTGCACTGCTGAATAACGTAATGGCGGCTTCTGTGAACGGATGCCCAAATACCGGCATTTTCCCGCCCGTATAGGTTAAAGGTCACTGAATCGAACGGCAAGTAGATATATAAATACTAAATGAAAATGCAATTTATGTTGGATGCCTATCGATCAATTATAAAAGCTATAAAACAAGAGGATCCGGAATAAAAATGCTGAACAACATACTGGGACATACTGTGATTGGACGCCTAAATACCGGCATATACCCGCCTGTGCAGGTTTAAGGGACAATAACTCAAAAAAACAAATGAATGTATGAATACTTAACAAAAATACTCCCCCCTCCTCCCTCCTTTCCTTGCCCCCTTGGTATTTGTATTTTACTTTATGGCTTTCTATTGTTTACATAATAATTCCTTTTATTTTGTAGTTCTTCATAGTTGAATGATGCACATTCATATAAATAGTATTTTTGTTAAGTATTCATACATTCATTTGTTTTTTTGAGTGACCTTTAACCTATACGGGCGGGAAAATGCCGGTATTTGGGCATCCGTTCACAGAAGCCGCCATTACGTTATTCAGCAGTGCAGGAGCACAGAATGCTGGTTTTTGGTAGGTTTAATTTCTTGACATTCTTTATCTGAGCGACACAATCACAAGCTTTAGTTGCAGGTTAATAGGTTTTCTGTTCAGTTAATTCTTTATACTGTATTTACGTTTTTAAAGCTCTGCTCATTTCATTTCATAATGTGAGCGCTTACTTTCGGTTATTTTTTAAAAAGTGACAAGCCTAGCAAGTAGGAGTAAATAGCACTTTTAATTTGATCTAAGCGTTATCCACACATATTTTCTTTAATATATTGGTTAGGCGATGCCAACATAATTCATCTTCTTGTAGAAAATCTGCATGTTTGGCTAGTACCTTTAATATGGAAAAACGCCGTGTGACTGTGAAGTTTCTAGGATGCCGATCACTTTCTATTTGAAAGGTGCCGGTGCCGACATTTCACAACCGGTTCTTCACATAATATAAATTTGTTCATTTATTTATTGATTATTTTTTAGGAATGATTTTTGCATTTTTAAGCATTCAGTGTGCCTTTTTATGACTTTTATTGGTTATTTGTCTTCTTTTATGGGAAAGAAGATTTTTTCAGTTTTTTCAATTGCAGTTAATTTCACTGCATTGTTTAACAGGTCTGCTTGTTTCATCCTATACAAGCTTTTGGTTCTTCTTTACCGTCTGCTATGTTTTTTAGATATATGGCATCAGAATAACAAGCGCACTATAGGTGCCGTATAGGATAACTTTTTTGTTCATGTAAACGTTGAATATAATGATTTTCAATTCAAGAGCGTCTCCACCTTCATATACTCGATTTATGATGTTTTGATTTTGCAAATATAAATTCCTTTTTATAACTTTATAATTGCATGCTTTTCTTGTTTTTTCATATGTTTTTTCATTTGTTTTTTCAAGTGTCCTTATGATGCTTATGTACGAAACATGTTTTTATAATTGTTTATACATTTTATGTGTATCTATTTATGTAATTGATTATTTATTATTAATTGGTTATATATTTATTAATATGGAGTGTTAGTTTTAGAATTGTATATATTTGTTTTATATGTATATTTACCTATTTAATTATTTATTTATTTAAATGTGCACTTACCTATTTAATTATTTATTTATTCATTGTCAGCTGTTAGTATCCTATAGGTTCAATCCAGGATAATACTCAATTTGATCACAATAAGGTATTTATTTATTTTTGGTTCCTCCTCGTCTCTCTTTCTCTTCCTTTTTAGTAGTTCAATATGGTTTTTTATCATCTATTACCTTTTTATAATTTCTTTATATTTTTATCCAGTAGTTGTCTTTTTTATTTAATCGTTACAGATTAATAGATTGTCCTTTAGACGCTTTAGGTAAAATTATATGATTTTAATTTTTATTATAATTTTTATTATATATTATTTATAATTTTTTATTGATATATTACAGTGTATTTTACATTATGTTGTTTTTTTAATCTATATGTTTATTATTTAATTTTGAGGTGTGCTCTTTTAGACCCCCTGAAGAAGGCCGGTGGCCGAAACGCGTTGGGGCGCAATAAACAAGGTTTATTTTTGTCAGTCCAGGCTCCGCTTTTTTGTTCTCTGTCTTCCCTCCATTTCCACTCATCCAGAAAGTATTACACAAGATTCGCTCAGTGCAGAAATAGAAAAATATTTGCATCCTGTTTCATTTCATGACCGCAGAGGTCATCTTTTGTGAGTGATGAACAGCACAGCTACACTATAGAAGTTACTTACTAAGAACAAGTTTTACCTGGCTTAATTGTCTTATTTTTGTTTGTTTCATTATTGGGTCTTAATATAATTTCATTTGTTTTCCTTTATTTGAGTTACAGGTTTTGGTATTTTATTTTCCAGATAGGAAGTGCACTTTGTTCTGGAAGATTTACAGATCTCAATTTCAGGGACACTAGCAACAGAGGTCTTGAACCCCTAGTTTAGCAATCATTTCATTATTGTGATTTTCCTTGTATGGTAGATCTTTGTCACCATTCAGTACATAAAGCGTAAAAGGATGTCATTATTTTATAAACAAGTTTCATTTCAAGATGTTTAAACTATACTAAGAACATTGGTTAAACGTTTTTTATTTAGTTCCATGATTTGAAAGGTGATAGCGACATTCTGTATGCATAAAGACCATTCCTTATCGGTCCTACAGTTCAGTCCTCCACCACTGGGTAGTGCACCTCCTCCTGCAACATGGAGACTGGACAAGTCAAACTTGTGACATCACCGGGTATATCCTGCTGGTCTTCTCCCATGATCCCCCAGTGTGTCCAGTCTCCATGCAGCATGAGGACATAGTGAGCCTAGGTGCTGGGCTCACTTGAGAAGCAGTTCAGGAGCAGTTAGTCAGGATTTGATTTACCTTGCATTTCTTTTGCCCTTCTTTAGGTATAATCCTGTAAATTGAATTCATTTTCATTTAATTTCATTTACTTTTACTTTATTTATTTTCACCTAGTCTGCCTTAGTGTAAAGGGGGGTTCTGTCCCTTTTCAAAGTTCACGCTGCCAGCTAGCCTCTCTGCTTGGGATTCTTCGGTCTCTGTGCCCGGTGATGATCTCTCCCCCAGGACTGTACGGGGGAGAGCTCTGTGGAACACCTGCATTTTGGCAGTGTCCATGTGGCAGATTCTCATCGCGGCGGGAGCCTCAGGCCGTTCGAGGTTCTTTAGCCGGTGGGCCGGGGCTCGCAGCGTCTGCTACTTCTGGTGGCGCGAGGCAGCAGCGTGTCTGGACAGCTCTTCACCCCGCAGCTACAGCAGGGTAACTGCTGCATCCCGACGCCACAAGGGAGTCTCTTGAGTCCGCATGGAGGGGCTCTGAGCTCTTGCCGCCTCTGTGGTGTTTGGCGCCAAACGGGCCTGCTTCGGATTGGCGCCATTTTCTCGGCAGGGCTGAGGCCTCATGGCGGAGAGCGGAGCAGCCCCGCGTTTGAGCAGATGACGCTGTTCCACGCGGCTACACCCAGATAAGGACTTCCTTTTGCTGTTACTTTTAATTTTAATTCTAATTTTAATTTCCTTTTAATTTTAATTTCCTTTTAATTTCATGATAGTTTATAGTTCTTTGACTGCAATGTGATTGGTTTGGGTTTTACTTCTTGGGGGGTGCCTTTACCTTTGTCTGCATTCTGGCAGTTAGCGACGTCTGTCAGCAGCAGGTTTCCGTGCTAGGATTTGGCCATTCAGGGTCATCGGCGGCACAACCACCTACAAATTGAGCCCTTTCTGAAATTGTCATTTACATAAGGATGCTATTTCCATGTTTATACGCTTGGAAATTGTGCAGACAGCCTCTAAATGTCGTTATGCCATCTGCAAATTTGATCGCCATGCTTGCTGATCTCTTTTCCAGATCATTTCAGTGCAGTAGATGTTACCAGATGCCAGTTCCAGTGCAGATCCCGAGACATTCCACTATTTACGGGTCTCCTGTGAGAAAACTGGCCATTTAGTCCCTGTGTTCCTGTTTTTGATCCATTTCCCATTCTATAATAGCACATCATCTCCTTCCTCAGGAGAAGTTCATAAGGGGCTTTGTCAAGTACCTTCTAAAACATCCAGATACATATCATTTGGCTTACTCACATGTTTATTAACTCTTTGAAAAGACAGCTTGGTGCTGCTTTTCAGAACAAGTTCTATCATTTAACTGGCACTGAACTCAGATTCATTGGTCTGTAGTTTCCAAGATCGCCTTTGAAGCTCTTTAAAACAAACAAACAAAAAAAAACAAAACAAAAACAATTAGTGTTACATTAGTAACTCTTCAATCTTTAGAGATCATTAATACTAATGTTATGATTGAGTCTGGCTGATATTATGAATGATCACTATTAGACAAAAATTAGCTAGGTTAAGACACTTTGATTTGGTTTTCTGCACTATGTTATCAGAGCGCAGCTTGCCCATTTGGCGGGAACACTGCCCATCTGGGCCATCTGGGGAAAGGCCCCTGCTGGAGATCATGAGAAGTGTTGCTGGATGGCACAGTCCGGGGCTTAGTGTTCCAGGGTCCTGGAAGGGTTGATAGCGGCAGTCAGGCCTCCCTGTCTTTGCTATGACGGTCACCTAGGTTCAAGCGTCCTGTGTTTTGGGTGACAGGAGTGGGACACCTGGACATGTGGTGCTGGATGTTGGATAGGCTCATACTTCTTAGGTGCACTCTCCTTGAGTGCGTCTGCATGTCTGTGTTCCGTCTGTGATCTCATGCTCAGGTGATTGTTGCAGCAATGACAGAGATCGCTTGGGATATCGTGAGCGGGGTTGTCATGGTGTTGCATGGGGTTGCCAATGCAAGACGGGGCCATCCTGAGGAGTTTGGGCCTCAGTCATCAGCTTTCCCTTCGGTGGCCCGTCTGTCCAGGAGGCGCCGGTCCAGTTCTTCTCTGCCTCTTCTCAATGTGGGCAGGGGGGCTGGCAGATCTGGAAATTCACGTCCACTGCACGTTCTACTGTTTTACCTCTGTCTTGGGGTTCTGAGGTCATATATTCCCAATCATTTGTTTGGTGGGGTGCTGCTGTCTGTTGTGCAAGACAAGGTGGTCAACAGTCGGAGGCTGTCGTCTATTCCCCTTACCCCTGAAGGTACTCACAATTTAAGTTTTTTGTACCTGCGGAGGTGTATGTTGTTAAAGGCTAGCAGGCGCACCTGTGGGACCAGAATCCTCGGTTCTTCCGACCTTCCGTTGAGGTGCGCGTGTGGGGTTTACTCCCTTGGTCAGCTAGCAACTTGCTTCACCCATTGGGCCTTCCCTTTCCTCAAGGCATCGTTGCGTCCCACTTCTTCGTGGGGGCTCGCCGCAGGGCCTGGAGTTATGCTCAGCCGGTTCCAGCCAGGGCTGAGTCCTTGGGGGGAGGCTCCGATCCTAATGATACAGGGAGTGCTGGGATCCGTTCAACCAGGTTCCTTCGGACCCAGCGTACGTCGTCTTTTGCTGGCCGGTTTAGGTCTTCGGGTCGTGGCGGTGCTCCGAGAAGACCAGTAGGCTGCACAGTGCTTGTCTTGGAGCAAGCGCGGGATATCTGTAGGTTCATATTCAAAGCCGTCCGGTTACATGTCCCTCCATTGTGGAATGCTGTACTAGTAGGCATACTTCATATGCTGGGCTTACAAGTTGGCTTCCGCGCTGCTCGGCATCAGCCAAGGTGACTGCCGGTTTAGGCTGTGGAGTCAGCCTGGAGGAGGGGCCTTGCGTTCTCTGGACAATGCCCTGTTCGGTTGTGTGCCTTGTGGCCCTTATGGAGTTGTAAAAAGGAAAAAAAAAAAAAAAAAAAGAATAATCAAACAGGAAATCCTTCCTAATTGTCCCCACTTCTTTTTTATAAGGTTCTGTCCCTTTCTTCCGGGAGCTTGGCCGGAGCGTGGTTAGACTCAGCTACATTTTGGGGATCCTTTATGTACAAGGCGTTTTAGTGTACGCAGCACGCCCAGTGTTCCATCGTCTGACTGGAACGGTACGCGGTACGTCAGCCGTGGCAGGCGTTCACGGACACGGTAGCGGATCGAGCGCTGTAGGTGCTGTCTGAGATCTCCGGGATGGTGGCCTATTTCGATCGGCAGGGTGGAGTCGGACGGGTGGTCAGGGTGGCCCGAGCGAAGGGACAGCGTGCGCGGTTGAAGCCTTGGCGGCCTGCGTTTCGGTGGGGACACTGTGGTGGCGAATGTCCTTAGTGGGGTCCGAGTGTTTGCCGGAGGAGTGAGATTGCATCAGGCGGTGTGCGCGCCGCGTATGCTCAGATGCGGTCAGCCCATATTGGACCTCATGGCGACCTGTCAGTCTGCGGCGACGGGTCGATGTTTAGCAGAGGACATATGAGGCTACTGGATAGCGTCGACGCATTGGTACGGGGCCGTGGCCCGGTCCATTCTATGCCTTTCAGAGGTCATAGTGAAAATGGCCGACTGGGTCTGGTTGCTAAGATATGTGCTCTTCATTAGTCAGTGGGGACCATTACCAGTGTATTCTGCAACATTTGCGTGAGCTTGCATAATCTTTACTTGCAACCAATCGAAATACCTGTCCAAAACCAGTTGATGCAGTCACTACTTAAATTTGCCTCGCTTGACAGTAAAAAAAAAAAAAAAAAATTTATTTTATACCGATAGGTCACTCACAGCATATTTGGCGATTCCTCGTCCTGGTGTTAATCATGCAGATAATTTCTGCTCTAGTTGTAGTGATGTGACTTTTACATCACAAAAATGGCATATGACTGTGGCGGTTCAGAAAGCCTACAATTTATATTTTGGCTGCAGAATAAAAGATCAGGATAAAAGCTAGGCGCCACACATATGCTGCAATACATGTGTAGCAGATCTCAGGCTGTGGATGGATGGGAAAAGACCATCAAAGTCTTTTGCGGTTCCAATGATCTGGAGAGGGCCCATGGATCACGTCGGCGATTGCTACTTCTGCATGGTTCCTCCAATTCCGGAGGGCATATCCAGGTGATGTAAGCGGTTGGCCTACTGGCATTGCGTCGTGGGCGTGGCTACCAGAGTCTCCTTTCTTTTTTGTCACACCATGTAAGACTCCACATTTTCTGAAACAACGCTGGACTCTGGGGCACTTGACACCCTCTTATATGCCCTTGGTGGATCACGCTTGGTTTATTGCAACTCATTGCTTCGCTGCATTCCACATTCTCAATTAAAAAGACTCCAATTGGTCCAGGACATAGCTGTAGAGCTACTTTGTGTTGCAAAGAATAAAGCCCTTAAGAGGTGTGAGAAATAGGGTGTTTGACGCTGTTGGTTTTTTTCCATTTCCCTCATTTTGCTTCCCACCTCTGTCTGGATGGACCTCGGTTCCGGTCTCCCTCGTGGAATCCGGCTGTGCCTGTTTAGTTGTCGGTTTGGGACTTACGCAAGAACACTTTGCTTGTAACCTGCGTTCCTTGGACCTTAGGTGAGGTTCCGTCGCTTTCTGGGAGGTCTCTTCGCTGCCTGTCCCTCCGTGGAGGCGGGTTCTGCGGGAAAGCAGCGGTTGCTAACACTTGACACCCTGGTGAGGTCGAGAGCCAAGGGGGAGCTCAAGCGGATTTTTCAGGCGGAGCTCCGGTAGCCTTCTCAGTAGGTCTGTTTCTAGGGCGTTCAGTGTGTTTGCGATGGCGAGTTTGTCTTTCTGAAGCACTAGCGCTGCTTGGGGCAGAGTTCTGTGCTGTTTTCACCAGTGAAGAGGATCCAAGTGGGCTCTCGGTCGTGTCTTCCTGGTTGGCTTACCGCCTGTTGACGTGAGGAGCGGGCTGGGGTCGGTGCCTGCTCTGTTCGTTTAGGGGCCGAGCCGACTGGATAGGTCCCTCCCAATGATTACTGCTCTGGTACATCCCAGTGGTGGAGGACTGAACTGTAGGACCGATAAGGAAATGGAAATTACACTTACCTGGTAATTGATGTTCCTTGAGGGAGTACAGTTCAGTCCTCATTCCCGCCCGGGGATGGATGCTTCAGACGCAAGGCGTCAGTTCCGAGTATGCTTTCGGATCCTAGAGTCGGCAACGGGCTCTGATTGGCAGGTAATCGTGAGAGCAACCTTTTCTGCCTATACTCTTCCTTAGTTCTCCTTCCTTCTAGCTCTCTGTCTTCCGCTGTTTGGTGCGCAGGGGGACAGGGGCACGGAGGAGGGTGTTTTCGGCCTTTCTTTTTGGGGCCCTGTGATTTTAAAGTTGAAGTTTGAGCATAGCTTTGTATTTAGTACTTTAAGTGGTTGTTTGTTTGCTCCTTTGAGTCTGCTTTGACAGTAGGTCACTGGGGGATCATGGGAGAAGACCAGCAGGATATACCCGGTGATGTCACAAGTTTGACTTGTCCAGTCTCCATGTTGCAGGAGGAGGTGCACTACCCAGTGGTGGAGGATTGAACTGTACTCCCTCAAGGAACATCAATTACCAGGTAAGTGTAATTTCCATTTTTTGCTGGCTGCCTTACTTGAAAAAAATATATATATAACTGAACATAACATTCCTGGAATTCAAGGTTGGTGACATAAAACAAAAATGTCACTGTCTGAGACTCTGGACCATATATTTTCCTATTTCTGCTGCAGAAATATTATTCCACCCCTCTGTGAAGCACTTTTGTAGATATCTGATGTAACTTGTGAAATTAATAAGTGCAAGTGTAAGTGAAGATGTGTTAATATATAAATGTAGATTTTGGTTATAGTGTGTTTGTTTATAGGACGAATAAAGATTACCCATGTGCTAAAGCTGATTTTATTGCAGCTAACAAGGAATGGTAAGCACGGCTGATCTTGGCAGGGGGCACCTGCTCTATGGCCCTGGTTACTAGAAGGGAGTGAATCTCTGCAGCCATGGTGGCGAGCAGGTGGGTAGGGGTGCGGTTGGAGGGAATCTTCTTCTGGTGAGGGGTTATTGATAATCTGATGTGGTATCCCTTGCTGATGATTTTCAGGACCCATTTGTCGGTTGTGACATCTGCTCATGCTTCCTTGAAGAAAGAGAGGAGTCTCCCCACCGGCAGGGTCTTGCGGGCCGTGGCATCAAAAGGAGTAGATGCTTTTCCCCAAGGGCTCTGCTGATTGCTGCTGCTGCCGGCAGTCTCTCTGTCATGGCTTTTGGTGATAGGGTTGATGGTATGACTGATGCTTGGAAAGCTGTAGTTGCCATTTGTGGTATGGGTGGTAGAGCTTTGACGTAGAGTATGACTTCCATTGGTATGAACACTGTGACTTACAAAGCCTGGGATTGCCCTCGAGACCATCCAAGGACAGGGTTTGGAGTGTGGCGAAGTGTTCCTTCATGTCACTGATGATCTCCTTGACTTTTTCCCCAAAGAGGTTGTCCCCCATGCACGGGGTGTTGGCAAGCCACTCATGGGTATCTTCTCGTAGGCTGGAGGCCCTGAGCCAGGCAGTGCGCCTGGAGGCAATGGTTGTTGCCACAGTCCAGGATGCTGAGTCGAAAGCATCAAAGATTGAGTGATCAGGTGCTTCCTACACTCACCTAGGTCTCCCAGGAGAGGTGAGAATGGCTTTGGACTCCAGAGTTAGCCCTTCTAAGGCTAAAGTGACCAACCATCCTGTAGTATACAGTCCTGTATTTTAAGGATTTGTCTCTGGAATTGTATTACTTCGGTCGGGACGCCTAAATGTCCTCTATTTTAAAACACGTGTCCCACTCCTCCACATTTGTACCAGAGGACTTCTCTACTCCAGATGAAATTTTCAAAGGGAAGCTCTATTTATATGAGACTATTTCCATCAGAGACACAGAAACACATACACATGCACGTATTTTGTTATACTTCAGTCACACACACATATACACATGCATTCATCCACCCCCTCACCCTCCAAATCAGATACACACATGCACAATAGCACTTTTCAGACAGACAGATTCTGTCTCTGATTGTCTACTGGTGCTGTGCTGCTTCTGCACTCCTCTTCTTCAATGCCCCCAGTTCTTTTCTCAGCCTGCAATAGCCTCCTCATACTTTAGCCCATTCCTCATATTTCTACACTTTCTCAGCAATCCTACTCACCCCTACCAAGAAACCCACTTATTCCACTGACTTTCTCCCAGACCCTGTGCAGAAAATCAGTCCACCCTTCCTGTGACTAGTGCAGCCTTTCCATTGGCTGGAACCTATCACTTACTCAGGTGGAGCACTGGCAAGCTGTAGAGCTAAACTCTAAAAAATACTCAGATAATTTAGATATCATTCTGACTAAGACAGCTGCTTTACAAAGGTATATAATCCTAAAATAATTTAAATGGTTGGCAATCAACTCCTGAGTCCTCAGCACATCTGACAAATCTGGCTCTGATTTCTCCCCAGGGCCCAGGCAACCATCAGTCAGACAAAGCTACCCAATAGAGAGCAGAGGGAGATGGGAGCAGTAGCTAGGATACAGAAGCCTTCCTTTTTTCTTGTCTTGCAGCTCTGAAGCATGGTTTTTGTTTTGTTTTTTTGCTACAGACATACAGACTTACAGGAGAAAATATTGGGGGTGCTCAAGCACCCACAGAATCGGCGCCTATGATCCTGGGGCCAACATCAGTATCATGGTCAGTGGTCAGCTGATTTAGTTGATTCTGTCGTCTGTGTAGGCTCTTAGCCTCAGCTGGGTGTTTCTGTTTTGTCTTTAGATTTTATTTTCATTTTAATAATGCAGAAAAGAAAGTGTATTTTTAATGACCAACTACAAAATGAATACCCGTTCATTAAAAAATATTCTGGTGATAGCACAGTGTTTTGTAATAAATGCCTGTTTTCCTTTTCATTTGTTCATGCAGGAAAGGGTGGCATTGCTCAGCATTTAAGGACAAACAAACTCAAGATAGCAGATGTAAGTGCTTCTTTAAGCAGAACTGTGAATTATTTTTTAAAAGTCAGACCTTTGATGAGAAAACTCAGTCACTGGCTAAAACTGAGGGTACATGGGCTTATCACTGTGTTGTCCACAACCATTCTTTTCGGTCATCAAACTGTACTTCAAAGTTGTTGAAAAGATGTTTTGATGAAAAATGATTGTGTGCAAACCAAACTGGAAGCAATCATCTGTAATGTTTTCAAACCTGACTACTGATTCCCTCGAGAGACCTTTCTAATAATTTTTTGTGATTGTTCAAACCATGGAAGCATTAAAGTATGCCCTATTTTAGTAACATACTTTTACCTGAACCCCTTTATCAGGAAGAAAGTTCTTGATGTCCATGAAGTTAAAGATGAAACCTCAGACATCCTTTCCAAGTGCATTCTTGATATTGTTGAGTCCAATGGGTAAGATCCAAAGTTCTGGTACTGTGTGCTAACAATACCAATTGCAATTTTGGTGGGGTGGCTACGAGGGGGCAGTAACAATATTTTTTTACAAGCTGCAAAATTGCTCACAATTGTATCAGCACTGCTGCCAAATGCCTGCCATTTGACATTGAAGTTACTGTTGACAACATATTTAGACATTTTCACATTTATACAGTGAAAATTGAAGAACTGAGAGATGTATGAATTTGTTGAGAGTGGAGTATCAAAAGCTCCTTGGATACAGTAACACTAGGTGGCTGGCTTTACTACCAGCCATAGAGAGATTAATTAAAGTGTTCCAACCAGTGAAATCATATTTTCTGAGTCAGGCAAAATGCCCAGTTATCATCAAAAACGTTTTTGAGAATTTATCAGCCGAAGTTTGGCTGAACTTTCTGCACAGTCAGGCAGTGATTTTCCAAATTGCGACTTTAAAAATTGAGTCTCAAAATAATGATAGAGGTAGCTGGAGTAATCGGTGACCTTAGAAACAAGTTAGTAACTAGGAAGAATGAAATGTTTTTGCCTCTGACAATCAGAAAGAAGATAAAGGATCTTGAAGAAGATGGCAGCCTTGATGAAGCAGATTTCAAGCAATCTGTGTCATCTTTCTACACCACTTGCATTGATTACTTGGATCAGTGGAACACTCACTTCCAGGAGAATGGGAAACAACAGTGGACTCTCCTTCTAAAACAACCAGAGTGGTGTGAGCTAGAATATGTTTTGTCTACAAGACACAGTCTAGAGTCAGTAGTAAATGATACTGAACTGTTTGATGAGTTCTCTTGTCTTGTCATTTGTTTCTGAAGAAAAAGTTGAAGAATGGAAAAAAAACCCAGACACCACGGTTGATGAAAAATGGAAGGAGGTGTTTGGACACCTTAAAAGTAATGAGGTACCATATAAAAATGTATGCAAACTGATTGAATTTTTTTATGTTTGCCAGGTTCCAATGCTTCAACTGAAAGGTGTTTTTCAATCATGAATATAGTGTTATCTACAGAAAAAAAATACAACGGCATGTAGAGACTTTCAAATGTCTAATGATTGTAATGTACAATTGTGAGTTCAGTTGCCCAGAATTTTTTAATTATCTTAGTGGAAATGTTGCTATTTTGAAGAAAATTCACTCTGTAGAGAAGTACAAGTAGGCCTCCTGATTGGCACATTTGTAAGTAAAGTTATAAACCTAGCCTACTGATTAAAATTTCTGGTTTGAACCTTACATACTCATGTTCAAAAGTTCTGTTCCATGTGAAACAGCTGTGTTACACAGTTACGTTATGTTCATTGTAAACCATCTTGAATCGAAGGAAGACGGTATTTAAAAACTGTTAAATAAATAAATAAAATTTTGGGTTAAACACAACATTGTAATTATAAATATATTTTTTATTTTCCTTAACTTTGAACCCCCCTCCCCCTCCCCCCACCCCCAGCTTCATTGAGTGCCCTGTATTTGAACTTAGAAAAGATGGTCAGGTTATCTATGACACCCTTGAGGCTATAGGGTAGTGAGTCCTGGTATAGGACATGTTGAAATGGATTGGGAGCAATTCTTGCACTCAGCATCACTGCTTGGTATGCTTTCTTCCCAAACTCATTAAGGATTTTATGGTCCTTCCCAGGTGGCACATCAGAATATGTGCAGGAAACGTTTGCCTACTTTAGCACAGACTCTACCATGATGGATTGGTGGGGAAGCTATGCTTTTCCTCAGACAAGCTGTACTTGATATTTGGCATCAAGTCTCATGGAGGTGGTAGGTCCGGATGATGGGTTTTGCCAGATTCAGATGTGGTTATCAAATGACCTGTCCTTTACAAAAAGAGATCCTTATCATCTGAAATAAGCCTGAACTCTGTGACATTACTGATTCACTAAAAGACTCCCAGCTGGAGAGGGTGAGGTGCATGATGTAGTAATCTCTTCCTGAGCAAAGGAGACATGTTTTATTGTTCTTCAGACCATGGAGGAAACTTGCTACCAGGACACAATTTTCTTAAATACCTTGCACTAATATGTCCAAGGACTTGAATGAGATTGACGTTTAAGGATATGCTCACATATTCCATTGTCCTGAAGATGTAACAATGAACTTTTGCTATGGACAAAAAAAGCAGGGAGAGGTTCATACTTAGAGTTTACAGAATGTGATGCTTTCTAAAACTGCCATTAAGTCTATGAAAAAAAATGACAAAAAGAGAAATGTTCAATATATATATATATATATATATATAGAAGTATCAGGCTAGTTACAATAAATATTTATGATGACTTAATGGATGTGATTGATAATAGCTCCATCCTGATTTGAGACCTGTCTTTATTCCTTAATTGAGCTCTTCAGGATCCTTTCTCTGCTCTCCTTTGTTTAGAAGTGAAACTACTTGCTGTGAGACCCAGCTCAGCGAACTGGCAGGAGAAAACGAAGATGAAAACTACTACTCAGGGCTGGAGAGCCATGCCTACTGCAGTCAAGGAGAAATTTACCAATTTCTCTCATCCAGGGGATGAAGTTCCTGGATTAGGGGTGCACCCAGAATTTAAAGATACAACACATTCTAGCCTGGTCTCCCAGGCGCCAACATCTATTGGATCCTTTGCCAGTAAGGACCTCCTGGAGATACCTGGTGGAAGACAGCCTGCATTGGCCAGATTCCTGTTACACTGCTAGGATAGCTTGGGATAAGAACCCTGGAGGGGTGAAACATATATTTACCTGCTGCTTAGGAATGGTAGGCCTCTAGCAGAATGGAAAACTTATGGTTATAACTACTTTAACATTTATAATTGTTTCTTCACTATCACTTGGAGTAGAAAGATAATACAGGTTCCATTTGTGATTATAGCCTTTCTAGTACGAAGCTGTTCTATATTCAATGTTGTGATAGGTATTACCATTCCTGATGTCCACATTATCCAGTAATGTTAATATAACTTAGTAAATGTATACTTCTGCATTCTTAAGTGAAGCGAGGTCTGATATGCTGATGGAAAGTGAGAGATTAATTGACATATAACTCTGTGTTGACAATGTGACCCTTTGGGGTCAAAAGGGGGGAATTATGGAAGTTTACTGTTTGATTTATATGCAGAACAAATCATCAGAGAAGGACTGTATGAAGACAACCAAGATGTGAAGATTGGTGTAAAACTCATCAACAACCTTTGCTATGCTGATACCACATTAATGGCTGAAAGTGAAAATGATATGAAACATTTGCTTCTCAAGATCAAGGAACATAGGGGTATGTTTACTAAACTGCGGTAACGTAACAGCGGCTACGTTAACGGATGTTAGGTAACGTTAACATGCGCTATGTAACGTTAACGCACCTTAACATTACGTTAACGCGCATTAACATAACCTAACACGCGTTAGCGTTCCCAGCCGCGGTAAACACCGCAGAGTGGAAAGAGGGCGGAGAGAAGGGGTCAATGGGCAGGGAGTGGGCGGGGAAAGGCCCCCATGACACCAACGTGGGGAACTGAAGGGCTGGAAACTACCGCGAGTAAAAACCTGGCGTTAGATGCACATTTGCAGGAGAGAGAAACCATTGCAGTGTCAGCAATGTACAGCCTAGGCAGGGAGCCCAAGAAAGGTGATAGTAGTGCTCCATCTGCAGCAACAGTATAGTGGCCAAGTATGAAAGGCCACTATGGTGATGGTGCAAATGGGGCAAGGGGGACTGCAAGCGGGACATGCAGTGAGGGCAGCTGGGGCACAGGGTGAACTAGGCCATTGCCTAGGTGGCACATAGGAACATAAAAACCGGAAATCAGCAGGACAGCAGCTGACCAGGGCCAAACATGCCCAGTAGTCCGTGTTCCACAGTGTCCCATCCAGGGGACATTACCCAGCAAGTACCCCAAAAGTTACACAGGTACCACTATGCCTGTAATAGGGCAAGCAATGCACATCTGGGGACCACACTAACAATGGTCCATAGACCACACCCATGATGGGTCCCAAACAGTTCGTAACTGAACACACTTTATGGCAGCCCCTAGTAAGGCATTGCAGGGTGTGCCCATACGTTGTCGTAAACATATATACACTCAGTAGGCCAAACTGGGTACACCATACCTGAGGTACATACCCTAGCCTGTCCACAGTCGGCAGTAACAACACACTCCACCTAAATCTACCCGGTCCACCCTAGTCAATAGTTGCTAGAGCACCAGCCTGACATCCCCCCAGCCATCACTCCCCCATGTGGAAGGGACATAACATTGGTAGGCAGTGATGGGGGGGATGTGTGGATGTCCATGTATGCCTCACCACAGGCACCTGCCTATCTGCACAGTGGATGGCCTGGGACAGCGCACGACCAGCACCAATAGCATATGGTCATGTCGGCATGGCTGGGGGGGGGGTATTTGTGCTGGAGGGAGCAGTGCCACCTGCCTGCAGTGGACCTAGGCCATGCCCTGTACCAGTACGTGGTGTGCAGTGCAACAGAAAAGGTCTGCCTGAGGAAAGTAAGGGTAGCCCCAGGGACCATTATTCCTCTGTGGCAATAGTGTGGTGTAGTACACACAGCCAGTGTGTCCAGAAGCAGAGGGTCACAGGTTCAAGTCCCAGCTATGGATCCTACAGAGCATCTCCCCACATTTTACCCTACAATGCAGATACAACATCAACATGTGCAAACCCCAAAGCCGCATCAAACAGGGGTCAAAACACCCACTCACAAAGGCTCCACTATCCAAAGCTTCATGGAGAGTGAGGCTGTTGGCCCCAGCAGGGAGCTGCAGTTACTACCCCCTGCACAGTTTAGCAATATCGGCACTGTGATCAGGACCAGTGTGGCGGACAGAGTTGTCAACCACCTCTATCTCTGCACAATGCTGAGATAGGTGTGGGAGTGTGCGTATGTCTATCCATTGTTTTGTGTCTGCCAACACCTCACTGAGCCCACATTGCTTACACTGTTTCCAGCATTAGCCTGCAAATGTGCATAATGAGGAGCAAGGTATTGTGGGTATGACCCAGACAGGGCAGATTGGCCAGGATGCATCTGCACAGGGTGGAGGGCAATGGCTGGGACACTGTAGTGCTCGACCACCACCTGCATGGGCAGGGTGGCCACAACATGTCACGCTGGGAAGTCACTCTCACCCTGACCGAGCAGTGACCATGGCATGTCCATGTTCCCACATAGTGCCACACATTATTTGTCTCTAGTGATACCTGTGTGTTCCTGGTTCTGGGGCCCAATCATAGGGATACCTGCTTGGTGTCTGTGCTGTGCATCCCACCTCTGGGTGCTGTCACTCACTCAGCTTCCCCCTCCAGGGTAATATAGGTAGTTGCCTAGAAGGGTTGGCAGGTGGGACCACAGTATTTATATGGACCTTGAAACGCTGTAACCTGGTATCGGTGTAGTTGTGAGGCCGAGTGAATCACAGCCAAGGTTAAAGGGGTTAACAATAAGTTTATTGTCGCACAGGAATTTTCATACACCTATTTCCCCAAACACAGAAGTAAGATGTTGGTGCTTGTTGTGCCAAATAAAGAAAGAAAGATAACAAAGTCCTCCTGATGCTTCTCAGGCTATTACTTCAAACAAACATATCTTCTCAAACTTCTTTCCAGGTTTTAAATACAAGTGCTTTTCCTCAGTCTAAGCACTGCTTCTGGTACTAGGTCCAAACATAGGAAACTTTACAGCATTGCGTTTAGTTTCTCAGCTACTTATTATAAGAATTACTTTTACAGCTTTCACTCTTTCTGGCAAAAACCACAGTCCATATCAGAATAACTATCTTCTGATAAAGGTGCTTCAGTTTGCATCGGCTCCACTTCAGCATCTGATATGTCCTTATATTTAGGTTTAGATAAGTCCACAGACTTCCACTGCTCTATAAGTGCATTAAGCTGCTTCCACTTAGTTTCATTCAACCTTCTGGGTACATGCAAGGATTTGGCACTACCAGCACTCTTAAACACAGAATTAAAAGGGCTCACCTTTCTCCTGGCATGACTAAGATTCTCTCTTTGGTTAGGAGGTAAACATTTGTCTTGGTACTGCCTCCCTGGCTCCTGTGTAGCAAGTTGCTCCGCAAGGTCTGACCCCCACGTTCTGTTCCGTAGCCTGCAATTAGCTGTCTGTTTAGAATCAGCTGGGCTGTACTCAGAACTGGAGCTTCTGACACACTGTCTGCCTTGGGAATATCTTTGCAGTTTAACAAATGGCAATTTCCTTCTGCCCAACCTCCCATGTGTGACTGTAGCTTCCAAGGAAGATTCTAGAGAGGTACTTCTATCTCTTCTGGGCAAGGTTTTAAAACTCTTCTCCCCAGGTTTAAAGTGACCTCTAATCTGTTTCTCCTCTTTGCTTGACTTGGGGTAGTTCCTACCTGGAAGCTTTTCCAGACGCCTCTCCAGAGTTCTCTCTGACTCTCTGCAATCTGGCTGGCACCTCTCCAAGCCCCTTAGGCTATCCTGGTAATGGCTGCCTCTTTTCCTGCTTCCTCTGGTCCTCAGCTTTCTGTCTTGATCCCACTCAATATATGAGTCTCCTCCAGAAGCTGAACCTTGAACTCCCCTCGTCCTTCCAGTCTCAGTCTCACTTTCAGTTTCCTTCTCAGCAGCTGCTCCCTTACCAACTGCTCCTTCCTGATTAAGAGGACGGGGCTGCCCTATCAGCTTTGACTCCGTCCCTCTCTCTCCCACGTCAGCTCCCTGGGTTATCCTGGAGCTGTGGTGTGGCTCTCTTTGTGTTCTCTTGTGCAGAGAATCTTTCTGGGCTACAACTTTAACCCTTTCTTGACCTGCTTTACTGACAGCTTCTACTGAAAAGAACTGCTTTAAAGCCTTATTTCTAGGTTTTAAACCCTCTGCCAAGTCACAGTGCACAGGGTTCCCCCATGAGCATGCACTATGGACTAGCTAGTGGGCTGTCTGCAGTTAGTCTGTGCATGGTGGGACCACCCTGTAGGATGCTTCAGGTGCAGCCTGATTGTGCTGGTGGATGGCAGACCGTGGCGTGGGGCAGTTGAGCCTTCCCCTGCCCACCCCAAGCATCACTGCTGGTCTGCCACAGTCACAGGTATGGCTCTGGCCCATCAGCCCTGGAGGGCTTTCATCTACAATAGGGGTGATTGTGGGCCCCTTGGCGTATATAGTGCATACCATTTAGACCCATAGATGCAGTGCTACCTAAACCTCATGCGAGTCTAGACACCCCCGCTGCCCTGATAACAGGTACCCATGGCAGCCAGACCTTA
Source organism: Ichthyophis bannanicus (assembly GCA_033557465.1). Classification (NCBI taxonomy): domain Eukaryota; kingdom Metazoa; phylum Chordata; class Amphibia; order Gymnophiona; family Ichthyophiidae; genus Ichthyophis; species Ichthyophis bannanicus. The sequence continues at coordinate 740,057,628 of CM066033.1, forward strand.
ACACCGCATATGCACTAATCTGGGTGGTGTCCGGTCCCACAGGGCCACATGTGACTGCAGAACCCAGATGGTAACAGAAGTACTTTCGGTTGCACTGCTGGGAGCACCTGTCACACACCAGTAGTGATGGGGATGTGCAGCAGGGCCTATCTCTAGCACCACATGTACTGTGGACCTAGTGCTGGGTGCCCATCCTATCCCTCAGGGTGAACACGGAACCTGCACAGTGGCATGGTCTGTAGCTACTCTGTGCCAGTATCATGCACTGTCAGTCCGTCTTACCACGCTGCAGTACAGGAGAGGTACAGACCCCATTTGGTGGTCAGCTGTAGGCTGCTGTTCTGCATGTGCAATGCATCATGGGTGCTGGTGGGGTTACCCTATCCTGGCACACAGCGCAGACAGTTTGTGCGGTGATCTGCAGTCCTTCTGTACCCAGCCATTGCTGTGCAACAAGCCATAGAGGAATAGCCTACTGGTTAGTACACTGACATTGTAGGCAGTGGTCATGGGTTTGATTCCTCATTGTTCCCTCCTGTCCATGTCAGATATTTTGCATGCCTGTGACAGTCATATCTTTGCAGATCCATGCTGCCAGCCCATAACACCCTCACCACAGTTGCCATCACTCCTTATACAGCGTTATAAGGTACCTTATTAGCCACAGTACAAGGCACGTCAAGGCAGACCATTTGCATTTCTGAATGACCTCCTTGGTAAAACCCCCCCCCCCACCCAAGTCTAAAATAGTTCTCCTCTAGTCAGCTCCCATGAAGCAGTCATTTATTTCATCTAGGAACGTTACCTCCTTAGCATGTCATGACATGACATTTATCTAATCAATATTGGGATAATTGAATTCGCCCATTAATATTTATTTATTTATTTAAAGTTCTTTTATACCGCGCTCTTTATCATCAGCGCGGTTTACAGTGAACAAGAATACCCACAGAAAGCAACAGGCTGTTGTGGGTTTACATGTAACAGGCGAGTTTAACTGGGATTCAACTTTGGGAAACTTTGTACATATATGTTATATAACTATATACAATGGATAGTGTTTTATTATGTTGGCAATTTTATTATGTTGGCAATTTTATTAGCTTCCCTAAATTTCTGATAAAATTTCATCATTTGTCTGCTCACTCATTCCAGGTAGATGGTAGTAAACCCTAATCACTATTTTTCCCCTTTACGTATGGAATTTCTATCCTTAAGGATTCAGTAGTTCATTTTGTTTCCTGCAGACAATTTATTCTATTTGACTCAATGTTCTCTTTAACATATAGCGTCACCCTTCTGCCAATTTGATCCATCCTATCATTGCGATATAATTTGTATCCTGGTATCAGTATCTCCTCGGACTCAGTGCTGTCAAGGAAGAGAAGCAAGAGACAGCCAAGGAAAATGATAACTTGAAGACAACTTTCCTGGAAGCCCCTTTGGATGGAATAAAGAACATTCTTGTCCTTTAAAAAGAAGGGAAAATGAAATTAGAATTCAAGAAGCCCTCAGTCAATTTAGAATCCTATGTCCTGCAACCTGAAATGTTTGGTTTCCTTCTTATGCTATAATAAATGTTTAGTTTTAGTAAGTCAGTAACCTTTAACCTGAGCTCTAAGAGGCCAACATTCAGTGGTGGGATCACAGCTTAAATATCTAGATCAAGGCCAGCCTTACCACTGTGCAGACTAGGCATCTGCCTAAGGCAGTACATGTCTGGAGATGGCATTGGTGTAGTTAGTGGCACTAAAGAGAGCTTGGCCAGTGTGGGGCCTTGAACATATGCACGTTTTCAAGGCCTGCCATGTCCCTCCCTCTCCAGAACAGGATGTTTGGTGGGGTCATGAGCACGTGCACATGTATTCAAGGCCCTGCACTGACTGTGCCAACTCTTTAGGCCTGTGTGGTGACAATAGCAAAGACAGGGGTGGGGGGGGGGGGGGGTTGACTGGGCAAGGGGAAGGGAAGGAAAGGAGCGATGCAGAGAGAAAGGGGAATGGGAGTGCTGTGGTGAGACAGATGGCAAGCTGTAGATAGATGCAGTTAAAAAAGAGATGGGGGGATAAAATCTGAGAGAACAGAGAAGTAGAAGAAAGCTGAAAGGATTTGTTTCAATCCACTGACTAAAAAAAGGTCAGTTTCTAGAATTCACATCTACTATCTTTTGCACAGTACGAGGGACATTTATTTATTTATTTAGCATTTCTTATATACCGCCTTTCAGTTTTATCAAGGTGGTTTACATTGACATGCATTATTGTTCCTATTTCTCTGGTACTGCACTGCATGCTAAGTGTGATTTTTCTTTTGGGGGGTGGGATTTCAGTTTAATTTTTGTTTACATATTTCTATTTTTACTTTGTGGTAATTAGCCACACGCTGCATAATTTAACTGCTCCAATTTTTGCCAAGCGTAACCAGCAATTGCAATTTTTTGTTTAATTATATAGCCTGGGAATATAAGTTGCATTCTTTTTTTTCTTGGGGCAGTTACCTGGGCAGTGTTCAAAGTCTGAGGGGGCCACAGGCAGCAGACTACCTTGAGCTGCCCTGGGGTGGAGGTAGGAGCACACTGCTGAAGGTGGATACTTTTTAAGTGCATTATCAGCCTCACTATGTAAGTAGGACAATTTAATTTGCAACTCCATTTAAATGGATAAAGACAACCTTATAGCTCTGAATATTGTTGCTATGTGCTTATCTTTTAGCCCTACTCTGGAACACTTGCGGTCCATCTCTTCTATATGCATAACCTTTGTCTGGACATCAACATGTCCAATCAAATGTTAGGCTGTCCTTAAGCTAGGATTTTGAACAGAAACAACTTATTCAATAAACCATATACTGTTTTGAATATCAACATACTGGATAATTATGCTCTACTTAAGTGAAATATGCTGTACCCTATTTGAAGGGATAGCCCACCTTAATTTTAAAAAAAAAGACAGTCTAATTGACATTGTAAGTCTCTTAAAGGTATGTTTACTAAACCGGGCTAATGGTTAACCCGGGCTATATGCAACAAGGTCCCATTGAATAATATGGGACCTAGTGGCAGATAGCCTGGGTTAAGCGTTAGCCCGGTTTAGTAAACATACCCCTTAGATACCTAGAAACGATGGTCAACAAACCAACTGCAAAAGCAATAGTCTAATAAAGAGACCTCAACTTTCACATTGGTGAACTTTAACCCATCCAATAATGTATTTCACTGGGAGACTTTATGACCTGTCCTCCATCCAAGAAAGGTTCTCAAAATTAGCCCCATCTTCCTTCAGCGCACCGAGTGTAGGACTTTAGACAGCTTTCAACATGTCATTCAATCAAAAGTCACTAAACATTTAAATGCCAATGTTACAATGAATAATGATAGGTTGGGCCCCTGAAGACTGAATCCACTATTATACTGGTTTACTGAGTACCCTGCTGTTAAGTTTCACCGGTATATAAACAAAATGTCCAGGAGGCTGTCCAGTTAGAATCCTACAACCTGTTGGGTTCCTTGCGCTTGAGAACATTCCGCTATTGATATGGAAATTGTGGAATGCACCAGAATGTTATGATTTTAATTCTCTCTCTCACGGCATAGCCTCTCTTCTGCTTACAAATGTAACATCAGCAGTATAACTGCATTAGGCTTCTAAGAAGGCTGGGGTAACATGTAGGGAGTGCCTACTGCTACCCTAACATCCATGATATAGGGTTGGATTTGGATTTTTAGATTTGATTACTCACCTTTCCAAATCTGAGCTCAAGTCAAGTTACATGCAGGTATAGTAGGTATTTCCCTACCTAAGAGGGCTTACAATGTAAGTTTTGAACCATAAGCAATGGAGGGCTGAGTTACCCAAGGCCACAAGAGACATCAGTGGGGAAAAAAGTATTTGGGTTTCCAATATGACTGGCAAAGCCTGCACAGAGGACCTGTTTTCTATTTCTGTTTACAAGACAGTTAACCCATCTTTTCAAGCCCTAAAAATTATACATCTAACACCAATGAACATGTTTGGGACAGACAGAGAGGACAATGATGGGAATAGCGTTGAGAAGTTACATAAATAAAAATGGGATGTGGGGGTGAGATAGTGCTGGTTTAAATAGGAAGGCCACCTATAATGCAATGTTTTCCAATGTGGTAGTGTAAGATGATCAAGCAGATTGAATGAATCAATTGCTCTTTATCTGCCATCATTTATAATGCCACTGCATTACTATGCTTTTAGTCTTGGTGAGGATCGATTACTATTTCCTCCTGTGTTAGTGCAAAATCTTCAGTTATGCACTTGTATAGCTGGATTCCATCAATCCAAGTTTATCCTCTTGTCCTGATGACCCAGAACAGTTAACATGCCTGTCATCACTAAGAGAGATTTAGCTGTACTGAGAAGCTACTACTACTATTACTGCTACTACTACTGAACATTTATATAGTGCTACAAGGCGTACACAGCGCTGTTCAGATACATATAAAGATGGTCTCTGCCCATCGGAGCTTACAATCTAGTCAAGACAGAAAATACAATAGCTGAAGACAAGAATACAACTAGGGAAAGGTAAGGAGACATATAGGAGACTAAGCATATCAGTGGAAGTGCTTGCATGATGAAGGTAGGACTGGGTAGCTAGGCAGATAAGCAGAAGGCACTATACATTTCCCCTTCCTGATGAGAATGGGGAGAGGTGTTCTGCAGTAGGGATTTTAGGAAATGACTTTGATGGGGTATGTGATATTAAGATTATTATATTTATAAAGTGGTGTCTAAATCTGTGTTCCTACCTTAGGTAATGTATAACCTCAGAGATTGGTTTATACCTAAAGGATTTGTGTATATGGATTTCAGAGCTTCTCTAAAACTGTGGTGACAAACTGTTATGTGAGTGCGATTTTGACAGACATGTCCCTTAGTCAGATGGTTTTTCAAGGTGTTCTAGAATGTATTTAGGGATGATGATGCCCTTTTCCCTGTCACTGATCCTAGGGCTACAAGGATGGTCACATCTGACTGCTTGAATGGTGGATCTCCCGTGCCAGTTCATTCGTTTTCCAAAGTAGAGTCAAAAGGTAATTGTTCCCTGTGGTTTCCTCCAGAGAAAATCCAGTCTCCTCTTTCTCTGCTACCTGCTGGATCCATTCTCCCCAACTGACTGTCTCACAGAAGAGATTCATGCCCAGAACTAGATGCTGGGGGAGGGGGGGGCGGGTAAGCCAGAAGGCAATTTGTCCAAATCACTCCCTGATTTTCTTCCAGGAAGTGAGGTTACTGGCCAGAGGCTAAGCAAGCTAGTCATTTGTTCTCATAAGATCAGCAAATGACAGGCACACTAGGCCAGGGATGTCAAACAAAAGGCCTGCAAGACTCTAATCTGGTACTGTTGAAGTCAGTGGTGTCATCACTGAACAGATTTTTTCAAAGAACAGTTCCTGGCTCAGCTGTTTCTCTTTAAAAACTCTACTATCAACTCAAGCTCAGATTTGAGCAAGTTACAAAGAGTACAGTATACAGCCATTAAACTCACTTGCAACACCCAGAAATATGACCACGTAACTCCACTACTCGTAGAGAACCACCGGCTTCCCATCATTTATGGAATTAAATTAAAATTTTTAATTCTAGTTTTCAAAACCCTCAAATCTGGCCTCCCACATTACTTTAGTCTCATCCCTCAATCCATATGTCCCTTCTCGTCAACTATGCTATCAAGAAGCAAATCAGATGATGCTCTCATCAACTTACCAGCCACGGTTAGAGTCTATCCAGATAATGACCATTTCCTTATCATCTTGCTACACTAGTCCAGATGAGTGGGTTATATCCCCCTGCCAGCAGGTGGAGGCAGATTTGAGCAACTTTCAGAGATGTCATAACCTGGTATATCCTTTGGTACAGCACTGAGAGAAGCCAGCAGATGGCAGGGTGTGTGGACTGGTACAGCAGTGAAGGCAGACCTGATTCTCCTCACCCACACTTCAGTGCAGAGGCCTTGGATGGAGTTGGACTCTCCTCACCAGCATTGTGGTGTGGAGCCTTGGATCGAGTCTTGAAAGGCCCAACCGCTCGGAGGTGGGTACATCCATGTCTTTTGGAGCAGATAGCTGCTCTGTGTCTGTGTTGTTTCCTTCGGGTTATTAGCACTGGTGGGCCTAAAGAGCAGGACAACCCCAAGGAGCCATGGGGGGAGGGGGAGTCAATAAGTTGGGCCAGCCCCCTTCCCTCTTGCTGTCCTTATCTGATCTTTGCCCCCTTTTTCAGATTTTTTTTCAAATCTTTTTTCTCTTCCCCCCCCCCCCAATCATTTCAATTGGGAAGTTTCCCCATTGATTTCAATCGGAGTTGAATAGGCTCTCAGCTGCTTTGAATAAAGCAACTTCAATTTAAAAAAAGACTTTCCCCAGCTGGGCCTCCCCAGGTTTGTGTGGGCATCTGGGGCTTCCCTAATAGGACTTCTCCAACTGGCCCGACAACACTTTTTTTCGCAGCAATTTTTTTGCTTTTTTTTTTTTTTACCTTGGCCTAATACAGCCGCAGACCCTAGCAGGTTTTTCTTTTTTTTTTTACCCATGGCTGCAGTTTTTTGCTGCTGAATGAGCTCCAATGCCCAGGGCACATTTTGGCTGGTATCCTGACACTTCACGCAGGGGGCCCAGGGCCCAATGCCATGCCTTTGGCCCCTAGATGCTCCTTCCTTTTATTCTTTGCCACTGGTGAGCTCTACAGCCACTTTGGTGGACTGAGTGGGCCTGGCAAGAGCAGAGCATGGCACAATGGCACTAGTCATGTCCCTAGGGAGTCTTTTAGAGACCCAGGGCTCTGCTTGCAGGCCGGCTTGCACTGCAGCACCTGAAACAGCCTTCAGTCTGTTTTCCGTTGGCTAGCTGCTTTTCAGACCCCTGTGGGGACATTTGGGGCCAGTGTGCCCTCCAAGGACCCAGAGCCCTTGAGCACTTTTCTCACGGGCAGCTAGACGGGTCATGGCCCCTGCTTCGTCCTTGTGCTCCTCTGTTCCTTTGCGAGCCCAGCCTTTTAATGTGGGGGTTGTCCGAAGGTCTCGAGTGCTATTCTGGCTGCCACAAGGTAGTCTGAGGAGGTTAGAGTGATGGTTTCCCCATGGGCCAGGTGGGATCCCTGCAAGATCCATCTTTCCTCGGCCACGCCCTATTTAGGTTTAGGGGGCTTTTTTGCGGCTCCATAGGTTTGGAGCTGGCTTCAGGTGAGGATAGAAGATTGGTCCAGTTTATCCCTGGGGACCTGTGGCTCTGCGATGTCCCACCTTCTCCAAGTCCCTAGCAGTTGCGTATGGGCTTTAAGGGGGGAAATCCCAAGCTGGGCCCCTGGGGTCCTTAAAGTCCTGTCTGCTGCTCCCTCGGTCAATGGTGAGCTGGTCCAGCCTGTTGGACCCCTGGGGAGAAAGTATGGTTCTTAGCAGTGACAAAATTATCATCCCAGGAGTGGTGGTTGCTGCACTTATGAAGTCTCAGTTTGGAAGGTTCGGGGTCATTCTGGAGACCTTCAACTTCAGGCAGTGCTGTGGGCATGCCTGGAGCATAATCCTCTGGTAAGTGCTCTACCCTCTGCTGGTATCCTGATGACTCTGGCCATAAGAGCTATGGCCCCTTACTCCATCTGGTTTGAGTTAGGGCAAATGGTCAGTGAGCTTGATCTCCTTTTGGAGGCCAGCAGGTTTGCAGCAGACCACTGAGGCAGTGGCTGCTAGTAAAGGCTGGTTCAGAGTTTCTTCCAGCTCCATGGCGGTGGTAGTGGCCAGTTAGTAGTTCTGGTGATCTTCCACGGATAGCTCCGGTCTGTGGCAGAGCACTTCCTCATACAGGGTGGCTTTTTCTCCAGGAGAAGAAACTTATCTATAGCTGCTCTGGAAGGATAGGCTTTCAAGGGTCAGGGGACCTTGTAGGGTTGTGTGAATAGCCTGGAGTTTACCTCCAATGAAGGGGTGCCATTAGTAGCCTCCATTGCGGTAGAGGCAATCCTGGCAGAGATTCTAATAGGCTCTGGTCACCTCCAGACACCTTTGGAAGCCTGTAATCCCACTCACTGGATGCCGGTGGCCCCTCCCGAGGGGCAGCTGATTGGGGACTCAGTATGTTTCTTCTGAGCTCATCTTTACCATGTTAAGCTAGTGAGTTCAGGATCCTTAGATAAGACTGGAGTGAACTGACAAGCCCCCTATCTTCGGTCCTGCAAGTGGCCAGCTCAGACCAGCCTGGGCCTTCTGCACTGCACTATTTGAGTGGCAATAGTAGTTGTAAGAACTTCCCAAGAGAGGCTCCTTAACGCACTCTACTTGGGTTTGGGAACAGTTGTGGTTATTCTTTACCGCCTCTGACAGTGGCAGGTTGTTTATGCCGTCCTCTCCGCAGCAGGACCAGGGATGTTATCCTAGATACATGCGTATTCTGGAAAGAATGCTCTTTCCAGCATTTTCTGATTCTTGTGCTGGCTCTCTTCAGATTCTGAGTCTCATTTTCATATGGGGTCCTTTGGGTCTGTTGTTGCATTGATCCAGTGGGGGTGCCCCCATCTCCTGGATCTTGCCAGGGCATTTCTCACTTTGCCGCTCCTCTCACAAAGGACATAAAAAGACTTGAAACAATTCAGAGAAAGGTGACCAAAATGATTCGGAGCCTGTGCCAGAAGACATATGAGAAGAGATGTGAAGACCTAAATATGAATATCCTAGAGGAGATGAGAGATAGGGGAGATTTATTTTATTTATTTATCTGATTTTGGTATACCATTTTTCTACCAGTCAAAACGGTGAACAATTAACGGTGGAAAGAAATGAGTGTAGTAGGGTACAACAAGTTTAGGTCAAAGCGGTGACCAAGTGATGGGAGGGACACAGGTGGGGGGGGGGGGGTGGAGGGGTACATTGAGATCAATCGGGGTAGGGGCAGGGGAGACATGATACAGACTTTTAAATACTTATAGGGTATCAATGAACAAACCAACCTTTTTCAAAGAAGAGGAAACTGTAAAATTAGAGGGCATACGATGAAGCTGCAAAGCGCTAAACTTAAAAGCAGTGTCAGGAAATACGTTTTTACTGAAAGGGTGGTGGATGCATGGAATGCCTTCCTAATGGAAGTGGTGGGTGCAAATACAGTGACAGAATTCAAAATGGCATGGGACAGACACAGTGGATCCCTTTATAGCAAGAGAATGAAATCAGAGCAAACTTAAATATCTTTTAATAGAGGGAGGCTGACCTGCCCGGAGCAGCAGGTACAACCATAAACACAGGCATAGAGGGGGGTGATCTGCATGGAGCTGCAGTTACAACCACTCTAGCCACCTTACTGGGCAGACTAGATGGACCATACTGGTCTTTATCTTCTGTCATATACTGTGTTACTATGTACCTTTCTTAAGGTGGTAATGGTTCTGGCAGTGCCTTTCTGCAGGCAGCGGGCCCTGTTGCTTGTGCCAGGATGTCAAACTAATCCGATTTAGTGTACTTGGCAAACGGTGCAAATGGCACAAGCCTGTGGAGCTCAGGCTAGAAAGTCTGGAGTCAAGAGACAGCTATGCTAAGAGCAGCCTGATTACCTCCCAGGAAGCAAAGTCCTAAAGGTTGGTTACTACTCTTCTGTGTGGAGTTTATTGCCAACATAGAAACACGATGGAAGGAAAAAACAAACAAACATATGGCCTATCCAGTCCGTCCTTCCATACCAACTAGTATAGTCCCTTTTTTCCCTTTAGAAATCTTTTGTGTTGGTCTCATGCTTTCTTGAATTCAGATACTGTCCTTGTCTCTACTATCTCTACTGGGAGACTGTTTACACATCTACCACTTTTTCCCGTAAAGAAATATTTCTGCATATTACTTCTGAGTCTATCCCCTTTTACCTTTATCCTTTGCCCCCTCATTGCAGAGCTTTCTCTTAATTGAAAGAGGCCCTCCTCCTGTGCATTTATGCCATGGAGGTATTTAAACATCTCTATCATATCTCCTCTCTTCTACCTTTCCTCCAAAGTATACATATTAAGATCTTTAAGTCTGTCCCCATAAGCCTAACGGAAGCCCACTGACCATTTTGGTAGCCACTCTCTGCACAGGCTCCATCCTGTTTATATTCTTTTGAAGGTGTGGTCTCCGGAATTGCACACATGCTCCAAATGAGTTCTCACCAAAGATTTATACAGAGGCACTATCACCTCCTTCTTCCTGCTGACCATTCCTCTCCCTAGGCACCCAAGCATCATTCTGGGTTTTGTTGTTGCCTTTTCTATGTATTTAGCCATCTTAGATCATCAGAAACAATCACCCCCAGGTCCCTCTCTTCTTTTGTGGACAGAAGTACTTCATCCTCTAGATTGTACCGCTCCCTTGGATTTTTGCAGCCCAAATGTATGATGCTGAATTTTTTAGCATTAAATCTCAGCGGCCAAATTCTTGACCATTCTTCAAACTTAGCTAAATCCCTCCTCATGTTATCTAGTCCTTCCTGGATGTCTACTCTACTGCAAATTTTTGTATCATCTGCAAAGAGGTAAACCTTAACCGACAGCCCTTCTGCAATATCGCTAACAAAAATGTTAAAAAGAATCCAACCAAGGACAGATCCCTATGGCATACCACTGGTTGCATCCTTCTCCTCAGAGTAAGCTCCATTTACCTGTACCCTTTGTCACCTCCACTCAACCAATTTCTAACCCAGTCAGTCACTTTGGGGTCTCTTTCTAGGATGCTCAATTTTTTTATAAGTTGTCTGTGCGAAACAGTGTCAAAGGCTTTACTGAAATCTAAGTACACCACATCTAGGGCTCTGCTTCAGTCCAACTCTGGTCTCCCAGTCAAAGAAACTAATTAGATTTGTCTGATAAGCATGCCTCTAGTAAAACCATGCTGCTTTGGATCCTGCAATCCATTGGACTCCAGAAACCTCACTACCCTCTCTTTTAGCAGCATTTCCATTAAGCAATTCTACATTATTCTCATCAGCTTCTATGTATTCCTCCCCTTCATCTTTGAATCTGACAATTCCACTTTTGCACTTCCTCCTCTAACTAACATATCTGAAAAATGTCTTGTCTATTTTTTTCTATTTGTATCTTTGCTTTCCTGACTAGTTTCCCAGCTTCTCTAAGTTTTTCCAAATATTGATGCTTGTCTTCCTCTTTCTGTAATCTCTTTATTTTATGAAGGCCATCCATCTTTTCAGTTACTTCTTTTGAGAACCATAGTGGCCTCATTTTCCTTTTATATTTATTTATTTTCCTAACAAAAAGGTTTGTTGCCCTTAAAATATCCCCTTTCAGTTTTGCCCATTGCTTTTCTACATCCCCCAGCTGTTCCCATCCCACTAACGACTCCTTGATGTATTGTCCCATCTTCGCAAAGCTAGTTTTCCTAAAATCTAGGACCCTCACTTTTGAATGGACTTTATCTAGTCCTAATACTGAATCACGCTATCTGGTGATCACTGGATGCAAGATGATCTCCCACCATAACATCAGAAACACTTTCCCCATTGGTAAGCACCAGGTCCAGTATGTCCCCTTCAAGAGTGGGTTCTGTTACCAGTTGCTGGAATAATTCTCCTTGTAGGATCTCTGTACTTCTAGATAACACAGCAGCAGGTATGCGCCAAGTAGCACTTCTCCTATCATGACAATACTATTGCAAATGTCTTCAATTAAATCTGTCGACTTCTTCTTCCTGTGAAGGAGATCTGTATATCACACCAATGCAAATTGATTTCCTGTTCCATCTTTCTAGTTTAACTCACAGTGCCTCCTCCTCCCCTTTTAAGCCCTGTAATTCTGTAGCATTAATATGATTTTTTACATATAGTGCCACTCCTCCTCCCCTTCTTTCTACCCTGTCCTTCCTAAATAAAATATAGTCCTGTATAACTAGATCCAAAAGTCATGGTTATCTGTGAACAATGTCTCTGTAAAAACCACTAAATCCAAGTCAGCCTCTTCCATTAAAGCCTCAACATTTGGGATATTATTTATGTTCTATAGTTTATTAAAATTTGATATACTACCCTTCACAGCAACAGAGTGGTGTACAATTAAAAACAAATGAAAGAAATTAAAAATAATGCCAATTAAATCATAGTAAAGCTGAAAGGAGGATACACTAGGGGGAACAGGGGGGTGGGGGGGGGAGAGGAGGGGAGCAAGTTAAACAAAGGGATGGGGGAAGCAGAATTCTAAGAAACCTGCGGAGGTAGGCTGATAGCCAATTGGAACAGATGGGTCTCGAGGAGGTATTTAAGGGGGATGGTAAGGAAACACATAGGAGATGAACAGGAGACTGAGACTGCCTTTGGATCCTGATCCCCCCAGTCTCCTGTTCATCTCCTATGTGGTGGTGTTGCTAGCGTTCATCGCAATTGCTCATGCTTCCCATCAACTGGATAATCTCCATCCTTGGCAATTTGAAAGAAGTGCAGTCAGAGGTCAAATCCTCTATTGCCCATTTATCCCTGAAGATGTTTCAGTGTGCATTCTGCCTGGTTAGTGCACTCAGGATTGAGTTACAACTCATACAACCCTCTTGCGAGCAGTCCATGTGGATGTCCCTAGGGGACAGTTATAAGATTCCTGGCTTTAATTTTTCACATTTGTGAGGCCCCAGGGCTTAGAAAGATTAGTCAGACGACTCCTCTGTCAGGATAGTCTCATATTGGATGTCTTCCTCGCACCCTGAGTCCTGACTGCTTGGATACATCTTGCTCGTCTGGACCGGTCTAGCAGGATAATAAAGAAGGAGGGATTTTAACATATCTGATAATCTCCTTTCCTTGAATCCTATTACTACTGTTATTAATCATTTATATAACGCTACAAGGCATAGCAGTGCTGTATAGACACATATAAAGATGGTCCCTGCTCTTCAGAGCTTACAATCGAATTAAGAGAGACAAAAGATTAAAATAAGGGTAGAATAAGGAAGGGTGAGAAGACACAAGGAAAGCAAGGGATCAGGATCCAAAGGCAGCATCAAAGAGGAAAGCCTTTAGCATGGATTTTAAAAGGGGCAGAGATGAAGCCTGACGTACAGACTCAGGTAGTTGTTCCAAGCATATGGAGCAGCAAGGTGAAAGGATCGAAGTCTGGAGTTGGTAGTGGAGGAAAAGGGCAAAGAGAGAAGCAAGCCAGTAGAATAGTAGAGTTCAAGAGGAGGGGTGTAGGGAGAGAGGAGAGAAGAAAGGTAGTGAGGAACAGAAGAATAAATGCATTTAAAGGTCAGAAGGAGAAGTCTATTCGTCCCTTCCTCTCTGAACACACTACTAAAATACTTGTCCACTCCCTAATTACTTCCCATCTCGACTATTGCAAACTCCTTCTTGCTGGTCTCCCTCTGAGTCACCTCTCTCCCCTTCAATCTATTCAGAACTCTGCTGTAATAGAAGTGTGTTATCTACAGAGAGAAAGGAGGAAGAGGGGAGATGACTAATCCAATTGTCTCCCCCCTTCCTCCTTTCTCTCTGTAGGTAACACACGTCTACTTTCTGTTTCCTGGAAGACTCCTTTTGCAGGTTGGAAAGCCTGCTTTTGATTGTATTTTTGATGGTACTGCCTGGGAGATTCTTTCTGCAGGTTTGGGGGGGTTCCGGCTGCCATGCAAGGTCTAGTCAACCTTGAGGACTGGCTCTACCTTTCATAGTAAGAGGGCCAAGTACTTAATCACAGTCTTAGTTATGTGTATGTTTAGTAACATTATATGTGTTTCAGTTTGCTTACTGCTTTGAAAGTGTCATACTGGCTTCTCTCAGTGCTGTACCAGAGGATATACCAAGTGATGGCTTCACTGAAAGTTGCTCAGGTCTGCCTGCTGGCAGGGGAACATAACCCACTTATTTGAATTGTTTTACCGAAAATTCATCTGGACTGGTCTAGCAGGATTCAAAGAAAGGAGATTAGCAGGTACATTAAAATCTCTCCTTACTTCCTTGCCCCCTCCCTTTGGAACCATACTTTAAAAATTTCAATAAAAAGCTTAATGTGGAGCCAGGTTAAAGGCACAGCAATGAAGCTACAATGTAGAACATTTAAGACTATCAGAGAAAATATTTTTTCACTCAATGGGTATGAAATAAAGATAAACTCTGGAATTCATTGCCAGAGGATGCAGTAAAAGCTGTCAGTTTAGCTGGGTTTAAAAAAGGTTTGGACAAGTACCTGGAGGAAAAGTCCATAAGCCATTATTAAAGAGGACATGGGAAATCCATTGCTTACCTCTGGAATAAGCAGCATGCTATGTGTGTACCTTTTTGGGAATCTGACAGATACTTGTGACCTGGATTGGCACCTGTTGGAAACAGGATACTGGGTTTGGTCAGACCCAGCATGGCATATCTTCATTCATTCATTTCATTTACTATACCGCCTTTTCATGTATATACAAAGAGGTTTACAATTCAAAATAAAAATAAAAGCATGAAAGGAACTTCATAAAATTTTAGAAATGGATAGCGAGAGAAAAAAATAAAAAGACAAAAGCACACATCACACAGTTAGAATACAAACCATGCAAACAGAGCTGAGATTCGCATCTATTCCAGACACAGGGGCGGTCAGACTATTCATATTATCCCGCATTTTCAAAAGATGTGTTTTTAGTTCATCCTTAAATCCTCTGAAGGACCCCTGTAAGCAAAGGTGAGGAGGAAAAGACTGTTCCAGAGCTTAAGGGCCAAGAAAAAGAAAGCAGATTTCCTGGGTGATTCAGAATATGCCATGATTGGAGAAGGTGAACAGAGATGATTACTGTGAAGTGGCCATAAAGAACAAGCCAGATAATATGGAATGACTAAGGATGAGAGATATTCTGGGGCAGTTTGATGGAGGTAATGATAAGTTAGGGTTACAAGCTTGTGTTTATGTGAGATGCGACTGGAAGCCAGTGGTGCTGAATTAACAGAAGAGTGACATTGTTGAATTTATGTTCTTATGTTCATAGGTGTCGCTATTTTGTATCTTCTCCAACTAAATCTAATCCATTTTAGTAACCTATCTTTTATTCATCTATTAGATTCTAATATTCTTCTGTTGAGAAAATTATATTTCTTACTCAATTTTAATGTAAACCACTTTGCTATAACAAAGAAGGTAGTATATCAAAATGTATTAATAAACTACCAGCAAGCAAGCCACCAGAACAGCTGATACTAAAGACCCCAAGTTCAGGTGAGAACCTTTTCACTCAGAACATTCCCTGCTTCCTTCATAGCATGTCTCAAAGGTGGCCAAAGCATGTTACCATACCCTTTCTTCTCTCTCTTCCATCCCCTGTTACCCCTATGTGGCTCCAAATCTACGAGAAGAGTAAAGCAACTTCATTTTGATGTTTGCATTCCCCTTGACATGGCCATTTTGCAGGAGGCCCTATTTTTGTGTCTCCTTGTTCTTGCTGGAGCTGTCAGTGTCTAAGGAGCTGTTCCATGGGGCCGGACTTTCACTGCCATAAAAGAGAGGCATGAGGCAGCCAACATAGTGAAGTAAGGAAAGCCACTACATGGTATGAGCTACTCAAGCCTCTTTGAGCAAGCAGTACAGGGGCAGCTTTTTTTAAAATTCATGTTATGGCGATGCTAAGATCATGCACTGCAGGCCCGCAGGTTAGCACATACTGTACTATGGGATGGTTCTGCTTCAGCGGCTGCCCAGTACTCCTCTTCATCTGTTCTAAACTTTGCTTTCTTTTTGCCGCAGCCTAAATCAGTTCTTCTTCCCCTCATTGCCAATCACCGCAGTCAGCCGGAGCTTGCCGTTGCTCTCTCTAATCCTCAACCCCAACAAACATTAGAACTGCAGGTTGAGCGGGAGGTAGACATAGCCCAAAGCATCCCCGTTCATCACCTCCACCTTCTCCTCCTAATTTCTCCAAGTAATCTGAGGAGAGGAGTTTTAAAAGGACAGCTTAGGGGCATTAAAGACCTAAAATGAGCGTAGAGAGTTGAGAAAAGTGTGGCAGAATAATAGAGCCCAATGGAAGTGAGAGTGATGGGGTGAATCTGAGAGTGGTGACAGTGCATGAATCTGTATTGGAAGGGGGGGGGGAGAAAAAGGGGAATGGGTGTCCAATGGTAGCTGAGGAATAGGATGTATATGGGGAGATAAACCTGGGAATTTTGGGATGAGGACGAAGCCTGAAAGGGGTAAGAATGAGGGGATGAATATGAGAGAGGGTACTAGTCAAAAGGGAAGAGAGGGGGGGGGAGGAAAGAGGTTGAGGGAAAACATAAGGAAAGGGGATATGAGAATGGAGGAATGGAAAGAGAGAAAAGGACAGGAGGGCGAGAGAGGATAAAACAGAAATGGAGAGGAAGGCAGAGGGGAGTGAAGGGAGTGACCATACAGAAACCATGTGATTGCTCAATCAGACCTCCTTGTACCTACGCACAGGTTGTCAATTCATTAATTAAAACAAAACATGAATAATAAGCACATTTTCAGCACAACTGCCACTTTTCCAAATTAGTCTCAACAATAGACATGGATCTCCCGGCTTAACCCCCTTATAAATAGGGTTACCAACTAGCTCCATCCACATTTGCCTGACAGGTTGGATCCAGTCCTGGGTTTACCCCACCGTATGCAGGGACTTGTAGTCTTGCTTCTCTGATAGAGTGTAATAGAGAAATCAGAACTACAAGTCCCTGCATGGAATGAGGTAAACCCAGGACTGGATCCAACCTGTCAGGTGAACCTAGAGCCAGTTGGCAACTCTACTTGTAAAGCATTTTTTTCTGCAGCCTGACATTGAAATGCGTCTGGCAACACTGGTCTAGGTAGTGAAACCCTCTTTCTCACTTTAGCAGACTGGAAACTAACTCCTTGTTACTGTGTTAATAAAGTCAGAAGAAAAAAATATCCAACAATACAATCATTCATAGCCAGCTTTTCCTGATACCTGGGTCTAATAACAGCAAGCTGGAGCATGAAAGCTTCTTGTCCTACAGACATACCCAAAAGAGCCATAGGACCTTTCCCCAGTCCACCATCTCAGAGAAGCAAACTCCTTACAACTTTATTGTACCAGTCACGTATGCTTTCCCCATATAGTCTTACTAGGTTACCAGCAGAAAGGCATAATCCTCAAAATCAAAATTACATGACTATGTAAGTGAGAGAGTGCAGAAGGAAGAATATTACATAATTCCTTCTTCTGTACTCGCCATATATCAATTCCTTCCCATTCATATATCTCCCCCCTTCTCTTTTTGTCAGCGTCTCCAAAGTCACTTTCTGTGTAAGTTCAGGGGTAGATTCTACGGCAAGGGTTAGAAAATTCTGCTGCACAATTTGCCATATATTGTCTCAACTGAATTTCTTAAAAAATGTAGCATATAAATCCTAATAAATAAATGCACACCTCTGTCCAATATCCAGGCTTCACATTAGTGCCTCTGGGGTTTCAATTTAGTATCACGCAGTTGGCCACCATAACCAGGACTCTTCTTTATCTAGCCTTTATCACAGTAAGAAGTGCTTTCTCTCCACACTACTTTTCAACTTTATTTAAAGGTGATAAAATTTCTCTAAGCAACTCATTACAATTCTCAAACACAGCAAGAACAAACTTGCTCTGAGATTCAAACAGATCATCTTTCATCATGCAATATTATAGATTCAACTTGGTTCTGCTATAAGATCCCTTGGTTCTAAGAATACAGTATGTAGCCTCTGCTTTCATTTCCTTCTAACATAAACACTCTTATTCTTATCTTAGGCCAACTGTCATTCCTCACCTCCTTAAACTTGTATTACTCTTCTTTGCCATCTCTTTCTTGTTCCCATAAATCTCCTAGGTCTGTGGAGTTCTCTTCCTTTCCAGAGCTGTACTGCTCCACACAGCCTTCATGACCTCTGAGATCTGTACTGTTTTCTCTCACATGCCTTTAGGCTGAAATCCAACTTGAAATTTAACATCAACTGGGACCTGTTCTGGGACTTTTAATAGCTAGTTTTATCTGGAGTTTGTCACCTTCTTTCTCTCTCTTTAGCCTCTATCAGTCTTGCCTCTGGAGTCCAGTTTCTCTTTCTACTGTTAAGTGACATAGTTCCTAGAAGAACAGTCCTGGTTTTTGAACCTAGAATCACAGGGCATTGTGGTATATGTAGTTCCTGAGTCTTTTATCTGTAATCAGCACTGAAAGTACTAGAGTGTTCCATGAGAAGGGTATCAAAAAAGCCAGGACTGAATTCCTCTCCATCCAGGAATTGTTCTCTTAGCAGCTCTATTTCCTTTGCTTCTTAAAAGAAAAACTTTACCATATCTTTTGGTTCCACTACAACCCTCTGGAATCAGAATGTAAACTTTTCTTGTAGCTGTGTAGAATCTACATTGGAAGTTTTTTACCCTTCTTCCTAGTATTGGATTTTTTTTTTAAATCTGACTGACTAGGAAGAAGGGTAAAAAACTTCCAATGTAGATTCTACACAGCTACAAGAAAAGTTTACATTCTGATTCCAGTAGGGTTGCCAACTGGCTCCAGATGCGCCCGACAGGGTCAATCCAGTCCTGGGTTTACCCCAT
This sequence comes from Ichthyophis bannanicus, assembly GCA_033557465.1. Classification (NCBI taxonomy): domain Eukaryota; kingdom Metazoa; phylum Chordata; class Amphibia; order Gymnophiona; family Ichthyophiidae; genus Ichthyophis; species Ichthyophis bannanicus. The sequence continues at coordinate 740,076,147 of CM066033.1, forward strand.
TGCATGCAGGGATATGTAGTTCTAATTTCTCCATTGCACTCCATAAGAAATGGAAAACTACAAGTCACTGCATGCAATGGGGTAAACCCAGGACTGGATCAAGTCTGTCGGGCGCATCTGGAGCCAGTTGGCAACCCTAGATTCCAGAGGGTTGTAGTCAGATTAAAAAAAAAATCCAATGATTGTCACTAAAGGGTTAAGGGAAAACTCCTGCCCCCCCCCCCCACCTCAGCTGCAAGGTAGCAGATGAGAGAGTATGGGGAGTTAATGAGCCAAGGGAGTTTTCTATAAAAGGGGACAGAGTGCTTATACTACCTAATATCTTGTTAGGTAAGTGAATAGAACATAGTGTTTGGTAGTTATAGCCCTAACTGCTTTATCAATTATATTCACATTTTTTAACCAGATATGTGCAGGACTCTTAAAACATAAATGAAATAAATATCAACTTCTAATGACTTTATTGAGGTTGGTGGGTCCTTGTTACAAATGTCTTTGTTTAGAACAGTTGCCTCTGTCAACTTGTTTGTGACTTGGGCTACTGCTGGAAACAGGATGCTGGGCTTGATAGACTTTCAGTCTCACCCAGTATGGCAAATTTTATGCCTTTATGTTTACTAGTGGCTTACTATTTCATCACTATATGCTACAGTAACTTGCAAGCTAAATGTATGGTTCCCGAATCAGATAAAGAGCTACTATGGATTGAGTCCTTTATCTCTTTGGCTTCATGTTTTCTATGATAACTATTCCATGAGTTTTATGGGTGTGGCTGCATTTAAAACACTGTTTAATTCTGGAAGCTGTAGGCTTTGGAAAGAGAACTGGATAGAGCTAGTCTTACCCAAAGTCTACTAAAACGATTGCAAAGATGGTAAAAAGATCTGAGAATAAAATTAGGGATCTAACTTCCTATAGAAAAGAGAGGAGATATTCAGATAACTTTTTAAAGGTATAAAAATGCCCAAAATACAAACGTTTTTCAGAGGCAGAAATATTCTAGCACAGTAAGTTGAGGGTTAACTAACAGGAGGCCTATAGTACTACACCAGGCATGAAATTGTGTACCCAAGCTGGGCATGAGGGTACTAGCTGTTGTCATATTCTGCTTTGATGCCTCAAATGATTAGACTTGGGAATAATATTAGAAAATATTTTATTATGCAGTGGGTAGTGGATGAATGGAACAGCTTTGTAGTGAAGATAAACAGTATAGAAATTAAAATATCCTAAGACAAACTCAAGACGTACTTGCTTATGAAGGGAAGGCCTAGACTAACCGGGATTTCTGGCCACTACAGTAGAGGTGATGTTAAGAAGGCTAGATGGGCTTTATACGTATGTGCCATCAGACACTAGTTACAGAGTTAATATAAAGTATTTTTGCCATTTTTCCTTATTTATTAGCATTGTATGACTGAGGTAACTGCTTCATTAATGCTTTTATTTTCTATTCTTGCCAAGGCAAATATAATGCAGTATAGGAAATGGCAGAAAAACTTAAATTAGCTTTCCAAGGCCTTCTGTTGTGTTAATGATACTTCTCAGCTGCTAGCAACGGAAATTATTGCCTGAAAGTCCAGCCTCTTAAGTCTCAGAGTCCTTGTTGAATGATTCTGGCCTGATTTGTTTCTAAGTACTGGTTGCTAGTACTAACCTGGCAACCCCATGGCCTGTAGCATTGATAGGTCATGTTCTTTCTATACCTCCGTTTTTGTTCTGATCACTTCTCTCCTCACTCTTGAGGAAGTGAAGAGTGAATTACTTGTAAATACATAACCTCCAAACCTTGTTCTTTGGTCACAAAATAACTGACAGGGACTCTGCGGCTAATCTAGATCGGTTGTTTTCTCCTTCAAAAGACTAGGGGACACAACTAAGCTACAATGTAGCATGTTTTTAAGAGAAATTGGAGGAAACATTTTTTTCACTATGCGTAATCAAACTCTGGAATTCATTACCAGAGTATGTAGTAAAAACTGTTAGTGTAGCTAGGTTTGGAAGAAGTCTATAAACCATTAAAGTGGATGGGCAAATCTACTGCTTACCCCTTGGACAAGCAGCATGAAATCTATATACCTTTTGGGAACCTGACAGGTACTTGTGACCTAGCTTGGCTACTATTGGAACAGGATTCTGGGCTTGATGGACCCTTGGTCTGACCCAGTATGGCATATCTTTTATGTTTTGGTATAGTACTGTAGACCCTGTTGATCTTTGCCATTCTCTTCACTTCTTGCGTTAATATCTAATTCGCCTCACCTGGGAGGTGCATGATATCTTACATAGAAGCAATTGTGTGGACAATAAGTTTAAGAATCAATTTTCTCCTTTTCCCTGCCTCTAGACTGTCATACTTGTCCAAGGCTGAAGAAACTGTCTCGATCTGTCCCGGGTGTGGCTCTTAAGTGATACAACTACAAGGTATGCTTAAAAGGTGGTGGAAGGCTTTCTAAATGCATCCACTGTTAAGTAGTTGTGCCAGGCTTTTTGGAATTCCATTACTATTTTTGCCCCAACAACAAAACTTCATATGGCAGGAAAGTGAGGAGTAAATTCTGAGAGCAAGTAGTGTCTTATTGCACAGTAAACAAATGTTATCTACTATCTTATTTCTGTATGCACACACTAAGGATCAAACTTGTGTCCATCCTGTACTTAAGCACCTGAAGACTAATGGGACTAAGTGCAGGATAGGAACATGATCTAGAACAGGGGTGCATATCAATACTTGATGGCTGTGGACAGGCCATGTTTTCAGGCTATCCCTAATGAATATATATGAGACAGATTTGCATACTATGGGGTATCCACAACTCTTTTTACATTGTAAGCTCTGAGCAGGGACCATCTCTTTTATTTAGACAGTTTTGTATACCACCTTTTCCTTACATGTCTGTACAGCGCTACATACACCTTGTGGTGCTATACTAATTAGTAGCAATGTGTGCAGCTCGCTCATGAATGGTTGTTAGTGATATCTTGAATATTTAATCATCATGGGCCACGAATGCAGAACCTCTGTACCCCTGATAGGGTTTGGCTCCTGGGGTCCCTGTACAGCACTGTGTATGCCTTGTAGTAGTGATTTTTCGGTGGCTCAGGCTTTGGAGAAAAGGGGGTCTCATTACACATTTCATGCCCCTAAGGTAGTATTCAAGGAGCTAAATGCTTTCCAAGCCTGCCTACTGTGAAACTTTACAAGTATTATAAAAAAAAAAAGTGCACTAAACAAAACCAGGTCTCTGCAAAATTGGCTATCAAAGTGGATTTTACTGCTGAACTTATGCACTTATTTTATATCTCGCTCAACAAGCCTGTCTCAAATCAAACAAGTAAAATTGTACAAAGCAATACATAACATCTGAACAGTTTACATTTAAAACATCAAGAAATGTTAAACAAATCTAAACTTCTCATGATCCCTCTGGATCTTTTCTCAATGGACGTTTTCACTCCTCTTACCAGTGGCAAACAACTTGCATGGCTACAGGAGCCCTGAAACTTCTGCCTGGTGATTTCTTGCTAGCTTCATTCTCTCCAACCACAATTCTTTTGTCTATGACATTAAATCTCATCCACTTCTCCTTGAGCTCTGACACTTTACAGAACGAATATAGATGGTAAGGATCCCTGCCAAAATCCAGCAAGGAGGAGGAGTTCACAAAGTCTTCCCATGAGATCTCCTGTTCAGTGTTCTCAAAAACATGTACATTAAGAATAAATTACTGTCAGGGACTGTGGGACCCCCTAATCACAAATAACATGCATACTAATGATCACCCATCTTAAACTTAATTTTTATAAATGTGCATTCTTGTACCACGATTCCTACATGCTCTTGGGTTTCTACAGTGAGAAGGCTGATCTTGCATCTGAAACAGAAAATACTACTGCTTCACGAGGTTACTAAAGCAGCATGTAACAGCTCTTGAAAGATCTACCCTCAAACATATTCGGGGGTAGTAAATCTTTTGTTTTTCTGCGCCCCGCCCCCCTTATGGTCCTGTCTAGAAGAAAAACTACCCCAATATGTTTACATTTGTTAAACTTTTGATATGCCACCTTATGCATGGGTATGCATCAAAGCAGTTTACAATAAAATACTTCATTAAAAGAAGAGTGCCAACATAGCAAAGCAAAAGTAGTAAGGATAATGAGAAGCACTGCTTCACCAGAAACCAAAAAACAGACACCAATTACTGTCCCCTACAGTCTGGGAAAGCTTTTTCAAAGAAATAGACCTTTTCAACTTTTGAAAGTCTAAACATAGCACACACAGACTTGGTTTTTGTAAAGGGACTACATGGCTCTGAGTCAGTGGATTGAGGGGGAGAAAATAGATTTCATGGGGGAACTAGCAGGGGAACAGAATATACATGAGTATTGCATGTCGGAAGGGTTATGTGAGTGCATGGATGGGGGGTGGTGTGACTGATTTGCAGGAGAGGCTCAAAAATGAGTTAGCCTGATTCCACTCCACTGGATTTCCCTTACCAGCATTCATCAACTTGATGAGTGGCTATTAGGAGTGAGGAAGCTGTGACTGCCTTCCCACCTCTCTTCACCACCTCTTCTCTCGCATCTAACCTAGGCCTTTACTGTTCCTCTTTCTACCTTTTCACCTGGCTGCCACTAAATGTGACTATGGATCTTGCCCCTTCTGACAGCCAGGTAGGGGAGTGGGATCTATTTTTTTTTGTTTTGTTTTTTTGTTTTGTTGCATTAGTTTGAAATTGGAAACAATACAACATTCATGTCTGTCCAATACATTTTAAAGTTTTTTGTTTTGATACCTTTTCCAAACCCATCTCCCCCCTCCCCAGGAAGGCACCTCAGGTTGCTAAAACGTACAAGAGTGGCTGCTAACTGCTGTTACATTGCTCTGTCTCCTGACAGTAGTCGCTTTCCATCGAGACCAGTCCTGGTCTATTTTCCCATTCTTCTATGTTGCTGCTTCCACTTCCAAGCAATCTCTTCCTGAGCCACCTGAATATAGGCCTGGACCACACCCACAACAAGTCTAGCATTCTGGCTGCCTAGGGGGACATTCTTTTTTTCTTGCAAATGTTTGATATCTTTTGATGGTGTTAGTTATGTTTTTATATTGACCCATTACAGCTAGAGAATTCCATTGATAATAGGCAGAGCCTGGACTCTTTCTTTTTTTCCTGACTATTGAGTGGACATTACTTTTTGTCTCCAGTGGCTGGTTCCCTGTGCTGGGGGCTAGGTAATGGGGGGTTTTTGTCTTAATTGTAGGGGAAATTCTGTATTTTCCTCTGATATTTTATTTCTATCTATGGTAAATTTTGAAAATTTAAAAAAATGGGTTGATACCCCATTCCCCCCCCCCCATATCCACCTGGAAAATATTCTGTACCTGCTCCCATATTCCCCCCCACCCCCTAGTATCAAATCATTTCAGGACATTCCCACCAAATATGGTACATAGACCCTCTGGCCCTACAATTCCTCCAACAGTGATCACTTACCTGGGGAAACATCCTGTGCAAGTGTTCAGAAGTGTAGTACCACTTCATCAGCACTCCCATTCATTTTGAAGCATCCTCCCCACATCATGCTCTCTCATGCACCCATATCCATATAAGGTCATTTCTGGAAGGACCTTCCCTGTAAGCCCTGATACAGCAACTGAATCCCAACCATAGGGTGTCCAGATCATTGTAGACCTCCTCAAAGGCTTCCAGGTATGGCTGCTGTTTAAGGAAGTGAGAGATTTACATTTAGGCAAGTCCCCCCCCCAGCAACTGATCAAAGGAAAGTACTGAACCTTGCTCGATGAGTTTCATGAATGTATCCAACCCCAATCCCTCTCAACTAAGGAACACTCCCTCACATCCCAGAATAGAGGAGGAACCCCAAATCTGTGCCAAGGCTGTGAATGTGGCTTGAGGTACCACCACTCTGTGCTACTAACCCCATAGGGGACAAATGTAGGGGTTGTCCTTACACTGCCTTCCAGAAGCTGATCCTCAATGCCAGGGGAGATGGGCTAACTTGACCTCTGTTGCCTAGGACTGCTCTATGGATCTAAAATGTTTCTCCCTCTTCCCCTCCCTTCATCCATCACTTGCCTCAAATGTGTGCTCGGAGACCCAAATCATGGACGCCTGCCTCCTAGCTACAAGATGCAGCACACCACCCTAGGTGGCCAGCATTTCCATATAAACCTGAAAATCTGTCCCTGCAACCTCAGCAAGTCTGCTAAAGGGACAGATGGGGCAGCATCAGGAAGAGATGCAAAAAACAGGGCACACATTCATTTTAATAACCGCTACCCTCCCCAGCCAGGACAGTCCTCCCTGCTCCCATCTCTAAGTCCTTCCTTACCTGCTGGAAAAGTCCAGGATAATTAGCTTGACACAGCCCACTGACAGTCTTAGTTTATATGTACCCTCAGCTACTAAAGAGTGGTCTGGGCCACTCAAAGGCATAATAGTCTGAGGCATTGCTCCTCAGAGGTCTTCAAAGACACACTAAAGGCCTCTGTCTTATCCCAGTTTATTTTAAATCCCAAAAGTGTGCTAAAGCTTCTGTAATGCTGGTAGACAGGAAAGGGCAGGTGAGAGCAAACGGGATATAATCTGCAGAGAGATCTTGTGCTGGTCACTCTACCTGCACCCCCTGAATATCCCCATTAGCCTGAATTTTGCACACCAAGGGTTCCATTAATAATACAAACAGGAGAGGGGACAGTGGGCATCCTGCCTGGTTCCCCTTCCCAGCTGGAAAAACTCAGAGTACCCCCCATTGATGCACACTACTGCCCAGGAGTCCTGATACAGCATGCAGGCCCATGCTCCAAGACTCCAAACGAGTAGTCCCAATGAACCCTATTGAAGGCTGCCTGCCTACAATATGGACTCTTGACCTTCCTTACACACCCACCACACCAACTGGAGGACCTGATGGCTGCTATCCCCCATTTGTCTGATCTGGATGAATCACCTTTAGAAGCAAGGGTCCTAGCCTGTTAGCCAGCACCTTCACAAGAAGTTTCCTGTTCATATGAAGTAATGAAATGGGTCTGTACAACCTGGACTAATTGGGGGCCCTTACTTGGTTTTGGTAGATGATGATAGCTGCCTGCTGCAGCAAAGAGGGAAGGCACCCCCCCCCCCCTTCCCCCAAGATCCCCATTAAACATCTGAATGAGGATGAGAAAAGGGGCTGCCATCTTATAGAAAGTTCTAGTGAAACTGTCCAGCAACTACCTTACCCAGGATCAGCCCCTGGATTACCCTACCCAGCTCCTCTCCATTAATTCCACCCCTTCCTCCAACCCTTCCACCTCCCCCAGGCTTGGCATCCCCTTGCCTTCCTGCAAGTATTCTCTAATCCCCTCCAGTTATATCCCTTCCATCAGGCATATAGCTCCTGATTTAAAAATGGGCAAAGTGATCCCAAATTTCAGCCCTCTTGTAAGAGAGCAAATTTTCCCCCTCCCCCTCATTTGATAGTCACTTTTTCCCATTCGCATATCTTCCTGGCCAGTAACTTGCTAGATATACTGTCTAGCTCATAGTATACTTGGTTTACTCTCTAACTGGAAAGAGACCCACTCCATCTCTATCTCAAGTGTTAGATGGGTAGCTTCTAACTATGCCTGCACCATCCTGTCCCCCTTCTCCCCAAGCATTTGTTGCTGCTCCAGTGCTGTCACCTGTTGATCGATGTGTTGCACTCATTCCCCCCTCTGTTTTTCTTTCTCACCCCCCCCCCCCCGAATGATGTGCCCCTGCTTGACTGCCTTAAGACCATCCTAAAGTGTCCCCCAAATTCACCTCTCCATTCTCCAGCTTCATGTAGTCTTTGATCACCTCTTCTAACCCCTTAAACATCCTCCCCTTCAGCAGGCTGCTTATTAAGATGCCAGAATGAATGAGGTAAGGTCTCCATGGACTGCCCCCTCCAGCTCCACCCACAGTGGCATGTGGTCAGCCCAAGTCATTGGGCCTATAGCTGCATCTTCTAGAAGGTCTCCCAAAGCTGAATCCCCCAGCAGATCAATTCAGCTATAGCTTCCATGAACCACAGAAGTATAGTTGCAAACTGAAGGGTGTGATGCTGTCCATGAGCCTGAAGACTCGCCACCTCTTTAACTTGAACCAACAGCTCCTGCTCATCTATCTCAATCACCATAACCTTATTTGCCTCCCTGCCCCCCCCCCCTCTAGATTCCTACAATCTTACAAATATCTCAGGGGCCCAAACAGGAGTGACTTGGCACTTGGGAATGTGTGTGTGGAGTTTTTGTTTTTGTGGTGTCCCCCCCCCCCCCTTTTTTTGCATCATGAAGTAAAAGCCACTTACGGCTCATAATAGTTATATGCAGGATAACAGTCAAATAGTTTACCCCTCCCACCTTTTTAAGTTCAAAAGAATACTCGTTTCAGTCCTTATGAATAGGCATTCCTAAGTAAAGGGTCTTTGAGGGTTTTTTCCTCCTTTGGAACCCTGAAGAGTAGGGACCAAGCAGGCATATCGGACTTCTTTTCGGTAGACTCTAAAGATGCACTTGAACACACACATCTTTCACTTCCTGGATCAGTACTTTGTTAAATACTAGCCATGTCAAATTTCCTGCACTTTAAGAGAATAAGAATGGCTCAACATAACCCTAAAGGGAGACTAATTGGGGAGGGGAGTTCCCTAAGTGTGTGAAACAGGAATTCCTTCAGCAACAATCTGTCTCCTAGTCGATGCTTAGACCAGTACCTCATACCACTGTACTGGGCTTCTCAGGAACTGAGCTGGTATATACCCTCTGGGTCCCTCTTACATCCCCGGGGGAACCAACTCTGTTTGCCTTAACATATAACTAAAGTTCCCCTCTCCTTCTTTCTGTTAAGCCTTACTTAGAAACCGCTGTTCTATCAGGATATCCTAGCTGGCCAGCAGGGAAGCTGCTCCCTTCCTATTTATTTTATTTAACATTTCTTTTATACCACCTTTCATGATATCAAGGCAGTTTACATTGAACAAACTGAAATTACATTGAAGAGGGCATTATAACTTGGAGAACCCTCCATTGCCCGTGTTCCCTGTAAAATAGTTAAGTGGTTTGCCCAAGACCACAAGGAGCACCTGTGGGACTAGAAACCCCAGTCCTTCCAGCCCAAGGTTGCTGTCCTCTAGTGGGATATGAACCACCGACCTTTCAGCCAGAGGTAACTTGTCCCAACCACTAGGCCACTCCTCCTCCATGGGCTCCTGCAAACACCACATCACAGATTCCCCTAGAGTAGTGGCTCTCAACTTGACGGTTTAGGTGTGTCCTGAGGATTAAGTTTTTTTTTTCAGGATAACCACAACAAATTTGCAAGAGATTTCCATACAATGGAGACTGTGCATGCAGATCTTTCATATGTATATTGTGGTTATTCTGAAAACCTGACTGGCTAGATGTGTCCCAAGGACTGAGTTGATAGGCAGACTCAGGGCAACTAGACAAGGGTGAACCATGCTAAATTCCTCTTGGAGAAGGACAGAGGTGGTACTGAACTGCCAGATCTAAAGCTATACAATGGGGTGGCCATGTTTTGCTGGATTCACAAATTATGCATGGGACATGCTCAGTATGTCCTGGAAAGGCTGCTGAATGAGCTCTATGCCCCTTTATAAATTTAACTTAATGCATGGCCTTAAAATAAAGGAAGACATACATACTATTTTCATACCAAAAAAAGTGTGGGCATGGTGACTAAGCATGGAGAATGCGCTTACATGGTATCCCCTTAAATCTTTGGTGTGAATCCTGAGTTTATTCCAGAAGTTGGGCAAATAGGAGGAATTGGGGTGTTTTAGAATTTGGCCAACTTTTGGGGGGGAGAGGAAGATAAATTTTTTAACTTTGAAGAAATGCAGCAGAAAGGGGAAATATTGGCAGATTAAGCATAATCAACCTATGCAAAGTATATTAAGAAGGAAGGGGGGAACTCTGGATAAAGATTTTCTGAATCTTTTGCTCCAGTTCAATAAACTGTCGATGGTATAAAGCAGGGATGGCAAACTCCAGTGCTGGAGTACCACAATCCAGCCTGGTTTTCAGGATGTACTAACAAATATTCAAGAGTTCCATCCACTGCCTTCCATTGGATGAAAATCTCATGAATAGTGTCATGATGCGGGCACTAAAAGTTGGTTTTAAGAAAAGAAATCCTGTTTTAGAAGAACTAGATGTGCAGTTACCTCCAGGCACAGCTAGAGGGAGCAGGAACAGACATACTGGACTTAATGAGCCTAAGCTCACTGATCACCTGCAGCTGAAAGGGAACCAGGAAGTCAGCAGTAACGGTTCACTTTATAAGCCAGAGCAGAATGCTTCTGGAGAGCAGAGACAGCAGTGGCATCAGCAGAGGAGGCAGCGGAATGAGAATGTGAAGCAGCAGGAGCTGAGGAAGGAGGAGAAAGGAAGAAGGAACTGGAGCTGGACTAGAAGGAGAAACAGCAGAGAAGCCTGGAGGCTATCAAGGACATAAGCCTGATTGCTGTGAAAGAAGCCAAGCTGGAGGAGAAACAGACCTCACAAGGTGGGAAGCCAGAAAGCCCAAACTGGACCTGTTGTGCAAGGGGAGTTTGGTGGAAGTTGCTCCAAGGTGAGAGGCTCTGCCACGCCTAGTTCCTATACTCTGCCTGTTTGTAACCTAGAGAGAAGAAAGCTAAGAACCAGAGGGAGGTTCTGACAGAAGCTTATCTCTAGAGGATCATTGCCCAGTTTCACCTATTCAGAGGGAAAAGCAGTTTTATAAGCAACGGAAGTTTTTACTCAGTGAGCCAAGGTATGAGGCATTGAAGATTAACTGTAATGATTGTACTGCTAAAAGTTATGCTAAAAGAAGTATTCCTCCTAGGAGAAACAAGAGTCAAGACTGGTTCACTAAACTACCGCCAGCCTTAAGAGTCCCTGGTTATGTGAAGCCAAACTCCCAAGTAGTAGATTACCATGCTGAAATAGACAGGGACAGTGGAAGCCCTTTGAATCAGTATAGGGGAGAGGAATTGATGGAAGTGGATTCTCCCAGCACTATTCCCTCACCTTTGCCTGAGGAAATGGAATGTGATTGGTGCACTACCTATGCTCCAAAGTGTGTATGCTCCACAGAAGAATAAATGAAATATAATTTGATGTTTATTATACTGAATATTACTTTGAAGAAAACCTACTTTAAACTGTGAAGTAGCAGTTAACTAGCCAGTGAATATTGGTACCTTTTGAAACAAAGGACTGTTTCTGTTATCCAAAATATCTCTTAGTTGAACCTTGCTTTAAACGGGGAATAAAAGCCTTTATTACCCTACACTTCGACTCTTTGTTCTTTAACAGCGCTACCTAGTGGCATATAATCTTTGTGTCACCGGCAACCGAGTGACAATAGTCATTGGGGACATCCTGAAAACCAGGCTGGGATTGTGGTACTCCAGCACTGGAGTTCACCATCCCTGGTCTAGGGATATAGTAATCAATTTTAGAGGATGACATGGATAACTTATTCTGTAATATCTTTGTCCAATGCCTCCCAATGGGGAAACCCAATATTGATGAAAACATAAATGCCATACTGGGTAAGACCAAAGGTTCATCAAGCTTGGTATCCTGTTGCCAATAGTGGCCATCATATGTACCTGTCCTGTTTCCAAAAAGGTGATGGATCCCATGCTGCTTATCCCAGTAGTAAGCAGTAGATTTCCCCAGTCCACTTTAATGTTTAGACACTTTCTGCAATACCTTGTCCAAAGTTTTTTTTTTTTTTTTTTTTTGTTTTGTTTTTAAACCCAGCTATACTAAACTTTTTATTACAGCCTCTGGCAGTGAATGCCAGCATTTTGATTATGCACTGAGTGAAAAACATTTTCTCCTATAATGTGCTACACTGTAGCCAATAGACTTGTTTGCATGTTCTCTAGCTCTTCATTTGTTTTTAATTTTTTATTTATGAATTTTACAATTGAATCAAGAAAGTTAACAAACACACTCTTGAAGAAACAGGATGACACAAAGAAAAGAAATTCCAAACAAATAAGCAAATCTCATACAACAAAGAAGAAACAATGTGTCAATCCAAACCAAGTCCACAAACAGGGGCCTTTCACAGAAAAATAATACCAAATAAGCAAGAAATAAAGCAACAAATCAAATTCAGACATTTCAAACATACGCTCATTAGGAGGTAACAATAGAGGATGCTAGTCTCCTGGCACTGATGAAGGCTAACAGCTGGGAAGGCTAAAAAGACATAGGAAACAGCCTGGTATTTTACCAAGCATTTGCAAGGATGCTTAAGGAAAAAGAGCCCCCCAGCTGTAAAACCCCTGATTGTAACAAACTCCCTACGGCGTTTCTGTGTTTCTCTCAATAAATCTGGGTACATATGGACTGCAAAACCTTGGAAGGGAACCTTTCTTTTACGGAAAAAACGTTTTAACATCCACTCTCTGTCTGAGAGTAGGGCAAAAGTTACAAGTAAAGTGGAAGGCTCCAAGATATCAGTACCAGAATTTTCCAACAGACTAGTAACATTTAAATCACCTTGATCTAATCCACCCTCCAAATCTCTACTAGAAGTAACACGCTTCCCCGTAGGCAAATTTTTACCAAAGGTGGCATTAACTCAGGAGAAACTCCCAAAGTATCAAGTAAATACTCTTTAAACATATCCTTAGCACTTATAGAAGATGACCTAGGAAAATTAACAATTCTCAGATTAAGACGAGAAGTTTTTTTTGTTTCTGTTTGTATCCGGTCCCTTGGACTCTTACCTATTGCGTCCACCACGGAGCTTTTCTACATTTTAATGAGTAAACAACCAATCTATGTTCACAGGATCCACTCCACTCATTTTATAGACCACTATCATATCTCCCTTCACCTTGGAAAAGATGGCTGAAGATCCCTAACCCTTTTTTAAGCCTTTCCTTGTAATGGTGTCCTTCCATCCCCTTGATCATTTTGGTCTCTTCTGTACCCATTTTGGGAAGGGGGGGGGGGTTGGGTTGGGTGTGGCTTTTTTTTTCTAATTCTGTTATCTTAAGATGGGGCAATGAAAATTGCCCCTACTATTCAAGATTTATTTAAAAGGATTTCTATACCGCCTTCTCCTTCAATCAGTAGCAGTTGAACCATGGAGCAATACAGAAGCACTATAATATCTATGGTATCATTCTCCATTCTTTCCTTATGATTCCTCGCATTCTAATTGCTTGCTTAGCCACTGCTATACACTGGGAAGAGGGTTTCAAAGTATGATCCCCCAATGATGTCCAGATTCCCCTTTCCTGGGTAGTGATTGCTAATCTGGGGATGACCCTGAAGATCCACAACTGGTTCAAGGTATTGATGATCAAAGTATTGGTGCGCTAAGCAGATCTTACACCCCCTTAGCTGTCAAGCTCTTGTATAGCTTTGAACGCAATGCTCTTTGCTGTCCCCTGAGGAGTTGCCACCCTAGGCAGCCACCTAGTTTGCCTGGTGGTTGGGATGGCCCTGGGAATGTTGCATCATCGTGAACATTGTTTTGTCTGGACTGGTCTAGCAGGAGCTCTTTGCAGTGTGCACACAAGACATCTTGCCCACTGGGAGATAGTCATACATGTGACACAGCGCAAAAGACTGGATAGACCCCATCTTGCTGCTGGACTGCTGTCTACATTTGGTTTGAATGATTTGTTTAGCTATTTAAAGTTATTCTGTTAAAGTCCCTTGGGGAATAGGGATACGTAAACCAAAACAAACGTACCTAATCAGTTAAAGGGAATTAGTTAGGTCTTTGCTGTTCATCTTATTCTAAGATCTAATAGTTTGCTGATGAAGATAAAGCGTAGCTACTCACCTGTAACAGGTGTCCTCCAGGGACAGCAGGAATCCGTCCTCACATATGGGCGACATGGGCTCTCATTGCCAATGTGGAGCATTTTCCCAGCTTTCAAAAGCCTTTGGGAATGCCACCACACATGCGTGGTCCCCTTCCCACTCAAGGGTGCCATAGCTATAGCCCTTCCAAGAAGATGGCAAAAAATATACAACTCAAAGGAGAGGAAGGGAGGGAGGGTTGTGAGGACTGATTTCCTATCCCTGGAGAAAACCCGTTACTGGAGAAAGTGTAGTTCCTCACCTGTAACAAGCAGGAAGTCGTTCCTCACATATGGGACTCCCTAGCTACAGGCTACTGAGGACCTGTAGGAAAAAGCATGGCAGCATCATGTGCAGTCACCAGTGAAAGCCAAAGGCAGCCAGAGGACCCCGGGTCCATGGATGGCCACACTCCAAGTAGCCAGAGCAAGAAGAGTCAAAGGGGAGAAGTTGTTTAAACCCCAAACAGATTAGAGTACAGCCTGGCCGAAGGCAGTGTCCCAAAGGGACTCCCTCTCCAGGCAGTAATGCACTGCAAATGTGTGAGTGGAGGACCAGGTGGCAGCTCAGCAGATGTCTGCCAGTGGCACCAAGCGCAGGCTACCAACCGATGTCACCATCACTTGGACAATGAGCCATGACTCAGTGGTCCAGGGAAAACCCAGCCTGGGCAAAGGCGATGCAGTCTGCCACCCCGATGGACAAGGTACACTTGGTGACCACCATCCCCAGACGGTTGGGATCGAAGGAGACTAAGAGCTGTCTGGATCTGTGGTGGTCCTAAGTCCACAGGTGCTCCTTTGTGGTCTTGGGCAAGCTACTTAACCCTCCATTGCCCATGTTCTCTGTAAGTATTAGTGTATGTGTCTCATATCCCCTAGTGTTAAATGTATCCCTCAATTGTGTTGTATACCACCTTATCCTTCAAAGTGGTCACAAAACTGTCTAAATATAATAAGCACTGAAAGCAGCTAGATATAATTGGCATCTCAGAAACCTGGTGGAAGACGACCACCAACAGTGTAGATAGCTGTGGTTTAAATGGCAGAAAGCCAATTTGGATTTAGCCAAGGAAAGTCTTGTCTCAATCTTTTTTAAAAGCATAAATAAAACGGGTAGAGAAAAGGTGAGCCAATTGATGTGGAGCCCATTCCCAGAAGGGGCACATCCAGGTTGTCTGGATGGCCCCAACAAGGACAGGCCCATTAGGACCTGATTCTGCAACATTGGTGCACAAAGCCCCTGTGGGTGCAGGATCGGGCCCTGGGAGATGGCCTGGCTGCCCCTGCATCACTGCAGGGGCCTCTTCCCCGCAGCACAACCAACCTGCTGTCTGCTGAGACCCCGATTCCCCACTGCCTGACCCCTAATGGGGGCAGCCAGGGCCCTCAGTGGGCAGTAGGGACCCACCTTGCATGCCTCTTGCCTCAGGGGGGTCTACCCGGGGGGGGGGGGCGCAGCTGGCCAGTACTTATGTCACCTCTGGTTGTTCCCCTGGTGCTCCTAGGACATATAGGGCCATGAGTGGAATCAGCTCTGTATGTTTGAGTGCCTGTCTGGTCACACCCCTTCCACTCTGCCCCTGTGCCATCTCTGTCCCCTGCAGCATGCACAGCAGCTCTGTGCATGCAGGTGTGATGGTGGGGGCAGAATACAATGAAAGCAGATAGTTATCTGCCTTGCCGCTATCCACCTTATAGAATCAAGGCTATAGTGTATCTTGATTCTCAGAAAGCCTTTGACAAAGTCCTTCATGAGAGACTTGTGAGGAAATTAAGTCATTGGATAGGCAGTAGTGTACTATTGTGGATTAGGAACTGGTAAGACAGAACTAAATGGCCAATCTTCTCAATTGAGAAAGATGAATAGTGGAGTAACCCAGGGATCTGTGCGAGGGCCAAAGTTACCTGGAAATAGGAACAAAACAAGGTGATCAAATTTGCAGACAAAAATTATTCAAAGTTGTTAAAGCACAAGGAGGATTGTGAAAATTTGCAAGAGGACCATGAGAAACTGGAAGACTGGATGCCCAAATGGAAGATTAAATGTTCTGTGGAAAAGTGCAAAAAAAGCAACGGACTGTACTGGATTTACGGAACGTGAGCATATGCTAGGCTCCCTCACCACTGGGGAGGTGCATGTATATTTGGAACCATACGACCTTCCTTTTTCCTCTTGCCCACATCAAATGGAGAACAACTGGGATATCCTGTGTACAGGAGTCGCCAGCTGCAAGAGACCTTGAAAATAGGCCAATGGGACAAATGGGATGCGACATCCGAAGAATGGCCACCTGAGAGAATTCTCATACTATGGACCTGCTACTTGGGAGCAAGATGGGACATGGGGATATCGTACCCCTGTTTATATGATAAATCGTATAATACGCTTACAAGCTGTTGAAATAACAACCAATGAAACTAGTAAAGCACTAACCCTTTTGGCTAAGCAAAGTACACAAATGCGCACAGCTATTTACCAGAATCGTTTAGCTCTAGATTATTTGTTAGCAGCTGAAGGTGGGGTATGTGGGAAATTAAATTTTTAAGCAATTGTTTGCAAATTGATGATGGGCATGTTGAGGATAGAACTATCCAGATGAGAAAGCAAACATTTGTGCCTGTTCAGACCTGGCATAGTCTGAAACTAAAATGGGTGGTTTGGTTCAGTATTTTCATGGTTAGGTGGTCTGAAGACCCTTGCATTTATTGTGGTGTTCATATTAGCTAAGTGCTTGCTGCTCCCATGTCTCCTACCCCTTTGCTTACGCATGGTAACCTCAGTAATTGATAGTACTGTAGAGCGGAAGGCAGCTACAAAGATATTAGCTATGTGGCAATATTACCCTATACCCCAAGATGATGCTGTTACACCAGTATAATGTGTGATGTAATTGAGTGATTTAATTCTCACCCTTTCTCACTAGCGGGTGAGAATAATCAAAGGGGGTAACGTGGCAGGCTATGGCCTAGAATGGTCTGCTAATATGAAAGGCCTGTAAGTTAGGCCTGGATTCCAACCCCCATTATAGCTATAAAAGAACCAAAAATCTGTGAAAAATGAGAACTGTTTTAAATTGCTTAAGTTTTACACAAATTCATAAGTCTTTCATTCTCTTGTGTGCAAAAAGAAATGTTTCAATACATGCATTCCTGAAGCTAGAAGCAACCTTGCAGTAGAGAAGTATCAAACCTAGAAACTGCACCATTGTTAGAACAGTTCTAAGGGAGGGGGCTGGTTGCTAGGCCCCGGAGGGATCTCTGATTGGACAGGTGCAGGGGGCATTGGAGCCAATGAAATGTTTGCATGTATCAAGCTAGAACCAATAGAAAGTTCTCATGTATCAAACTGAAAAAGAGGTATAAGAGTATGTCTCTGTAAACTTTGCTCAGTTCCTTTTGAAGCTTTGACTGACTGGGCCTTGTGCACAATAAACTGGCTTGGACCCTGTCAATTGACTCCCGGATTTATTCATTGATTACGCTTCGCTGCAGCACTACATATTCCTCCCCTTCACCCTTGAGTCTGACAATACCACTTTTGCCCTTCCTCTTCTCACTAATATATCTGAAAAATGTCTTGTCGCCCCATGTGTTCGTAATGGCCACAATATCTAAATCCATTTCCACCATCAGGTGGGAAAACATAAAACAATGACTCTTTAAACCTTTTGAATCAGCCCCTGTTCAGTTATCCAAAAGCAGACTCTTAACAATTTATAAACACTAAATAGATTCTATCCAATCAGGATTTGAGAGATTGCTAGACTATGCATTTTTTTTTCTTTTAAGTCTTCAAGTCTTTATTTTAAGCCCCAAAGGGTATGTAAGACCTTGTGGTATACAATAAGTTATTAAATACAAAAACTGCCTTAGCTAGTTATGCTTTCACACTGTGAGATACATACACTGGAATGTAATGCTGTTCTGTTTAAGGCACAAGCTGCCAATTTTCCCCACTGATGCTGTGCTTACCACCCCATTCTCCACCATCTCCATTTCTTGTAAGGTTTTAATATTTACCTTCCCAACTGCTTGTAGCAAGTCCCATAGGCAAGCTTTCCACACAATGCAGAGCTAATCTTGTCTGCTACCTGATCTGCTGATACCAGTTCTCTTCTACCATTTTTAAATCCCTAGCAAACTAGTGATCAAATTCCAGTGTTCCTGTTGCCAGGATACAGGTGATGAGATGATGTCACTACCTGGTGAGCAGGAACAGCATACTTGCAGGGCTGTTCTTAGCAAGCCAACTGGAGGTGTGTGCCTTTTGTTTGGTTTTGGATGGAGCAGATTAGAAATGAACTTGAGGTAATTAGCATATCTGGGGGAGGGGGGCACAGCCCTCCTCCAAATAACATTTCAACATCTGTGACTAAGTTCTTGGCAGCAACATTCCAGTTGCTCAAACATGCAGATGAAATAGGAATATATTAACTTTGCTTTATTTCTGGCAGAAGCCACAATTTCCTTTTTTGTATACTTCATAAGATGCTGTTAAGCTGCTCTATTTCAAGGAGGCATGAGGTTGTGTTAAAGCAACTTGATTCCACTGCTTTTCCTCTCCTCTAACAATCTGTCACATGTGACCAAATGATGCAGTCTCTATTAGATTTAAAGAATGTATGGTGCTTGGAGAACTGGTAGCTTTCAAGGAAGTTAGTCTCTAATTGGAGCCAATTTGTGATGAACTGAACAGCAACTCTGAATGGGGATATTCTACCATAGTTCTGTGCTTCAATATAGCTCTAATATGCTAATGGATATGAAACTTCCATATGGTGTGAAGTCAATATGAAATGCAACTCTGTTCTAGTTACCTGTCTTTGTTCCTTCCCCTTCCCCAGTGTTCAGCAGACACCATGGAGCCAGAGACGCTGATTCAGTGCCCCTATGACAAAAACCATCAGATTCGGCCCAGCAGGCTACCTTATCACTTGGTAAAATGCAGAGAGGTAAGTGTGGATGTTACAGGGAAGAGCTAGGTTGGATTTCAGGAGCCCAGATAAGCTTGTGAAAATGTATTAAGGAAGCTTTGATCACAAGATCTATCTAACAAATTCTGTAAAATCTGCAAAGTTTACCAATGCTACTTTACTAACATTTAAAAATGCATATTTAAGGACTGATGTAAAAAGCCAGTCTGGTGGCTCAGTGTCAGGTGTTTAAAACCTGGGTCGGGTATCTTCTCTTTTTGGGTTGACTAGGGCTGAAGATGCTGTTTAGGCTCCATAGGAGGAAGTATGCTCTGCCACTGCCTAATGGTGATACCTATTGACGAGACTCCAGAGTTGGCAGTTTGATCCCTGGCTGTCACTGCAATGACAAGGCTTGCATTAAAATGAGGATATAAAGGGGGGGGGGGGGGGATACCAGACGTTTTGTATGAAGGTTCATAATGACATAGTCCAACAGGAGCCATTAGATAGATGGAGCCCCAAATGAATAGGAAGAAATTGCTAGGCAATAAAAGCTGCTGGTCTGGAGATTTGACTGTCCAATGCTGTAGACATATCTTGCAAAAACTGAATAGTACTGTAGGAACTCTATCTACAAACTGAATGTAGGACGACACCACAGCAGTTTAACTGAAATGAGAAATTCCACAATGAATCATTGTGCAGCTTTAATGAAAGCCAAGTACATTTTTTTATTTTATTTAACATTAAGATGGGTGCGAGTGAAGAATACATACTGTTGGAATGTTATGCTGCCTGCTTTGTAGAGAGCCCATTCAGGGCAATGAAGAACATGCCTACTGCTATGGAGCCTACACAGCATCCTCATCCTTGCTCAGCCCATAGAGAAAATACCTGGCCTAGGATATGATACAGACCTTTTATAGACTTTAAATACTTTATAAAGGTTTCTTCATTAATACCCTCTTTCAAAGATAAGGAAGCTAGAGAACTAGAGTACATGAAATGAAGCTGCAAGGAGTTAAACTTAAAAGCAACATTGAAATATTTGGGCATTCAAGTCATCCACCACCCTTTCCATGAAAAGAGATGGGAGTTAAAACTATGATGGAATCCAAAATGATATGGGACAAAGGATTGCTACATAGCAAGAGGATGGTATCAAAGCAAGTAATCTCATAGAGGGGGTACTAACCTGCACAGAGTGGCAGGTGCAGCTTTCTAGCCATGCTGGTCCTTTATATGCCATTTTACTATTACTATATAACAATGTGCTCAGCCTTCAAGGAGAACATGGTGGCAGGGCCGGATTTACCTATACACCATGGCGTAGGGCCCACAGCTGGCAGGGGCCCACAAAAAAAGAACAAGTTAATTTTTTTTTAAAAAAAAACCTGCTGGCTGCCGCCGCGGGGCCCCCTCTGCTGCCGCGGCAGCACCGACTGACCCGCGGGGGCCCCCTCTACAAGCTGAATCCGTCGGTTCGTTCCTTCCTCCCTCCCTCCGTGCAGGCTGTGAGAGGCGCGAAGGCAGAGTGTCTCCCTCGCGTCTCTGTTAAGCCCGCAGGGGCTGATGGTAAATTTCCCATCAGCCCCTGCAGGCTTAACAGACGCGAGGGAGACACTCTGCCTTCGCGCCTCTCACAGCCTGCACGGAGGGAGGGAGGAAGGAACGAACCGACGGATTCAGCTTGTAGAGGGGGCCCCCGCGGGTCAGTCGGTGCTGCCGCGGCAGCAGAGGGGGCCCCGCGGCGGCAGCCAGCAGGTTTTTTTTTTTTTTTAAATTAAATTTTACTTTAGGCCGACGGGGGTGGGGGGGGTAGGACTGGTAATGGGCTATTGGGGGGGGCTGGGGGGGTTAAGGCTAGAGGTGGGTTGATGGGGTTAGGATTGGTAATGGACTGTGGGCTGTGGTGGGCTGATGGGGGCTGTCTGGTAATGGGCTATGGGGGGCATATGCCATGAAATGGGCTGGGGGGGTTAGTACTGGTAATGGGCTGTTGGAGGGGTTTAGAACTGGTAATGGGCTTTGGGGGGGTTAAGACTGGTAATGGGCTGTGGGCTGATGGGGGCTGTCTGGTAATGGGCTATGGGGGGGCTAGGACTGGAAATGGGCTGGGGGGGTTAAACCTGGAGGTGGGCTGATGGGGTTAGGACTGGTAATGGGCTGTGGGCTGATGGGGGGGGTTAGGACTGGTAATGGGTTATAGGGGGGGCTTAAACTGAAAATGGGTTGATGGGGGGGTTAGGACTGTAAGTGGGTTGATGGGGGGGCTAGGACTGGAAATGGGCTGATGAAGGGACTAGAAGGGAATGGATGCTGGGTGAGGCTGGAACTAGAAGGGAGCTGATGTTGGGGGAGGATTAGAATGGGATGGGGCTAGAAGAGTAAAATATTTTGTGTGGGAGGGATAAAAAATCTACAATTGGCCGGGTATTGGGAGAGTAAGTGGGGATTGAGGATGGAGAGGTAAAATTTGAGTGGATGAAATAGGAATGAGGAAAGAGCAAAAGGAGAAAGATTAGTATGTTAAAGCAGATGTAGAGAGAGAATGGAAAAAAATCTAGAAGAGAGAAGAAAGGACAAATGAACAGCAGACGATGGAGAGTTAGCAGAAGATACGAAGAAACCAGAAGAAAGTGGCTGGAGCAATTGCAGCTGAAAAAAATGCACAAAAGGTAGAAACATCTCTTTATTTTGAATTTATTAATTGGAATATGTCAGCTCTGGTAAATGTGTATCATTAACGTCTGCGCTTTGTTTAGTACAAGAGCAAATTAATGTATAGTTTTATTTCTACAGTGTTGTACTTTCCAAGTTTGGCTTTTGGGATTCCCATTTTAATTATTGTCGTCCTGTTTCTAAATTGTGATTACTTGTTTGATGGTCTATGTTCTGCATGTGTAACTGAGCTGAGGTGTTCTGTTTATATAATTCCTATTTGACATTGCCACTTGTTCTCTTTCCCCAGTAGGTCATGTATTGTTCTCTGAAATGTATTGGTTTAATATTTGCAGTGTTGCCTTTTGATTGGTAGGGTATGGTGCTTTGTGAGTCCTGGTAGTGCTGTTAGGATACGGCGGGTTTACTATGGGTTCTAAATGGGCAGTGTTTGTAGTAGTTCCTAATGTGTCTGGCAGTTGGCACTGGATTATAGTAATGTAGAAATCTTTTAGTCTTTCTTTATCCATACACTCATTAAGAGGCACGTTTACTAAAAGTTAGTATATGGTAACATTATGCAAATATTTATGCAAATGAGGCCCCTTATGCAAATGAGGCCCCGCACCCCCCTTGGGCCGCCCCTGCTGGGGGCCCACAATTTTTGTTGCCGTAGGGCCTCACTCAAGGTAAATCCGGCCCTGCATGGTGGCCACTGCTTTTGTGAGGCCCCCCTCAATTTCCCCTTGATTTTCCTTCTCACTCTAAGAAGAGTTCCTCACGTACCTTATCTAATATGATCCATATCCCTCTCCTTTCCCCTTCTGCCCTCCCTCACTCATACCCCAATCATTCATCCAGAGATCAACCCCAACCCTATTCCCCTTAGAGTTCTGTCCCACTCTAAAAAAGGTTACATGAGGATCTCATCTGACATCAATATCCCCCTTCATTCCCCTTTCACTGCCCCTCCCTCATGGAGGGCATACTCACCCAGGGACACCCCACCCATACCCTGGGCCCCCCTAGACTGCTGTCTTACTCTGAAAATAAATCCTCATGTAACTTATCCAATCTTATCCATATCCCTTTCTCCCTCCACTCTCCCATTCTCGTGTGCCCTATGGAACACATGCTCAGTCTCTAACAAACTTGCTTTTACTCATGATCTCTATCTCTAATGCGCTACATCTTCTTGCCCTAACTGAGATCTGGCTCCTCCCAGGCGATACCGCATCCACTGCTGCTCTCTGCCATGGGGGCTACCAGTTCTTCCATACACCTCAATCCACTGGCTGTGGTGGTGGTGTTGGACTTTTACTTTCTCCCTCTTGTCAATTCCAACCCCTCCTACTGCCTCAGTCACACTCCTTCTCTTTTGCCTCTTCACACCACTTCCCCTCCAAGTAGCTGTTTGTTATTTATCGCCCACCCGACAAATCCAAATTGACCTTCCTTATTAACTTCGACTCCTGGCTTTCTGTCTTTCTGGTTCCCTCTTCCCCCACTCTTATTCTTGGCAATTTTAACATTCACATCAATAACCCCTCTGATCCCCATGTTTTAAAGTTCCTCGCCCTCACCTCATTTGACCTCCAAATTTGCTCCACTGCCTTGACTTGATACTCTACTCTAATTCCTCTCCCTCAAACTTCCACAACTCAATCCTTCCCTCATCTGACATCACCTTTTAACCTTTTAATCTTCAGCTCCTGCTGTCTCAACCTCGTCCTGTCTCCTCCGACCTATTTAGAAACCTTCATAATATTGATCCCTTGACTCTCTCCTCCACCATTTCTCCATCTCTTTCCTCCCATTATATCATCCAAATCTGTCTGAGGCAGTAGCCTCTTATAATGCTGCACTATTCTCCAGCTCTTGACACTCTTGCCCCACCCACCCCACATCCTGTCAGACGTACTGCTCCCCAGCCCTGGCTTTCATCCACAACCCACTATTTACCACCTGTGCCCATTCTGCTGAACATGCTTGGACCAAATCCCACTCCCCGGAAGACCACCTACACTTCAAATTCATGCTTGGTTCCTTCCAGTCAGCCATAGCTCTTGCCAAACAAGAATACTACATCCATCTGACTAATTCCCTTGCCTCTGATCCTTGCCACATCTTTAATACCCTTAATTCTCTCCTCAAAGTGCCCCTGTCCCTGGTCCCACCCTCCCTTTCTGCCCAAACCCTAGCTGACTTCTTCCATGGCACAGTCCACAAGATCACCCTCCAATTTCCCACTCCCTCATCTACCTCCCCCCCCTCCCCATTTCTCCCCCCCATCCACACCATCTCTGCTACCCTCTCCTCCTTCCCTACAATCTCCGAAGAGGAAACCGCACTCCTCCAGACCCACCACCTGTTCCTCTGACCCTATCCCCACCCATCTCCTATACCCCATCTCCCCCACTGTTGTCCCCTCCACCTCTCATATTCTCAACCTTTCACTCTCCACTGCAACTGTCCCTGTAGACTTCAAACATGCTGTTGTCACACCCCTCCTCAAACCCTCACTCGATCCCACCTGTCCCTCTATCGACCCATCTCCCTTCTTCCCTTCATATCTAAACTACTAGAATGAGCAGTCCACTGCCCCTGCCTCGACTTCCTCACCTCCCAGGTTCTCCTGGACCAACTACAATCCGGCTTCCATCCCCTACACGCCACTGAAACGGCTCTTACAAAAGTCTCCAATGACTTGCTCCTGGTTAAATCTAAGGGCCTCTACTCTGTCCTCATCCTTCTCGACCTCTCCACTGCCTTTGACACTGACCACAATCTTCTCCTCACCACCCTCTCCTCGCTTGGTTTCAAGGGCTCCGTACTATCCTGGTTCTCCTCCTACCTCTCTCATTGCTCCTTTAGTATATGCTCTGGTGGCTCCTCCTCCTCCTCTCCTACCCTGCTCCACGTTGGTGTGCCCCAGGGATCCGTCTTGGGCCCCCTCCTTTTCTCTCTATACCCAATCCCTTAGCGCCCTTATCTCCTCCCATGGCTTTCAGTACCATCTCTATGCCGATGACTCCCAAATCTACCTCGCTACACCTACTATCTCTCCAGCAATCCAGACCAAGATCTCTGCCTGCCTTTCTGACATTGCTGCCTTGATGTCTCATCACTGCTTGAAATTGAACATGGCCAAGACTGAACTCCTTGTCTTTACACCCCAACTCCTCCCCTCTTCCCCCCACCTTTTTCAGTCTCTGTGGATGGATCTACGATCCTTCCTGTTCCTTCAGCCCACAATATGGGGGTTATCTTTGACATCTCTCTCTCCTTCTCCACACACATCCAACCCGTAGCTAAGACCTACCGCTTCTTTCTCTACAACATTAGCAAGATCCGCCCCTTCCTTTCTGAACACACTACCAAAACACTTATCCACTCCTTAAGCTCTCGCCTCGGCTATTGCAACCTACTCCTTGCTGGTCTCCCTGTGAGCCATCTCCTTCCCCTTCAATCTATACAAAATTATGCTGCTCGACTAATCTTCCGCCAGTCTCGCAATGCCCACATTACTCCTCTTCTCAAATCACTTCACTGGCTCCCTATTCAATTCCGCATCCAATTCAAACTTCTCCTACTGACCTATAAATGCATTCACTCTACGGCCCCTCAATACCTCATCTCTTATCTCTCCCTACATCCCCTCTCGGGAACTTCGCTCTGCCAACAAATTACTTCTATCTAGGCCTCTCACTCCCACTGCTAACTCCCAACTTTGCTCCTTTCACCTTGCTGCACCTTACGCCTGGAACAGCCTACCTGTGTCTATATGCCAAGAACCCTCCGTAGCCCTCTTCAAATCCAGGTAGAAGACCCACCTCTTCACTGTCGCTTTCAGATCCTGACTTCTATCCTTATCTTAACCTAACTCCCATCAATTTTCATGACCGAAATTACAAAGACCATATTGTGCTCTGCACCGAATTGACTAATGCTCTGTATTGTCGCAACTAGATTGTAAGCTCGGACAAGCAGAACGCTGAGCATGTATGTATGTCTGTACAGTGCTGCGTGCATGGCGCTATATAAGTGCTAAATAGTAGTAGTAGGCCATCAACCAGCCCCAGTGTTAT
This sequence comes from Ichthyophis bannanicus, assembly GCA_033557465.1. NCBI lineage: Eukaryota > Metazoa > Chordata > Amphibia > Gymnophiona > Ichthyophiidae > Ichthyophis > Ichthyophis bannanicus. The sequence continues at coordinate 740,101,687 of CM066033.1, forward strand.
GAACTATTTTAGTCTCCATGGCTGGGTGCATAACCAGTGTTGCAACCCTCTTCTAATTCAGTGGCCCCCGTGTTGGTTGATTTTTGCATTAGAAAGTGGGACAGGAAGATAAAGCCTAGATCTGCTCCCTAATATTTTCTCTTCCATTCCCATGGTCTTGCTTCTCATTACCCACTTCTTATCCCCCACTTCCCCTACCATTTTGTCTTCTACCTTCTCTTCTATTGCTAACTCCGGACTTCGCTCCTTTCACCTTGCTGCACCTGGAACAAACTCCAGAGTCTGTAAGTCAGGTGCCATCTCTGACCCTTTTCAAATCCAGGCTGAAAACTCACCTCTTCACTACTGTTCTCGGATCTTGACTTGCCTGATCTCCTTGTGTTTCCTTAACATTCCCCCTAGATGTATTACTGTCTACACCTACTCTGTTTGTCTTTACTAGACTGTAAGCTCTGAGCAGGGATTGTCTTACATGTCTGTGCAGCACTGCGTACATCTTGTAGCACTATATACCAATGCTCAGTACTAATATTAGTAGTAATAGTACCTGATCTGCCCTTGAATTTCACCATTTTCTTCTCATTCGGACATTCCACTCACTAAGGGAACCTCACTGTCGTCCATCATGCTGCAGCTGCTTCTGCCTCTCCTACTCCTTATCTCGATGTCAACCCCCCAACCCTGGCAGCCCCTCCATACTTTTTTCACACTCCCAGGGCAGGTCAATGTGTGACCTTTCTAACCTTGTTCATATCCCTATTCTCTCCCTTTTTGGAATTTATGGAATGCACATTCTGTCTCCAATAAACTTGCCTTCATTCACAATCTCTTATCTTGAATACTCTACATGTTCTGGCTCTTAGTGAAACTTGGCTTCCCGCTGAAGATTCATCTTCAGTCTCTGCTCTATCATGGAGGCTACCTATCTTCCCATACATCTCAGCCCAACAGCCAAGGTGGTGGTGTTGGGTTCCTACTCTCTCATTCCTGCAAATCCAAGCCCCTCTTTCTGCCTCCATCTAATTCCTTTGCTTCCTTTGAAGTCCATGCCATCTGCCTATTTTGTCCACTAGCTCTCTGGGTAGCTGTCATTTTATCATCCCATCCACCTCCTACTTTTCTCACTGACTTTCTTGGCTCTTTCTTTCTGGATGCATCTTCCCCCTTCCCTTATTCTTGGGAATTTTAACATTCATGTTCATGACCCCTCTTATGCCTGAAAACTCCTATCTCCAGGAACAAGCAGGAATGTAGTCTTCACATATGGGTATCGTCAGTACCGACAGAGCCTGCACAGGAACGCTCCCCAGCGTCTAATTAGAAAGCTTTTGGGAGCATCCCACAGCACCTGCGTGCTGCCTTCCCACCTTTCCCAACTGCCTCTCCAGTTCTTCGTTTTCTGCGGAGCCAGCAGGTCGTCGTTCCTGTCACCACAGAAAATTTTCCTTATTGCCCTTCTATTTTGTGGTCGCGTCTGCCTTCCTCAACACTTTACCGGTACCGCCTGTTCTTTCTTTTCTTTAAAAAAAAACAAAAAACTTTTCTCCCATTTTTTCCAGGTGCACACACCATTTTGGACCTTAGGCCCAAAACTTTTTCCACAATGGAAAAACCCGCTTCGGGTTTTAAAAAGTGCACCAAGTGTGCAAGTACCATCTCCGTCAGACACCCATGAGTGGTGTCTAAAATGTTTACGTCCTGACCACTCCATCACGGAATGTATGGCCTGTGCCATGATGTCCAAGAGGTCGACAGAACCGAGCTGCCAAGCTCAGTACCCTGTTTCCCTCTGCAGCCTCGGTGGCATTGACGTCTTCCTCCCGTGGATCTCAGGTAACTAAACATAGGTCTAGCTGGTCCTCAAAGGGTAGATCTCCTTCTCCTTCTAAGCATCACAATGCCTCTGGCATTGCCCTTGAGGATTCTGCACCGGCAAAATTGCCCCGGCGGGAGGCTTCGGCTTCCAAAGCATTATCGGGGCTCCAGAACATTCTCGAGGCCTCAACCTCAGCAGAACTACTGGTGCCATGCTCTGGGGTACTGGCTGTTTTTCTCTGGTACCAACATCCAGGCATCAGCAGCGTCGATAGACCAGAGGTTCCTGGCTATTGAACGCAGTCTGGTGGCTCTCCTTATGGCATCGACACCCTCAGAACCGCGTCAGACAGTTCAACCGGCACCCACTCCGGCACCGGTATCGGTACAGGTACCGACAGCATCGACATCGGTGTCTGCATTGCCGTCACCCAGTCATGCGATGCCGTCTGGTACCAATACACCAGTACTGATTCCCCCCGGTACCGACTTCAGTCAGTACAGGTATCGGGCTCTTAAAGAGCATCCAGACAGAAGGTACTTCGAGTCCTCTGAGGATTCTGACAGTTCTGTTGATACGGGAATATTTCTCCCAGAGGAGCCTTCCTCCCCTAAACGCAGGATTTCTCCTCCAGAGAACATTTCCTTTCAGGATTTCATCAGGGAGGTGACTTGGGGTCTGTCCATTACTGTGGCTCCTGAAACAGAGCCCAGAGCAAAGGAGTTGGAAATTTTACAATATCCCAAAGCTCCTAAGGAGGCAACTACTCTGCCCATCCATGAGATCTTGCATGATCTCATGCTAAGAATGTGGGAGACACCTCTTACCACCTCTCCTCACTCTCGTAGACTGGATACTATGTATCAAGTCCCTCCTTGTTCTGGTTTCCAGAAAACCCAGCTTCCTCACCACTCTACTGTAGTGGAATCGGCTATGAGAAGGATCAGGAGTGCAGAGGCATGCCTCTAATCCTCCAGGACGTGAGTGCAGAACTTTGGATGCTTTTGGACGTCGTACCTTCCAAGCTTCCATGCTTTCTGCCAGGATCAGTTCCTATATTTTATATATGGCAATGTTCCTGAAGGAAGTCACAGGAAATTTAGAGGTTTTGAGCCCTCTTCTTCCTGCGGATAGAAGGCAGGACTTTCTCACATCGGTCAAACATGCCAAGGATGTTTCTAAATTTGTCAACAGTGCAGCTTTTGACTGTTTTGAGTGCATAAGCAGAAACTCTGCCATTGCCATAGGTGCACGTAGAATTGCCTGGCTCCAGGCATCTGATTTGGCGCTCTGGGTACAAGACAAACTGGGCAATATTCCTTGTACTTGTGAGAACCTGTTTTGGCAAAGATTGGCAAGAAAAAGCCAATGAGTTGGATGCTGACAACTCCATCTTGGATAGATTATCCAAGGCCACAGCTGATCCTGCAAGAAAAATCTTTCAAAAACCATTCTTTTCCAAAAAGAAAAGGTTTTATCCTGCTTATTCCCAGCAGGGACGTTCTGTAGGTCAACCTGTCCGGAAAGGTCAGCAACCACCCAAACAAAGGAAAGCAAAGACTGCTAAGCCTCAACCGTCCCAGTAGTCTCAGCCTCCTCAAGGCCTTTGACTTTCAGCTAGAGAACTTAGCCTTCCTGGCTCTCAATGGACCAGAGCCTTCCACCATTCCAGGAAGGTTGTGTCACTTTGCCCCCAGATGGGGGCAGATAACAGCAGAGCATTGGACACTCCATCATAAAAGAGGGGTACAAGCTTCATTTTTTGAGCATGCCCCCTCCCACAATAAGACAGTTCAATTCTCAGACCTCTCTCATCAACCTTTTAGATCAAGAGGTCACTATGCTTCTTGCCCAAGGGGCAATAGAAGAAGTACCCATCCATCAACAGGGTACAGGGTTTTACTCCACCTATTTCCTTATCCCAAAGAAAACAGGGGGATACAGACCTATTTTGGACCTCAGAGAATTGAACAAATTCTTGTTCAAAGAGACATTCAAGATTTCTCTAGGAACTCTGCTGCCATACCTTCAGAGTTAGGATTGGCTTTGTTCTCGATCTCAAGGATGCGTACACCCATGTTCTCATCCATCCAACTCAGTTCCTTCGGTTCCTTTTTCAGGGAAAGCACTACCAATACAGGGTGCTTCCTTTTGGCCTGGCCTCAGCACCAAGAGTGTTCATGAAATGCATGGCTGTGGTAGCAGCATTTCTCCGTGCTCTAGGAAGTCTTCCCCTACTTAGATGACTGGCTCATTCGAGCCCCAACAGAGTCAGAGGCCAGGACTTCTCTATCCTGCACAATGCGTATCCTTCAGTATTTCGGTCTGGTCATAAACATCCCAAAATCCAGTCTAACTCACACACACTCAGTCTTTAGAGTTCATAGGAGCTTTGCTGGATATCAGAAAAGCAAGGGCCTATCTCCCCTAGGCCTGTTGCCTTCACATGGTGCAGTTAGCATCTCAAGCAGTGCTAAAGCCTCTTCTCACTGCCCAAGAAATGCTACAACTACTAGGCCACATGGCATCTACCGTGCATGTGGTTCTCTATGCTCGCCTCCCATGGGCGGCCCAAGGGGGGTGAGGGGCCATGTGTGGAGACTTGGTGCGGGGCCTCATTTGCATAAGTGGCCTTATTTGCATAAATATTTGCATAATGTTACCATACACTAACTTTTAGTAAACATGTCTCTTAATGAGTGTATGGATAAAGAGAGACTAAAAGATTTCTACATTACTATAATCCAGTGCCAACCGCCAGGCACATTAGGAACTACTACAAACGCTGCCCATTTAGAACCCATAGCAAACCCGCCGTATCCTGATAGCATTACCAGGACTCACAAAGCACCATACCCTACCTATCAAAAGGCAACACTGCAAATATTAAACCAATACATTTCAGAGAATACTCGGGGAAGAGAACAAGTGGCAATGTCAAATAGGAATTACATAAATAGAATACCTCAGCTCAGTTACCCATGCAGAACATAGACCATCACCAAAAAAGGAATCACAATTTAGAAACAGGAAGGCAATAATTAAACTGGGAACCCCAAAAGCCAAACTTAGAATATACAACACTGTAGAAATAAAACTATAAATTAATTTCCTCTTTTACCAAACAAAGCGCAGACGTTAATGCACATTTCCCAGAGCTTTCATATTCCAGTTAATAAATTCAAAATAAAGAGATCTTTCTACCTTTTTGTGCATTTTTTTCAGTTGCAATTGCTCCAGCCACTTCTGGTTTCTTCATGTTTTCTGCTAACTGTCCATCGTCTGCTGTCCATTTGTTCTTTCTTCTCTCTTCTAGTTTTTTTTTCCATTCTCTCTCTACATCTGCTTTGACATACTAATCTTTCTCCATTTGGTCTTTCCTCATTCCTATTTCATCCACACATTTTACCCCTCCATCCTCAATCCCCACTTACTCTCCCAATACCCAGCCAATTGTAGATTTTTCATCCCTCCCACACTATTTTTCCCCTCTCCATTTTACTCTCCCAGCCCCATCCCATTCTAATCCTCCCCCAACATCAGCTCCCTTCTAGTTCCAGTCTCACCCAGCATCCTTCCCTTCTAGTCTCTTCATCAGTTCATTTCCAATCCTAGCCCCCATCAGCCCATTTCTAGTCATTTCCTAGCCCCACCATCAGCCCATGTCAAATCCTAGCTCCCCTCCACTCAGCCCAATTCCAGTCCAAGCCCCCCATGAGCCTACTTCCAGTTCTAGCCCCTCCATGAGTCCATTTCAATTCAAGCCCCCACCACAGCCCATTTCCAATCTTAGCTCCCCCCAACAGCCCATTTCCAGTCCTATCCTAGCTGCTCCATCAGCCCATTTTCAGTCCTAGCTCCCTTCCCTCACAGCCCATTTCCATTCCAAGCTCCCTCCCCATCAGCTATTTGCAGTTCAAGCCTCCCCTTCCACTCAGCCCATTTCCAGTCCTAACCCCCCATCACCCCATTTTCAGTTTATGCCCCCCTATAACCCATTACCAGTCCTAGCCCCCCCATCAGCCCACTTCCAGTCAGCCCCCCATAGCTCATTGCCAGTCCTAACCCCCCCCCCCATCAGCCCACAGCCCATTACCAGTCCTAACCACATCAGCCCTCCAAGTCCTAAACCCTCCCCATCAGCCCATTTCCTGTAATAGCCCCCCATAGCCCATTACCAGTCCTAACCCCCCATCGCCCCATTTCCAGACAGCCCCCATCTGCCCACAGCCCATTGCCAGTCTTAACCCCCCCCCAGCCCATTACCACTCCAAACCCCCCCCCCCCCCCCCATCGGCTTATGGCAAAATTTTTAAAAAATAAAAAAGCTGACTCTGGCTGCTGCTGCTGCCGCCGTCGCGGCAGCGGCAGAATGAAGTGTCCCGCGGGGCCTCTTCTGCTCGCTGAGCCCCTCTGCAAGGGCTTTCAGATTCGCGAAGGGAGTGTCTCCCTCGTGTCTGTTAAGCCCGCAGGGGCTAATGGGAAATTTCCCATCTGCCCCTTTAGATGCAAGGGGCTGATGGGAAATTTCCCATTAGCCCCTGTGGGCTTAACAGATGCAAGGGAGACACTCTCCCTTCGCGAATCTGAAAGCCCTTGCAGAGGGGCTCAGCGAGCAGAGGAGGCCCTGCGGGACACTTCATTCTGCCGCTATGCAGCAGCAGCAGCAGCCAGAGCCAGCTTTTTTTTTTTTTTTTTAAATGTAATTTTAAAAAAAGCAGAATGTTCTTTGCGCGGGGGCCCCTGAAACGCAGGGCCCTGTGCAAAAAACATTCTTGCTCAATGGACGGGCCGGCCCTGTCGCCTCCATATGAGAGCAGCCCAGTGGACTTTATCCACTCAATGGACCCAGGCATCGGGATGCCTGTCAGACAAAATAGCAAACACAAATCGCCTTATTTTGTTCCTCCAATGGTGGCAGTCCACTCAAAACCTGTTGCTGGGGTCCCCATTTCAACAACCCTTACCCCAGGCAACTCTCAGAACAGATGCTTCTCCGATGGGTTGGGGAACTCATCTGCAAGACCTCTCCACCCAAGGCACCTGGACTCCACAGGAGGCTCATCTACATATCAATCTCTTGGAGCTCAGAGCAATCTTCCTTGCTCTTCGAGTGTTCCACACCCTGCTCAGCTACAAGACAGTCCTCATTCATACGGACAATCAAGTAGCCATGTTCTACGTGAACAAGCAGAGGGGAACAGGCTCTCTGTCGCTTTGCAACAAAGCTTTGCGACTATGGGCCCTCGCCAGAGCATCAGATTCATCTCCTGGCAGTGTATCTTCCAGGTATACAAAACTCTTGGGCAGACAGATTCAGTCAAGATCTGCTTCCACACGATTGGTCTCTGCATGCAGACCAGGTGGCCAAGATTTTTTTCAAATTTGGGGAACCCCGGACATAGACCTCTTTGCAAGTCTGTGGAATGCTAAACTTCCCCGGTTCTGTTCCAGAATTCCGGCTCGGGGCTCAGGCCAGGGATGCTTTCCTCCTTTACTGGGGTCAAGACTTCCTGTATGCCTTTCCAACCATTCCCCTAATTCCCAAAACCCTGTTCAAGCTTCAGAGACAGAGGCTGTATGATCCTCATAGCTCCACATTGGCCACGGCAAGTGTGGTACCCCCTGCTTCTACATCTCTCTCTCAAGCTCCCTCCCTGGAGTTAGGGTCTGCTCCAGATCTCCTATCTCAGGAGGACGGAATGTTATGGCATCCCAATCCCCAGTCTCTGCATCTCAGGGCTTGGTTGCTGAAGGCCTATATCTCCATGATCTTAACCTCCCTCAGCAGGTAAAGGATATTCTTTATGCTTCCAGGAAGCCTTGCACAAGACGCTCTTATTCTTTCAAGTGGAAAAGGCTTACCATATGGTGTTCGCAGAAGGGTCTTAACCCCCTTGCGGTACCTCTGGAATCATTACTGGAGTATCTTTCATTTATCCAATGCAGGACTTAAGACTAACTCAGTGAGGGTCCATTTGAGTGCTATTGCAGCTTCCTTCAAGCCCTTAAATGGACAACCTATTTCCTCCCATCCTCTTATAGCAAGATTTGAGAGGCCTTCTGCTAACTAAGCCTCCCATTAAGCCACCACCTGTGACATGGGACTTAAACTTGTTTCTTGGTCAGCTCATGAAGCAACCTTTCAAACCCTTAGCTACTACCTCCTTGAAATTCCTTTCTTGGAAGGTTATCTTTCTCATTGCAATCACATCAGCATGTCGCATCAGTGAGTTGCAGGCACTAGTGGCTGATCCACCTTATACAAGGTTCCATCATGACAAGGTAGTCCTTAGGACTCATCCACGCCTTATGCCAAAGGTGGTCTCGCCTTTTCATCTTAACCAAGCGGTCTACCTACCTGTGTTCTTCCCAAGGCCTCATGCATCAAATGCAGAAAGGAATCTTCATACTTTGGACTGTAAAAGAGCTTTAGCCTTTTTACTTAGAAAGAACACAGCAACATAGAAAGTCCTCTCAACTCTTTGTTGCTTTTGATCCTTCTCATTTGGGACTTCCAGTCTCCAAGAGAACACTATCTAACTGGATTGCTCAGTGTATTTCCTTTGCCTATCAGAGTAAGAATCTTCCTCTGGAGGGCCATGTCACAGCTCACAATGTGAGAGCCATGGCAGCTTCAATGGCTCATCTACACTGTCTATCGACGACATCTGTCGAGCAGTCACCTGAGCCTCAGTTCATACCTTCACAACCCATTATTGCTTGGACAAGTACTCCCGCCGGGATGCCTTGTTTGGTCAGGCTGTTCTCCAACACCTGTTGCATACATAATCAACTCCTACCCACCATCCATGGTTGGATGCCAGAGATCCATGGGGGGAAGTGGAGCCCTTTTTTCAGGGGCGCACAACTTCTGGAGTCTCTCCCTGGCATCTAAAGCTAGGGAGTCCCCATATGTGAAGACTACATTCCTGCTTGTTCCTGGTGATAGCATAGTTACTCACCTGTAACAGATGATCTCCGGGAACAGCAGGAATTTAGTCACAACTCCTAGGGGAGGTGGGTGGGTTGTGCAATCTCCCTCTCCCTCAAAACTCAACTGGAGAGAGGCAGTTGGGAAAGGCGGGAAGGCAGCACGCAGGTGCTGTGGGATGCTCCCAAAAGCTTTCTAATTGGACGCTGGGGAGCGTTCCCGCACAGGCTCAGTCGGTACTGACGATACCCATATGTGAAGACTAAATTCCTGCTGTTCCCAGAGATAACCTGTTACAGGTGAGTAACTATGCTTTCCCTAACCACTTCATTCAATCTCCAGTTGTGCTGTACCATTCCTACTCACAAGCATGGCCACTGTCTTGTCCTCAAACTGCTCCCCCTTGCAATTCTCCACCCCAGTTCTGCCCTTATCTGACCATCACCTGCTAACCTTCACCCTTAGCCATCCCCCATCTTAATCTTGCACAATTTCCACCAACACATTTAGTAATCTTCATACTATCAACCCTTCAGTTCTTTCCACTGCTGTTGTAACTTTCCTCCACTGAGCCCATTGATGGGGCAGTATGCTATAACACTATACTCATCTGCTCTGGATACAATTGCTCCTCCCATTCTAGTCCTGTGAGGCATATTGTACCTCAACCCTGGCTGTCCTCTAAAACCTGCTACCTATGTTCCTGTGCCTGTTCAGCTGAGCACCTTTGGCTTACATCACATACCCCTTGCTAACTACTTACATTTCAAATTCATGCTAACCTCTTTCCAATTGGCTGCAGCACTCACTAAGCAAGAGTACTGTCCATCTGACTAACTCTTGACTACTTCCATGACAAAGTCCAGAAGATTAGCCTTGCATTCCCTGCAGGGTCACCTTCATCTCATTTCCCCCCCCCCCCCCCTTTCAATCCCAAATCCTTCAGTAACCATTTCTTCCTTTTTCTGAAATCACTGAGGAGGAAACTGCAAACCTTCTCTCCTCCGCCACAAAACTGACTACCTGCTCATTTGATCCCATTCCAACTCATCTACTAAGCTCTCTTCTGCTGTCATTCCTTCCATCTGTCATATCCTTAACCTATTGTTTTCCACTGAAACTGTTCCTGTGGCCTTCATACATACTATGGTTACCTCTCCTCAAAAGCCTTCACTAGATCTACCCATCCTTCCAGTTATCAGCCTATCTCTCTCCTCCCCATTTCCTTCAAAGCTACTTGAACAAGCGGTTCACCGATGCTGTCTCGCCTGTCCTCTCAAGCCCTTCTGGATCCATTGCGATCTGGCTTTCATTCTCTACATTTCACAAACTGTTCTTGGCAGTCTCCAGGGACTTGTTCCTTACCAAATCCAAAGGCTTCTATTCAATTTGTATCCTTCTTGACCTTTCTGCTGCCTGACACTGATAACCATCCTCTTCTCGTTTGGATTTAGGTGCTCTGTTCTGTCCTGTTTTGTTTTTTTTGTGGTTTTTTTTTTTTTCCTCTCCCAGCGCACTTTGTTCTGATGGTGGTTCCTCCTACCACTATTTCTTCCAGTTGGTGTACCTCAGGATTCTGCTTTGAGACATCTCCTTTTTCTCTCTGTCTCTTGGTGCACTTATTTCCTCCCAATGGTTTTCAACACCATCTTTATGCTGATGACTCTCAGATCTACCCTTCTATACCTGAAATCTCTCTCCAGTAATTGAGGCCCAGATTATTGCTGCCTGGATGTCTCACTGCTGTCTGAAACTGAACATGGCCAAAACATAGCTCCATATCTTTTGCCCTAAACCATCTCTCCCCCCCCCCTTTTATTTCTGTGGATAACACTACATTCCTCCCTGTTTCTTCAGCTTGCAACCTTGGGGTCATCTTTAACTCTAACTCTACTCTCTGCACACATCCAACAGAGAAAGTAGTAACAGGTTTTAGCTATTGGCAAAATTAGTCCCTTCCGTTCTACACACTTTCTCATCCACTCACTAGTCACCTCCCATCTTGACTATTGCAATCTCTTCCTCACTGGTCTCCCTATGAATCATCATTCTCTCTGTTCAAAACTCAGCTGCAGGGCTTATCTTCTGCCAGTGCTACTATGCTCCATGTAACACCTCTTAAGTCACTTCACTGGCTCCCTATTTATTTCTGTATCCAGTTCAAACTTCTCCTAGTTACAAGTACATTCATTATGTAGCTTCTTATTACCTTTCCGCTTATTTCACTCCACTCTCTTCCTCTGGAGCTCTGCTCCTCTGGCAGATCCCTCTTATCTGTGCCCTCCTCTGCCAACTCCATACTTTGTTCATTCCACCTTGCTGCTCCATATGCCTGGAACAAACTACCTGAGTCAGTGTCTGGCTCCTTCTCTGGCCCTATTAAAGTCCAAACTAAAAAGCTACCTGAGGCTGCTTTTGGATCCTGATGCTCCTCTTTCACTACAGATGTGTATTATGCCATACTCTAGTCCCCAGTTTTGCAATGCTTTTTCAACTTGAGTCTGTAAGCTCTGAGCAGGGGTGGTCTTACATCTTTATGTACAGCACTGCATACACTTTGTAGCGCTATACAAATGATTAATAGCTCTGGCAATGAATGGATTTCAGGTACATCTAACATGATCTTGTCAATATAACTAGCCCTCTCCAGGTATCTATGGCTTCTTTAAGACCCACAGAGAACACCATGCCCACCTTTCAGGGAGTACTTGCAGTAAACTCCCCCCCCCCCCCCGGTCACCTAATGGTAGTGGGGCTGTCTCTTCAGTTTTTCTAAGACCTCTGTGGTGGTCAGAGGATTAGGTGGCCATTTTGAAGGGGCATATCTTAAGATTGTGTAGCCTGTATTAACTAGTATGTTCAAGGGGATGGGCCTAGTCAAGAGGAAGTATCCTTCATGGACCTTGAAAGTTGTATCCCATACAGATTCCGTTAGAAAGTTTCATTAAAGTGTTTGTAACTTCCCTCCCCCTCCCTGCAGAAATGGTAGCTTTTAAAATATGAAAGGAAGCTTGGCCAAGTGGAGGTTCACCTATCAAAATGGGACCTCTTCCAATATTAGAGGACCTTGATGTTCAGGTCAGCAGCCTGGTGACCAAGACAGGGTTCAATTGCCACTAGCACTCCTTGTGACTTTGGACAAGTCACTTTATCCTCCAATGCCTTGGGAGAAAGGCCTGGCAATCTATTTTGTCACAACTTGCCAAGAAAATCCAGGAGCTGCTGGGTTGCCAGGAGTCAGCACTGACTCAATGGCACACGTTTGTTTTTTGTGGCCTTGGGCAAGTCGCCTGACTCTCCATTGTCTCAGGTACAAATTTAGATTGTATTTCCCTGGCCCTGAAGGGCTTAAATCAGGTATTGTGGTTAACTTGCCTTGAACTACTACTGGAAAGGTGTGAGCTGAATACTAAAAATAAATAAAATTCCATTGTTAGTCTTGGATCCCAAAATCTACAATCAAATATTCTAAAAACATGTCTCCTGTCTCTAGGAACTTTTTTTAAAGAAATTTCTGAAACGTTGAGTGTTCCTGAAGATGATTTGGTCTCCAACTCCTTTCCTCTCTAGAAAACTGATGCTGAAGGGCCTTTGTCTGTTTTCTGAAGAATGCCTTGAGCTATCTCTTCCTAGAATCATCTTTTGGATCTTTTTCTTCCTCTAAGAACCATGGCCTACTTGTTCCAAATGTTCTGCTTCTTATTTACCAACAGGAGCTCTTCTCCTTGCCCCCCCCCCAAAAAAAAACAAACAACAAAATTCTAAACCAACCATGCATCCAACTGCCCTAGGCAGATATGTAGTAAAGTAGCCATCTAAGTCATTCACTTCCCCAACTAGTAATATTTGGATGTCGGAATACATCAAAAACCTCAAGCCATTCTTGAATAAATTTGGCCAAAGGATGATCCATAAATGCTGAATAACACTGTTAAGCAAAGCCTTGCAGGACCCCAGAGGTCACCCTCCTCCAGTCACACTGTTCTATAAAACTTACTTTGTTCTCTATCCACTAAATGCCCTAAGCCATGAGAACTGCCCCTTGTGGACTAATCAAATACAAGTGGTCTAACATAGTGGGCTGTAGCAAATGCAGATGAGATGTCTACAACAGCATACCTGCATCCAAATCCCTACCATGCATATGACTTGGAAAATGCTTACACTTATTTTACAATTCAGTTTCTAAAACCCCTCTGTAGGGGATCAAGAAGAGATGACCTCCAGAAAATCAGAAAAATGTAACCACTATTTTCCTATGTTCACTGGCTTACCTAAATTAGGTCACTCTTTCTGCAATAGAGTAGACACCCAGGAAGGGGTAGATAACATGAGGAGGGATCTAGCTAAGCTTGAAGAATGGTCTAGAATTTGGCAGCTGGGATTTAATGTTAAAAAATGTAAGGTCATGCATTTGGGCTGCAGCAATCCAAGAGAGCAATATAGTATAGGGGGTGAAGTACTTTTGTCCTCTAAAGAAGAGCGGGACCTAGGCGTGGTTGTGTCTGATCTTAAAGTAGCTAAACAGGTAGAAAAGGCGACGGCAAAAGCTAGAAGGATGCTTGGGTACATACAGAGGAATAGCTAGCAGAAAAAAGGAGGTGATAATGCCTCTGTATAAGTCTTTGGTGCGACCTCATTTGGAGTATAGTGTGCAATTCTGGAGACCGCACCTTCAAAAGGATGTGAACAGGATGGAGTCGGTGCAGAGGGTGGCTACTAAAATGATTAGTGGTCTTCATTATAAAGCATATGAGGACAGACTAAAGGAACTTAATATGTACACCTTAGAGGAAAGGCGGGATAGAGGTGATATGATTGAGATGTTTAAATACCTCCGTGGCATAAATGTTCAGGGAGAGAGCCTGTTTCAATTGAAAGCAAGGTCTGCTGCGAGGGGACATGGGATGAGGGTGAAGGGAGATAGATTCAGGAGTGATATGCGGAAATATTTCTTTACGGAAAGAGTAGTGGATATGTGGAATAGTCTCCCAGTGGAGGTGGTAGAGATGAGGACAGTAACTGAATCCAAAAAAGCATGGGACAAACACAGAGGATCTCTAAAGGTAAAAAGGGGACTGTTGTAGTTATGGAAGGACAGACTAGATAGGCCATGTGGTCTTTTTCTGTTGTCATATTTCAATGTTTCTATCCAAACTTGCAGTTCAAATATACCACACTGAACAGCCACCAGAAAAAAATCTTTCAATATTTAAGTTGTGGACTTAAGAGGATCAAATGGTACACACACCAAGGCATTGAGAATCTAATTTAGATACTATGGGACGTAGAGGCAGTCTAATTTTTAACAAACTTCAGAAAGTTGATGACATCTGGGTGTGCTGCCAATGACATACTCGGTGTCCTCTAACAGGTTAAGACTGCAACCTCTAAGAGAATAAACTTGATTCTGTGCTGGGTCAGACCAAAGGTCCAAGCCCAGTATCTTTTTCTTAAACATTGGTCAATCTAGGTCACAAGTATCTGTCAAGTTTCTGAAAGATAGACAGATTTGATGCAGCTTATCTTGGGGGTAAGCAATAGATTTCACCAGTCCACTTGGGTAATGGTTCCTGGAATCTTTCTCCAGGCACCTATCCAAACTTTAACACCCAGTTATACTAACAGCTTTTACTACATGTTCAGGCAACAAGGGCAGGGTAGGGTATAGTATCCTTCCATCTCTTTTATCACTTAGTCACTGCTCTCTGTACCTTCCTCCCCGTCCCCACCCCCATTATATTTTATTTTTATTTTTTTTAATATGGCAAACAGAATTGTGCACAATATTCAAAGTGCAATTGCTTTATGGAGAAAGAGGAAGTTAGGAATGTTGAAGAATAAAACCAAGGATGATATGGTGTCTGTTTTCTTGGCCACTGCTGCAAAGTGAGCAGAGGTTTATCCATGATGCCCCAGATCCTCTTCTGGGTGATGATTCCAATAAGGAAGAATAACAAAGTGTAGTTACATGATGCAAGGTTCCCTAGAAGCGCATAATTTTGCACTTGTCTACATTTAAATTTAATCTGCCATCTGCCAACAGTCCCAGTTTTTCACGATCCTCTTGTGATTTAACAACTTTGAATAATTTAGTTATCTACAGATTTGATCACTTCACTTCTTCCTATTTCCAGGTCACTTATGAATGTTTAAAAATAGCTACAAATGATCAGTAGTAAAAGTAGCAGGTCCCACACAGATCTCTGGGGTACTCCATTATTCACCTTAATTGAGAAAATTGGCCATTCAGCCCTTTTTTCTTTTCTTTTCTATCCTATGTGGGATGTTAAGGCTGTCTGAAAATCCAGATACACTAACTGGCTTATCTTATCTACTTTGTTCACACCTTCAAAAAAAAAAAGAGCAGATTAACAAGAGGACATCTTCCTTGGCTTAAATCCATGTCAACTTTGTTCCATTAACTCTTGAGTCTCCCAGAGTTTCAGCACTTGGTCTCTGTGCTACAGAGCTGATAAAATGGCCCAGGTTAAAAGGAAACTGCAGCTGTATCAGCTGCCTTTAATGGCCTGAAATGCCCTTTACAGAACTAGTTTCCTAACAGTGGCACAACAAAATAAGGTTCTGCTTACCTGAAGTCCTCTAGCACTACAGTCTGCCTCAGGAACCTGTGGCCAATATGGCTGCTGCTTCCACTGGCAGGAACAAGCCTACAGCATGCTCTGCATGCAGTTTTCAGCAAGAACCAAGCCTTGGCACACATCTAACATCCTAGCCTGATCACCAGGATGTTGCTCTTATCTAGTCAAGGTTATCTTAGCATACATAAGGTCTCATGGGCTAAACTTGAGCACTCGTTGCTTTGCATTCTTTCTTAGCTCCATAATTATGGAACTCTTTCCCCCCCCCCCCCTCTGATCTGATTTGTTTTATAATTTCAAGGTAGGATTGAAAATGCATCTGTGTTCTACTTTTGAGGGGCAGCAGAGCAGCGTCAGATTGTGGGCACCCATGTCTTGTGGATTACTTTACTTTTTTTTTTTTTTAGGTATGTGCTACCTCATCCCTAATCTAGTGTATTGTCTGTATAACATTTTGTCTTGGGTTACTGTAAACTGCTTTTGGTTTGTCTGAATGGTGATATACCAAATTTTCATAAAATCCCTCGCGTCGTTTCACTGGCTCCCTATCTGTTTCTGCATTCATTTTACTTATACTAACCTATGTGCATCATTCTGAAGCTCTTCACTACCTACCCTCTTATCATTCCATACACCAGCTTTCCCCCTCTTTCTGCCTCCCCCCCCCCCTCCCCCTGGAAACTTTACTCTGGCAGATTTTGTGTCCATCTCTGCTACCTCCATATGTATAGGAAAACTACCTGAGTTAATACACCAAGCTCCATCTCTAGGCCCTATTCAAATCCAGGTTAAAAATCCACCTCTTTGAGGCTGCTTTTGCATCCTGATTCCCTCATCATTCTTGATTTCCTCTAATTCCCAGTTGTATGGTCTGTTTTGGATTGAAAGCTCTGAGCAGTGCTGCATATGTTTTGTAGCACTATACAAATTAGTAGTATGATGCTTACAAAAGCATCATTGGTGCATGGCCCAAATGCTTACTGGTGCCCCTGTATGAAACAGCCTGCAGTACAAGCCTACAATCATACAGTTTTTAATTTAAAATTACAAAAAGAATCTAACAGTTTTTTCATGTTGTCACCAAAACCCACAAAGTACATTTAGTGTTCAATCAACCATCATACAGATTTTAATACAGCTCATCCTTTTCTAGACCAGTCCAGATGCTATGCAGCTTACCGTATTTTCGCGCATATACCACGCACCCGCAAATAATACGCACCCGCATATAATGCACGGAGATTGGGCTTTTAAGTAATAAAGTTCTCACATTACGTGCCCTCGCATATAGCGCGCGCGTTATATGCGCGTAAAAACGGTACTATGAGTGCTCAAGGAGCTTGAGATTTGGATTTCAAGTGGATTGTTTGTTTTTTTTACTTCAGGGCTTCGTCTTTAGCTAGAGATTGAGATTGTGGATTTTGTAGATTGTATGCACTTGCCAAGGCAAGGCCTTAAGCAGATGCCAGTAAACTGCCTATCTAGGAGACCCTATATGCATCTATAGGACAATACTTTGACAAAGGGAACCACACTGGCTCAAGAGTCTGCAAAACAGAGTTCAATATTGGGCTCTTAGGGCCACCAGAATCAAATGGACTGATAACTTGTGCTGAATACTGATCATCCAGGGTCAGAGGAGGCCACAATGCATCCCTCCCCTTGGAAGGGCCTCCCAGCCTGCCATCCACAGAATTCCCCTGTGCCCAAAGCTGCTCCTCCAACCAGCATCAGCCAGAGGCCAACACATCAGGTACTGGAAAGCTCTATTTTCACACTAATCTGTGTGGGAGGGCTAAATTCTCACTTCATCTGGACTCGTGGCATTTTGATACAGACAGTATGCTAACAAAGCTTGTGATATGCATTGTAGCTAGGGCAATTGGATGCCAAACAGTACAGATGCAAGAACTGTTCTGGACCAGCAAGAACTACTAAGGATACATGACCAGCAAGGCCATGCTTTTTGAGAACTCACCTTGCTGCTACCCTCCAATGTGGCCACGTTTACCTCCATGCAGGCCCTATGAGGGAGGGGACAGTCCCTGGCTAACTGCATCTTTTCACCTCCAGTCCTTCTGGCTAGAAGTCAGACTGACAAGCCTCTTATTGGGTACTTCACACAGCCTACTAGTCAGGTGACATGGCATCTGCTACGTCACCTGCTCCATCTCCCAAGTAAGAGGAAGAGCCTGGTCAAATGACAGGGAACATGGAGACCAGACCAGACCAGATTTGCACATCTCAATCAACTAATGGCACCCTAATGCAAGAATTCAGCTGTGTTGGGGTGGTGTGTGGTTTTTTTAAGACAAATTGCTCATTTGACTGACTGACCAGACAGCAGAAGCTTGAATGAACCATCCATTAACTCCATGCAGGAAAACAGTAACCATACCCTAAGGGGTGGGCAATTCCAGTTCTGGAGGGCCACAGACCAGTCAGGTTTTCATGATGTCCCTAATGAATATTCATGAGATCTATTTGCATCCACTGCCTTCCATTGTATGGAAATAGGTCCATGAATATTCATTAGGGACATCATGAAAACCTGACTGGTCTGCAGCCCTCCAGGACCGGCATTGCCCACCCCTGCACCATGCCTCTTGAAAAACAATCAGGCTGCACAGCACAGCTGTCTTCTGACTCCAGACTTTCCAGCCTGAGCTCCATAAGCTTGTTGTTTTTGTGCTCTTTGCCAAAGACACTAAACCAGATCAGCTCAATGTCCAGGCATGAATAATTGGGTCACCTTCTCAAGGTAAAAGTGGGGGTAACAGTACCTTTCTGCAGGCAAGGTATATAAAGCTGCAAAGCAAGAAAAGCTGAGATTAGGAGGTGGGAGCACTCTCACTGGACCAATGCAATAACTGACCCAAAGTGCTCCATGCAAAAATGAGCTGAAATCAAAGATGACCAGAACACAGGCCATGTGATCTTTCTGCCATCAAGTTTCTATCTAGTCTGCTCTTCCATATAAACTACTACAACCAGAATCTTCCTACCAGAATCTGCATGTATCTAGGCTAACACCCTAGTTCTGCCATGGAGGGGACAGGAGAAACAACCTATTGTCACCAGATGTGGTATAGAATATCCACAACAGTTCCCCACCCAAGTAAAGAGCCTCAAGGAGACTCTCACTCCTAGGAAGATGTTGAAATCACAATTGTCACTCAAATGGCATACTTCAGTAGTCCCAGGCTGGTCTGTGCCAGAAACATGAAGGATTGAAGATAGATGTTTGTCAGCTCTCTCAGCAAGCCATCTATCTTGCCTAAGGACCCCAAACTTTACTAGCTTAACACAGTACAGGTGCACTCAAACTAAGTCCCGACCAGCTGTACCTCTGGAAAGGCCACCAGCATCCAGTGAGTGGGATAGCAGGCTCCCAAGAGCACATGGAGGCAACCAGTCTAAAGCTAGACTAGGACTGTACTTAGCCCAGTGTGAGTGGCACAGCAACACAGGATGCAAAAATCTAGGGGCACGTTCACAAAGGAACTGGAAATTAAGCCCTTACTTCTGGTGGGGGTTTCACCATTTAGATGCCCTGTGTGACTGCACCACTCACATCAGGTTGGGCAGTGCTGCCTACATGCTTCACCCCTCTGCGCCCCCCCCCCCCAGTCACCCTTTAAGCTCCTGCCTCCTGGTGGACTGGACCTCTCCATGGCACCCACTCGCCACACAGCTGCAGGACTCTTCGGCTGTACTAAACTGCAGCCACCAACATGACCGCCTTGCTTCCACTGTTAAAAATGAAACGGGGGAACTTCCTGTCTCTTGCACAAGAGACAGGAAGTTCCCCTGTTTCAAGTGTGGTCGTGCTGGTGGCTGCAGTTTAGTATAGCTTTGGAACCAAAGAACGGTCCCATGGCTGTGTGAGTGAGTGCCACGGAGAGGTCAGTCTACCAGGAGGATAAGTGGTGAGTAACTGAGGGGGGATGTGAGATGGATCCTTGAAAAGACTAAAGAATACCAAAAGGATATCTATTTGTGCTTTATCGACTATAGCAAAGCTTTTGACTGTGTAAACCATGAGAAACTCTGGGCCACATTAAGAAGCATGGGTATACCAGAACACCTGATCGTTCTTTTGCACAATCTGTACATTGATCAAGAAGCAACAGTTCGAACGGAACAAGGAGAAACACAATGGTTTAAAATAAGCAAAGGTGTAAGACAAGGCTGCATACTTTCCCCCTACCTGTTTAATTTATATGCAGAACAAATCATCAGAGAAGCAGGATTGTATGAAGACAACAGAGGTGTGAAGATTGGTGGAAGACTCATCAACAACCTTTGCTATGCTGATGATACCACATTACTGGCGGAAAGTGAAGATGATCTGAAACATTTGCTTCTCACAATCAAAGAACATAGTCTCAAAATGGGCCTGCACCTTAATGTAAAGAAGACAACGATCATGACAACTGGCATAATCAACAGGTTCATCGTCGAAGGAGAAGAAATTGAAATCGTGAATAACTTTAACCTACTTGGATCAACTATCAATAAAGAAGCAACAAGCAGTCAAGAAATCAGATGACGCATTGCTCTTGGCAGAATGGCTATGAAAGACCTAGATAAGATTCTCAAGAGCAGCGATATGTCTCTCCATACAAAGATTCGACTTGTTCAAGCCATGGTATTTTCAATAACATCATATGGATGTGAAAGCTGGACAGTGAAAAAGATAGACAGGAAGAAAATTGATGCCTTTGAATTATGGTGCTGGCAGCGAATACTGTGTATACCATGGACTGCCCGAAGAACAAACCAGTCTGTACTAGAGGAGATCAAACCTAAGCTTTCTTTAGAAGCTCAGATGACAAGACTTCGACTTTCATACTTTGGACACATCATGCGGAGAGAGAGATCATTAGAGAGACATCATGCTTGGCAAGATAGAAGGTCAACGCAAAAGAGGAAGGCCAGCAATGAGATGGATCGATACAATAACAGCAGCTACGGGTATCAGTCTGTCAACAATGAGCCGCCTGACTGAAGATCGAACACAATTTAGGATAGCTATCCTGAGGGTCGCCATGAGTTGACTCCGACTCGACGGCACACAACAACAACTGAGGGGGGGGGGGGAGGCACAGGACTGTTGCTTGGGGGAGGCGGGGCTGGGACGGGACTGGAAGGAAGATATGGCTGGGACAGAGCTGGAAGGGGGGTGATGCTGCAGTCACGGTGGAGAGATGCTGGGGCAGTGAGGACGGGAAGGATAGATTTTGTGTAAGAGGGAAGAAACAAGGCAGATGTGGGGAGTGGAAGAAAATAAAAGATGAGGACAAATGGACAGCAGACAATGGAGAGTTAGCAGAATATATGATGAAAGCAAAAGACTGGGGCAATTGTGACAAATTAAATGCCCTAACAAAAAACTTTTTATTTTGAATTTATTAACTGGAATATGTTGGCTCTGGGAAATGTACATCACTGTCTGTGTTCAGTACAAGAGGAAATTAATTTATAAGCTTTATTTCTCCAGTGTTATGGTGCATTCCAAGTTTGGCTTTTGGGGTTCCCAGTTCACTAATGTGATGTTTTGTTCTGTATTTGATCTGTTTTGTATATATGACATATGTATTCAGTTTGTGTAGGAGTCCTATTTTTTCCCTCTTTCCCAGTAGAAAATGTATTGGTTTTCTGAGGTTTGTTTTATATTCAGTACTGCCTTTTTATATGTAGTTTGCTGTGTGAATCCTGGTAGTGCTGTTATGATATGGCAGGCTTGCTATGGGTTGCAAATGAGCAGGGTTTTGTAGTACCTTCTAATGTACCTGGCACTGGAGGATGGTAACGTAGAAATATAGTAGCCTGCCTTTATCCTCGCTGTCCATACAAATGGTATTAAGACACTCATTAAGAGGCATGCTTTAGTAAAGGTTAATGCACATTAACAAATGTTAACACGCAGTAAGTGCAACAGCACCCATTTATTTCTATGGGTGTAGTGACATTTAATGCACATTAATGTTTACTAAATATGTCCCTAATTCATTGCTGGGACAAGAGTTCCTTTGAAAGCCGCCTAAAACTTTAGATGGGCTACTTATAAATTTTAAAATATATGCAAATAAGGTCCAGTGGTATGGGGGGCATTGGGTTTGTAAGTTGTATAGGGCACAGTTATAGCTTGGTATGGCCCTGATCAGGACTGCCCCTACTGCAATGAAAGCCATTAATTGTTCCCCCTTCATCAGAGGGCAACTCAGGCTGCAGGTCCCCTAACCCTTCTAAGCCTGTCTGCCCAGAGTGGCTATGGTCTAGCTTCTTCCAGAGAGCACAACCCATAAGAGGAAGTGCTCTACCATAGACAGACATTCTTGGACGCACACCAGCTGGCCAGTACCACTGCCATGTTGAGAAACTCTAAACCAACCTAAACTAGCAACTGCTACCTTGGCAGGCTATTGTGAGCCTACTTGGTCTCCAGAAAGACTGGGCTCACTGACCAGCTTCCCTAATTCAAGCTAAGTATTCCAGGGATATACCTGCAACCTTGGGAGCAAGGGGCCCATAGCTCTTAGGCAGGGTTAGTTGCCATGACCTCTCTAGCTGCCCATGAGAAGTGTGCTCAGGGGCTCCAGGTCCCCAGATAGCCCCACAGGGGTTTGAAAAACAGCTAGCCAATTGAGTACAGTTTGAAAGCTGGAGTTTTTTGGGTCTACAAAGCAAGCTGGCCCACAAGCAAGGCCCTTGGACTTTGAAGGGCCCTAGCAGCCCCCAGACACTCAGCTAATGCCATCCTGCCATGCTCTTCTCTTGCTGGACCCATGCTGGTCATCAAAGTGAATGCAGAGCTCATTAGGGGCAAAAAGAAGCAGCAGGGACGACAGGGACAGCATTAGGCCCCTGCTGCCCCCTCCCCAATATAGGGGATCTCAGGATGCTGGCCAAAAGATACCCTGGGCATTGAGACCAATTTTAGACAAACTGCAGCCATAGTGTTAAAACCCACCACACTATGGGCTGTGGCTGCATCAGGCTGAAAAACTGCAACAATCGCATGGATTAAAGTGTGGTGGTGGTGGGGGGGGTTGTGTGTCTTGTGCTTTTTTTCTTTTTTTTTCTTTAAGCAAAGCTATGCCAACCAGAAGCCCTGTAAATGGCATCTTGAGGCCTATCAGGCTGACTAGGGAAACCCTATTAGGGAGGCTCCAGATGCCCACATAGGCCTGGAGAAGCCTGGCTTAGGAAGGAGAGATTTTAACATACCTGAATTTCTCCTTTCCTCGAATACTGCTAGACTAGTCTGGCAGGAGGACATAAACCACTTGTCTAGACTGATCACCCAGGCTTCTAGTAGACTTTAACAACTTTCAGTGATATCACCTGGTATTATCCTCCAGCGTCATACTGGCTTCTGTCGGTGTTGCATTTCCCAAGCAGTAAGCAAACCAAACTCAAAACTTGGATAATGTTCTTAAACATAGCTTTGTCATTAAGGATAAAGTACTTGGCTCTCTTACTATGTAAAAAGGGGATCCAGCCCATAAGGCTGACTAAACCTTCCATGACAACCAGAACCCCCTCCTAAAATGGCAGAAAGTACATCGTTAATATGATCAAAAAGGAGTAGGCTTTCCAACCTGCAAAAGGAGTCTTCCAGGGCAGGTCCTGGACAGGTCTAGCAGTATTCAAGGAAAGGAGATTCAGGTATGTTAAATCTCTCCTTCCTTATCCTGCTAGACCAGCCCAAATGAGTGGGATGTACCCAAGCAGTAAGGACAGGGTGGGAGGAAGACATACAACAGGATACACTATGGTGTTGGAGAACTCATCTTTTCATCCAAATAAACTCCTAAGCACCTTGGGGGCTACCCCAAGGAGAAAATTAAAGTCAAGAGACTTATAAATGTCCTCTAGTGACACCAACGAGGACACACCAACATGGACCTCGCAAAAGGGCTGTATGATTTGGCACTCACTCCTGAATGTGCTTATCAGGCAGGATGCACACTGCACCCAAGGACTTGACCTCTGCCAGCACCTCTCCAACTGCCAAGGATGGAGATGGTTCAATTGACTGACAGGAGGCATGAGAAATTGCAATGAAGTCTAGCAATATCTTCTGCCTTACCCACAAGCTGCAGCGAGGAGTCTGTCTGAAGACCCTTTTCTATGAAGGAAGGCTGGCTCAGCAACCAGTCAGGAGGGGGGTGCCTCCTTGAAGAAAGGCAAAGGCTTTCCACAAAGCCTCCAAAGAACCAGAAAAGCAAAGGTCACAGCACAAGACACCCTTTTGACAGATTCCAAGATTGGATAGTAAAAGGTTGAGCCAGCAAGAATGCCTTACATGGACCCCCTGAAGAGTCTTTCCAGGGTCTTTTACCATAGGAACCCATCAAGACCCAACAGTATACTCAGCTGGGCAAAACTGTTTCACTCCTGCTAAAAAAAGCAACCTTGCTGAGATACACCTCCCTCCCCCCCCCCCCACCCCCCCCCCGGCATCTCTTGAAGGCAAGGCCTGTAATAGAACCAGGCTGCCAGTCAAAACACAGGTTCCAGGTCAATTTGTAGTCTACGAGGAACAGCTAAAGTGATTTAAAATACACTGAAGGCAGCAAGATTCACCAGGTTCCAAGCAGGGAGGTAATAAGCCACTTAAACACACCAGCATGCATGCACCAGGAAACGGTTATACCAGCAGCCCCTCCCATGTTCAGAGGCCTAAACATGACCAAGAGAAACACAACTTGGCCCAACTGTCCATTAGACACAGCATAAGTACAGTCCAGGTCCCCCAGGAACACAAGATCAAAGAGCTACTTGTGCAGATGCTGGCACACACCCAGGGCCAGAGGCCACACAGCATCCTTTCCCTAGGCTGTTCCAAAGGAAAGGCCCTCACAGCCTGCTATCTGCAGAATCCCTCCCCTCATACCTAAAACCTCGCCAAAACCTCCCTTTGCCAATATGTGCTGCAGCTAGGGCAATCTGATGCTCCTTTGACAAACTGTACCACTGGACAGCTGTCAGAACTGCTTCAGACCTGCAAACTCTGCCACAGTAGAAAGTACATGCTACTATCAAGGCCATGATCAAGAATACTCGGCCCACTGCTTCTCTTAAAGGATAGTCAGATTGATATGAATAAAATACAGCCTCTCAAATGCTTGTATGCAAATGCCAGAAGTCTAAAACATAAGATATGAGAGAATATATAGCACTAAATGAAAGGTTAGATATTATCTCAGACATGGTGGAAGGAGGACAACTAGTGGGATACTGTGATACATGGGTACAAACTATATCATAATGACAGAGCAGATCAAATTGGTGGTGGGGTTGCACTCTGTTAGAGCATTGAGTCACTAAGGATTAAAGTTTTGCAGGAAGCAATTCACTGTAGAATATCTATATGGACTGAAATACCATATGGGAAGGTGATAGCAGTGGGATGTATACCATCAACCATCCAGCCAGAGTGAACAAATGGATGATAATCAAAGAAATCAGGGAAGCTAATACAAGTTACAGTACAGTATTAATAGGTGATTTCAATTACCCCAGTATAGACTGGGTCAGTGTCATGGCAGGACATGCTAGGGAGATGGTTTTCTGATGAAATAACGGCTTCTTGGAGCAGCTAGTTCATGAAATGACCAGGGGGAGTCATTTTGGACCTAGTCCTTAGTGCAGAGGTACTCAAATCCAGTCCTTGAGGGCCACAAACCAGTCAGGTTTTTGGGATATCCCTAATGAATATGCATGAGAGAGATTCAAATACAATGGAGGCAGTGCATGCAAATATCTCATGCATATTCATTAGGGATACCCCGAAAACCTGACTGGTTTGCGGCCCTCCAGGACTGGATTTGAGTAGATCTGCCTTAGTGGAACACAAGATCTGGTGCAAGAGATAAAGGTGTTGGGGCCACTTGGCAATAGTGATCATAGCATGATTGTGTGTTAATAAATGGAGGAAAGACAGTAAGGAAGTCCACAGTACTACCTTTCCCTTTCAAAAGGGAGACTATGATAAAATGAGGAAAATAGTTAAGAAAAAAATAAAAGGAGCAGTTGCAAAAGTTAAAGATTTGTCAAGCATGGGTATTTAAAAATACTATCTTGGAAGCCCAGACCAGCTGTATTCCATGCTTTAAGAAAAGTGGAAGTCCAAAAACCTGACAGCATGGTTTAAAGGTGAGGTCAGAGAGGCTGCTGCCAAAAAAGCATCTTTCAGGAAATGGAAAGAGGAGCCAAATAACTGGAAACATAAGCACTGGCAAGTTAGATGCAAGGCATTGATAAGGCAGACAAAGAATTTGAGAAGCTTGCTGTGGAAGCAAAAATGTGTAATAAAGGCTTTAAGTACATTTGTAGCAAAAACCCTGAGTCAGCTGGACCATTAAATGACAGCAACATAGTATATGATGGCAGTTGATCAGTATGATCCTTCTAATCTGCCCAGCAAGGTGGCAAGAGTAAGTGCACCTGCACCTCTTCTCCAAAGTATATGTATTGAGATCGTTAAGTCTATCACCATATGCATTATGATTACCAACAACCATTTTAGTAGTAATCATGGACTGACTTCATCCTGCTTATCTTTTTTTGAAGGTGCAGTACTCCAAAAGGTCTCAGACTTTTTTCTTTTTTTTTTTATATAAAGGCATTATCGCCACCACATTTTCCTACTGGCTGTTCGCCCAATGCACAGATGTGAAAGCCACTACTACCTCTTCCACCTGTTTTGGTCACACTGTATCCAAAGATCTGTCCCTTCCAGGTCCCACTCATTTATGCACTTAAGTACTTCATCCCCTTGGGATTTTGCAGTCCAAATTAATGACCAGTGGATTTTATTTCATTAAAGCTTGGCTGCCAAATTTAACCATTTTTCAAGCTGCACTAGATCCCTCAGTTATCTACATCTTCCAAGTTGTTTTACACTGTTGCAGATTTTGGTATTGTCCTGAGGTGAACCTTTTCCAACAGATCTGCTGCAGTATCACTTACAAAAATCTTAAGACTGATCCTTGGCATTCACTTAATAGATAAGGCATTACCAGTGGTAAGCTGCATTTTACTATCCTGTCACCTCTTGTACACTTTCAAACTGTCATCTTAAGATCCATCCCAAGGGTATTTTGACACCATTCCTCATTGGTGACTTATAAACCAAAGGCCTTGATGAATAAGTATGCCACATCTACTGCTCTCCTCTTACCCACTTTTCTGTTCACCTAGTCAAAGAATTAAGAACATAAGAGATGCCATATTGGGCTGGACCAAGGTCCAAGCCCAGTATCCTTTTTCCAGTAGTGGCCAATCCAGGTCACCAGTACTGCTGGACTCAAAAAGGTACAGAGATTCCATGTTGATTATCCCAGGGTAAGCAGTGGATTTCCCTGGTCATTTATCTTTTTAATAATGGTTTATGAACTTTTCCTCCAGGAACATCTCCAAACCTTTTTTTAAACCCAGCCATACTAACTGCTTTTACTAATCCTCCAGTAACAAATTTCAGACTCTGATTACACATAGTGAAAAAAATATTTTCTCCCATTAATCTTAAGTGGGCTACATTATAGCACCATTGTATGTCCCCTAGTCCTCCCCCCTCGCCCTGTTTTTGAAGAAGTAACTATCTACATTTACCTGTTCTGCTCCATTATCTTATAGCCCTCTATTGTATCTCCCCTTTGCTTCTTTTCATGCTTTCTCTTATTCTGTAAACCTTTTGCACTCCAGAAACCTGAACTCTCAAGCAGAGCACTTGGAAAATTTTCCTTTGCTTGAAATGAAGCCTCTCCAGGGTTGATGGTCAGTAATTAGGCCTGGGAAGGAATGGATGTGATGGTCTGGTTTTGATGCTACAGACCCAAATTCTGAAAAAATAACAGGGTCTTTTTTCCCTGGAGAGTGAAAGGTGGGTATAAAAAGCTGAAAGCAGCAGGGGTACCTGCACACCAACTCATTCAGTATGTTTGTACCAGGTAGAATTCCACTTATCTGATGCTGGAGAGATTAGTGGAGCAACAGGCAGCTGTGCATGAGATGTTGGAGATGGGTACTGAAAGACCCCCTGGATGCCAGAATTGGACAAATGGCTCAGGTCATGGAAGTCCTTCAAGGATGCAGTAGAGGAACAGTTCCAGAACAGTTACCCTGAGCCTTTTCATCTCAATAGTGAATATTCTACTGCAAAATTTGAAGGCTTTCAGTAATGAAAGTTATTTGCTGCAGACGTTTTGCTGGTAGTGGATAACTTGCATTTTCAAGTGAGGTAAGAAGTCTGAATTGCTTAAAAGGAGTTTGCTTATATTAGCTACTATGAACCACAGGTGAAAAGAACTATTGCTTTGCCATGCAGCATACTGACTTACTGGAGGGAGAATCAGTGATTCAAGTGGAGGAAAGGCAGTGCCAGACGAGAACAGTGGTAATGCACCAGGGGCAGGCATGCCAATAAACAATAAGGGGTACTATGAGCCACACCATCTCAGCTACCATGTCCTCCTCCCCCCCCCCTACCTACCCTTGCACACCAGTTGACACAAGCCCCTGCTACAGTGACGAGCAGCATAAGTCACTCCAGCACAAAATTCAGTGACACTAACTTGGAAAGGCCATTGAAACCATGGTCACAAATGCCTTGGTATACTGGGCACACATTTTGGCAGTCTTGTCAGATCTGGTCAAGTTGCTGAGCATTTTCTGTTCTGCCCTCCAACTAGCATGCTCTCTGCCTGTATATTCTCCATGGTAGGGAACTCTGCTCTTCTAGCAAATTGCTTCTATCTGTGCCCTTCTCCTATTAATTCCAGACTTTACTTTCACCTTGCTGCTCCTTATGCCTGGAACAAACTACCTGAGTCTGTACATCAGGTGCCACCTTGTATCTTTTTCAAATCCAGACTGAAAACGCACCTCTCTGCTGTTGCTTTTGGTTCTTGCTCACCTGATCTCCTTCACGTTTCCTTACCATTCCCCCTAGCTGTATCCCATGTCTACAGCTACTATGTTGTCTGTCTTGACTAGATTGTAAGCTCTGGTGAGCTGGGACAGTCTTTTACATGTGTCTGTGCAGAGCTGCCTATGTCTTACAGCACTATTCAAATACTCAGTAGTATTGTGAGTCTCCATTTGTTCAGGACTAGCACCAGAGTGTTTGGAAAAATTGATCTTCCTGATCGACTCTCCGGGCCAGTCCAGGAACAAGAGGGTTGTCAATCCTCTCTAGCAACTGAGGACTAGAAAACTGAAGTTTTGCATAGCTGGTATCTGGCTCTCCCTGCTGGCCAACCTTCAGTCATTCAGTCCTCAGCAACTGGAACGGACGCTTTCCTGGCTGGCTCCCGTGAAAGTCTTTATATAGAGATTGTCTTCTTTATTTTATTTCTTTCTTTTAAACTTACAAGCAGTGGTAATGGAGTGAGCCCTAGCGGGGTTCGTTTCCATATTTTAATTTATTGGTATTGCATTCAGAAACGGAGCTCCTTAGACAGAGCCTGCCTTAATTAGCAGCTTCGTTTAAGGACTCAGGCAGTAGTGAGGTGCTGGGAGCCCTAGAAACCATCCTGCTGACCTCCGGCTTTAGTTTCTCGACCACTGGCAGTGAATGAGAGTTACTAAGCTGAAAGATCATTTTTACAAGGTATGTGGGGCATTTTTAATTCTGTCGGATAAACGGCGATGTTCAGCGGGGTTTCTGTAATGTCGGCGTTTTCTGGTTGTTTCGCGTTGATTTCGGCGGTCATAAGCATCTAGTTATTTTTTGCTGTTTGTTCTTTTTAAAATTATTTCTGCTTAAGTTTGTGACAGTATTTTATTTTTCTTCCGTTGAGCACAATGGAAACCGTTTCAGGGGGCAGTTTAGAATCGGCGGGAACGGCCGCCATTACAGTTTCTGCTCCGGTTCTTTTGGTTCAAGAAAAGCCGATTAAGAGAAGAGCAAAGTCTAAAAGACAGGAGAAAGTGGTAGAAAATCCTTCTCCTTCATTAGTTGAAACTCAAAAAAGCTTGGAATCAGTTTTTTCAGCTGACTTTATTTTAGCTCTTCATCGGGCCTATTGTTTAAAATGGCAGCATACCCAGGACAAGGGTTCTGTCACTGAAACTACACAAACTTTTGAAAATATGTCTCCTGTTTTGGATTCAGGTGAAGGTCCCTCTACCTTGGTTCTCGGTCCACAGATTAGTGGTGATAAGGTTGCTCAGCAGGATTCAGAGCTCCAGGGACTGGAGGAGGGTGAGCTCCTCTCTGATCCCGGTGTGGACTGGGCAGCCGAGTTAGATGAAGCTGATTTAGCTTCCAGTGAGGATCCCAATTTGTTTAGAGTTTTTAGAAAAGAGGAATTGGGTCCTCTCATTGTTCAGACTTTATCTGTTTTGAATATTCCGGTGCCAGTTTCTCAGGAAGTACCTCTTGAGGATCCTCTTCTTCAAGGTTTTAAAATGGAGCAAAAATGCTTTCCTGTGCACCGAGTTATGAGACAGATGGTGGAATCTGAGTGGGAATGTCCAGAGGCTTCTTTGCGGGGAGCTCGGGCTATTGGCCGGTTATATCCTTTGCCACAAGAGGACCAGGAGTTGCTAAAGATGCCTAAGGTAGATGCTCTAGTCTCTGCGGTTACCAGAAAAACGACTATTCCCGTTGAGGGCGGAGCGGCTCTCAAAGATTTGCAGGATAGAAAGTTAGAAGCCTTGTTAAAACAGGCTTTTGATTCTTCAGCTCTATCTTTGCGGGCGGCCATCTGTGGGGCTTTGGTTTCCAGAGCTTCTATTCGTTGGATCCAGAGTGACTCTATCTCCCCTTCCGGACAGGGTGAGGGTGCGAAACTTGAGGGTGCGAGGCTTGAGTCAGCGGCTTCTTATCTCGCAGATGCCTTCTATGATTTGGTGCGGATTTCAGCGAAGTCCATAGCAACCGTTGTTGCAGCTCGCAGATTTCTTTGGTTAAGAAATTGGGCGGCGGACACTTCTTCTAAGGCAAGGCTCAGTAAACTTCCATATAAGGGTTCGCTGCTTTTTGGTGCGGCCTTGGATAAGATTGTCAAGGATCTGGGTGATTCTAAGGGCAGGCGACTTCCAGAGGACCGCCCAAAATCTCAAAAGCCAAGCAATTTGCGGAGGGGTGCTTCCCGGGATTTTCGCCGGTTTCGTGGTGCCCGTTTTGCCCCGTATCAACAAGGTCGCTTTATGTCCAGAAGTCAGTCCTTTCGTGGGGCGCGAGGCTTTGGAAGAGGTTATTTCGGAGCCCAACAAAATTCAACAAAAACTCGACGTGCGGTTGGTTCAGGCGGAAATCCCGGTAGGGGGTAGGCTTCAAGCCTTTCTTTCCGTCTGGACCACCATTACTTCCGACAAGTGGATTCTGGAGATAATTCGCAACGGGTATTCTCTCGAATTCGCTACTCCTCTAGCAGAAGCTTTCGTGGTGTCTCCTTGTGGTTCGCAGATAAAACAAGCAGCGGTGGAGGATACCCTTTGCCGGTTAATATGTCTGCGGGCAGTTGTTCCAGTTCCGCCAAGCCAGTTAGGCTTAGGTCGATACTCCATTTATTTTGTAGTCCTCAAAAAGGAGGACTCTTTTCGTCCTATTCTAGATCTAAAGGGCGTGAATCGCTGTTTGAGAGTTCCACATTTCCGCATGGAGTCACTTCGCTCGGTTATTCAGTCAGTGCAACCGAACGAGGTCTTAACCTCCATAGATCTCACGGAGGCTTATTTACATATCCCTATAAGACCAGAGCACCACAAATTTCTTCGATTTGCGGTGCATATGGGACATTTCCAGTTTCGGGCTCTGCCTTTTGGACTGGCCACAGCGCCGCGCACATTCACAAAGGTGATGGTGGTGGTAGCTGCAGCCTTACGCAGAGAGGGTGTTCTCGTTCATCCCTATCTCGACGATTGGCTGATTCGAGCATCATCAGTGTCAGATTCTCTAACGGCTACGGCGAGAGTGGTGAGTCTTCTGGAGCAGCTCGGTTGGGTAATCAACCAAGCCAAAAGTCAGTTGCACCCGGTCACGCGCCTTCTGTACTTGGGAGCAATTTTCGATACCGCTTTAGGGGCGGTCTTTCTGCCAGAGAACAGGGTGCAGAAGATTTTGTCGCAAGTGCGAAACTTCTTGTGTCTCAAAGCTCGAACTGCATGGCGTTATCTTCAGCTCCTGGGGTCAATGGCGGCAACGCTGGACCTGGTTCCGTGGGCAAGGGCTCACATGCGGCCATTGCAACAGGCTTTGCTTTCCAGGTGGTCCCCTCAGCAGCATCCTCTAGACCACAAGTTGCCCAATTTGCCCAAGGTAATCTTAAGTCTTCAGTGGTGGTTGGATCCCACTCATTTACGGGCGGGAATGCCCTTATGTCAACCGGACTGGGTGCTAGTTACTACAGATGCCAGCCTCATCGGCTGGGGTGCTCATTGTCAGGAGATTTTTGCTCAAGGGGTTTGGCCGGTAGAGTTGAAGGATTGTTCCATCAACCTCTTGGAGCTCAAAGCAGTTTCGTTGGCTCTTCGAGAGTTTCTTCCTCTTCTCAGGCAGAAAGCGGTTCGCGTGTTTTCAGACAATGCGGTCATGGTTTCCTATATCAACAGGCAAGGCGGCACAAGGAGTGCTGTGTTGCTGGAGGAGAGTCAGCAGTTGATGTTCTGGGCGGAACAGCATCTGGTAGCGCTGTCGGCAGCTCATGTAGCAGGTCGAGACAATATCACGGCGGACTTTCTCAGCCGCACTGTGGTAGATCCTGGGGAATGGGAATTGAATCCTGCGGTATTTCACGAGCTGACCCTCAGGTGGGGTCAGCCGGTGATGGACCTCATGGCCACCTTCGACAATGCCAAAGCGTTTCGGTTTTTCAGCAGACGCAGGGAACGCATGTCGGAGGGTCTCGATGGCCTAGTGCAACCGTGGCCATGCAAGAGTCTTCTTTACGTGTTTCCCCCTTGGCCAATGATAGGCAGGGTAATTCGCAGAATTGCTTGTCACAGAGGTCGAGTAATTCTCATTGTGCCCGATTGGCCCAGGAGAGCGTGGTATGCAGATCTAGTACGACTTCTCACAGCCAGTCCCTGGAGGCTGCCCTCCCGGGCGAACCTGCTCGTTCAAGGGCCTCTGCTCATGCCGGAGGTGGATCGCTTCTCTTACGGCTTGGCTCTTGAAAGGCGTCGGTTAATACGTCGAGGGTATTCGGCCTCCGTTGTGGCCACAATGTTGCAGGCCAGAAGACGTTCTACGTCTCTTGCATATGTTAGAGTTTGGAGAGTTTTTGAAGCCTGGTGTGCCAGCCAGAGCCTTCGTCCACTTTCCGCCTCTGTACCTCACATCTTGGCTTTCTTGCAGGATGGGCTGGAGAAAGGTTTGGCGCTTAGTACTCTACGTGTTCATTTAGCAGCCCTTTCGTGTTTTAGAGGCACGGTAAAGGGGATTAGACTATCGACACATCCCGATGTTCTTCGCTTCTTTAGGGCGATACGAAATATTCGTCCGCCTCTTCGGACGGTGATTCCACCTTGGGATTTGAACCTTGTTCTTGAGGCTTTAGCGCGACCTCCTTTTCATCCGGCTAAGGAAATTTCACTAAGGGAGCTTTCTTGGAAGATTGCCTTCCTGGTGGCCTTATGTTCTGCTAGGCGCATTTCAGATCTCCAAGCGCTTTCTTGTAGGGCTCCATT
Organism: Ichthyophis bannanicus; assembly: GCA_033557465.1. NCBI lineage: Eukaryota > Metazoa > Chordata > Amphibia > Gymnophiona > Ichthyophiidae > Ichthyophis > Ichthyophis bannanicus. Next base: position 740,134,688 of record CM066033.1, read on the forward strand.
TCTGCAATTTTCGGAAGAACGAGTACTTTTGCAGATGGTTCCTTCGTTTCTTCCAAAGGTAATTTCGACTTTTCATGTCAATCAGTCTATTTCGCTTCCGACCTTTAGGAATGTGGAAGGTCTCCCTATTGATGCTGTTCCTGTAAATTTGGATTTGGGTAGATTGCTCAAGCAATATCTTAGAAGGACTAAACCTTTCCGTAAAACGGAAAGATTACACAGGTACACTACCAAAAAACTGCCTCCAGTTTTGCAACTGATTCCTATAGATTTTGGGGTGCTGAATCCAGGAAAAATAGCCAAAATGTTCCATCACGTCACGTTTTCTTGCAAAATTAGATTTCTTACCCATATAAGGAATGTTCACATAATTTCTTTTTAGCCGACTGCAGTTTATTTTCTTGGCCCAAAATAGAGGTTGTAATGGTTAACTAACTAGAAACACTCCCTCATGATATTTTAGTGTGTTTTGTATTCATTTTATACATTAACAGGACAATTGTTCGCCTGTTCGCCTCGCCTCGTTCGCTCGCTCAAACACGGTGGTTGCGACATGAACGTTCCTGTCAAATTTCAGTTTCTTGCAAGTTCATTATTACCTTTTGTTTGCTCAGTCGTAATCCAGCTTTATTCCGAAGTGGTTCACTACAGTTGTAGTTTGCAGTGCTGTGTATTTGTGATGGCTCACAGAGCCAGAGGTTGCGTCAACTCTCCGGACAGTTTTTGTTTTATTTGTGGGGAATATACCGTGAAAAAGCGGCAGAGGAACATTTCTGCATTTATTAAAGTATATTTCGCCTATTTCGGTTTGAAGTTAGGCGATCAAGACAAACCGTGGGCTCCTCACAAAGTGTGCAAGACATGTGAGGAAGATCTACGCTTATGGATGAAAGGTAAAAAACAAGCATTTCGTTTCGGAATACCTATGATGTGGCGTGAACAAAGAGACCACAGCAGTGACTGCTATTTTTGCTCTTGCATTGTGAAGGGATACAACTTAAAAAATAAGAACGTAATAAGTTACCCCAACCTTCCCTCAGCAATTAGGCCTATGCCTCATAGCAACGAAGTACCTGTGCCTGAACCACCAAAATCTTTGGATCATATTTGTGTGGACGGTTCTGATCATGATGAGACTCATCAGATGGCTTTTCCCGATGAGTCCAGTACTTCCAAGTTTGAAACTGAACCAGATCCGAAACCTGAACTTTTCTCTCAAGCTGAATTGAATGATTTAGTCCGGGATTTAGGACTCCCAAAAGATGCTGCCCAACTGCTAGGTTCTCGGCTTAAACAGAAAAATCTATTGTCACCAGGAACAACTTTTTATTGGTACCGCAATCGCGAGACACAATTTTTGAAGTATTTCAGCAAAGAGGAAGATTTGGTATTTTGCAACGATATATACGGAGTGATGGAAAAGTTTAAACTCAAGTATGATCCTGCTGAATGGCGGCTGTTCATTGATTCGTCAAAAGACAGCATAAAAGGTGTTCTTCTTCATAATGGCAACACATTCGCTTCAGTTCCTATTGCTCACTCTGTTATTCTCCAAGAAAAATACGAGAATTTGGCCCTGATTCTTCAGAAGATTCGTTATGATGAGCATAAGTGGATGATTTGTGGAGACTTTAAAATTCTATCCATGCTATTAGGGCAGCAATCCGGTTTCACCAAATATCCCTGCTTCCTTTGCTTGTGGGATAGCCAGGCCCGCGACCTACACTGGGGGAAAAAAGACTGGCCAATTCGGGAGTATTTGAGACCCGGTGAGTAAAATGTTCTTCATGAGAGCTTGGTACCTCGTGATAAAATTCTATTACCACCTCTCCACATTAAGTTGGGTCTCATTAAGCAATTCATAAAGTCCCTTCCAAAAGATGGTGAGTGCTTTCGGTACCTTTGCTCAAAGTTCCCCCGACTTTCTGAAGCAAAGCTAAAGGAAGGAGTGTTTGTTGGCCCTGATATAAGGAAACTCATTTCAGATGGAGCATTCGCTGAAACGATGTCTGAGAAGGAAAAAGAAGCCTGGGATTCCTTCAAGGATGTTCTCAAATTCTTGGGGAACAGGCGGGATGAGAACTATAAGGATATTGTTGCCAGGATGCTCAATGCCTTCAAAGAACAAGGCTGTAACATGAGCCTGAAAGTCCATTTCTTGCACTCCCATGTGAACTACTTTCCCGAAAACTTGGGGGCGTACAGTGAAGAACAAGGTGAAAGGTTTCACCAGGACATCAAAGACGCAGAGAGAAGGTACCAAGGAAGATGGAACACCACTATGATGGCTGATTTCTGCTGGTTGCTGCTGCGGGAAACCCCAGATGAGAAATACGCCAAGCAGCGCACCAAGAGAAGCATTCGGGGGAAGAAGAAACGGGCCCACCAGGAGATTGATTGACCCAAGAATGACTTTAAAATCTAAACTGTGTTGACAAATATCGTGTTTTTACTAAACTTTGAAATAAAAATTTGCTAGTTATTACCACAGTGTCGGATCTCATTTATTAGAATTTTATTTTCACACCATTGGGTGTTTGTCTTCATGTATTGCAATGGTGCGGTTTGCGTTTTCTATTCTTACATACATACCTGTACAACATTTTTTGCACATTTCTTTGCTTTGCTTTGTGTCTAACCTCGCTCTTATATGCTCAATGTTTGTGCACATGTATGTGGCTGTTTTAAGTGCAGACAATTTTGCTACCATCACAGTGTGTTTTGTTGACATTATTCTATTCTTATGTGCTGCCTTGTTACAATTTTCTTTATTCTTATTTGAATAACTACTAAACAATTAGTATAAAGAATTCATCCAAGAAACTTTTATCTCGATCGCACTCAATCTGAAACGTTCACCTCAAACTGCTAACCCAATGTAGCAAAGAATCTGTACGTGATGGAGCAAATTGGTTACCAGATTTGGATTCAGCGCACCAAAAAACGTAAAAATCAATCGAAACATTAGAGGCAGTTTAAAAAAAATTTTTTTAGTGTACCTGTGTTATTTGTACTATTTGGGGGACCTCGGAAAGGGGAAGCAGCTTCCAAGGCATCTATTGCTAGGTGGGTGAAACAGGCGATATTGGCGGCATATAAGGCAGTTGGTAAGCCGCCTCCAGTGGGGCTTCGAGCGCATTCAACTCGGAGCCAAGCGACTTCTTGGGCAGAATATGCTTTGGTTCCGCCTATTGATATTTGTCGTGCAGCTACGTGGTCGTCTCTCCATCCATTCGCAAAGCATTATAGATTGGATGTTGCAGCCAGGTCAGACGCTAACGTCAGGGCTTCAGCGGTCATAGCGGGTCTGGCCGGTCCCTCCCGTGGTTAGTAACTGCTTTGGTACTTCCCTCTTGTTCCTGGTCTGGCCCAGAGAGTCGATCAGGAAGCAGAAATTAGACCTTACCTGCTAATTGTCTTTCCTGAAGATCTCTCCGGGCCAGTCCAGGACCCACCCATATTATTTGAGCATTCGTAGTGTCGTTGATGAGTTGTTTAAATTGTCCTCGGTAGTGGGGGTTTTTTTTTTTCCCTCAGGCTGGTTTCTGGGGGTTTTTCGAGCTAATTTTTCTTGGTGTCGTTTGTTGGCTCGAGGTGGTTTTTTTCCTAGTTTCGGGAGTTTGCGTTTTAAAATATGTTACTTATATACATATTTGTTATTCCCTGCTTGTAAGTATTTAGGTTCACCATATGATTTTCTTTACTGTTGTGCTTCTGTTCTTTGACTGCTTTGTTATGAATAGACTGAAGGTTGGCCAGCAGGGGGAGCCAGATACCAGCTATGCAAAACTTCAGTTTTCCAGTCCTCAGTTGCTAGAGAGGATTGACAACCCTCTTGTTCCTGGACTGGCCCGGAGAGATCTCCAGGAAAGACAATTAGCAGGTAAGGTCTAATTTCTGCTTCCTAAAGACATTCCTCTTGGTTTCATGCAACTGGGAAGAGGAAAGAGTGGAGCTCCACTAAAGCACAGTTGCCCACACTTTTTTTAGTGTCTCCTGCTGTGCATTTTGCCAGTTTCCGGTGCATTCTCTGGGCTACTAGCTCTTTCCATTGAGTACCTGGAGCCCATGTCAAATTTTAAAAGAAAAATAACCCATCTTGCTACTGCACTGGCACCCTTCAGGTGTTTTAGGACTTTCTAGCCTGCTTGCTACTGTACTGGTCCTTCATTAGGTATCCTGGACTTCTGCAGCCATTGCTGGCATGTCAGTCGGCCTACACACTGCTTTTAGGGTTATCACTATAGCACATCCTTGTATCTAAATCCCCTCAGGATCTCATTGTCAGTCTCAAGCCTTACCCCTGGGTTGGGGGAATCTTCATTTGAGGATCCTATGCTGAGATCAAAGTCCTGAGTGCCAGGACTCTTAACTTGTAGGTGCTTAGCTAACCTTGCTCAACTCCTACTGGATCCTTCTAGTCCAGGGGTGGCCAACTCTAGTCCTCAAGAGCCACAATCCAGCCTGGTTTTCAGGACATCCTCAGTGAATATTAATGATATTTGCATACATTGGGGGCTGCACATGCAAATCTCATGAATATTCCTTGGGGAGGTCCTGGAAACCAGGCTGGATTATGGCTCTCCAGGGCTGGAGTTGGCCAAATCAGTTTGTCTTGCTACTGCGTTGTTGCACTCCAGGTGTTTGGGCCTTCCAGTCTGTATTGCTGCTTTACCCCTTTCAAGATGTCTTGGTGTTTTTTCCCATCAATGCTAGTGTTGCTTTGCCCTCTTCTCCCCTGGGGTGATCATTCTTCTGTTTGTACTGCTTTGCCATGGTTTGTGCAGTTATTTTATTTTTGGTGTTGTGGACTGATTGATACTCTTGATGGCTTGTAGTGCTGTTGCCTGATGATTACAGATGAAAATGGATGGTGACTCTTACTGATCCACTGTAAAATAACTTGCCCTATAAACTTTAATGGTGACAAATGACATGTTTTAAATGAGCCAGTGTACAAATTCTAACTGGCACAAACTGAATACGAAAGTAATGAGAGCCTTTTTTGGGCCTTCTGCCTCCTTACATTGGTTCATTCTCCAGAAACTCTATGCTAACAGAATATCTAGCCTCAGGTGCATACACAGAATATAGACCCTCCACCAAGTACAGGATAACACATAAACAGAAAAGTAAACTGAAACCCCAAGAAACCAGACTCTGCATACAATGCAACACCAGATAAATCAACATACACACTCCAAAAACTGACATCCCATCACTAAACTGAAAACAGGAAAGCATTTTTTTTGGTTGTCCAGCAGTTTATTTTTTATTTTTGCTTAGTATGTTCCTATTTGTGGGGTTTTCTAACTCCTTTACAGTGTGTCCCCTCCATTTTACACTCCTTTCCTCCTATATTCATCATTCCCTCTTTAAACATTAAAGATGGAAATAGTCTCTCTCCCTCTTTTTCCTCCTTCCCCTACACTCTTGCTCAGTCCCCTATCTTCCTTCCTGTCCCAGATACCATCTGATCCAGCAACTCTTCCTCTCCACCTTCCCACTGCCATTTCCAGGACATGTAGCAGCACCAAAACGGAGCATGAGGCCTTCAAGTCCTGCTGTTTTGTCCCTGCAATGCAGACATCTGGGGGGGGGGGGGGGAAGAGAAGCAGCAGAGCATTAGTGCATACACAGGCTTAAAGGCCCCATACTCTTTACTGTTTAATGGTGCTGCCTTATGTCATGAGGAGCTGGATACCACAATTTTGTGGGATGGGTGGAGACTCTTTGGGTTTGAAACAACCTGTAGGCCTTGGAAGATGCCACTGAGCTAATGCTTTAGAAAGAAAGCATAGTTACTCACCTGTAACTGCTGTTCTCTGGGGACAGTAGGAATCGCTCCTCACATGAGTAGTGATGGCACAGACAGATCCCATGTTGGAACCTCTTCCCAGCTTTCAAAGAGCCTTTGGGAGATCTACTATGCATGCATGGTCCCCTTCCTGCCTAAGGGTGCCATCTTGCCTTGGTATGATGACATTGCTCAAAAAAGGCAAAAATGACAAACGGCAACTCCACAACTCTCCCTCCCTGTGAAGACTCATTCCCACTGTCCTGGAGAACACCTGTTACAGGTGAGTAGCTATGCTTTCTCCAGGAACAAGCAGGAAGTCTGCCCTTACATATGGGACTCCCCAGCCACAGGTTAACAAAAAAAACTTGTAAAAGCCTCGGGTGACCGGAAAAGGTAAACCGTGTGAAGCAGCAGCAGAATCGAGGAACGGCAAGGCAAGTGGCCCTGAGTGTCAAGCGGGGAACTAGTTCTCTGGTAGCCTGAATACACTGGAGGGCAGGAGTTGTCTTACACCCCAAACAAATGACACAAGGTGCTGTCCCAGCAGGACTCCCTCTCCAGGCAGTAATGTGCTGCAAAGGTATGGACTGAGGACTAGGTGGTGGCTCAGCATATATCAGGCAAAGGGATGGAGCACAGATTAGCCATGGATGCTGCTATGGCCCAGATGGCATGTGACATTATGCAGCGCTCGAGCGAGAGACCAGCTTGCTTATAGGTGAAGGTGATGCAGTCTGCCACCCAAATGGACAGGGTACACTTGGAGATTGCTACTTCCAGCCAATTTGGATCATAGAGATGAAAAGCTGCAAGGAGTGATGGTGGGCCTTAGTACACTCCAAGTAGTAGGCCAGGGCCCACTTACAGTCTAGAGTGTGGAGAGCAGCCTTTGCCTGGTTCATGTGGGGCCACAGGAAGAAGGTGGGGAGAATAACCTCTTGGTCGAGGTGGAACAGGGACACCAACTTGGGGTGCATGCAAAACATGACCTATTCTTGTGGAACCTCCATATAAGGACGATGGGCCACCAGAGCCTAGAGCTCACTAATCCCTGCAAGCAGAGGTGAGCCCCACAAGGAAGACCATATTCCAGGAGAGACTTGAGGTAGCAAGAGCTGAGATGCTCTAGGAGTGGTCCAGTGAGCTTTGAGAGAACATTAAGATCCCACTCTGCCACTGGAGTGGAGTGGAGGAGTAGCCTAGTGGTTAGAACACTGGCTTGGTAACCAAGCAACCAGGGTTTGATTCCCACTAGCACGCCTTGTGGCCTTGGGCAAGTCACTTAACCCTCCACTGCCTCGGAAGAAAGGCCTGGCAATCTACTTCCGGTGACACTGCCAAGAAAACCCAGGAGCTTCTGTGTCGCCAGGAGTCAGGACTGACTCGAAGGCACACATTGCATTGCATTGCTGCCACTGGAGGGCAGCTAGGCAGCTGTGAGAGCAGTAGACCGCTTGGGAAGTGAGTCATGAGGGGCTGAGCAGAGAGGATCATAACCTTAAGATGGTGCACCAAGAGTGTACTAGGGTACACTCTAATGAAGTTGTACTTCTGTCCAGCTGGGGATGTAGTACCTTCTTCACCTATCCCAGGCAGTGCTGAACAGGAGAAAGGGTTGATTTCCCCCCCCCCCCTTCTCCATGCACAACACTGATAATCTGTCACTTTGAAGGTGTAGGCCCAATGGGTGGAATCCCTGCAGGAGGACCACCTCCACCTCATTTGACAAGTGGGCCAAGGCTACCCTTTCAGCAGCCAGGTCATCAGTTGGGGACTCCATGTTGGGTTGCAGGAGAGAGCCATCCTCTTGCAAAAGCAAGTCTGGGGTGCACCCCAGAGGAGCAGGGGGAACCACAGCTGCCAGGGTCCTGTTGAGCTGGACCTTGAACAGGGTCTTAGAAATCAGTGGCATGGGCAGGAAGATAAGAGGCCCCCCATCCACAGGATGAGAAACACATCTGCCACAAACTGAGGGATGTGGCTTCCTGGAGCAGAAGGTGGGGTAGCTGAGCATTGGCCGGGCTGGCAAAGAGGTCCATCTGTGGGAGCCCCAAGAGTCAGAAAAGCTGAGTGGCTACCATAGGGTCCAGCCACCTTTCACGTTGTTGAAGGATCCAGCTAAGTCAGTCCACCAGGCATTGACCTGGCCAGGGAGATACACTGCCCAAAGGAGCATCCCACTCTCACTGGCAAAGGAGCAGAGGGATTACCCCATGCCCCCCTTACTGCTTGATATAAAACAGCCACCTGCTTTTCTGTCTGGATCTGTACCGCTTGATGCTGCAGGTGGTGGAGGGCCAGCACTATGGCTCAAAGTTCCTGGAGGCTCCCTGCCTGCAACCAACGGCCCTGAGTGTGGAGGTCACTGCAATGGACTCTCCAGCCCAGCTTGGAGGCATCCATAGTGAGTATCCTCTGGCGGGTGGGGGCCTGGAAGGGCATCCTGGCCCACAGGTGCTGGGGTGGCTGCCACCAGCTGAAGGAGTCAGCCAGAGGATGGGGTCACGACTGTCTTGCAGGCACCCTGTTTTGAGATCACTGGGAGCAGGAGAGCCCACTAAGCCAGCTGCATGTATAGGCAGGTGTCTGCAGTGACATGCACAATGGAGGCCATGTGGTCCAGCAGGCAAAGCAGGAGACTGGCTGATGCCAAGGGATGACCCTGGACATTCCCTGCAAGCACCATAAGGTGCTAGACCCTGTCCAAAGGGAGGAAGGCCTTGGCCTGGATGATGTTAAATAGTGCCCCTGTAAACTCCAGGCATTGTGACTAGAACAAGGATGGTGCGGGCTGTTGTCTGATGTACCTCAGCAGTGATGCTGCCCTTTGATAAGCTAGTCATCCAGGTAGGGAAAGACTAATACCCCCTGGAGATGCCTGGCAGTGGTCACCACCTTCCTGCACTCTGTGAATACCCTCTGAGCAGAGGCCAGACCAAAGGGTTGAACCCTGTACTGATAGTGGCAGCTTCCTAACACAACAGATACTCCCTGTAAGGGGGATGGAAGATGTGTACATGCATCCTTTAGATCCAAGGAGCATAGCCAGTCTCCCTGCTTGGAGGCGCAGGGCAGCAATGTTCCAAGGGAGCATCTTGAACATCTCCCTCACCAAGAACAAGTTGAGGACCCACATGTCTAGAATGGGCTGAAACTCTCCAGTCCTTTTGGGCACCAGAAAGTAATGGGAATAGAACCCCTTGCCCCTGAGGTGGGAGGAGACAGGTTACGCTGCTCTGTTGGCCAGAAGGCTTGCAAGTTCCTGCTGAAGCAGGCCCCAGTGAAGGAGTCTTAGGGTGCTTCCCTGGAAAGAATGGCAGGGACATCTGAGGTGGAGGAGGTAACCCTCCAAGTGTAGGGCCCAGGCATCAGTGGTGATGAGGGACCACCGGGTGGCAAAACACTAGACTCATCCTCTGTGTGCTGCAGAGCTGGATCTCTCTGAAGAGATGCTATGCCCAAAAAAAGCCAAAAGCCTCAAGGCTGCACTGGGGATGCAGCCTGGGGCTTGGGTCTTAGGCTTACAAGAGCTGTACCATTGTCCTGCAGACTGCTGGCCCTATTGGGGAGATGGGAAGGCTGAGTACTGAGGGTAATTTCCATAAGCCTGCCTTAGGAAGGGTCAGCGGTCCTGGTCATGGACTTGGACTCCAGCTTGGCAGCCTTGTCAGTCATGGGCTTGCCAAAAAAGGTTCTCTCCCCAGCAAGGGACATAAAGCAATGTGTGCAGGACAAGTTGGTCAAAGCTGGAAGACAGTACCTGCTGCCAGGCCTGGCTACAAATGCCCATTGAGACTACTCTAGCTGCTGACTTTAAGCAGTTATAAGTCATTTGAGTCATAAATTTGGAGCACTCTTTGACTGTGGAGGTCAGGGTATGGAACCATTGGACAGGCTCCTCCAGAGACTAGCTGAGAACCCAGTGAGTTCCCTCACCATGTCCCACAAGTACTTGCCTATGTACAGCTGATAGGCCTGGATCTGGCTGATGAGCATCAAGCCCTGGAAACTTTTCCTGCTCAGGGCATCCATGGCATGGGCCTCCCTGCCATGGGGCACCAAGGAGTGTCTTCTGACTCTGAGCAGATGCATAACTGACTCCACCATAATTGAGGCAGTTGAGAATTTTTGGAAGTCAGGACTACAGGAGATCTGTTACATAGTCCAGCTGCCTGCTCACAATGGGCACAGAGGCCAGGTTCTCCCACATGGAAGGGTTGCTGTTCCAGGATGGGGAGACTGGGCACAGTGAGTGCCTCCTTAGGGGGAGTCCTCATACTGGAGGATCTTGAGATCCTCTGCTCATTCCTCCTCAGAATCTGTAGAGAAAACAAGGGCCTTCACCATATCCCACTACAAAGGCCAGGCCCTTGGGTGAGGACCAGCACTGAGCCTCAGAAGGGTCTGAGCAAACATCCCAATGAAGATTAGCATTGGGACTTGTCGTCATTGGTCTCCCATTCTGACCTGGAGTCTGAGGAGATTTCAAGGATCCTCCAGACCTTAGGCTTGTGCCCCAGCTTGGGAGCCTCAATGCTCCAGCACTATGAGCCAAGGGTGCTGGGCAGGGAAGTCCTCAGCCCTGACCAGGACCAGTGCAGAGGGGTATCTCGAGGCCAGTACCATTTGAGGATATACTCCATCTCAGGGGACTCCCTTGCTGTGGAGAGGCTGGTCGGGACTGATGACCTAGAGCAGGGGTGGGCAAGTCTGGTCCTTGGAGAGCTGCAGACCAGTCAGGTTTTCATGATGTCCCTAATGAATATTCATGGACCTGACTGGTCTGCGGATCTCCAGGACCGGACTTGCCCACCCCTGACCTAGAGGAACTAGGCATCGGAGCCTGCTGCTGGGCCATGAAGGCAGACTTGCTGTGTTCTGAGGTCACCATCCTTACCTCAAGGCCAGAAGGCTCCATGGTCACTCAATTGGCCTGGCCAGAAAGGGTGCAAATACCTTCACACAGAGGAAAAGAACCTGAGGAAAAACTGCGACACTGAAGGCAAGTGGACCCAGGAGGCAAGACGGGTACAATTATGCAAACCAGAGAAGGGAATCTAACTGAAAAACACAACTTTTTTTTCTGGGGAAAACATGTCCGGTGGGCTTGCGGGAGTGGGGGGGGAGACTGAGCCAAGATGGCATTTTTAGGTGGGAAGGGTACCATGAATTTGTGGTAGATCTCCCAAAGGCTTTCTTTGAAAGCTGGGGAGGTTACTGTATGGGCTCAGTTGGTGCCGACATCACCCATATTCCTGGAGAACAAAATGCAACAAATTTTAAATCTAACAAGGTCTCTGTACTGCTTACTCAAACTGCCTCACTCTGCCAGGACAGACAAATAAGCTGAAAAATTGCATCAGCCATGCTGTATATGCTTTCCCCACTTGTCTGCAAGAGAAGGTAGACTGTCCTCAATATTGAAAGCCCTGCTTTTTCACTTAGTCTACATGCACAAAACTGCAGCCAGGAAAAGATATTATGCTTTTTGTTTTCTCCCCAGAACAACCCGCAAATAGCAAAGATGCTGGCAACATGTCCTTACAATGCCCGGCACAGAGTTCCAAAACAGGAGTTAAAGGTTCACCTGAGTACCTGCACAGACAGAACCGATCCTGAGCTCTTCGAAGGTAGGAGAACACTTTGAATTAACAAGTAGGCCACCCAGAACAAAGCCTACTTTTCAGGATGCCTGTGGTCTGCAGATATGTAGGTCTGAAAACTAACTCTGAAAGTTCTGAAAATTTGATGCAGAAAAGTGTGCCTAGGACAAAACAATTTTTTTTTTTTTTTTGTTATCTCAAGCCTTACTCCCTTTCTGAAAATAAATTAAAAAGCTCAAGTGGGTTTTCTTCTTTTTTCCAGAAAGATACTGAAGTAACACTGAAAAGAGGGAATTGTAACTGGCATCCTGTGTTCTGTGTGTGGCAGCCTGAATAAACTGCAGCTCTTTGAACACCATTGGTGACAAGTTGGTATGGGCCTGAAGGGGGCAGGGTGGGAGAGATGGCATCTCTTGCAGTCTTCCCCTGCTCCCAGCTGATTTTTCACAGCAGTAACATTCTGTGACCTTTACCCTCCATTGTCTCGGAAGAAAGGGCAATCTACTTCCGATGATACATTGCCAAGAAAACCCTACTGACTTGATGGCACTAAAAAAAAAAATTCTCACTTGCCAAAGCTTCTAGCTGAGCAGCAATTCTGCCACTGCACACCACTAATTTTTGTCCACTCCAGCCCCAACTCTTGCTGTCCTCATGGCTCTTAATACCCACTAGTCCTGAGTATAAATATTGGGTGGATCAGGTACTATATGCAGCCAAAGTCCCTTATTGGGGGGGGGGAAGGGTGCCATTTTTTAAGATTACAGGGGAAAATTTACTTTGGTGGCCCATATACCTTTAGGAGGTAGAAGTGAGGATGTTAGTCTAGAGAAGTGCTGTCATTTTCTAGTGACCTAAACCCAGTTAAAGTAGTGGGGGGGGAAGAGAACTTAAGTGGCAGGCTGGGTGGGGAATTAAGATCGGCAAGGATGGAACTTGAAGATGCTGGCCATGTGGGGAAGAAATGTGTGCCCTCATGTTGCTCCCCCATTCAGTTTCTAGAAAAAACATGATTTTTAGTAATATGAAATCTCCAGGAACAAGCAGGAATGAGTCTTCACATATGGGTATCGTCGGTACCGACGGAGCCTGCGCGGGAACGCTCCCCAGCGTCCAGAAAGAAAGCTTTTGGGAGCATCCCACAGCGCCTGCGCGCTGCCTTTCCCAACTGCCTCTCTCCAGTTCTTCTTTTCTGCGGAGCCAGCAGGTTGTGTTCCTGTCACCGCTGAAGAAGTTCTTTATTTTCTTTTATTTCTTTGGGCGCGCGTCTGCCTTCTTCGATGTCGGACCGGTACCGCCGGTCTTTTCTTCTTTTAAAAAAAAAAAACTACTGTTTCCCACTTCTGTGCATTTTTTCCTTTTGGGCCTTAAGCCTAGAAAAATTTTCCTCATGGAAAAACCTGCTTCCGGGTTTAAAAAGTGCACGAAGTGCAGCGGTACTCTTTCTATCACTGACACCCATGATTGGTGTCTAAAATGTTTGGGTCCTGACCACTCCATCACCGATTGAGAGTCCTGTTCCATGATGTCTAAAAGACGTCGACAGAATCGAGCGGCCAAGCTCAGTACCCTGTTTCTCTCTGATGCAGCTTCGGTGGCATCGACATCTTCCAGGGCTGCTTCTTCCTCCCATGGATCTCAGGTAACCAAACATAAGTCCAGCCGGTCCTCGAAGGGTAGATCTCCCTCTAAGTATCGAGATGCCTCCGGACTTGCTCTTGAGGATCCTGCACCGGCAAAATTTACCCCGGTGGGAAGCTCCGGCTTCCAAAGCTTCATCTATGGGGTTACAGGTTGACATCGATGGCTCGGCCTCGACCGATCACCTGTTGCCATGTTCTGGGGTACTGGTGGTTTCCACTGGTACCGACATCCAGACATTGGTTGCGTCGATGGATCAGAAAATTCTGACCATGCAGCGTGCCATTACGGCATTCATACAAGCTGCGACGCCTCTGGTACCGCAACAAAGTCCGTTGTCGGTACCGGCACCGATATCGGTTCCGGTGCCGGTACCGATTGCATTGACATCGGCTTTGGTGTTGACTGCAGCAGTACCCTGTTCTGTGATGCCCATCAGTACCGAATCGGTACTGATCACTCCAAATGTCGATACCACTCGGTACGCGTATAGGGCTCTGCAGGAGCATCCAGACAGGCGATACTTTGATTCCTCCGAAGACTCTGATGAATCGGAGGCTTCTGTCGAAGCATCGGTAATCTTTCCTCAGGAGCCCTCTTCTTCAAAAAGAAGAATGTCTCCTCCAGAAGACTTGTCTTTTCAAGACTTCATTAGGAAAGTGGCCAGGGGCCTCTCCATTTCAGTGGCCCCTGAATCAGAGCCTAGAGCCAAGAAATTGGATATTTTACAATATCCTAAGACTCCTAAAGAGGCAGCTACTTTACCAATTCACGAGATCCTTTATGATCACATGTTGGGCATATGGGAGACACCTCTCACTATCTCCCCTCATTCTCGTAGGTTGGACACCATGTACCGTGTTCCTCTTTGTCCTGGCTTTCATAAGACTCAGCTTCCTCACCACTCTATTGTGGAGGAGTCTGCTATGAAGAAGATAAAGAGTGCAAAAAAGACACTCATCTAATCCTCCAGGAAGAGAATGCAGAACCTTGGATGCTTTTGGCCGGAGAATTTTCCAGGCCAATATGCTTGTTGCCAGAATCAACTCCTATAGCCCTCTATATGGGGATGTTTCTAAAGGAAGTTACAGATCATCTGCAAACTTTCTTCCCTTTTATCTTCTGAGATAAAAGGAGATAGTTTCTCACCTGGCTTAAACATGCCCAGGATGCTTCCAAATTTTCCAACCGTGCAGCCTTTGACTCTTTTGAGTGTGCCAGCAGAGCCTCGGCTATTGCCATAGGTGCACGCAGAGTTGCTTGGTTACAAGCTTCTGATTTGGAACCCTGGGTCCAGGATGGATTAGGAAATCTTCCTTGTACAGGTGAAAACCTTTTTGGAAAGGATTAGCAAGCAAAGGCCACTCAGATGGATGCTGAGAATTCTGCCTTAGACTTTCAAAGTCTACTTCTGCTCCTGTTAATAAATAAATAAAATAAAATAACCTTTTTCTAACATTTCTTATATACCGCACTATTTGCCATCAGCGCGGTTTACATTGAACAGAAGCATCCGACAACTTTCATATGTCTGGTCATTACATTTAACAGGAAGTAGAACTTGGAGAAACAGGGTAACTATATACTGTGACAGCACAGGCCAGAAAGAGCATAAGAGGAGAGAAATCCAGGGATTTTCCCAGTGAAAGACAGAGAAACCAGAAGTTCAGAGGTTAAAACTTCTGAATCTGAAAAAAACTCCACACAGAAAGCTGTTAGGCAAGGGACACGCCCTCGTTCCCTAGTAACCAAGCCCGTGCACGACGGAGTGCAAGGGGTGGAGTCAGCAGGCAGAGAGAGAAACTGCAGGTATAAACACCGGAACTTTGAACAGAGAGAGGAAGCCAGGAAGGGGACCAAGGCAGTAGTTCAGAGAGGAATCCCCAGCAGATGGGAAGGAGCTCGTGGAAGTGTCCGGAGAGCCCAGCATAAAGATCCTCAAACTGCCCAGCCTAGAAGTGCCCGAGAAGGGGGTGCTCAGAGAGCAGAACGGAGGTACACTGCAGGGGAAGGCAACTTTAAGGGAAGGTGCTTTAGGAGACCAGCTTCCACTGATGCTGAATCCTCTACGGAAAGAGAAAGGACAGACAGAAGCTCCAGTCTTGAATCTAGCCCTAAGGTAATTGGGTCAGAGAATTCCAGGAAGGGAAGAGTATCTGGGAACCCAAGGATGTTACCAAAGAAAGGCACTCCAAGAGTGAAGGAAGCCTTACCTGAGTTTCCAAGTAGAGGAAAAACCAGCCAAGGGTTTTAAGGCTGGCCAGGGAGAGTTCAGACCATGTGAGTAATTCACAGCGTTTCCTAGAAGATTTTACAGAGATTGAGCCAACAGCTGCAAGGACAGCCAGGTGCTTATCTCCACAAAATAAGGTGAGCGTGGCTAAGACTTTTAACCATTCTAAGAGTAAGGAATTGTATGAGAGAAAAGGCATTGCCCACAGGAAGAGAGATTCTGCTTTAAAGAAAGTTCTGAGATTGTTAGACCGTTTGCAGCCAGAGAGCTGGTTTTAAACATGAGGCTATTCCAACAGAGTCTGAACCTGAGAGCATGGATTTTGAAAGTGCTATAAACCAAGAGCTTAGTTCTGAGACAGAAATGGAATGTCTTCCTGTTTCATTATAGTAACTAAAGAGGTCCTTGAAAGCATTAAAACTAGCAGCCGTGTTCCAAGGCTGAGCTGAGGGACTTATGCAAATTAGGTGGGCTAGAAAGCCTGAGAAGCTTAACCCTTAATGCGAAACGCTGCACACAAAGTATATTGAGTCTGCTAGAAGGGCAGATAAAGAAACCTGGTTTGAGAAGGAAAAGAACCTTTTGCAGAGAAAGTTTGGCACTGCTGTTTTGCTGAAGAGACTGCAAATGTTTTAAAGCCCTTTTTGGAAAGGAGGTTTTATTTCCAACCTTGTTTTAATGGTATGAAGAAATACTTTGTTTAAGTTCATTAACAAGTTGCATTTGGAAGCTGTTTATTTTGTTACCTGTTTTTCTGGAAATTACCCGCCTTTGTGTTGAATAATTGGGACTGTGTGTAAAGGTTCCCTTTGGCCTTGTGGAGAATAAAATCCTGCGTGCCTATATTACTGCTCGGCTGAAGTTATTTTTGCCATACCACAACTACACCCATAGGCACTCTTATAAATAGAAGACTCTCGCCACTTTATATACCTAGGCAACCGCCTAGGGCCTACGAAGTCGTGACAATACATAGGTGGTTCAAATGAAAAGGGAACATGGTCAACTATATACATAGGTGATACAATGATACAGGAAACTGCTTGTTTACATTGTGGGGTACACCTGTTGCGAGGGTCTGCCTGTTTGACTACTACTACTATTGTTGTGGTGCTCACTATTCGAGTGGTGATTATGTTCGGAGCTGTTAGTGAGATATTTAAGGAAGAGGAAGTGTTTTAGTGCCTTTCTGAACTGGCTCAAGTTGGGGATTGCTCTGATATGTGCTGGTAAGGTGTTCCATAGAGTTGGGGCGCAGAGTCGGAAGGCTCTGTTGGCTTTTGATTTGGTGCATCTTGTGGTTTCTTTTGGGATAACTAGCATGTTGAACTCTGCGGTTCTTTGTGGTCTGTTTGTTGCAAGTGGTTGGATGAGTTCAGAAAGAGAAGAGGTGAGCCCCTTGCCAGCTTTGAAAGTTAGCAGTAAGGTCTTAAAACTGATCCTTGCTTGAATGGGGAGCCAGTGTAACTGTTTTAGGAGGGGTGTCACGTGGTCTCTCCTGGATGCCCCAAAGAGTACCCGCGCTGCACTGTTCATAGCCAGTTGCAAGGGGTTCAGGGTGGACCGGGAGAGCCCTTGTAGTATGGAGTTTGAAAAATCAAAATGGGGAATTATCAGGGCTTGATAAATGGTGCGGAAATCATCCGGTTCAAGTAGCATGCGTAGGTGTCTGAGGGATCTGATTTTAAAGTAGATCGCCTTTACGGTATTGGCTATGTGGTTCTTCATGTCAAGGTTTTGGTCCATCGTTACTCCAAGGTAATGTATCGCAGGTTTCACTTGTAGCTCAGCATCCCTTACCTTAACACAGCTAGGTGGGATGAAATGTACATTCCTTGAGACGAAAATAACTTCCGTCTTTTTGTGTTGGATTCGCAGATTTTGTGACAGGAGCCACTCCGATATGGTGTCGAAGCAGTTAGTCAGAGGGGTGAGGTCTAGGCTATCCAATGATATTGGCATGTATAATAGCACATCGTCTGCATATATCATGTAATTGACATTGAAGGATCTAATGATGTTGCAGATGGGTTGGATGTATATATTAAACATCAAGGATGATAGGGAGGATCCTTGAGGCACACCTTGACTTTGTTGGAAAACACTACCAATTGAGGCACACCTTGACTTTTTGGGAAAGAAAGCCTTTTTGAATAACAAAGGGGAAATATTATCCTGTCTATGGTCAGCAGGCATCTTCTGCAGGTCGTTTTGCTGCAAAGCGTCAGCAACAACCTAAACAAGCCAAGCCTAAGGCTGCAAGGACTGCTACGGCCCAACAGCCTCAGCCTCCTCAGGGCCTTTGACTTACATCTAGAGAACTTAGCCTTTCTGGCTCTAGAAGAACCAGAGCCTCTCACCATTCCAGGAAGGTTAGCCCACTTTGCTCCCAGATGGGAACAAGTCACAGCAGAGCAATGGATCCTCTCCATCATAAGGGAGGGGTACAAGCTTCATTTCTTCAACCTTCCTCCTCACACCATGGTGAGACAGTTCAATTCTCCAACATCTCTCCTCGACCTTCTGGGTCAGGAGATTGCTACCCTTCTTGCCCAAAGGGCAATAGAAGTACCCCTTCTTCAACAGGGCTCAGGGTTCTACTCCCCCTATTTTCTTATCCCAAAGAAAACAGGGGGCTACAGACCCATATTAGATCTCAGAGAATTGAACAAGTTTCTATGCAAGGAGAAATTCGATTTCTCTCGGTGCTCTCCTTCCATACCTTCAGAGTCAGGATTGGCTTTGTTCTCTAGATCTCAAGGATGCGTACACCCATATCCTCATCCATCCAACACACAGAAGGTTCCTTCGGTTCCTTTATCAAGGAAAGCACTACCAATACAGAGTGCTTCCTTTCGGTCTGGCCTCTGCTCCAAGAGTGTTCACAAAATGCATGGCAGTAGTTGCTGCATTTCTACACACTCTAGGAATATTTGTATTCCCATATCTGGACGACTGGCTCATCCGAGCTCCGTCCCAGTCAGAGGCCCAGACTTCCCTAGCCTGCACAAGGCGTGTTCTTCAGTATCTGGGACTTGTAACAAACATCCCAAAATCCCATCCCACCCCTACTCAGTCACTAGAGTTCATAGGGGCTTTGCTGGATACCACAACTGCAAGGGCCTATCTTCCCCAGGCCCATTGCCTACGCTTGGTGCAGTTAGCCTCACAAATTCAGTTAAAGTCCCATTTAACTGCTCGAGAAATGTTACAACTGTTAGGCCACATGGCATCCACCGTGCATGTGGTTCCTTACGCTCGCCTTCACATGAGGTCAGCTCAGTGGACTCTGTCCACCCAATGGACCCAGGCATCAGGGTGCCTGTCAGACAAAATAGCAACCTCCAGTCGCCTCTTCTGGTCTCTCCAGTGGTGGAGGTCCACTCAAAATCTGTTGCTGGGGTCCCCCTTTCAACAATCGCTACCCCAAGCAACCCTTACAACAGATGCTTCTCCAAAGGGTTGGGGAGCTCATCTACAAGATCTCTCCACCCAGGGCATCTGGTCTCCACAAGAGATATCTCTACATATCAACCTCTTGGAGCTCAGAGCAATTTTTCTAGCTCTGTCTTCCACACCCTGCTCAGCTACAAGACAGTCCTCATCCACACGGACAACCAAGTAGCCATGTTCTACGTGAACAAGCAGGGCGGGACTGGCTCTGTCGCTTTGCAACGAAACTTTGAGATTGTGGGCCTTCGCCAGAGAGCATCAAATTCATCTCGTGGCAGTGTATCTTCCAGGGGTTCAAAACTCTTGGGCAGACAGACTCAGTCGAGTTCTGCTTCCACACGAATGGTCCCTCCATGGGGACCAGATAGCCAGGATCTTCCGAATTTGGGGAACCCCGGACATAGACCTGTTTGCAAGTCCGTGGAATGCCAAACTTCCCCGGTTCTGTTCCAGGATTCCATGTCAGGGAGTTCAGGCCAGGGATGCCTTCCTCCTTCATTGGGGGCAAGACTTCCTCTATGCCTTTCCACCCATTCCCCTAATTCCCAAGACACTGTTCAAACTTCAGAGAGACAAGGGGTCTATGATCCTCATAGCACCACACTGGCCACGCCAGGTGTGGTACCCTCTACTTCTGCATCTCTCTCAAGCTCCCTCCCTGGACTTGGGATCTACTCCAGACCTCCTGTCCCAGGAGGAGGGAACGTTGTGGCACCCAAATCCCCAGTCTCCATCTCAGAGCCTGGTTGCTGAAGGCCTAGACCTTCAAGATTTGCATCTTTCTCAGCAGGTGAAGGATACCCTTTATGCTTCCAGAAAGCCTTCCACTAGACATTCCTATGCTTTTAAATGGAAAAGGTTTTACCATTTGGTGTGCACAGAAGGGTCTTAACCCTCTTGCAATACCTCTGAATTCTTTACTAGAATATTTGCTGCATTTATCCCATGCAGGCCTTAAAACTAATTCAGTAAGAGTCCATTTGAGTGCTATTGCAGCATCCCTTAAGCCTATCAATGGACAGCCTATTTCCTCTCATCCTCTTATTGCAAGATTCATGAGAGGCCTTCTTTTAACTAAACCTCCCATTAGACCACCTCCAGTGGCATGGGACTTGAATTTGGTTCTTGGCCAGCTTATGAAGCCACCCTTTGAACCCTTAGCCACTACCTCCTTGAAATTTCTTTCCTGGAAGGTTCTTTTTCTCATTGCAGTCACCTCAGCTCGCCGCATCAGTGAGCTGCAAGCCTTGGTGGCTAATCCTCCTTATACAAGGTTCCATCATGACAAGGTAGTCCTCAGGACTAATTCACACTTTATGCCTAAAGTGGTCTCACCTTTTCATCTGAACCAGGAGGTGTATTTACCTGTCTTTTTTTCCAGGACCTCATGCATCAAGTGCAGAGAGGAATCTCCATACCCTGGATTGTAAGAGCGCTCGCTTTTTACTTACAAAGGACACAGCAACATAGAAAGTCCTCTCAACTCTTTGTTGCTTTTGATCCCTCTCATTTGGGACTTCCAGTCTCTAAGAGAACTCTGTCCAATTGAATTGCTCAGTGTATTTCTTTCGCCTACCAGAGTAAGAACCTTTCTCTGGAGGGCCATGTCGCAGCTCACAATGTGAGGGCCATGGCAGCCTCTATGGCTCATCTGAACTCTGTGTCCATCGATCAAATCTGTCGAGCAGCCACCTGGGCCTCGGTTCATACCTTCAGACCATTACTGCTTGGACAAGGACTCCCGCCGGGATGCCTTGTTTGGTCAGGCTGTTCTCAAACACCTGTTCCATACCTAATCAACTCCTACCCCCCCATCCCTGGTTGGATGCCCGAGATCCATGGGGGCAGGTAGAGCCCTTCTCAGGGACTCACAACCTTGGAGATCTCCCTGGCATCTCTAGCTGGGGAGTCCCCATATGTGAAGACTCATTCCTGCTTGTTCCTGGAGATAGCACAGTTACTTACCTGTAACAGGTGATCTCTGGGAACAGCAGGAATAAGTCTTCACAACCCACCCACCTCCCCTAGGAGTTGTATCTCTCTATCTTTCCTTTCCTCTCTCTCTCTCTCTCTCTCTCTCTCTCTTTGTCTCAGCTTAAAACTCGAACTGGAGAGAGGCGGTTGGGAAAGGCGGGAAGGCAGCGCGCAGGCATTGTGGGATGCTCCCAAAAGCTTGCTTTCTGGATGCTGGGGAGCGTTCCTGCGCAGGCTTTGTCGGTACCGACGATACCCATATGTGAAGACTTATTCCTGCTGTTCCCAGAGATCACCTGTTACAGGTAAGTAACTGTACTTTCTGGTTTCTTGCCTCTATGAAATGTTAGCCATGCATAGTTTGGTCTAATTAAACTGACAGTAAACTAAAGCAGACTGAATTCTCAATGTCTTGTGATCTGTTCATTATAAGGCCACATTGCACTGAGAGTTGGCAAATCTCAGGATATGCCAATAGAAGTGGCTTGTGGGCTGGCCCTATAGTGAGTTCAACATGTTGGCACCCTAGGTAAACCTTAAGCTTTACACCCCCAACTGTGGTGGGTGAGGGGTTTATTTTTTTTTTTAAGCTATGAATATTCTCTTTGCCACTGCCACCAGAGGCGGTTTGCCTAGTTGCCTCATGGGTTGGGCCAGCCCTAGTGACTTCAGCCTTACTGTGTGAAGAAGTAAGGTTTTGGTTATGACAAATTAATGGTTCAATGTATTGCATGGTGAGTATCAGATAAGGAACATGTTCTCATTATTGCTAAGCTTGGTGACTAGAATGTTTGGCCTAAGCTGCTCTTGATTTTCTATCAGCTGTATTAACACCATAGCTGAGGGGAGCGGGGGAGACTTGTGATAAGGGCTTTGTTCTTATCCTGTGCTCTTTGAATTAGAACCACACTCCCTGCAAATGTTCCTTTTTATTAGTGTGTACTGTATAGTAGGAAGAACATCCAGATGTATTTTTTCTTATCTTGTGAGGAACTAGGTTCAAGAAAAATAGCTGCTTAACATTTTGAGAAGTGGACTGGATGTGGATGCATCCCATCATTTTGCCAACTGATAGTTCTGTTGACATTAAATGACAGCTGATGTAAGAACCAGAAAATAGCAAGGAACTGGATAGACTTGCATCACACTGGAGAAATATTTAGCATTGCTCACATCCTCAACCCATCTTTCATACAGTGACTTTCTTTCCCTCTCACCCCCAGAAATGACCATTAAACCTAGGGAGGGGCTGTCCAATCCACCCAACTTCTGGAAAAACCCTCCATGTGAAGAGAATTGGGATGTTGGTAAGCAAGCCATACTTCCTGTATCTTGTTTGTCTACTACTTAAAGCCTTCCTCCCCCCCCCCCACCCCCATAGCACAAATTCCACACTACCCCTTATCTTTTTTGTAATCTACTCTTCCATGTTCTGTCTCCCTTATGTCCTTTGTTCAGTCGGACAAGAATGAGTAATGTTTACCTGGTATCCTATAACTAGCCTAGTACTCTGTGCCCATCTACTTCAGGAGGAACATGTGCTAATTGCAGCTTTGCCATGCAGCATCTAGCTCCTCTTCGAGTTTACAAAGACTTGCCATCTCAGCAGCTAGAACATTAATATGCCTAATACCATCTGCTGAACTGAAATCTTCCTGGGTAAATGAAACACTGATCTGTAGCACTGTCTCTGGAATCCAAAGCTTTTCTAATCAATAAATATTCTCTTGTGCCATGTGTGACCTCTTAATTTGAGGATGGCTGTATTGAGTCCACTCTGATTCAAATCCTTCCTGGTAACATGACTACTTTTGCTTTTCATGACCTCAGATGAGGAGCCAGTTTCCCCATTCATCCTGGGTATCGGTGGAAACTCTCTCTTGAAGGAGAGGTAAGTGAAGCCTCTTGGTTGCTGCTGTTATGATGGGTTTAGTGTCTTCTTTCAAAATGAAAGAAGCCCACAAACCAATAGCAATGCACATACACCATAATCAAATCTCCTGTTAGTTGCTGAATCCTGAGGGTGTTATGCAGCTATGGTGTCAATTCTGTAAAATCACTATCAATCACTTCAATTCCACATTATCCAATGTGTAAAGGCTTTAGTGATTGTCCTGACCTATATTTTCCATGCAAACAGACTTCAAGATTGTGCTAGTGCACTGCAAGGTTGAGACCTCACAAGATATTAGCAACTGGTATGCTTGGACCTGATCAGATGCTGCATGGAGTCATTACTGCCTAATGCTTCAAGATCAGCACGTCGCAGCAATAAACACCAGCAGAGGCTTTTGTAAGTGCAGGAGCTTTTCTCAGAGTATAATCCTGCAGACCTCTTGCTAATTAAAACATGAGCCGAGAGGATAGGTGCCAAATGGCATGTAGGGTATGGATGGATGGGCCTTGCTTTGTGCACCATACATGGCATACAGCACACTACTCATTCCTTATGAGCACATACTTTTAGTTTTTAGCCTTTGCCTTTTCACCAGATTGAGATGGGGAGAGTGCATTTAGCCAAAAATGTAACCCCCCAAAGCATTGGGAGCAGCAGCAGCAGTAGTAGTGGAGGGAGCTCTGGCAGCCAGAGGTAGCCCAAAGGTGATGCAGGTACCAAGGAGGGAGCAGGAGAGCCACACCACTGGAAGCTGAGCTTTATTATATCTCTTAAGGTCTGCCCTACATGTGTTTTGGTACAAAGCCGCCTTCAGCCATCGGGTGCAAAGACCACCTGCCTCACACAGCAAGCTCCCCTGAACATGATCGGGGTGGAGCAGGAGGAGAGCTTCCGGCCGGTGGCTGATTTAAAGCCAGCGCCATTGGGTGTGCCCGCGCCTGGTGGGCCCACGCCTGAAGGCCTCGCCAGAGGGCCCTTTAGTGCAGACCAAGTAGCAGCCAAAGATCCGTGTCCCGGGCCCTCTTCCATGCACATCGTATCTCTCTGCCCCTGTGCAAATACTGCTCCCTTGCCTGGACAATCCATTGCTTGTAGATTAATTGCATAGAACTTACTACCCATTGTTTTGCATTGTAAAACAACTCACGTGACATAGCCTATTAACTCTAACTCCACTACTACCTCATAGCTAGACAACCAACCACAAGTAACACAACACACAGAGTAAAGACACCACTACCAATGCAGAACTACACATATAGGACCCAACTCAAGTTGATCCCAGGTCAGTAAAATACAAATCACAAAATGCACTCCACTACCCACTACCTCATGGTCTACCTCACACTCCTACATATGTTTGCACCCTGCACACATAACATCAGACTCAACGAGCAAATCCCCTTGATCAACCTACATAACACCCAACCCAGATGCGCACAGCATCACACCTATCCAAAGAACGCCAACAACCAAAGCATACAGCCCACAAACCATACAATGCCACACGTAATACACTAACACACCACACAAATAATGAACAGACAAACCCAATCATAACAAACATCAGGTGTACTCTTCTAAACGCCAGATCTATCAGGAACAAACCAAATACTATCCTTGACCTAATCCACGACCAAGAAGCTTGATATATGCATCACCGAGACCTGTCTAGACGACTCGGACCAGGTCATATTAAACGAAGTAACCCCAACAGGATACTCGGCATTTAACTGCATCAGAGCACAAAGGAGAGGAGGAGGAGTATTAATACTTTCCAAAAAGGAATACAGATTCAAAACAATCGCCACCACTAACACAATTGAATCTAACACATTCACTATAGCCAACAAGTACCTAAGCATCTCCCTCACATACAGACCACCTGGAACCACAACTGAACACCTATCCACAGTAATCAAAATGATATGCTCACATAACAGAAGAGACAAACCTCTCATTACACTAGGAGACTACAACCTAACATCTGCACCCACCAGAGAAACCGCAACGTTCTTAAAAGCCATGGAGTCATTAAAATACTGCCAGACAATTAACGCCCCAACACACCAGCATGGTACAACTCCGGACATGGTCTTTATGCCAATGCAATTAGTGGAACAGAGCAAGACCACAAAACCAACAATCACGCCAGTCCCCTGGTCGGACCACCATGTGATTGAATTCACCATGACCCTGAATAACCCCGCCCAACGCAAAGATGAAAGAATAACTAGACGGTTCAAAACATTTAACACTCGTAAACAAAATCACTCCGCAACTTCAACAGGAACACGACACCCTTGACCTAAACATAGAAGAATGGAACACAATATCCAATGCAGCATCTGCCCCAGCCATCAAAGAACCACAAACATGCAAGAGATCAACGCCCCATGGTACTCATATGAAATCAGAGTTGCAAAACGCACACTCCGAAAACAGGAAAGAAAATGGAGATGGAACAAATCACACAACCTCCTAACCCAATACAGAGACAAACGGGAAAATAACAATCTAATGAGCGTAGACAGCAACACCATACCAACCTAATCATGAAAGCCACCAATAGACCAAGAACTCTTTAGCATTGTCTAAAAGCTCACCAAGGATGACACATAACAAAGCACCCACCATCTTGACCCACAAAAATATGACAAACACCAACCAAACATGCTCTACCTACACCACAAACAAATGATCACACGATAAAAAAACATCAAACATGGGAGAGCTTCAACAAAGCAGCAAGTAGAAGACATAATGTTTGGACTAAACACAACTGCACCGTCAGACCCATGCCCAGTGACGTGGCTCAAAGCTACAAAAAGCCAACTCTCTCATCACATTCAAAAAATCGTCAGATTCACTCAAGGATACATGCCGCAACCCCTAAAGCACGCAATGATATGACCAATACTTAAAAGTAGCAATCTCAGCCCCTCCGAACCAAAATCATAACGTCCCATCTCCAGCCTGCCAGTCCGTGCTAAAATTGTGGAAAAGGCAGTGCAAAGGCAACAGCAGGACCACATTGATATAAATGCCCCACTGGACATACATCAGCATGGATTTAAGCCCCAACACGGTGTGGAAACACTACTAACATCCCTCTTTGACCATCTAAGAGGCATGGACAACATAAAAAAAAAAAGGCTTCCTGCTAGTGTTCATGGACATCTCGGCGGCCTTTGACACCATGTCCCACATCAAGCTATTGCAACGCTTACAACAGATAGGACTATACAAGAATACCCTGAAGTGGTTTACATTATACTTGGAAGGGCGAATGCAACAAGTCAAATGCGACCAAAAGAAATCGCTACAATTTCCCATCACACAGGGAATACCTCAAGGCTCAGCCCTATCATCAATACTCTTTTAACATCTACATACAACCCATATGCACCACAAACTTCACTATCACATTTATGCTGATGACGACATGGTGTACGCTCCAATAAACTACTAGCACTAAACACCACAACAATAACCAAATGCCTCAGACATGTGACTGGCTCATAGCCAACAACTTAATGGTCAACTATGATAAAACTGAGGCAATGTTCGTCACCAGGAACCCCACCTTCATACCTCTGCAAACTATCGGCATCCTAGACAAACACATAGTAGTCAAAGAAGAAGTTAAGTATCTGATTATCACACTAGACAGAGCTCTAAACCTGAAATCCCACATCACCAAAACTGCAAACAAGGCCTTTCAACGATTGAAAACAATCAGACAAATCAAACCAATGCTTTGTCAGGACCACTTCCGCACAGTGTGCCAAGCACTCATTACACCACTGCTTGATTACGGAAACTCACTATATCAAGGCCTACCTCAGCAGACACTCCACCCACTACAGATGGTACAAAACACCAAAGCATGCATCATTAGACACACCAAGGACCGAGCGCATCACTCCCGTCCTGCAGCAACTGCACTGGCTCCCAATGGTGACAAGAGCTAAATACAAAACAATCATGATCATCTTCAAAGTCATTCACCATCTCTCAGCAGATGTACTCCAAAACGTCATAACAAGCGATACCAGCAATAGACCAAGAAGAACCAATAACGACAACATGATTGGTTTTGTGATAGCCTGCAGGTATACCAAACAACTAACTTCAAAAAGAGCACCATCACTACTGGCATCCACACTATGGAATTCCCTCCCAACGAGCCTGAGAGCATTAGATGACCTCATAGACTTCCGCAAAGACCTCCAAAACATTTTTATTTATAGAAACGTATGAGCATCCAGGCAACATCCCATCGCCAAACTGAAATACTACTTACGCCGCCAATTAAGCATGCACCCATCCTATCCACACATACAAGTCTCTCATACCATGTTATTAAATACCCTCATGTTAAATGGTACCTTTAATTGTACTGTCTAAATGTTTACACATACCCTAATGTTAAATGTAACCCTCCAATTGTGTTTTGATCTTTATCTTTATTGCATCATTTGATAGACCGCTCTTGTCAAGACATTTGAGCGGTGTACAATAAAAGGCAATACGCCACTAAGCTAAGGAAAAGGAACGCCAAATTATAAATAGAAAGAGAGGGTAAAGGACAGAATACAACAGCAGCAAAAGAGCACAGAGACATAACAGACGAAGGATTCAAAACAGACAACAGGTACAGAAAGGAAGACAAAACAATAAAAGGGAGACAACAATACAGGACTAGACAACAGCACCAAGGATAAGCAAACAAGGACTGTGATGTTGTGATGTGACGTGACCACCTTGATTGAAGGATAAGGTGGCATACAAATCTGTCTAAATTGTGACCATTATGAGGACACCTAATGCACTTAATTGATGATGAATTGCATTGATCTTAAATTGGGAATCATATTGGCATGTTTTATTAAATATCAATGTGTGTTAAGTGCCACTGCACCAAGAGAAATAAGATGTTTTGCTGCACTTAGTGCACATTAATGCGCATTGTCTTTTAGTAGACATGCCTCTTAATGAGTGTCTTCATACCATTTGCATGAGCAGTGAGGATAAAGAAATACTACCAGATTTCTACATTATTTATTTAACAGGTTTTCTATACCGCCTTTTCCTTAAATCAAAGCATTACTATACTCCAGTGTCAACTGCCAGACACATTAGGAAGTACTATACACCCTGCTCATTTAGAATCCATAGCAAACTAGCTGTATCATAACAGCACTACCAGGACTCACAAAGCACCAAACCCTACCTATAAAAAGGCAACACTGCAAATATTTAAACCAATACATCTCAGAATACCAATACATCCCCTACTGGGGAAAGAACAAGCGGGACTGTCACATAGAAACTACATGAATAGGATACTGCAGTTTGGTTACACATGCTAAACACAGACCAAGGTATCACAATTTAGAAATATGAAGACAATTAAACCGGAAACCCTAAAAGCCAAACTTGGAATGTACAACGCTGGAGAAATAAAACAAAACAAAACAAACGTTAGCGATGCACATTTCCAGAGCTGACATGAATTAAATTTAAATAGTGTTTTTTTGTTTTGGTTTTTTGTTTGGGCATTTTATTTTTCAGTTGCAATTGCCCCAGTCAATTTCTTCTGCTTTCTTCATGTCTGGCTCTCTCCATTGTCTACTGTCCATTTGCCCTTTTTTCTCTCCTAGTTTTTTTTTCCCGTTCTCTACATATGCCTCTAACGTACTAATCGTTTCCCTTTTTGCTCTTTCCTCCATTTCTCTTTATTTCCTTTTTCATTTCATCCACTCGAATTTCACCCCTCCATCCTCAATCCCCTCTTACTCTCATAATACTCAGCCAATCGTAGATTTTTCTTCCCTCACACCCAATAGCTAGCTGCTTTTAATTTTATTAACAGTCCTAGTCCCACTCCTTCTGATCCTCTCCCCCCCCCCCCCCAGCATCCGCTCCCTTCCAGTACTAGTCTCCCATCCCCCAACATCAGCCCATTTCCAGGCCTGGCCCCCCACTCTGTTCCATTCTAGCCCACAGTCTCTCTCTCCCTGCCACCACCCCCCCCCCCCGCCACACACCAAAAAGGGGTCCCATGCCTGACCAGCTGCAGTGGGAGCTGGGGAGGCCTGAAGCCCTGGCTGACCTCTGAAGAGCTGTGGGAGTAAAGAGCAGTATTTGTCTTCTCTACTGAGGTTGTGATAAAAAGAAACCTGTCAACATGCTGAGTGCCAGGAGGTCAAAAGGGGGCAAGTCATATGTGGCCACATTTTTAACTTCTGGCATGCAGCATACCAGCAGGCTCCTTTTTTTTTATCACAGCTGTGGTAGACAAATGCTGCTCTTTACTCCCGCGGCTGTTCAGAAGTCAGCTGAGGCTTCAGGCTTCCCTGACTCCTTCTGCAGCCAGTCAGGTGCGGGGCCATGTGCAGACAATATTTCCGCACAATGGATGGACTAGCCCTGCTGGCAGCCACATACAAGGTGACAAACCAGCTACCTCCACCACACAAACTTCTCCCTTCTCGTTCCCTTGTATATAGGAGGCAGCTGGTCCATTGCAATGGCTTCATGCATGTCTCTGGTCCTCTCCTTTCTTAAAACCTTGTGGGGATTCTGAGCTTTTCTAGTTCTTGGCAAGGAGTGCCTATTTTGGGGAGTTTAAAACTTTTTTTTATTTTTTGTATATATATTTTAAATTTTGGATTGTATTTGTAACACGGCTTTTTACTGGATTAGAGGGTGATCAAAAGGAATTAATAAAACTGCATTTCCACACAGCGTAGATCAGAGGCTTCTGTGCCATACATTTGTAATGTTGGAGATGATTGTTTCCATCCAGTGCTAAAAAATCTGCATTATGTTTACAACTCTTTCCATGATGGTTGTGAATCATAATCATAGTACACTGTCCTGTACAGTCACACCACCTGAGTGCACCTGATCTCAGACACTAAGCAGGGTAAGACCTAGCTAGTACTTGGATGGGAGGCATACTACACAGAAGAGAAACCTGGTAATCTGTTTCCAGCTGCACCTTGCTAAGAAAATCCAGGAGATAGTCGTAACAAAGATTCACAGGGTCACCAGACGTCTACATTCACTGGCACCTAACTATACCACTACAACTACTCTAGGCTTGAAAAAGTTGCAATACTGCTTTAATCGGCGAATCTTTTTTTTCTAAAACGTTTATTCTCATCTTAAATGTTTGCGACCTTAAAGTGGAATACCAACATAAAGCAAGGTTTTCCTGCCCCACCCCCAACTAGGAAGAGATTAGAGGCTCAGTAATGGCAATTTGTCAGCTGGTAACCTGGACCAAGGTCGGCTCAAGGATTTCTGGCACCCTAGGCAGAAACCCTGGCCTCTGACGCTGCTGTCTACTGCTGCTGCTGAGTCAGTCTTGAGGGGGAGGTGGGCAGCAGCAGTATTTTAAAAGCACTGGTTTTGTGCCACCACTTTGTTACCACAGGTCATGTGTGCCAAAGCACATGGCCTACCACAGGCAACAAAACAGCAGCATAAAGCCGCCCACCTGGGCCAGCTGCTCTAGGCAGCCACCCAGCTCACCTAGTGGATGAGCCGGTCCTGTTCTGGAAAGATGGTTGAGGCCCCCACCTAAGAGGTGGCTACAACGGCTCTCCTAGTGAGGTTTTGTTGTATCTCAAGGTGGGATCACATGTTTTAACAGCGAGAGAGATTATGGGCACAAAACTTGGTTATTTCCATACTCAAGTAGTTCTATGAAATTTTGTTTTCTTTGTATGTACCATGCGGCTACTGTCATTGGTGCAATACTATATAATTTCCTTGTAGTAATTTCAAAAGCTTCACATGCCATTTTGAGGCTTTCCCCCTCATTTAACTCAATATCAGCCAGTGGTAGCAAGTTTGCTGTCATCCTAACAGGTGCATATAGTTTGGAGCAAAGTCTTAACACATTGGGTCCAATCCCTTATTTCTAAATGTTTGAATGGTCTTCCCTGGCTTTCTGTTCCTGGTCTCTTCATAGTATGTGTTTTTTTGATACTACCTGTAACCAAAGCTTAAAAGTCTCATCTTTGAATAGTCTAACACAAAATGTAAGTAGTGAGAGAGCAAATGTTTTTTATCAAATGTGCATACAGGCTGTTCAAGAATGTGCACTGTTCCCAAATGGGCATCCTATCGTGTGTCCCCATGCTGAGTTTTTGGAATTTGGGGTTGAGCTGAGATGCTTCTGATTCCCAGGAAGGGTTTTTCAGCACAAGCTACAGCACTGAATAAATTCTGGCAATATACAAAAGTCATCTGTCACATGGCTCCTGGAAATGCTTTTCAGATCTTAAGAACATGGGAACTGGTGTGAAGCTACTGGAATAATCTGGGATGATAACTCATGTGATAAATTTACAGTGAAGCCCCCTCTGTCCCTGTTTGCCTCCTTCTCTAGGGCTGAATGCAGCTTCAATTTATCAGGAAGTCTTGGGAGTAGCAGCACATCTTTAGCACAGATTCCAAAATCGAATTCCTTGAAACAAGGTAAATGGAGGGGGAGGCATGAAAGACAGATTTGTCAAACGTGCCCACTGCACTGATAACTTTGGACTAGTACAAATGCATCCCTTTGACTTTGTTAGCAGGCAGGTTTTTCAATTGCCTCCTAAAAAGGTAGAAGCAGTCTTCCATTGGGAAGTGTGGTAATTAGGTTTTCACACAACTATTGTAGAAGAAAAAATTGGCTGGCATCCAGGTTTCTTAGCAGGGTTGCCAAATGGCTCCAGATGCAGCCGACAGGTTCAATCCAGTCCTGGGTTTACCTCATCGCATGCAGGGATATGTAGTTCTGATTTCTCCATTGCACTCCATAAGAAAAGGAAAACTACAAGTCACTGCATGCAATGGGGTAAACCCAGGACTGGATCAACCCTGTCGGGTGCATCTGGAGCCAGTCAGCAACCCTATTTCTTAGTCTGACCAAATATCTGATACTTCATCTTTTGTGGTTCATTTTTATGCAGACTGGCTTTCAGTTTTTAACATCTTTGTTAGTGATATAGCGGAAGGGCTGTCGGGTAAGGTTTGCCTCTTTGCGGATGATACCAAAATCTGCAATAGAGTAGACACCCAGGAAGGGGTAGATAACATGAGGAGGGATCTAGCTAAGCTTGAAGAATGGTCTAGAATTTGGCAGCTGGGATTTAATGTTAAAAAATGTAAGGTCATGCATTTGGGCTGCAGCAATCCAAGGGAGCAATACAGTATAGGAGGTGAAGTACTTTTGTCCACTAAAGAAGAGCGGGACCTAGGCGTGGTTGTGTCTGATGATCTTAAAGTAGCTAAACAGGTGGAAAAGGCGACAGCAAAAGCTAGAAGGATGCTTGGGTGCATACGGAGAGGAATGGCTAGCAGAAAAAAGGAGGTGATAATGCCTCTGTATAAGTCTTTGGTGCGACCTCATTTGGAGTATGGTGTGCAATTCTGGAGACCGCACCTTCAAAAGGATGTGAACAGGATGGAGTCGGTGCAGAGGGTTGCTACCAAAATGATTAATGGGCTTCATTATAAAGCATATGAGGACAGACTTAAGGATCTTAATATGTACACCTTAGAGGAAAGGCGGGATAGAGGTGATATGATTGAGATGTTTAAATACCTCCGTGGCATAAATGTTCAGGGAGAGAGCCTCTTTCAATTGAAAGCAAGTTCTGCTACGAGGGGACATGGGATGAGGGTGAAGGGAGATAGATTCAGGAGTGATATGCGGAAATATTTCTTTACGGAAAGAGTAGTGGATCCGTGGAATAGTCTCCCAGTGGAGGTGGTAGAGATGAGGACAGTAACTGAATTCAAGAAAGCATGGGACCAACACAGAGGATCTCTAAAGGCAAAAAGTGGACTGTTGTAGTTATGGAAGGACAGACTAGATAGGCCATGTGGTCTTTTTCTGTCGTCATATTTCTATGTTTCTATGTTTGCATAAAATCCACATAAGAGTGGTATGTAGAAAGCCATTTGAGTTGGTGGCAGTGGAACTGCAGCCCAATTCGTGTGGTGGTCTAGTTTGAAGATTTTTGATTCCCTTTTTACAGGCTAGGCATCCTTTTATCTTGATCCCTTTATACTCAACATGTGCATGTAAGACTTGAGGGTTACATATGTACATTCTCTATAGAGCTTTTTTTTCTTTTTCCTGCTTGTGTCTTCTAGGTGAGTCGCTGCCATCTGCCACCAGTGGCTGTTCCTTTGATAAGCTAAAGTACATCAGGTTTCCTGGGACTGCACATCAACCAGCCGAATCCACAACCAATTGGATGTATAAAGCTGCTGCTTCTCCTCCTCGCTCTCTTCCGATCAGGGCTGTGGATAGATCAAACAAGAGGGATTCAAGGAACAGCCGAACACTTACTGATCCCAGATCCAATCCTTGGAAAAAAGATGAAGGTGGGAACATGGGAGACAAAAGCAAAACACTAAATGCAAAAATAGCAGGGGAACTTTGAGAATACTTTCAGGAAAGCATCAAGCTTTCAGAGCAATGCAGAATCTCATACCAGTATTTTAAAGATGGATGTAAGGCCAAATTACTACCAACATGGTTTAAAAGTGAGGTGAGAGGCTGTTATAACCATTCAGATCCTTTTTCGATTTCTTGAGGGTTTTTTTTTTTTTTTTAAAGAAAACAAGGAAACTGCATAAGCACTCACAAATTTAGATGGAAAGCATTGATAAGGCAGGCAAAGAGAATTTGAGAAGTTTCCAGTGGAAGCAAAACTCACTCTCTTACAGGTATCTTCAAAGCAAAACGTCTGAGGTAGTCAGTTGGAGTAGTTCAGCACAAGGGGCACTAAGGGAGGACTGGAACATAGACTACATTTTGCTTCTGCCTTTATTGAAGATACAGGGAGATCACCCATGCCAGAAACAAAATTTAAAGGTAATTTGAGGAACTGAAACAAATTAGTGAACCTAGAAGATGTAAAAAGACAATTTGCCATATTAAAGAGCAGCAAATCACCTGGACTGCTGAAATGTCTAACTTGTAGACCTATTTATAAACTATCATTAAAATAGTCTTATAGTACCTGAAGACTGAAAAGTGGCCAACATAATGCCAGTTCTTAAAGGAGTTCAGGGATGAACCAGGAAACTAGAGACTGAGTCTGATGTTGGTGCCAGACAACATGGTAAAAACATCATAAAGGACAAAATATCTAGTCATGGCTTTTTTTAAATATATTTATATTCTTAGCATTACATAAAGTAACAAAACTTAAAAATTCAGCAGATGAAATAAAACATTTAGTCCCATCATGAGAGAGCAGTATCTCAAAGTTAGAATGGATCAACAAAACAAAAAATGCTAGGATTAAACCTTCCCTGGGGGGGGGGGAGGGGGAAGATTAAGGAAAATTAGAATAAATAAGGAACCCCACCTAGCAAACAAGTCCTTATTTGCCTAAGAAAATGCTCCAATCACAATAGTTCAACACACCTCTAATTTCCTGATAAATTATTAAACATTTACAGGGAAAACTGATTTTTCCCAGCAGCCAAACCTTTTGGCTTAAGCTGGAGGAAAAGTCTCCTGGGCCCAAGTAAATTTTAGAAACATCTGGAAAAAACACTATTCCATCCACAATATATTTTTAACATAAGCCTTCAAAATATGAATTTTAATTCAGTCGAGGCAGACTAGGTGACTTGTGGTTGTGTCTGATCTTAAAGTAGCTAAACAGGCAGAAAAGGCGACAGCAAAAGCTAGAAGGATGCTTGGGTGCATAGGGAGAAGAATGGTTAGCAGAAAAAAGGAGGTGTTTCTTATCACCTTTTCCCAGAGATTCCGGGACTGGACTGGAGAGACATCTCCTCCAGCAGCTTGGAGACTGAACAATGACACTCTTTGTCACTGGTATAAATACCCGAGGGACCACCTCGCTCCAGTTTGTTCAGTCTCCAAGCAGCTGGAGGTTGTATGAGCCAAGAGATTCCGGGCTCACTAGAGGGACGATTAAGCAGTATTCTGGTTAAATTTATTTATTTAAACTTATATATAATCTATGGATGCTTAGAAGTCCTGAGGTGCGCCCCCCCTCTCCTTTTATCTTCTCTTCTCCCTGCTTAAAGCAGCGATTATTTTTTTCTGCTGCTGAGTCGTCTGGCACAATTCATTAAGCAGGCTTGTCTCCTGAACCTACTTATTTTAGGTGAGGAGCGGAGAATGACCGAGCCACTGCAGCTGGGAGGTGTTCTGTGAGAAGCGCACATTCAAACGAGTCGCCAGAGCTGGGAATAGTTTGTTTTAAGCAACATTGCGTTACGGCGGTTCCGGTTTCTCCTCCGACGCTGAAGCCGTCTTTACAGCTTAGCGTGGGGGAACCGGTCAAACTAAAAGAAGTCAAGAGTTTTTCCTTACTGCAGCACAGAGGTAAGAGTGCCCTGCTGCGCAGTTAGAGTGCAATGACAGTTGGTTTCTGTGCAGGCCGTGCCGCTTGGCGCGTGCACGGGAAAACAGCAGAGCAATAGAGGGAAGAAGGTTTTAGTTACCGGAGAAGTCTCATTAGAGGGGGAACTTCATTTTTTGTGATTAAAAAGAATTTGATTTTAAACTGTTTGAGTGTGGCATGATGCTTGTGTAAAACATAAAGTATTACCAGGTAATCTGGTTATTTCTTCAGCGCTATAGTGAAGTAATGCCTTCTAGGCCACAGTGTTTGGTCTGTGGCTCTAGGAGAGAAGCTCTATCTGACATGGGGGTGTGTAGATCCTGCATCCAAGAGGCTGCAGATATGGAGCAGGTTTTAGAGACCAGTGCAGAAGGTGCTAAACTTGTTTCCTTATCTTTATCGGACGTTAATTCACCTCTGCAGCTTCTGGCAGAACCTGTTGCAGGGCCTTCTTCCGTTCCAGATGTGCCTCAGGTACTATCAATATTTTTGGCAGGTTTGGCGGCGTTTTCGCAGGATTTTGTATCTCTGCTTCAGCAAACATTTGGGAATGGACAAAAGGGTCCTCTACCCTCTGCTGGAGAGGGGATCTCGGAGGGAAGCGGCCGGGTATTC
The DNA here is from genome assembly GCA_033557465.1 of Ichthyophis bannanicus. Taxonomy (NCBI): domain Eukaryota; kingdom Metazoa; phylum Chordata; class Amphibia; order Gymnophiona; family Ichthyophiidae; genus Ichthyophis; species Ichthyophis bannanicus. The sequence continues at coordinate 740,170,305 of CM066033.1, forward strand.
CTCTGGAAGTTGCTGAGGGAGCTGTTCCTGTTAAAGTTAAAACAGGGAAGGATCCACAGGAGCATTCGGTAACCTCTGAAGAGATTCACTTGGAGGCTTTGGATCCAGATTTGGAAGTTGAAGATGAATTAGAAGGAGAACTCACGGAACAAGAGGACCAGGCGAGAGTGGTTCATGTTTTCTGTTGAGATGAGTTACCAGCGTTGAATATGGAAACACTTAAAGCTCTTAATATGCCGGCTTCTGAGCCAGCAGAGGATTCCACATTGGAGGATCCTTTGTTGCAAGCATTTAGAAAAACAAAGGGCTTTTCCGGTACACAGAGTTGTAAGGGAGATGATTCAACAAGAATGGGATATGCCCGAAGCTGGACGAAAGGAGTCCAGGGTCATGGCTCGATTGTATCCTCTAGTGGATCAGGATCGGGAGGAGTTTGTCTCCCAAAGTAGATGCAGCGGTATTGGCTGTTACCAAAAAGACTATAATTCCGGTGGAAGGTGGTGCTGCCCTTAAGGATAGCCATGATAGAAAGTTGGATACGTTGTTAAAAACAGGTGTTTGATGTTAATGCCTTATCCATTCAGGCTTCAATTTGTGGAGCAGGGGTAGCCAGAGCCTGTCTTCGTTGGTCTCAGCGAGTACACGGCGATAACGTGGAAGACTCTGTGGCAGAAACATCCCGGTTAGAGACTGGGGCAGCTTATTTAGCTGATATTCATTATGATCTTATTAGGGGTTTACCTAAGAGTATGGTCTCGGTAGTTGCAGCTAGAAGATATCTATGGTTGCGTGACTGGGTGACAGATGCTTCTTCTAAAGCAAGGCTCAGCAAGCTTCCTTCAGGGGTAAGCTACTTTTTGTTGAAGACTTAGATAAGTTGGTAAAAGACTTAGGGGAATCCAAAGGCGGCAGGCTGCCAGAGGACAGGCAGAAGCTGGGACGTGCAACTCAGGCGACTAGAGGCCAGTACAGAGACTTTCGTCGTTTTCGTTCCACACGTTTCAGACAATTTCAGAGAGGGCGTCAATATTTCAGAAGTCAGGGATTTTGAGGTTTGAGGAGCGAGCAGGGGATTTGCAACTTCTTCTTCTTCTTCGAACCCTAGAAAATCACAATGAAGTCAGGAGGATCCAGGCAGACTTCATACCCGTGGGAGGTCGTCTACGGGATTTTTATCGAGCCTGGGTTCAGATCACATCCGATCGGTGGGTGTTGGAGATCATTTGAGAAGGATATGCTCTGGAGCTTTAATGCCCAGTGATCGATTTTGTTCATTCAATCTCCTTGCAAGGCATGCATCAAGTGCACAGCGGTGCGTGAGACCTTGCAAAGACTTGGATCTCAAAGCTGTCGTTCCGGTACCGCCAGACCAACGCAGCTCCGGTCGATACTCCATCTACTTTGTGGTTCCAAAAAAAAGGAAGGGTCCTTTCGACCAAATTTTGGATCTTTAGAAGGTGAATCGTTGTCTTCAGGTGAGTCATTTTCGTATGGAGACACTGAAGTCTGTAATAATGGCAGTAAGGAAAGGAGAATTTCTTACGTCTCTGGATTTGTCAGAGGTGTATCTAGAGTCCCATTCATCTGGAGCATCAGAAATTTCTAAGATTTGCAGTTCCCATGGGTCATTTCCAGTTTCAGGCGTTGCCGTTTGGTTTAGCAACGGCCCTGAAAATGTTTACCAAGGTAATGGTGGTAGTTGCGGCAGCATTGAGAAAGGAAGGAGTTCTAATTCACCCATATCTGGCAAAGTCCGAAAAGGAAAGCGAGTTGGCAACAGCCAGAGTAGTGGAATTTTTACAAAGTCTTGATTGGGTTGTCAATGTAGCAAAGAGCAAGTTGATTCCGTCGCAGAATCTAGAACACCTAGGAGCTCAATTCGATACAAGAATAGGAAGGGTATTTCTTCCTGAGAGACGAGCGTTAGCATTGAGAAATCTGGTGCGCAGTTTCTTGGAGAGAGGATCCCACTGCATGGCATTATTTACAGTTGCTCGGAACCATGGCAGCAACGTTAGAGTTAGTTCCATGAGCAAGAGCTCATATGTGACCGCTACAGAGAGCATTACTAAGGAGGTGGTTGCATCAGAAGGATCCTTTACTGCGGAGACTACCCTGTCTTCTGGAGACACGTCAAGCTCTGCAATGGTGGTTACTGTCGGAGATTCTAGAGGTGGGAATGCAGCTAGAATCGCCTGTTTGGATTCCTCTTACGACAAATGTCAGTCTTGTGGGCTTGGGAGCTCACTTAGAAGGAAGGCTTGTTCAAGGTCAATGGACCGATCAGGAGAAAGTTTGGTCAATCAACAGATTGGAGTTGAGGGCGGTAGGCTTAGCTCTACAAGCATTTCAATGTTGCCTTCAGGGGAAGGTTGTTTGCATTCTGTCAGACAACGCGACTGCAGTGGTTTACATCAACCATCAAGGGGGCACAAGCAGTGTCTCTCTGGAAGCCGAAGCTGAGCAGTTCGTGTGGGCCGAGAGGAATTTGAGAGCTTTGTCTGCAGCTCATGTAACAGGGTGGACAATGTGGCGGCCGCTTATTTTTTATTTTTTTAAATTGGGTCAAAGTAGATCCAGGAGAGTGGGTTCTGCATCCGCAGGTGTTCCGATTTGATGATAAATTGTTGGGAAGCTCCAGTGATGGATCTCATGGCAACCTTCAAGTCGGCAAAAGTCAATCGGTTTTTCAGCTGAAGGCGAGAGAAAATGTCAGAGGGCCTAGATGCTCTCATTCAAAGGTGGCCAGAGGAGCAACTTCTGTACGTCTTTCCTCCCTGGGTATTGATAGGGTGTGTTCTACAAAGAGTAGAATGGCACAAGGGACTCGTAATATTGATAGCGCCGGATTGGCCAAGACTAACATGGTATGTGGATCTCATAAGGTTGTTAGTAGACCGTCCATGGCTTTTACCGATGAGAGAAGATCTGTTGTGCCAGGGTCCATTACACATACCACAGGTGGCTTGGCTCTTGAAAGGGCGAGGTTAAGGGCCAGAGGTTACTCATCGGCAGTGATTTCCACTTTGTTTAAAGCAAGGAGGAGGTCTACCTCTTTGGCGTATATTTGAATTTGGAGAATATTCAAAGCATGGTGTGAAGACATGGGTTTTGAAGCATTAAAAGCTTCTATTTCTCAAATTCTATCTTTTTTGCAAGATGGGTTTGAGAAAGGCTTAGCAGCTGCGTCATTGAAAGTGCAGTTGGCAGGTCTCTTGTTAGAGGTAAGATAAATGGTGAGGTGTGTCAGACGGCTGCCTGGGTGAGAATCTTCACAGTCTTGTCAAGTGCATATATCTATATGATTTGCAAGGTATTGTGGGCAATGTAGTTCATTCACACCAGACACAGCTGCTGACAATAATTTAGTTGTGCTCTTGGGTAAAGCCAATAAGATATTTATTTATGGGGTTATTTCTCCCAACACAGATATGCTTGGTAGCACATAAATTAGGTAACTTGCTTTCAGTGTTAACTTGGAAAAACAAAGTCAAATCAGGAAAACAACAAATGAAAAGCTACAAAGCAAGAAACAAACTGTTCTTTTCAGGTTAACTTCTGATTACTTCCCACATAAATTCAGAAGTGATTCTCTCCTAGCTCACAAGCAATTAGGTAAGGCTTAATTGCTAGCAGTCACCAGCTGAAACCCTTAGCTGGCTTGCCTTCCACTGTGTGGGTCAAATCCTGCTTCAGGAGCTTTTCTGAGTAGATTAAAGAACAAATTTGTATTTCTTTGTGATGGTTGCTGTACTTTATAACAAAGTTACCAACGGAGTTTAGATAGAGAGCAGTCCATATAAACAGGATCTTCATCTGCTATTATTCCCCCTTGTTCAACAAGCATGGGTTCAATATCATGGATTGGCACAGATGAATCTCTCAATGGAGCATTTTCAGGAGAATACTTGTTTCCCTGCTGTCTTTCAAGGTTATAGCTAGGGCATAGATCAGTGTTCATACCTGAGCTTCCATTGCTGCTAGAGTTCCTCTCTATATAGCCTGGCCAGTATGTAGTCCAGTTCTTATGTCCAGCCTTCCAATCCAGATCCCTGGACACTGGATCTCTCTTCACATACCTTCTGGCACAGGTCTTAGGGTCCCTTCCACGTGCAGCCATCTCCCTCACAGGTAGCCTCTGGTGATTCCTAGCTCTGCAGCACCATTCCTCTGGCTTTCCCCAGTCCAATGGTGTAGGCTGGCCCTTGGAATACCTCCCAGTATACGTACTGCTTTGGACTCTTCTAGACCTCTCAAAGGCTTTTCTCTTCCTTCTTCCAAAGGGTCTCTTTCCCTCTGTCCGTCCGGTTTGGCTTCTGCTTCTGATGATCCTTCAGATGAAACTGATGATCAAACTCAAGCTGATTCTCAGGATACTGAGGACAATTCTCTGGATATCCAAGGTGATCATGAAGATGGTCATCTGTAGAATAAACTCTACTCTTATTCTGCTTAGATGAGTGATCCTCCCTAACACAGCGCAGCTGTGCTGAATCAGGCCCTGCCCTTTGAGATGAGTGCTTAGGGATTACCTCATAGCCCTCCTGATTGAACACACGTTTCCTCACTTCAGCTCCTCTAATGGCTGTTGGAAACCTGGTGCATTCTGGGACTGGTAGTCTTTTATGGCAAAATTCTGTTTTCATATTTCTACCAGAACTGACAGGTTGCTTGTTCAGAGTCACTTCACCTTTTCTATAGCTCCTTCCTGAGCTATGATAAGCTTCTTTATCACAGGTGCTAAGAACACATCCGCATGTGAAGTGTTTTTTTGAGAGCAGTTTCACTGAGGCCACCGTGTAGACCAAGCGTTCCGACTTGGAATCTCCATTTGGTGTGGAGGCTTTGGTACATGAACCACTTGAGCCGTTGTCACGAGCGTCATTAAAGGATCTTTCGCTCAAGGTAGTTTTTCTACTAGCTATATTGTTGGCACAAAGAATTTCAGAATTACAGGCACTGTCTTGTAGAAAGCCTTTTCTATTTTACAAAAAGGTGGTTTTAAGACCCATTTCTACCCAAAGTGGTGGTAGCTTTTCATGTCAATCAAGAAGTTTCTTTACCAGTATTTTGAAGATAGTACCAAGGAGATTCGGTTCAGAAAATTGCATCTTTTAGATGTGCGTAGAGCATTAAAGATGATGTATTTAAAGCAAACGCAGGAATTCCGTATGACAGATAGGCTGTTTGTTGTTTTTGAGGGTGCAAGAAGAGGTCATGCAGCTTCCAAAGCATCTATTGCCAGGTGGCTCGAAGCTATAGCTTCAGCTTATTTGTTGAAAGGTAGGACAATACCTGACGGACTTAAAGCGCATTCAACAAGGGCGCAAGCTACTTCCTTGACTGAGTACAGTTTGGTACTGCCAGTGGACATCTGTAAGGTGGCTACTTGGTCATTGTTAAATTCCTTTGTAAAACATTATCGTTTAGATATACAGGTGGAAAGAGATACCTGTTTTGGATTGGCAGTGTTTCAGATTGGTCTAGCGGGTCCCACCCATTAAAGATTTTACTGCTGTTACATCCCTAGAGATTCCAGGACTGGACTGGAGAGACGAAAAGGAAGGTGAAATTAGACTTACCTGCTAATTGTTCCTTGAGGAACTCCAGTCCAGTCCCGCATCCCTCCCTTATATGCTTTTGTCTGGACTATGGCCTGAAGCAAAGAGGTATAGTGTTGTCATGGTAAGCTTACAAGTCAGGTATATGTCTTACAATCCATATGGGGAGGGTGAAAGTTTGGGGATCTTTAAAAGGTCTTATTCCTCTATCGAGACCGAGGGAAGACTATAATAGGACAATTATAGTGTTACTTTAAGGGCACATTTTGTCTTAGTTTATAGTTAAGGTTTGTTAAAGTTTAATAGCAATGTTAGCTACTTAATTGTTGCTCTGGTGAGTCTGCTTTGTCAATGGGTAAACTGGAGCAAGGAGGTGGTCCCTCGGGTATTTTATACCAGTGACATCAGAGTGTCATTGTTCAGTCTCCAAGCTGCTGGAGGAGGTACCTTTTCCCAGAGATTCTGGGACTGGACTGGAGTTCCTCAAGGAACAACAATTAGCAGGTAAGTCTAATTTCACCAGAGTACCTCTGTATAAGTCTTTGGTGCAACCTCATTTGGAGTATTGTGTGCAAATCTGGAGACCACACCTTCAAAAGGCTATAAACAGGATGGAGTCAGTACAGAGGGTAGCTACTAAAATGATTAGTGGTCTTCATTATAAGGCATATGAGGACAGACTTAAGGATCTTAATATGTACACCTTAGAGGAAAGGCGGGATAGAGGTGATATGATTGAGACGTTTAAATACCTCTGTGGCATAAATGCACAGGGGGGAGAGCCTCTTTCAATTGAAAGCAAGTCTGTAACAAGGGGACATGGGATGAGGGTGAAAGACAGATTCAGGAGTAATATGCGGAAATATTTCTTTACGGAAAGAGTGGTGGATCTGTGGAATAGTTTCCCAGTGGAGGTGGTAGAGATGAGGACAGTATCTGAATTCAAAAAAGCATGGGACAAACACAGAGGATCTCTAAAGGGAAAAAGGGGACTGATATGGAAGGACAGACTAGATAGGCCATGTGGGCTTTTTCTGTCATTTTTCTGTTTCTATAAAATTTGTCAAATCAATTCCATAACCACCTCTACCTGAGCCACTTCTGCAGTCATCTGAGATATAGGCCTTGTTGGTAAATATTTTGTGTCAAATGCATATTATCCTATTTTGTAAAAGCAAAAGTTCAAAGTATTTCTCTAAAGAAATATATAGCAAACAAATAGGTCTCTGTAAAATTCTTTCCACTGTAAGAATCTTAGGCAGTCCAAGTCTTTGGGAAAATTATGAAACCTAACTATTTCCATCTTATCCACTCTTTGAGATGCATTAGAAATGTGTTCATCCTGACTTTGCAGTTTTATTTGAAATTCTTTAACAGTTTGCAATTTAATCCATAATTCCTCACTGATGCAGAAACCCTATGCTAGACTAGAGCTCCGTGCTTATTATTCTAGCACAGGGTTTTGCAGTGCCAGTTTAATGCTGACTTTTTTTGTGCTGACATGCAATATGCAAATTACCAATGTGTAAAGTTGGCATTTAAACTGGGAGAGCAAGCTAAACCATGCATGCAGAAGTCGGTGCAAGTTTGGCATGCTGTCCTAGAGAAACAGGGTCATCTGAGGTGAAGTTTGGCACTTCACTTCAGATCTGGGAAAAGCCCTGGATGCCACTGGCACACTGTCTGGGGATGGTGCCTCCTCCCGTGCCCCCCCCCCACTCCAGACAAACCAAACCTGGTGGCTAGTGGCCTTGGGTTCCCCCTCCCCCATTAAAAAAAAAATCCCCAGTGGCCCTGAACCCCTCCAAGTATTTTCAGTTATGGAGTGGGAGCATTGCCCACAAGCTCAAAGCTGGCATGAAGATCCAGTATTAGTGTAAGCTACACAAAGTTTCAGCACAGGTTTTTAGATCTGGTGCAATTACACAGCAATTTGCATGCAAAGTATACTGCAATTTAGTGCAGTTTGCGTTTGGCATTTTTCCAACACTAGCTTGCTTTCTGCATCAGACAGCAAGCCTAGTATGGGAAAAGCACCAAGAAAATGCCATGCTAAGCTTTTCTGCATCAGTGCCTTAGTCTATGAAACTGTGTTCCATAATCTCCAATGGCAAAATCCCCTGAGTACTCCCAGAGGAAACAACCCTGAAACCTGAAGCATTAAGGTATATCGACCCTGGGTATGGCTTACAGTGGAAACTACTTCCCAATTTGCCTCCATTGAGGGAGTAAAAGTATCACCAACCTCTGTCATGGATTTGCACAGCGGAGGAGTCCTAGCAATAGGGCTTAGAGAAGCCTCCTGAAGGAAACAGAACTGAAATGTCAGCAGTCCCAGCTGCTTAACCCATCCTAGCTAGTAAAAGGCAGTCCAAAGGACCCATGTTACCTTGGGAGTAGATGAAGATTCAGCCACCTTAACCTTAATTTTCCTCTTTCCACCTCTGGGCATCTCCAAACTTCAGGGCCCCAAAGTAGCATTGAAGGGGTGCCCCTTTTGGTCATGAGCCCCTTCAGGCAAGTGACCATGGACCATGACATAACTGGGTTGACTTTAAAATGTCCTGGGGTGCACAATGACTGCATTGGGAGGGGTGAAGCATTTCTCCTGGTTCAGGTCTCACTTTCTGCTGCCAGCAAAGGGATCCTCTAACAGTCAACTCGTACAGGTAGCACCATCTATGCTAGCCATGGCTTAATGGGAAAAGCCAACATAGATTTCCAAGGCAAGGCTGCCCTTTATTATATCTATTACATTTGTGAAGATATGAATAAAGAGGTAGATAAAGGAGAAATAGTGGACATAGTATATCTGGATTGTCAGAGTCTGACAAGGTCCCTCAGATTCTTGATAATCTAAAAGTCAAGGGATAGACTGCATCCTACTATGGACTGTGAACTGGTTAAGAGAAAACAGAGTTAAATGACCAATTTTTTCAGTGGCAACAGGTAAAAATAGTGGTGTACCCCCAGGGATCTATGCTGGGCCCACTACAACATTTTATAAATGATCTGGAAATGGGCATAATTAGTGAAATGACCACACTTGCAGATAAGACATTATTCACAGCTCTTAAATCGCAAGAGGACTTGAGAAACTGGGAGATGGGCCATCCAACTGATTGAGATTTAATGTAGACAAGTACAAAATTCTGCACTTAAGGAAGAACACAAACTATAGCTACATGATGTAAGATTCCACATTAGAAGCCACCACCTAGGAAAAGGATCTAGATGTCATGGATAATGTGTTGAAATACTTAGCTTTCTTTTGCTGCTCTATACTGAACAAATAAAACTAGGAATTTTATAAGGACAGGAATGAAGACTAAAACAAATAATGCTTCTATTACTCTGTTCTGACCAACTTCAGAATTGTGTGCAAGTGTGATCTCCATTTTTAAAAGAAAAAAATCAAGAGTGACAGAAGGGTGACCAACATAAAAGGGATGGAAGAGCATCCCTATAAGGAAAGGCTTAAAAGGTTAGGACTTGTCAGCTTGGAAAAGAGACCGCTGAGGGGGAGACATGAGAGCTCTAAAATGAGCGCAGTAGAATGAGTAAATGTGTGAATTTGTGTTACTCTAAAAAGTATAGAGACTAGGTCATACAATGAAGCTACAAAGTAATACAATGAGACTAACTGGAGAAAAATGTATTCAATCAATGCATAGTTAAGCTCTGGAATTTGTTGCCAGAGAATATAGTAAAAGCTGTTATTGTAGCTGGGCTTAAAGGCTTCTACAAGTTCCTGGAGGAAAGTCTCTAACATTGTTAAAGTGGACTAAGGAAAATCCTTTTCTTATCTCTGGGATAAGCGGAATGGAATCTCCTACCGTTCAGGATCCTGCCAGATACCTGTGACCTGGATTGGCCACTGTTAGAAATGAGATACTGGGCTTGATTGGTCTGGTCTGACCCGGTTTGGCCAATCTTATTATTTTTTATGAAAGCAGAGCTCTGTAGTAGTCTGAGGCACCACCTCTAGATGAATGTACAGATTCCAGTAGCATAACAGCATAGTTATGCCTCAGCCCAAGGACAATAGCTGGGAGTCAATAGGTATGCTTTACTGTGACTGATCCTTCTGGCTCCAAAAGGGGCTCTCAGTAGTTTTTTCCTCAGGTAGAGCCCCACCAGGATACTTCTCCCTGGAATTTATAATAAAGATGCACCAGGTTTATTGCTCCTTTGCACCTGGGCCCCCTGACAAAAATCAGGTTGCTGCTGTTCCAACAACTAGGATGGAGAGGGTTGGAGCAGCCATCTGGACTGGTCTGGCCAGATTCAAGGAATGATTCAGGTGAGGCACAACACTTTTTCATGGTATGATCATCTTTCTTAAAACAGAAGAAGAAAACATTTTAAATCCTTAACTTGGATAGTTCTGCTTTAAAACTTGAGAGATGTAGAACTTGACACATTTATTTAAACAAGCATTTAAGCTTCCTGCTTTGAATAATAAGAGGTACAGTTGTAGTGATCCAGCCTGGAAGACTATACTTATGTTTGTTTAACTAGAATGCTTGTTTGCTTTTTCCGTTTGAGTGCTGTGCATGGCTTGCCAACTCTTTCCTGTCCTCTTAACTGATTTGGAGTTCCTTTCATCTCTAGTTTATTGAAATTTGTAAACTGCATTGCATACCCTGAAAAGGCAGTATAGTAAATGGGTTATTCCATCTAGCTAGATGGTATTAAGAAACCCAACCCAATCCAATCCAATCACGGACTTCCTGCAACCCACACCAGCCCACTACGGACTGCCCTGAATACCACCGCAAGGATCATCCAAAGAGCACAAAAACATGACCACATCACCCCAGTCCTGAGGGAGCTACACATACTCCCACTCGAAGCTAGGATCAAATACAAAGCTGCCCTGCTTACACACAAGGCCCTCCACAAATCGCAGACCTCCTACCTCTGCTCCCTACTACCACACCCCACCCACAACAGACCAACCCAACAAACCACCAGCAACGTCCTCACCATCCCCTATGAACGAACAAAATGTAATCAATGAACCTGCAACAAAGCCTTTGAGCTATATGCACCTTCCATCTGGAACTCACTACCGAGTCAAATCAGAAACACTACCGACCTATCCGATTTCAGGAAACAACTAAAAACCATCCTCTTTCAGGAATACCTTGGACCAGAAGCAAACAACCTCCACTGACATCCCCAAAATACCCTAGAAGAGACCTATGTCTATTACCTAAAGTCTTTACTACCTGTTCGAATCATCATTGTTGCCCCCCAGGTGATTGCTCCCCCCCCCTTCTTTGTTAACCCGCTTTGACCCGGTGAAAAGTGGTATGTAAATACAGTTAAATAAAGATGCTGGATGCCTTTCCCATTTGCAAACGGTATCTGTCCTGTGAAGGAGTCTTTATTTACAAGTTGCTCCACTTGAATGGGAGGGGTGCTGCAGGCCACTATCAGACTGCTCCAGATCACTAGGCAAGTTTGAAAACACTCCCTCCATCCTACTACTACTACTATTGAGCATTTATATAGTGCTACCAGACACATGCTGTGCTGTACAGATATACATGCAAGAGACAGTCCCTGCTCGTCAAAGCTTACAATCTTACAATCTAGTCAAGACAAAACATGGAACAAAAGTCAATTCAGGGCAAACAAACATGGATCCAAAGTCTATTCATGGTAACACACATGGGGCAAGGGTCTATTCATGGCAAAACAATTAAGGCACTTGTAATTTCGTCAAGACAGAAGTCGGGGCAAGACAAAGGACAGGAGTCAGGATCTGAAAGCAACAGTGAAGAGGTGGGTCTTCAACCTGGATTTGAAGAGGGCCAGGGAGGGGGGCCTGGCATACAGAGACAGGTAGGTTGTTCCAGGCATAAGGTGCAGCAAGGTGAAAGCGAAGTCTGGAGTTAGGGGTGCGAGTGAAGGGCCTAGATAGGAGTAGTTTGTCAGAAGAGCGAAGTTTCCAAGAGGGGTTGTAAGGAGAGATAAGAGATGAAAGGTAATGAGGGGCTGTGAAGTGAATGCATTTATAGATCAGGAGGAGAAGTTTGAACTGGATGCAGAAACGGATAGGGAGCCAGTGAAGCGATCTGAGGAGATGTGGGCATGGCGAGGCTGGGGGAAGATTAGTCAAGCAGCAGAATTTTGAATAGATTGAAAGGGAAGGAGATGGCTCACAGGGAGACCAGCAAGGAGTAGGTTGCAGTAGTCGAGGCGAGAGGAGATCAAGGAGTGGACAAGCGTTTTAGTAGTGTGTTCAGAAAGGAAGGGGCGGATTTTGCTAATGTTGTAGAGAAAGAAACGACAGGTCTTAGCTATGAGCAGGATATGTGTGGAGAAGGAGAAAGAGGAGTCAAAGATAACCCCCCAGATTGCGGGCCGAGGGAACAGGAAGGATCGTAGAGCCATCCATGGAGACGGAGAAAGGAGGGAGAGGAGGGGAAATTTTTGGGGGGAAAGACAAGGAGTTCAGTCTTAGACATGTTCAATTTCAAGCGACGGTGAGACATCCAGGCAGCGATGTCAGGCAGGCAAAGATTTTGGTCTGGATTGCTGGAGAGATATTAGGCGTAGAAGGGTAGATTTGGGAGTCATTGGCATAGAGATGGTACTGAAAACCATGGAAGGAGATAAGCGCAGCAAGGGATTGGGTATAGAGAGAAAAGAAGCCAGACCCAGGACGGATCCCTGGGGTACTCCAACTGGGAGCGGAGTAGGAGAGGAGGAGGAGAACCAGGATAGTACAGAGCCCTTGAAACCGAGTGAGGAGAGGGTGTCGAGGAGAGGTTTTGTGGTTGATAGTGTCAAAAGCAGCAGAGAGGTTGAAGGATGAGGACAGAATAGAGGCCCTTAGATTTAGCCAGGAACAAGTCACTGGAGACTTTGGTAAAAGCTGTTTCAGTGGTGTGTAAAGGACAGAAGCTGGACTGGAGGGGGTCCAGGAGGGCCTGAGAGGAGAGGAAGTTGAGGCAGCGGTGATGGATTGCCCGTTCGAGTAGTTTAGATGGGAAGGAGGGAGATAGGTCAATAGTTGAAAGGACAGGTGGGATCAAGTGAGGGTTTCTTGAGGAGAGATGTGACCACAGCATGTTTGATGTCAGGGGGGACAATTGCAGTGGAAAGTGAGAGGTTGAAAATAAGAGATGGAAGGGACAACAGTGGGGAGATGGGGCTTAGAAGATGGGTGGGGATAGGGTCAGAGGAACAGGTGGTGGGTTTGGAGGAAGAAAGGAGTGTGGTTTCCTCTTCAGAGATCGCAGGGAAGGAGGAGAGGATAGCAGAGGTTGTAGGGACAGGGGAGAGTTGGAGAGGAGGGGAGGTAGAAGAGGAAGTGGGGAATTGGAGGGTAATATTGTAGATTTTGTCATGGAAGTAGTTGGCCAGGGTTTGGGCAGAAAGGGAGGGCAGGACCAGGGGCGGGGGCACCTTGAGGAGAGAACTGAGGGTGTTGAAGAGACAGTGGGGATCCGAGGCAAGAGTTTGTCGGATGTAGTATTCTTGTTTGGCGAGTGCTATGGCTGACTGGAAGGAGCCAAAGGCATCTGTTCTAGTTTTATCCCACTATATGCCTAGAGTTGCATTTCCTGTTTTGGGGGGGGGGGGAGGGGGGAACAGTTAAATGACAGACAATAGATGTGGCCCACAGGCAATATACGTAAAACTATACTAGCCCTTTGGAGCCTCTGGCTCTTCCTTTCACTGCCAGTTTGCCACTGTTTTTGTGTTCATATGGCACTGCTACCATACAGCAACCTCTGACAAGCGCAGAAGCGATAATCTCAGTCTTTGGAAATCTGGGAAGAGGGGTGCCATGTTACCACCACTCAATGTGACTGTCAAACACATTTGACTCTACCACCCACCAAAAGTTGATCCCTGGCCACTGGAGGGTCTTGGCAAGCACCATAAACATGCTCTGCTCTGACAACCCTTCAAAAAACCAAATGGGTTCTCTCTTGTCCTGGGAAAGTTCTAGTACACAAACTAGACTGTAAGTGCTGTGTTTTGTCTTGAATAGATTGTTAGTTCTGTGTTTTGTCTTAACTAGATTGTAAGCTCTGACGAGCAGGGACTGTCTCTTACGTGTCTGTACAGCGCTGCGTACGACTGGTAGCACTATATAAATGCTCAATAGTAGTAGTAGAAAGACTGACCTTGACACAATTTGAGGTCACAGTTCTAAGAACTACCAAGATACTGAGATCCTGTAGCGTTTTGTCTGGGTCACTAATCTTGGGCACAGAGCTAATATCCTTTTAAGCCTTTAAAAAAAATTACTAGCATATCAAAATACAATACACTAGGCATCAGAAAATAAGTAAATATTCTATGCTTTTAACTTATTTCCAGTGTTAAGCCCTCTGCCCAGATTTGACTGGCTGGAGGACAAGGCAGTCTGTCAAGATGAACTGAGGCAAATGCAGATCAGTTAAAGCTATCTATCAGCGATGCTCACTTTTATATCTTTTTTGGAAAATATATCCTCGTGGAATGAAACTGCTGCTTTTTCAGTTACTGGGTGGTATCTCTGCCTTTAAATGCTGAGTATCAACTCATGGCAATGCTATGGATAGTTGTCATAAACTGTGTTTGGCCTTCAGTCAGGTGGATAATTGATAGTGGCATTCATAGCTGCTGTTGTAATATTGATCCATTGCATTGATGGTCTTCCTCTTTTTATATTGACCTTCAACCTTACCAAAAAGTATGATCGTTCTCTTCACATGTGTCCAAGGTATGACAGTCTTATCTGAGCCGCTAAGGAAAGCTTAGGTTTGATCTCCTCTAGGACTGATTTGCACTTCAGTCAGTCCATAGTATACACAGTATTCTTCCACTAGTGCCATAATTTTGAAGCTTTGTCTTTCCAAGTGCTGCCTTCACTGTCCAACCTTCCCTCTTCAGTTTTCATGGCCAGTGGCTGAAGAACACAGCACTATGCCACCTATGAGCTTAATCTCTACAAGGAACAAGCTTTTCACGAGACACACAAAAACCAGACTTATGTAAAGTACATTTTTGCTCCATAAAGGCTCAACTTATAATAGGTACTGCATAACTCCTTGAATAGCAAGTAGCAATTTTCTGTATTCATACTTGTGTACACTTATGTTCTTGTCTCCTATAGACTATTTGTGGCCATCTGGTGCTAGTGGACTCTCCATCCTGTACAATGAGAAGTAAGTTGGTCTTGCCTTGGTGGGGATTTTTTTTTTTAATTTGAATTGAGCCAACATGAAGTAACTTGAATTTAGTGGGTTGCATGATTTTACCACAGAGAAACTGTTGGAAGAACCTAATTTCTTTGGGTGACCACAAAACTAGATCTAAGGTATGAATACTTTAAATTTTCTGCAAAACCTTTGGTGCAGTCTTGCTTTGGAGGCTCAAATAGAACAGCCTCTCTTGGAGCACTGCATCCAATTCTGGACTCCATATCTCCAGAAAGCATATAGAACTCAAAGGGTTGAGGGTCTGTACCAGAAACCATAATGATTTAAACTTGTGTGGGGTCAATGTTATATTTATATTTTAATAAAAAGCCACACTACTACTTAGTAGTTTCTTTTGTATCTGTATGTATTTAATCAACTTTCAATTGTACTGTGGACTTGCTCTTAATACTTGTACCCCTGAGAACAGCTGCTTTAACACCAGTTAAAGAACTGTTATGAAACCAGGAATATACTTATCCCGGATTTGAAACTGCATTTGGTGGATGGACTTTCTCAGTACTTAGTTCTTGTGTTAGAAAACTGTCTTCAATATGTATACCCTAAAACAAAGGAGACTCTGAGGGAATATCATGCAAACATATAAATGCATAAGAAGCAACTATTTTCAGAAGAGATTTTAAAGCTGTCTCAGTGAATCTCCAGGAAGGTAGGACTTGTTAGTAACATTTTTTTTCATGGTGAAGACATGAAAAGCTCCTGTAGTAGAGGTGGTTACAAAAACATCAAAATTAAAGAATGCCTCTTAGAATGCACATAGGATGCTCCATACTTAAAGTGAAGGGGAAGCTGAACCTAAAATGCCATTTAAGGTAGTCACTCACCTGTTGCAGGAGTCCTCCATGGACAGCAGGAATAAGTCCTTATGTATGGGTGACATCCTCGATAGAGCCCTATGTGGGAATGCTCACTAGCTTCTTTTGGAAGCTTTTTGGGAGACTTCACCACAACTGCACACCTCCTTTTTGCCTGGGGCTGAGGTGACATCCTTGATTCAGTCTAACACAGCTGTAGCAGAGGACAAATCCTCGGAGGTGGGAAGGTTGTGAGGACTTATTCCTGCTGTCCATGGAAAACATCTGCTAGGTGAGCAACTACCTTTTTCTCTGTGGACAAGCAGAAAGTCACATCTGGGACTTCCAAGATGCAGGCTACCGAAAACAGGAGACCACAGAAGCCCAATGGGGCAAAATGCAAATGTAGTATAACCAGCCTTAATGGTCAAGTAACCAACTATGTACAAAAGCAGTGATTCTCTTTCTCCCCCTTCCCCCCCCCCCCCCCCACCTTTTGGTAGCCTGGACCAAAACGTATGGGCCTAGGGGCATGAAGTTGGTTTCTAATCCCCAAACAGATTCCTGAATGCAGATTGGCCAAAGTTGCTGTTGCATCAGGAAATCCCCATCTAGGCAATCGAGGGATGTGAATGTGTGGACTGAAGACCATATTGTAGCCCTGCAGATCTCTTCCATGGAGACAGAGCAAGTTGGCCACCGACACAGCCATAGCTCTGACATTATGAGCAGTGGCATGACCATTAAGGCCCAGGCCTGCCTGAGCATAAGCAAAAGCATAAGCCATCTTCCTCTGCCCCCGGGGAGAGGCGATCCCGGCAGCACACCTCCAAACAGCCATCTTCCTCTGCCCCCGGTGAGAGGCGATCCCGGCAGCACACCTCCAACCCAATCGGGGTTGTGGGAGGCGGAGCACCAGCTCCTTTAAAGAAACCCGCCGCCAGGCGGACCCGCGCCTGTCGGGTCCGCGCCTGAGGGCCTCGCCAGAGGGCCCTTTGGCGTGGCCCTTAGGCGGCGGCCCCTGAAGGCCCCCCCTTACACAACACCTTCTTCTACCAGTCGCTGAAGCTGGGAAGACACCAAAACCCCTCAATTCAGCAGCTGAGCTCTCCCAGGAGGGACTGAGCACCGGCGATCATCCGCTCCACCTTCACCGTTTTCCAACCAACGTCCTTGCATCCACTGCTACTATACAACGGCTTGGGGCTAAATAAGAAGCTGCAGGACCTGCCGTCCTGAATAAAACCTCCGACGAAACCCAGAAACACGCCGAGAGCTCAAGCAAGCACGATACAAGTAGCTGGAGCTCCCCTCGGGTCGAGCTCGCTTCCACCCTCAACAGACTTCTCACAGCGATCATAGCAAGTATAACATTGCAAAACGATCTGACTATAATGATTCTACTTAACACACATATACTATACTGTTGTCAGTAGCATATCCTATATTGCTGCCAGTAACCAATTCCCATTTCCCTTAATGTAAAAAATCGTACAACTCTGCATCTGCCTTACTATCATCTTAACTGTACCTTATATATACTCTGAGCCTGACCGTACTATATATAGGTTATCAACGGCAGTCTTATACACTGATTGTAGCAGTTGCAGGCAGGATACTGCAACATTGTATCATGGCCCACTGATTGTTACATTATCTCGCATTATTTCACAGTTACTGTCTCAGTCTCTATTGTTTGTTACATTATCTCATTATCTGCTGGCTTGTTATCTGCTGTTTTGTTACATTATCTCATTATCTGCTGGCTGTCACATTACTTCAGTGATTGCTTGCTGCTGTACTGTTTCATGTCTTGCTTGCTGCCACATTGTTCCAAATAACTACTCATTGTTAGGCAGTAAGCTTAGACCCCATTGGTAGCCTCCACAGTAGTCAGCACCAGACCCTACTATCTATCTATCTATCTACCAAGCAAAGAACAGCTCACATACTATCCATCTCTCCACGAGGCCAACCACAAGATGCATTCACTACTAGCCCTGGCATTTCTACACCTAGCCACCTGGCTCCCCCACACATCCCACGCCTTTCACACAAGCACCAACCACATCCCAATACTCCGCAGTGATGGGAGGAGATGGACGGAGAATCATCAACACTCCCCTAGAGAACCCAAAGAAACACCTTACTCACATCTGCTACACATCCCACTTCAACACATTAAGAAGTCACTATTAGCCCGTCAGCAACAACATGACCTGAAGTGTGCACTCATCAACGCCAGATCAATACGTACTAAATGGCCGATAATCACCGATCTGGTCACATCCCTTGATCTTGACATCCTCATGATCACAGAGACTTGGCTATCGGAATGTGACAACGCAATCATCAATCAGATGTTACCCACAGGATTCTCAGTCTATGCATGCCATAGAACCAACCAGAAAGGAGGCGGAACACTCATCCTGGCCAAAACTGCCCTATGCTTCCAGATGTGTAATGCAACCAGCACAGCTAACCTGGACTCCCTTACTATAACAAATGACACATGCACAATCAACCTACTATACCGAGCACCAACACCATCTTCTGAGGATCTCGCAACAATAATTGGCCTTGCCTGCAACTCAAAAAGACCACGATCCCAAAACTGGATTCTAGGTGACTTTAACCTTCCTACGCTACAGGAAGCGCAAGCCACTGCCTTCCTAGAAGCACTACAAGAACTAGGGTACGATCAGCTAGTCAATAGTCCAACTCACATCAAGGGAAACAAACTTGACCTGATCTTTGCTCCACAGAAAGATATGGATACCACCGAACCAATGCTACCAACCATATCTCCTGTGCCATGGTCTGACCATAGCCTACTCAAGTTCCAGATACCTATTAACACCTACAACCAAGACTCCCACAAAACCAACGCTGTCCACGAAACCTCGCTGAAGCACTTCCGCCCCTTTGAGAAAGAAGAGATTCGAGGGAAGATCCTCCCACTTCTCAACAATATACCACACGACCTAGATACGATGGTGTCCACATGGGACGAGAGCCTCAAGACCATCGCATGCATACCACCCACATAAAACAAAAAAGAAAAGAGAACACGCACCATGGTATACCAAGGACCTCCGAACTTCACTCCAGTGCCTGCGCAAGCTCGAGAGAAGATGGCGTCGGACTCGCTCTACCGAAGCACAAAGTACTTACATCACTCACCTAAAAGCATACCGTGATGAATTAACAAAGAAGCGGAAACAATATCATTCCGACATACTGAAGCGATCGTTAAACAAACCCCACGACCTCTTCAATATAGTAAAATCCCTCATAAAAGAACCTCCCACAGACCAATCACATATGCCACAACCCCAAGCATACTCTAACTACCTACAAACAAAAATAATCCAGACTGGCGCAACCTCAACCAACTATTTACAACCAGGAGTAACCCACGCTGGCGAAACTTCGAGATCCGCAAACAACACCCTTCAGCATAACTTACCCCAACTATCACCACTAGCCAATTTTGACAAAATATCACGCAGAGAGATTGAAGACACCATCGCTGCAATCAACCCTACTACTGCACCCAACGACCCATGCCCAGCCCTATGGATAAAGGAGTTGCGATGTGACTTAAGCCGATATCTGAGCGAATTAATAAACCAATCCCTCACAACTGGATCATTCCCACAGAGCCTGAAACAAACATCAATCAGACCACTGCTGAAGAATAACAAGATGGACCCAACGAAGGTGGAACCATACAGGCCAATTTCAAGTATCCCCATGCTTGCCAAAGTAATTGAAAAGTTAGTACAGCGCAAATTCAACAGCATATTGATACTGAAGCCCCACTGGACCCCTCCCAGCATGGGTTCAGAGAAGCACACGGGGTGGAAACCCTCCTCACCACCCTACTTGACAACCTAGTATCCGGAACAGACAAAATTCACCAGGGATATGCTCTCATCTTCCTCGACATTGCAGCGGCCTTCGATTCTGTGAACCACGAGATCCTCATACAACGCCTCAGCGAAAAAGGAATTCAAGGGACAGCCCTAGAGTGGTGCAAGTCATACTTGACCAATAGATGGCAACATGTAAGGTCTGGCTCCACAACCTCCGAACCATTTTTGCAAAACCAGGGCGTGCCACAGGGTTCTTCTCTATCTGCATTGATGTTCAACATCTACATGCAGCCCATATGTGCCCTAGCACGTTCATTTAAGGTCAACTGTTTAGCCTACGCAGACGATATCCTGCTATACATCCCTTTCAGGACCAACCAACCAGACCTCTTCCCTCTAACAAGCTGTTTTGAGGCAGTAGCAGAATGGCTCAACACACAAAATTTAAGAATCAACTACAGCAAAACAGATGTCCTTTTCATATCAAGGAACCAGGACTTCACCCCTCCACCCTCCTTAAAAATCGGCGACACAGAACTGAAAACCAAATCAACAATCCGCTACCTTGGCATTACTCTCGACCAACACCTGGATCTGAAAACCCACATAAAAAACACAGTAAAAACAATATACATGAAAATAAGGACTTTAAAGCATCTCCGACCACTACTAGATTTCAGCGACTATCGATCAATCTATCAAGCATTAATATTACCACATTTTGACTACGCCAACGTAATCTTACACGGTCTCCCCCAATCAACACTAGCACCACTCCAGCTCGCAATGAACACTGCTGCGAGAGTACTAACAGGGGCCTCAAGGAGAGAGCACATAACGCCAGTACTGATGAACCTCCATTGGTTACCGGTTCAAGCAAGAATCCTCCACAAAGTCCTAACCTTGACCTTCAAAGCGTTAAACACTTTGACTCTCACAGCTATCAGCGAGATGATACACAAAGTACCACATAACAGAAACAGAAGACCTACGACGCAAAACACCCTCGAGGTCCCAAAGGCAACAACGAAATGCACAAAAATAACAAACAGAGCCTTTACAATTTATGCACCTAGAGCATGGAATGCCCTCCCCACCTATATACGAAACATCACCCACCTAACCCAATTCAGGAAAGCATTAAAGCACCACCTGTTCACCACATACTACCCTGAATCCAGCCTCAGTATTCATACATGCTGCCCCTCAGACAATCACGCACCACACCTAAACAATCAGACTCAGTATGAAAAAGGCTAACCCACCGATCCTTCAAAAGTAATAAGATGTAGATAGACCCTGCTTGAAAAAAGTAATAGTGTAAATACAATGTAGATAGTCTCCCCAGTTGTTTCCATGTTGATTTCCCTGTTTATTGTAAAGTTTACAACTCAGAATGCCTGTGTTGTATAGTTGACGTTGAATGTAAACCGCACTGATCTGAAAAGCGCGGTATAGAAGAACTGTTAAATAAATAAATAAATAAATAAATAAGAGATGCAGTCTGCCAGCCAAACTGAGAGTGTTTGGAAACTCATTTGAAAGAAGAAACTAAACTGGATGGACTTTCTAAGGGTTTTTGTCTGCTCCAAGTAGAAGGCTAAGGTTTGCTTTCAGTCCAACATGTGCAACTTATCTTCCCTTTGTGTACATGAAGTCTGGAGGGAGGGGGGGGGGTGGAAATCAAATACCACTTTTTTGAAGGAATTTAGGATGAGTACAAAGGACCACTCGATGGTGCAATTTGCTGTAAGGTGGATAAACTACTAGAACCTGAAGCTTGCTCACTCTGCATGCTGAAGTGACCACCACCAGAAATAACACCTTCCAGCACAAGAACTTCAAAAGGACCAGAATTGAGTGACTCAAATGGAGCTTTCATGAGCTGTACAAAAAACACATTGAGATCCCAAGAAACTGCAGAAGACTTATAGGGAGGTTTCAAGAGAAGCCCCACATAGAAAACTAAAGGCTATACCAAGATGGATGTTCCACACTTCAATGATAACGCCCCAATCGCACCCTGATGAAGTGGGACTTAAGTCCAACTTGGGTGTTGTGTGGAACAGATGAAAGGACCTAGGGCCTGGCCCTCACACCAGACAGCAAACCCCTTCCACTTGCAAAAGTAAGACTTCTCTCCTGGAGGCCAAAAGGACATCTGTCTCGCCCTCTGACCAGTTCAGCTCAGACATTAGCATCTCAACATCCACACCCTGAGGGCCAAGTACCAGATGATGGGGTGCAAGATTGTCCTGTCTTCCTGTGTTATGAGATCAGGCATGTGGCCAAGCCACAGCAGCTCCTGACTGGAAAACTGTAGTAAGAGGAAACCACTGTTATCTGGAATTATCATGCTACCATCTGATCTGAGCTTCAGGAGGGCTTTTGCCAGGAGAAGTATTTGGAGGATAAGTGTTCAGAAGACCCTCCCCCCAATGGAAAAGGAAAGCATCCAATGCTAGTCTGTGTGAGCTTACTCTTGAGCAGAATTGATCCACCTGGGATCAATCAATCTATCAAGGAGGTTCCCCATTCTGGAAAAATAAGTTACAACCTCCTGTCCAGTGTCCACTTAGGTTTAGTCAAGTCCTCCAGCTGCATGTCTGCCAGCGTTTTGCTTGCCTGGCAAGTTCATAGTTCTCAAGTCTATCTTATGCGTGATAAATGTTTCTACAACCTGATCACTTCCAACACAGGAGGTATGAACCCATTCCTCCCTGCTTGTTGTAGAACATGGTGACCTGATTTGACTCTTTAGATTCAAACTGACAATTTTGGTTGTCCAATCTCAGAAAGCCCTTTAGAGCACACTTCACTGCTCTTTGGTCCATCCAAGAAAGTTTCAAGAAGTTCATCTGATTGAGACTATTGCCCTGGGTGTACAACCAATAGAGATGAGCTCCCCAATTCAACTTGGATGCACCTGTCAGAACTCTTTGGGGTGAAGCAATTTGGAATGTAAGACCCTTTGAACAAACTGTAGTGGACTGTCCTCCATTGTAATGACTGAACAAGAGGGGCAGTAATGCAGACTATCCAGTTAATCTGTGGCTGGGTCTTCTGAGTCCTTGGTCCATTGAGCTTGCCTCATCTGGAGGCACGCCATGAGGCCTAATACAGGCAACATTTTGCAAGCTGTTACTGCTAATTCCAAGTTTCCTGGACTAGTGCTGTCAATTTGTAAAGTCAGTGATGTGGTAGGAAGGCTCTTGCCTGAGTTGTCAGCAAGGCTCCAATGAATTCTAAATGTTGGGTGGGTTGAAGGTGGGATTTTGGGTAACTTACAAAGACCATCTGCCGACCAGACTTGATGTCCAGAGAGGTATGCTGTCTGCCTGGTGCCAAAATCCAAGATGTTACGGCGAGTTTGCCGAGACTCATAAAGCCCACTGACTATTAGCCAATGTTGCTAATCCATGTTGGAACAAATAATACTGCCAGGTATACCTTGGAACATATCAAAAGTGACTTCATGGCTCTGGGACAGAGGGTGAAGCAGTCAGGTGCACAGGTGGTGTTCTCTTCAATCCTCCCTGTTGAGGGTAAAGGCCAAGGCAGAGAGGCTCGCATCCTGGAGATGAATGCATGGCTGCGTGGATGGTGTCATCGAGAGCATTTTGGTTTCCTAGACCATGGGATGCTGTTCCAAGGGTTGCAGAGCAGAGATGGCATCCATCTGTCCAAGAAAGGTCAACGCATCTTCAGTAGTAGACTGGCTAATCTACTGAAGAGGGCTTTAAACTAGATTCGTTGGGGATGGGTGAAGAAAGCCCCCCAGGTAGGTGATACCCCTGTTACATTAAATACTTTTATGGAAATGGGTAACATATGGAAAGCAGTGTGTATAAATGCCCGTAGCATGGGAAATAAGATCCCTGATGTTGAAGCTTTGGTGGGAGTGGCTGACTTGGATTTAGTGGCAGTTACAGAAACAGGGTTCACAGAAAACTATGATTGGGATGTAACTATACCTGGCTATACTTTATTCAGAAAGGACAGGGTAGGAAGAAGGGGAGGAGGAGTGGCACTATATGTAAAAAAATAATAAAGCTTTGGAATTACAGAGCTTAAAAGGGAGAGAGGAGGCATTGTGGGTTAAACTAGAAAGAGGGAAAGAGAAATCTATTTGCATTGGTGTGATATACAGACCTCCCTCACAAGAGGAAGAGGTGGACAGTTAATTGAAGACATACGCAGCATTGCTAGGAAAGGGGAAGTGCTACTGATAGAAGATTTTAATATGACAGATGTTTGGCACATTCCTGCTGCAGTATCTAAAAGTAAGGAGATCCTGGATTCTCTACAGGGAGAACTATTCAGGCAATTGGTAACAGACCCCACACGTGAAGGGGCCATACTGGACTTGGTGCTTACCAATGGTGAAAGTGTTTCTGATGTTGTAGTGGGAGATCATTTTGCATCCAGTGATCACCATACTGTGTGGTTCAGTATTAGGACTACGGCTGTTAGAATCCATTCAAAGGTGAGGATCTTAGAGTTTAGGAAGACTAACTTTGCGAAGATGGACCAATACCTCAGGGAGTTGTTAGTGGGATGGGAACAGCTGGGGGATGTAGAAAAACAGTGGGCAAAACTGAAAGGGGATATTTTAAGGGCAACCAACCTTTTTGTTAAAATGGTAAATAAAGGTAAAAGGAGAGGGAGACCGCTATGGTTTTCGAAAGAAGTAGCTGAAAAAGTGAAGAAAAAGGAGGCCTTCATGAAATACAAGAGATCACAGAGAGGAAGACAAGCATCTGTATTTGGAAAAACTTAGAGAAGCTAGCAAAGTAGTCAAGAAGGCAAAGATTCAAAAGGAGGAGGAAATAGCCAATGCAATAAAATGGGGGGATAAGACATTTTTCAGATATATTAGTGAGAAGAGGAAGGGCAAAAGTGGTATTGTCAGACTCAAGGGTGCAGGGGAGGAATATGTAGAAGCTGATAAGGATAAAGCGGAATTGCTTAACAAATATTTTTGTTCTGTGTTCACAGATGAAGAACCAGGAGCAGGACCTCAGAAAACACCCACAAATAGGAACAGAAGCAAGGGACATCTTGAACAAATTTCAGTAGACTGTTTGTGAGAAACTAGCTCAACTTAAAGTAGACAAAGCGATGGGACCGGATGGGATACACGCTAGAATACTGAGGGAACTTGGGGATGTTCTAGCAACTCCACTGACTGACCTTTTCAATGCCTCGGAGTCGGGAGTGGTGCCAAAGGACTGGAGAGAGGCTCATGTGGTGCCTTTACACAAAAGCGGAAGTAAGGATGTGGTCAAACTACAGGCTGGTTAGTTTAACTTCGGTGGTGAGTAAATTATTGGAAATGCTGCTGAAAGAGAAAATAGTGAAGTTTCTGGAGTCCAGCGGATTACAGGATCTGAGGCAGCATGGATTCACCAGAGGCAGGTCTTGTCAGACAAATCTGATTTCTTTGACTGGGTGACCAGGGAGTTGGACCGAGGGAGAGCTCTAGATGTGTATTTAGATTTCAGTAAAGCCTCTGACACTTTTCCTCACAGGCGACTTAAACTGAGCACCCTAGGGATGGACCCTAAAGTTACTGCTTGGATTAGAAATTGGTTGGGTGGGAGGCAAAAGTACAAGTAAATGGAGCTCACTCTGAGGAGAAGGATGTTACCAGTGGTGTGCCCCAGGGATCTGTCCTTGGTCTGATTCTTTTTAACATCTTTTTGTTAGTGATATAGCGGAAGGGCTGTCGGGTAAGGTTTGCCTCTTTGCGGTTGATACCAAAATCTGCAATAGTGTAGACACCCAGGAAGGTGTAGATAACATGAGGAGGGATCTAGCTAAGCTTGAAGAATGGTCTAGAATTTGGGCAGCTGGGATTTAATGTTAAAAAATGTAAAGTCATGCATTTGGGCTGCAGCAATCCAAAGGAGCAATATAGTATAGGGGGTGAAGTACTTTTGTCCACTAAAGAAGAGCGGGACCTAGGCGTGGTTGTGTCTGATCTTAAAGTAGTTAAACAGGTAGAAAAGGCAACGGCAAAAGCTAGAAGGATGCTTGGGTGCATACAGAGAGGAATGGCTAGCAGAAAAAAGGAGGTGATAATGCCTCTCTATAAGTCTTTGGTGCAACCTCATTTGAAGTATAGGGTGCAATTCTGGAGACCGCAAATTCAAAAGGATGTGAACAGGATGGAGTCGGTGCAGAGGGTGGCTACTAAAATGATTAGTGGGCTTCATTATAAAGCACATGAGGACAGACTTAAGGATCTTAATATGTACACCTTAGAGGAAAGGCGGGATAGAGGCGATATGATTGAGATGTTTAAATACCTCCGTGGCATAAATGTTCAGGGAGAGAGCCTCTTTCAATTGAAAGCAAGTTCTGCTACGAGGGGACATGGGATGAGGGTGAAGGGAGATAGATTCAGGAGTGATATGCAGAAATATTTCTTTACGGAAAGAGTAGTGGATCCATGGAATAGTCTCCCATTGGAGGTGGTAGAGGTGAGGACAGTAACTGAATTCAAAAAAGCATGGGACAAACACAGAGGATCTCTAAAGGTAAAAAGGGGACTGTTGTAGTTATGGAAGGACAGACTAGATAGGCCATGTGGTCTTTTTCTGTCATCATATTTCTGTTTCTGCTTCTACTCTGATCAGTCAATCATTCAGCTAGAGGAAGACACTCCCAGCATCTGTAAGTAAGCTGCTGCTACTACTGAAAGGCACCCTATTAAGATGCAAGGAGTGGAGTTCAGGCTAAAAGGCAACACTGCACAGGAAGTGTTGTCCCCCCCCCCTCCCCCCAGGACAATTCAGAGAGACCACCTGCTCACAGGAAGTATCCGTATGGCTTGGCTCTGCATCCTTGAGATCCAGGAAGCACAGCCAATCTTTTTTTTTTTTTTCCTTCCTCTTACCAAATACAGGTTCATATCTTAGGTCTAGAATGGAACAGTATTCCCTCCCCCCCCCCCTTTTTTCTTGGATCAGGATGTACCTGGAATAAAACCCAGCTGACCTTTTGCTCTGGCATGAGATCAATCATGAGATCTGACAAGAGGACAGCGACTTCTTTCTGAAGCAGTTCCTGATGCAGAGGGTTGATGCACCCTTGGAACAATTTGGTAATTCCACTAAATGTAGTTGATAACTGCTTTTGATTTGTAGAACCTATGAGCCTGAGGTTGAGGGGCCACCTTTGTACAAAAAGTGAGCCTTCCCCCAACTAGAGGGTTTTCTACAGTGGTTGTTGAGAGATTGACTGACTGGTTCCTGCAGAGCATAGCCAAAACCTCACCTCCTGGTTTTGGCTGAGAAACAGGTTGTGCTTTCTGAGGCTTTCCTCTGCTGCTGTTGACAAGGGGCTTGCTTGGGTTGGGCGGTCTTGGATCCAGGAAAATGCCTATGCCTGAGGATAATAGGCCTTTTTCTGGTTTCCCACTATGATAGGAGGGGTGCTCAGATGTATAGCTGGAGGCCTGGAAAGAGTAAAATGCTGCTGCTTTTTTATTATGGCCAACTTTCTCCTCGACCCGTTCTCCAAAGTTTCTCTACACAGCATTGGGACATCTGCCTGCTTGTTTTGCACTGACTGTTACAGGTCAGACAAATGGAGCCAAGCAAGTCTCCAGGCACCAATGCTGATAGACAGCATTCGGAAATGCTGCTAAGATATCAGGTGGCCTACTAGGGAATGATACTGATCCAGTTTTCACTGGAGGGAGGAACTAGGCCAGATCAGCCAAGTTATACATGATCAAGAATATGCCCACGTGGAGCTGGTAAGAGGCCATATGGGCAACAAAGCATGGAACTCTGGAAACATCCTTTTCTCCCAAGAGTCCACTGTCTGAGCCTGCCTCCCTGGGGGCACTGATTGAAGGAGTAAGTCTTGGTACTCCTTATTCTCTTTAGGTTGGATTCAACCACCAAGGAATGGTGCAGAAGCTGAGGCTTCTATACTCCAGGAGCCTTCTGAACTTTGTACATGGCGTCAAGCCTTCTATTAAATGGAGGTACAGTGAGGAGGTTCTTATACATTCTCATCTGTACCCTCTATAGAATGTGATGCATGAGCACAAAGGGGCTGAGGAGTATTGTAAGATCACAAACTCTTCTGCCCTGGACTCATCCTTGGTCTCCAAAGAAAATGGGATGGTCTTAGCCATATCCCTCACAAACTCTTGGAAGGTCATGCCCTCAGGAGGGGATTTACACCACTCATGAGGTGGAGAAGGGAATGATGGGAGCTCAGGACCTGCCGTCCAACAAATCTGATTCCATGTCGGTGATCCCACCCGAGTCAGACTTGGAAGAAGTCAAAGTATTTGAGTCTGCCTGGATCGCACTCCTGCTTCAATGGGATCGGGAGCTCCTGCAGGAGCGATGATGCACTGATATCTTTCTAGATCTCATGAGCACATTGGACCCTGAGATGCTGGATATGGATATCAGCTGGGCAGGCACTGGTGTTGGGGTCCTTCAATGCCCTGATGTCCACGTCTCTCCCACAGACAGGGCATGTGTCTCGAATCAGCTATACAGTGGCTGAGGCCCTGGCATGCTGCACAACCAACAGCACAGCAATGCATTACTCTAACACTTGCAGAAGGCACTTCTCCATGTCTGCTGATTCCAAAGGCTATGGGGCCTGAGCAACCTTTGACCAATCATACCCATTAGGTGTACAGAGATATTGGCAGTTGAGTCTTAACTGTTGGTGCCCCTCAGATATCCTGGAGGATGAGCTTTCTGCCCTTCAGGGCACCTTTTGTGGAGAACTCATGTGGACCCCTATCGCTCTCAATGCTATGCCTTGACGGGCTGATGCTAATGCATCAATCTGTTCACCTGATATTCAGCATGGTCGCCCCTCAACATCCAAGAAGACTGATCTCCATCTGAAGACTAGGAAGGATTTGACAATCAATTGGCTGATGCTCTGGGGCACTACAGGTGCTTGGCTCTAATTGAGCTTAAGAGCCCCTCGGCAATGATGCACCACCAGTGTCTGATGCAGCCTTGGAAGACTGATGCTGTCAATGCCAATGATTATGGATCAGATTTCTGGGTGCCAAAAAGTGATTCATGCTGCTTCTCGCAACCCTTGAGTCCTTTTTGCCATTTGAACACAAATTATAAGAGGGCTGATGATTGGGGTCCCAGGCACTGTAGGTATCAATTGTGGGATTCTGTGACCAATATGGTCCTAGAGCACTGAACACTTCTTGAAACTACTGGTGGGTTTCTGGGACATGTTGGAAAAATAGTTGTGGCAAAGTCAAATGGCTGAGACAGAGGCCCACTAGAACACCAGCACCAGGAGGGCCGATGTGCCACAGCAAGAAGAAAATTATCTAAGAAGAAATAAAGGTAAAAGGGAGAAGCACGCCAGCAGGCAAATCAGACAAAAATCTGAGATGAAAAAAATCCGCATGAGGGTAAATAACAGAAGTTTACCAACAGAGGTGTGTGAAATGTGTCCATAGGGATCTACAGACAACAAGACTGAATCAAGATGGTGGCGCAATGGAAGGTGAAAAGGAGGCATGCAGGTGTAGAGGAACATCCCAAAAGCTTCCAAATGAAGCTGACATGTCACCCATATGTGAGGACTCCTTCACACTTGTCCACAGAGAAACTGCATTATTTCAAGAATGAAACAGCATTGAGGGTGGTAATTTCATTGGTTGCCGGTGTCCTTCTAAAATCCAGCAAAAATAGTAGGTAGACTGAAGTGACGGAAATAAATGTTTAGTACGTAAAGTGGGCATATGTGCATATTACAACACAAGTATGTAAATATTGACTCCTACCCTGAATACACCTAAGTCATATACAAGTGCCGAAGACAAAAAGCATAGTTACTCACCTGTAACAGGTGTTCTCCAGGGACAGCAGGACTTGGTCCTCACTTACAGGTGACGTCAGCACTGACGAAGCCTGCGCGGAGCAATTCCCCAGCTTTCAAAGAAAGCCTTTGGGATTGCTGCCACACGCATGTGTGGTACTCTTCCCGCCCAAAGGTGCCATCTTGCTCAGTCAGGTCCCCTAGCTAGAGCCCTACCAAGCAGATGGCAAGGGAAGGATAAATTAGCAACTCTTCAGAGGAGACAGGAGGGTAATGAGGACTGATTACTGCTGTCCCTGGAGAACACCTGTTACAGGTGAGTTACTACACTTTTTCTCCAGAAACAAGCAGGAAGTCAGTCCTCACTTATGGGACTCCCCAGTTACAGGCTACTGAACCTGTAACCCAAAAAATCGCATCCGTGAGGCCATGAGCAGAAGTGGACGCCTGAAGGAGCCAGTCTTCAGGTCCCTGGGATAAAGCTCTTGGTAGCCGTCAAAGAAGGGTCAGAGGGCAGGAGTAACTTTATACCACGAACAGATTAGAGTACAACCAAGCCAAAGGTGCTGTCCCGGCGGGACTCGCTCTCCAGGCAGTAATGCAAAGCAAAGGTTTCACTGAAGACCAGGTCGCAGCCCGGCAGATGTCTGCTAGAGGCACTGAGCACAGTGAAGCCACTGACAGGTTCCACAATGCTTTATTGGGTCAAGCAGTGATATCCTGGGTCCCTTTTTAATAATGGTTTATGGACCTTTCCTCCAGGAACTTGTCCAAATTTTTTTTTTTAAACCCAGCTATACTAACAGCTTTTACTACATCCTCTGGTAACAAATTCCAGAGTTTGATTACACGTTGAGTGAAAAAATATTTTCTTATTTGTCTTGAATAATTTACCCTGTAGCTTCATTGCATGTCCCCTAGTCTTTCTATATTCAACTGTTTGTCATCAGAATGAAAAAAAGAAAATAAATAAATATATATATATCACACCTTGTGTAGGGTCCTCTCAATGAGAGGAGTGTGGGGGAAGGTGTAAAGAAGCCCGTAGGTCCAATCCAGGAGGAACACATCTGGGGCCAACCTGCTCGGGTGTGGAATCAGCCCGCAGAAGCAGGGGAGCTGCATGTTCACCAGGCTGGCGAACACGTCCACAGACGGAGTTCCTCCCCCCCCCCCCCCCACCCGATGGAACAAGAGGCTGGCCACCTCCGGATCCAGGTGCTACTTGTGTGGGCAGAGGATTCCGCTGAGTTTGTCCAAGGATGTTCTCCTGGCCCAGGAGATAGACCACTCTGAGGATCATGCCCTGGTGAACGGCAAAGGAGGACTGCCTCCTGACAGTGTGCAGGAATCTGTTCCCCCTCCTTGTTTATGTAGAACATGGCTACCCTGTTGTAAGTCTGCACGACATAGACTTTCCCCTCAGGCAGTACTCAAAGGCCCTCAGAGCCCACCAGACCACCCAAAGCTCGAGCAAATTGGTTGCCTGAGGAATCTCAGCAGCAGATCACTGTCCCTGGGTGTGGAGGTTGCCACAGTAGGCTCCTCAACCAAGCAGAGGCATCCGTCATCAGGATGAGCTCGTGCTGTGGGGCCTGGAAGGGCATTCCTCAAAGAAGGCTTTGGGAATCTGCCACCAACCCAGGGAGGTGTAAAGACTGCAGGAGACCCGGACAGGGTCCAAAAGGCGGACAGAGGCCTGGCTCCATTGTGTTCTGAGGCACCACTGAGCCATCCAAATGTGGGTGTGGGGAACAACATGGACAGTGGAGGCCATGTGCCCTAGGAGGTGTAACATGGCTCGTGCTGGAATCAGAGCCCTGCCTTGGACCTTGGCCGCCAGGGCGCAGAGATGATCCACACAGTCCTGGGGCAGGAAGGTGGTTGCCTGCTCTGTCGGAGTGCACCGATGAACTTCAGGGTCTGCACCAGTTAGAGGTGGGACTAGGAGTAATCAACCAGGAAGCCAAGGTGCTCAAGGACGATTGTGCACCCTGCAAGGTGGGCTTCTCCAGCCGATGCCCCCATGACGAGCCAGTCATCTAGTTAAGGGAACACGGGTATGCCCTGCCACCAGAGGTGGGCAGCAGATGTGGAAAGGCACTTGAAGACACACCAGCAGATGCGAGCCCAAAGGGGAGCACCTTGTATTGGTAGTGCTCTCCCTGCACCCTGAAGTGCATGTACTGCCTGAGCTAGGAGTTGACCAGAATGTGGGCATAAGTGTCCCTGAGATCTAAGGAGCATAGCCAATCGTCCTGCTTGAGGAAGGGGAGCAGGACGCCAAGTAATAGCATTTTGAACTTCTCCCGCACCAGAAAGTTGTTCAGGTTCCAAGATCAAGGATGGGGGCCCCCCCCCCCCATTGTCTTTGAAAAGAGGAAGTATCTGGAGTAGAACCCTCAACCTCAGAGGTGTGGTGGTACCTTTTTGACTGCCTGCTGGCCGAGGAGGTTGGTTAGCTCCTGTTGCAAGCAAGGCTGGGTCAAGGGAAGCCAAGAAGACTCTGCTGGAGAGAAGGGAGGAAGAAGCCTGTCCAGGTGAAGACGATAACTGTCCTGGACCACCTTGAGGACCCAGGTGTCCATGATCAATGCCCATTGGGGGCAAAGAGGGACAGGTGTCCCCCACCCCCCACACACACAGGCAGAAGTGCAGTTGGGGGGGGGGGCAAGAGGCTATACCTTTGGCATCAAAACCCCAGAGCAGGCTGGGGTGGTGCCAGTGGCTGGGCTTTGGGCCCTTTAGGCTTGCAATGGCTGTGCGCTCCTCCCCCCCTTACCCTGCGATGCAGTGCGGGGGTGGGTGGGTAGGGTGGATATCCCCGGTAGGGGAGCCCCTTTCTCTGGAAGAATGGCTTTTGTTTGCTGCTGCTTCCGTGGGAGAGAAGAGGTCTTACGCGAGAGGTGGGTTTGGGTTACAAACTCAGTTTCAATTTCGGAGGCCTTATCCTCCATGGGCTTGCCGAACAGCTGTTCACTTAGGCAGGGGACATCCAAGAACTTCTCCTGGACCCACTGCTCCAGGTCCAAAGACTGGAGCCATGCCTGGCGTTGGGATCTGATGCTGGCTGCCGCCAGTCAGGCAGAGGACTCAAACCCATCGTACACACCACAGGAGAGGTACTTCGAGCAGTCTGCAACTGACCTCAGTCTGTAACCTGAGAAGGTGTTCACCCTCAAGACTTGCAGAAAAACTGCCGAGCTCCTTGGCAAGGTTGCACAGGAACATGGCCATGTACAGTTGGTAGGCCTGAATGTGGCACGACAGCATGGACCCCTGATAGGCCTTGCGCCCAATGGCATCAAGGGCTCTTGACTCCCTGCCCGGTGTGATTGAAGAATGTGACTTTGGGTTCTTACTTCTGCATCACCAATTCCACTATCATGGAGGTGTGTGGAAGCTGAGCCTTCCAGAACCCCGGGCCACGCTGGACCCTATACATGGTGTTGAGGCATTTGTTCACAATGGGGACAAAGGCAGGCTCCTCCCACATGCAGAGGAGCAGCTGGGACAGAATGGGAGGCAATGGGACTGTAAGGGACTCCCGAGGCAGGGACTCATACTGTAAGATGTCAAGTTCCTCCACCCTCTGTTCTTCCTCAGCCTGTGTGGCCAGCTTAAGGGCCTGCGCCATGTCCCGCACAAACACCAGAAAGGACATGTCCTCAGGAGGTGAACACCTCTGGGAGGAGGGTGGGGAGAGGTCTGAAGGAAAGTCCCTGTGGGTGTGGGACTCCAGGGAGGTATCCCCATCCAACTCCCAGCCCAAGAGGTCCAAGAAGGAGTCGGTCAGGCTGGTCACCCTTTCTAGAAGCTGAGGCCCGCTTGGAGCCAGAGGCACTGGCCTTGGAGGACCTCGTCCCTGAGGAACAGGACGGCAAGCAAGACTGGTGCAGAGGACCCTCACGAGGACCACAGCTCTCAGGTTTCCAGGTCAGTCTTAGGTGTCCCTCTTGGGAACCTTGGTCTCGAGGCACAGGTCAGCTGTGCTGGGCATAAGTGCCTGCTGGGCAGCCAAGAAGGCAGAAATGCTGTGCTCTAATGCCACCATTCAGGACTCCCATGCAGGCATGGGTCCCTGCAATGCAGACACCAGGGCTACTGGGTCTGGCGTGGGAAAGGAGAGGGGGTCATCACTGGGATGACCCTCAGGAGACTGGGTACCATCACCAGAGGCCTCCATATCTGTACGAGGTACTTTCCGAGGCCGTTTCTTATCAGACTCCCAGGAACGCCGGGGAGGGCTGAGCAACCGAGCATGAGAATGCTTGCACTTGTCAGGAGCCCCCGACAGTTTGAGGTCTTTTTTTTTTTTTTTTTTTTTTTGCTGCATCTCTTTACCTTGGGGAACCCCTGATCGGAGTGCCACTTTGAATGCGGGACCACTGCAGAGGATCCCAGCAGCGGAGGGAGGGCTGAGGATGCCACCGGGGATTCTGAGGCTGTCTTACAGAAAATGTCGTCAGACTTCTGCTTATGACTTAGCAGGGTCCTGGTGGCCATTTTCTTACAAAGAGCAGAGCTCTGGGTTATGGTTGGCCCGAAGACACTGGAGACAGCAGTCGTGGGTGTCTGTGAGTGACACATTTTTGGAGCATCTGTCACATTTTTTAAAACCAGTGGCCATTGGGGCAAAAAGGGCCCCTGCTAGGTCAAAGACCCTCAAGGCCAGCAGTTGAAAAGGGCGCAAGAGGCCCAAAGAGAATTTTTTTTTTTTTTTTAAAAGGCTGGCATAAGGACGTCCCTTCACTCAGGGGGAAAAAGAAGCAAAGGGGAGGATCGAAATTATCAGAAAAGAGAGGACCAGAGGCCGAAATGAACACTTTTTTTCCAAGGGATGAGGACATGTGTCCGAAGGGCTCTGCGGAAAAAGGGAGACTGAGCAAGATGGCACTTCTGGGCAGGAAGAGGACCAGGCATGCATGGCAGCAATCCCAAAGGCTTTCTTTGAAAACTGGGGAATTGCTCCGCATGGGCTCTGTTGGTGCAAACGTCACCCATGAGGATGGACTTCCTGCTTGTTCCTGGAGAACAGGTGCATTACCTAGGAAGCACACTGGACCAGCACTTGAGAATGGAAATGCATGTAAATTTATTACCAAGGCAGTATACCACAAGATAAGGATCCTCCATAACCTTCGTCCACTGCTGGCGGCTGCTGACTTCCGCACTGTATGTCGGGCACTTATATTTTTCCACACTTTGACTATACAAACTTCATTCTCTACAGCCTGCCAGGATGTGCACTTCATCCTCTGCAAATGGCAATGAACACTGCAGCCCAAACCCTGTATGGAACCTCCAGATCTGAACATGTGACACCCATCCTCAAACAACTGCATTGGCTCCCAATAGCTAGCTGCCTAAAGTACAAAGCCCTCCTAATGACATTTTAAAATCCTGCATAACCTCTCTGCAATCTCGCTGGAGGAAATCATACATTGGGCACCAAATATGGCAAACATACTCTCTCTCCATTCAGGCAGCAATAAGAGTTCCAAAGCTGCCAAGAACCGAGATTTCTCATTATACGCACCAACCCTCTGGAATTCCCTCCCTGCTCCAATCTGCTCCATTTCTGACCTGTCAACCTTCAGGAAAGCGATAGATTAATCTTTTCCAAATGTATTATGAGTATATACCAGTGATGGCTAACCTTTTTGAGCCCGAGTGCCCAAACTGCCGCACAAAACCAAAGAATTTCCTCAAAGTGCCAGCACGTCATTTGCATAAGTGGTCTTATTTGCATAAATATTTGCATAATGTTACCATACACTAACTTTTAGTAAACATGTCTCTTAATGAGTGTATGGATAAAGAAAGACTAAAAGATTTCTACATTACTATAATCCAGTGCCAACCGCCAGGCACATTAGGAACTACTACAAACGCTGCCCATTTAGAACCCATAGCAAACCCGCCGTATCCTGACAGCATTACCAGGACTCACAAAGCACCATACCCTACCTATCAAAAGGCAACACTGCAAATATTAAACCAATACATTTCAGTGAATACTGGGGAAAGAGAACAAGTGGCAACGTCAAATAGGAATTTCCTCTTGTACCAAACAAAGCGCAGATGTTAATGATGCACATTTCCCAGAGCTGACATATTCCAGTTAATAAATTCAAAATAAAGAGATATCTTTCTACCTTTTGTGCATTTTTTTTCAGTTGCAATTGGTCCAGCCATTTTCTTCTGGTTTCTTCATGTTTTCTGCTAACTCTCCATCGTCTGCTGTCCATTTGTCCTTTCTTCTCTCTTCTAGTTTTTTTTCCATTCTCTCTCTCTCTCTACATCTGCTTTAACATACTAATCTTTCTCCTTTTGCTCTTTCCTCATTCCTATTTCATCCACACAAATTTTACCCCTCCATCCTCAATCCCCAATTACTCTCCCAATACCTGGCCAATTGTAGATTTTTCATCCCTCCTACACAAAATATTTTTCCCCTCTCCATTTTACTCTCCCAGCCCCATCCCATTCTAATCCTCCCCCAACATCAGCTCCCTTCTAGTTCCAGTCTCACCCAGCATCCATTCCCTTCTTCAAGCCCCCCACTTCCCCTCAGCCCATTTCCATTTCAAGCCCCGTCCCCATCAGCTATTTGCAGTTCAAGCCCCCCACTTCCCCTCAGCCCATTTCCATTCCAAGCCCCATCCCCAACAGCTATTTGCAGTTCAAGCCCCCTTCCACTCAGCCCATTTCCAGTCCTAGCAACCCCCCCAACCCATTACCAGTCCTAGCCCCCCATAGCCCACTCCCAGTCCTAATCCCACCAGCCCATTTCCAGTCCTAACCTCCCCATCAGCCCACTCCCAGTCCTAATCCCCCATCACTCAATTTTTAGTTTAAGCCCCCCCAGCGCCTATCACCACTCCTAACCCCACCAGCGCCCATCACCACTCCTAACCCACCCAGCCCAGCGCCCATCACCACTCCTAACCCCCCCCAGCGCCCATCACCACTCCTAACCCCCCCAGCCCAGCGCCCATCACCACTCCTAACCCCCCCAGCCAGCCCAGTGCCCATCACCACTCCTAAACCCCCCCAGCCAGCCCAGTGTCCATCACCACTCCTAACCCCCCAGCCCAGTGCCCATCACCACTCCTAACCCCCCAGCCCAGCCCATCACTACTCCTAACACCCCCAGCCCAGCCCAGCCCAGCCCAGCCCATCACTACTCCTAACCCCCCCAGCCATCCCAGCCCAGCCCATCACCACTCCTAACCCCCCCCAGCCCAGCCCATCACCACTCCTAACCCCCCCAGCCCAGCCCAGCCCATCACCACTCCTAACCCCCCCAGCCCAGCCCAGCCCATCACCACTCCTAACCCCCCCCAGCCCAGCCCAGCCCATCACCACTCCTAACCCCCCCTCCAGCCCATCACCACTCCTAACCCCCCCCAGCCCAGCCCAGCCCATCACCACTCCTAACCCCCAGCCCAGCCCAGCCCAGCCCAGCCCAGGGAAAATTAAAAAAAAAAAGAAAACCTGTCTACTGCCGCTGTCGGGGCCGCCGCGGCAGAATCGAGCGTGCCGCAGGGCCCCCCTGTACCCACCCGGCAGAGCCTGCCCTCCCCGTAGCAGCTCTCTCTTTGGAGCTGCAGGCAGACGCGCCGGCTTGCAGAGCGCGAGGGAAGAGTGCCCTCGCTGCTCTGTTAAGCCCGCGGGGGCTGATGGGAAGTTCCCATCAGCCCCCGCGGGCTTAACGGAGTCGCGAAAGGGAAACTCTTCCCTTCGCGCTCTGCAAGCCGGTGCGTCTGACTGTAGCTCCAAAGAGAGAGCTGCTACGGGGAGGGCAGGATCTGTCGGGTACAGGGGGGGCCCCGCGGCACGCTCGATTCTGCCACGGCGGCCCCGACAGCGGCAGCAGACAGGGTTTTTTTTTTTTTTTCGATTGCGGACCTTCCCGCGTGCCAGCTGCAAGGCCTTCGCGTGCCACAGCTGGCACGCGTGCCATAGGTTCGCCATCGCTGGTATATACCATAGCTATGCTATGGATCACACCTGCCAGCCATAGCTCAGACTTACCTACTTCTTACCGTATGCTAACCAGCCTGTAAATACTTTGTCCTAGTTCTATCCAAGTTGACACCCCAGTTCAATGTAAAATGTATTTTTTTTTGTAGCACAAAATTTGATACCTGTTCTATGTAATGTGATATTTGTTCGCTTTAAACCACGCTGATTTTGAAATAGTGCGGTTTATAAAATCAAATAAATCCACAGTGCAAAATAGGTGTGTTCTGGATATACACCAAAAAAAAACAAACCTAAATCTTGGTATGCACCCCTTCCTGGCTTGTCTTGTATTCTCCACTGAAACTTTTGTGCCTGTAGATAACATGTTTTGTTCTACCAAAAAAGAGATCCAGCAATTGGGCTCTGGTATGAAAAAGCAGGTAAATGCTGATTTTCGTACCCTCGAACACCCTAATTATCTGGAAAATAAGCACCAAATAGGGTTACTTATTCTTAGGTGTTTATCTGCCTTCATATTCTGTTTCTATGCTTTATGTAAAATGCATGTTAGGATTATTTATAGTTATGCATTGTGAATGTCAGTATGACCTGTTTTTAAAGGCACTCGGCTGCTAGAAGCAAATACTAAGCATGAGTAGTCAAAAGTATGAAATGCCATTCTTAATGTAGAAGGAAAACAAAACAGATGGGTGGGTAATCTGGGGTGGCAGCAAAGACACAGAAGCAGATAAGGTAATATACTAATGACCTGTAAACTAGAGCAGAATGTGGAAGGGCTTCATCAGCTTTGCTAAATAAGGTGACGAGGCAGGTGGGAGTGAAAGATGTTTAGAATGTCTAGGAAGAGGATGGACCATGGGGGGGGGGGCAGGAGAAGTGGTGATTATTTATAACCTGAGACCTTGGAGTACTGTATCTGGTCCTGAAGAGTATATCTCTGGAGAAGTGTTTTTCCTTTAAAAAAAAAAAATTCATACCAGTTAGTATGTAAAGAAGGCTGATATGGGTAGGTGCAATTTGAGCTTTAATACAATTCAATGTGGAAATGCATCAGAATATTTACACTGAACTGCAATCCAGGTTTGTCATTGTAATTAGGGATAGTGATTGCTCTGGGTCACCATACGTTGGCTGAGTTCTGCTAGTGCCTGGAAAACTGCTTCCCTTTATTCCAAGTGGGCAGCATGAAAGTTACAGCACTGCCAGGTAGCCAGTTGCTATCTCCTAAGCCAACCCCTTTATACTAGTCACTATCCCTGATTACAATGACAAGACTGGCTTGCAGTTCAGTATAAATATTCTGATGCATTTCCACATTGAAATGTTTTAAAGCTCAGATTGCACCTATCCATATCAGCCTTCCCTTTACATACTAACTGGTATGATTTTTATGATCCTGAGTTTATCAAAACAATTTTTTTAACAGACTTAGTCTTTATGAAGTCTTGAAATATTTTCCCAGTGATGTATGTTTAAGAGCAGGTATTACACTACTCTAGTAGATGTCAGAAATGAATTGCAGCTTAAGACTACTACTACTACTATTTAGCACTTATAGAGCACCACACACGCAGCGCTACACAGCTAGCCTACAAGAGGTGGCTAACATCCCTGCCTGTCAGAGTCATGCTTATCGGAGCTTACAATCTAGTTAGAGCAGAATAGAGCATTAGTCAGTTCTGCGGAAGGTACAGTGTGGTACAGATTGGTCTAAAGTTTGGTCATAAACATTAATGGGGGTTAGGGTAGGATGAGGATGGAAGTCAAGATCTAAATGCAACGGTGAAGAGGTGGGTCTTCAACCTGGATTTGAAGAGGGCCAAGGAGGGCACCTGGTGCACAGACGCAGGAAGGCTGTTCCAGATGTGTGGTTCAGCAAGGTGAAAGGAGTGCAGTTGGGAGTTTGCGGTGCGGGTGAAAGGCATTGAAAGAAGCGATTTGTTAGCGGAGCGCAAATTTTGAGATATACAACTCATATACTATATATATCTATATCTATAGATATATCTATATAGTCATGTCCTTGCCCCTTACTTCCAGTATGGAGGGGCGTGGTTATCATAGAAAGTTTCACCTTTTAGCCTTTCACTGACTGGTTCCTTTGCCATGCCCCTTGGGAAAGGTAGTTAAGTCACAATTCACTTGGCTTCAGGTAGACAACAAACACTTGTAGTTGGCTTGAATAGTAAGGCAATGACAGAATTTATTGACTCCAATGCAAAGGTTCACAAATACTACCCTTGGATTCTTTCTCCCGGATTCTTCACAATACACATCAGGACAAAAATAAACTCAATGCAAACTTTCAGCTTATAGTGTTCTTCAGCTCAAAGATAAAGCCTTCTAACAGTCAATGCTACCAGCTTGGCTAGCATTGCTGATTTAAAGCAAACAAAAACAGCATTTCTCAATGGCCGTTTTCTGTTCTCATAGTCCCAAACACTTCCAGGCTGTTTGTCTCCTTCAAACAGAGTAAAACTTTTAACAGGAACAAAAACTTCTCATAAGCAAATAATGCTCTATTCAAGGCTTTAGGAATATTCAAAAACAAAGCCAAAAACTTTACTTCCATTCACCATTAGCTCGGCTTCTTGCCGGTGCACTGCTCTGGATAGCAGGTATTTGATAAGCCCAATCAGAGAGCTTCAGCTTGCTCTGGCTTTCTCAGCAAACGTATTTCTTCTTTAACACAGGACATGCACAAAACCATCTACAGGCTTTCAAAGTTACCGGACTCTGAAGATTTTCTCTTAAGGGTGGTTTTCCTTCAATCCCTCTGCAGTAAAGGATTGGCACAAGGAGCAATCCATGTATGAGTCTTCGTCATTCACAGCTAGGTCTGGTTCACCTAGTTGCATAGGCTCTACCTCTCCTTCCAGTTCACAGGGTTCAGCTGACTGCCTTCCTTTAGAGCTGAGAGTATCCCTTGCAACTTTGCACTGCTCTGTATTAGACAAGCTTTCAAGGCTCATGCCTGGGCTTGTAGCAGCTTCTCCTCCCTCATGCTCTGGCCACCACTCTCCTGTGCTTCCTCGTCCTGTCCTCCAGCTTGGGTCTCTCCTTGAGACTCTCTCTGGGACTCTCCTCCTCTCCTCTGCTTCTTTCTCTATCCTAGACTTAAATCCCCAAGGTTCCAGCCCCACCTCTTCTCATCTCAGGTGACAGATCAGCTTGCCTCCTGGCAGCTGAGTAATTAGGGAACTCAGTGACATAAGGGCCCTTTACTTTGGGTCTATATTCCCTCTCCTTTTCTCCACTAGGGGAACTCTGAAACTTATCCCATCTGGGAATTTCCTGCTTTCTAGGTGTGATTGGGGTTCTGTTTTTCTGACCTTGTAGAATAGGTCCTTTTATAAGGGTGAATTCCTTTCCTTTATCCCTTTCTCCTCTGTCATAAGCTTCCTTATCACAATATTATTATAATACACACACTCAGTCACTCATATACAACTGCTCCCTGTGGCTTCTCTTCCTCTCCCAGGAGAAACAGTTTTGTCGAATACTTAAGTGTGAAAGCCCTAATTCATAGGCCCATAGGATACAATAGTATTTCTGTTTACTAAGTTTAATGTTTACCTTCATAAGGAAGAAGGGTATCCTTGAACTGACCCTGCATGGTGTATGACAGGCATGTCCAACAGGTAGATTGCCAGCCCCAATTGGCTTCATCTCTCCAGCAGCTCGCCCCATGACTAGGAGAGAGCTTGTGCCGGCAGGTCGTCTGCTGAGGGCTTGCCACTGCTGCTGATCCTTTGCCTGTCTTTTTTTTTCCCTGCCTGTGGAAGTATTGGAGGCGCTTGTTTTTATGCCAATTGTTTGTGGGTACCCAGGGGGCTGCTGCCCACGCCCCATGACGAGACGCCACAGCCCGGTGTCATACCTGGTCTCCTGCCTCTCAGAATCACCCATTCCTACCCCTGCCCCAACACCCCTTAGAAGTGTGTTATATACCGGGCGATATCCATTCGCCCGGGCTTTACCTGAATACACTTACAGTATTAGTTGTCGTGTGCTGGTGGTTGGTCGCTTTATAGTTTGCTTTCATTAAACGTTTTCGGGCAGACACAACTAAGTGTCAAGAATCTGGTGATTTTGGCGGGCTTTTCCAATTTTTGTTCTAACTTGCCTATGCCTTGCCTTCAAATTGGTTCAAACCACTGTGACCTTTGCTTGCCTCTGCAATTTTATTTTGCCTTGCCTTTGCATTGATTCTACACTGTGTGCATAATTTATTATAGTGTGTGTGGTGGTATTTGAACTTGTTTGGCGATTATTTGATTTTATCTGGTTTGCTGGACAGGTGTTTGAGTTTTTTTTGATGATTGGTGCCAGTATGATTTCTTATTTTTAATTTTAGAACTGCATGTGTGGTTTTGGCATCTCTAGTCCTTGTATTGCACATCATCCAGAGGTCTTCAGTTCCTGTTGATCTTTAATACTTTGGGACAGTGACAGTTTTGGACCAGATTCAGCCAGTGTTTGTTTATACTAACTTAGCAGATTTGGCCTTCTTACATCCATCCACCCCAATATAACAAAGATGAGTGTTCCAAAGAAGAGCAAAACCTACCACTTTCATGATGAATGGGAAATGGACTACTTCATCATGGTAAAAGACAAGTGGTAGTGTCTAACTTGTAACGCCCCAATATCCTTGCCCAAAAAGGGTAATCTGGAACGTCGTCATAAGGCTCTGCATAGCAATAAGTTTGTTGATTTTCCACCCAAAAGTGAAATTTGTAAACTGAAGCTCAAAGAATTTAAATCGAAATTGGCTACTCAGCAACAGTAGATGGCGAAGCCAAGGTCACATTCGGTCAATGCAACCATAGCATCCTTCAAGGTCAGCAACCTGATCGCAAAGAAATGCAAACCTTTCACTGAAGCGGAATTTGTAAAATGTTTTCTTGAAGCAGCTGCCAGTCTTTTTTGAAGGATTTAAAAATAAGAGATCATAGCTGCTATTCAAGATGTACAATTGTCAAACACCGTCATGCGGTGAATAGAAAAGATGTGTGGAGACACAACTGAACAATTGTTGGAGGATGTTTCAAATTGTGTTGCTTTCTCACTCCAACTGGATGAATCTACAGACATAAGAGACATATTCCAGTTACTAGTCTTTATCCGGATGGTTTTTGAAGACTTCAGTGTTAAAGAACTACTACTTGGAATAATTTCTTTAAAAGAGAGAACTACCATCAGGAAATATTCAGTTTTTTCCATTCTTTTGTGACAAAGTGTAATCTTCCATTGCATAGACTTGTTTCCATCACTACTGATGGAGCAAATGTTATGACGGGTGCAGTTAACAGTTTTCCTTAAAAAAATAAATAAAAAAAAATTCATACCAGTTAGTATGTAAAGAAGGCTGATATGGGTAGGTGCAATTTGAGCTTTAATACAATTCCATGTGGAAATGCATCAGAATATTTACACTTAACTGCAATCCAGGTTTGTCATTGTAATTAAGGATAGTGACTGCTCTGGGTCACCATACGTTGGCTGAGTTCTGCTAGTGCCTGGAAAACTGCTTCCCTTATTCCAAGTGGGCAGCTTGAAAGTTACAGCACTGCCAGGTAGCCAGTTGCTATCTCCTAAGCCAACCTTTATACTGGTCACTATCCCTGATTACAATGACAAGCCTGGATTGCAGTTCAGTATAAATATTCTGATGCATTTCCACATTGAATTGTATTAAAGCTCAGATTTCATTGTTTGCAACCTCTGCAAACAATGCCAAAAGAGGAGTGGAAAGGCCACAGCCACACAAGATTGGTCTTTTAATAAAACATTTTATTGATGACCTGACTTGGCCAAGTTTTGGCAACTATGCCTACATCAGGGGTCAACAAATAGTTCAGCTGATTTGCAATATAAAGGAATAAAACATCAAACTGAAAAATTTAGTTTGAAACTAATTTGAAACATAATTTTCATGGTGGTAGATCACTGGCACTTTTGGCCGGAAAAAGTAGATCACAACCTGTTCGAAGTTGGATATGCCTGGTGTATGAGATGGGGTAGGGAGGTAATCCCCTGCTTCCTGTAACTTGCTTCCTGTAATTTGATTTCAGTGACATTAGTAACCAGCAAATTACCTGTTTCTGTAGTGCTGAGACCTAAATAGTAATGACGCTGGCCAAAGATTGAAAACTTGGTGTAGAAAACCTAAGGACTTGTGCATAAACATTTGGGATATTTAGCCAAAGCAGTTCTGTGGTATGGCTCTTCACTATTTATTTTCAATCTTAGTGTGACAGACAACTGCAACAAAAAGGAGGCATTTCAGAGCAGCCAAACATCTGCAGCATTTACCCCTAGATACAATGCCTGGAAAAAAGGTAAAAGGGAGAGGAGGGTATGAAGAGAATTGTAAAGGCTGATGCAGAGCATGTGCCAAGTAGTGGAGAGGAACTATATTGAATGCATGTCTCAGTTGAAAGAGTTGTCAGATGCTTTTATAGTCTAACAAATCAGAATTACTGTAGCATGGGGGAAGGAAACTTAAACAAGCTGTGCAACCTGCCTGCAAAGAATCTGGATACTGACCTAAATTTGATTGGAAATGTTTTGAGAAAACGAGAGGAAAGCAACCTCTGCAAACAATGCCAAAAGAGGAGTGGAAAAGCCACAGCCACACAAGATTGGTCTTTTATTAAAACATTTTATTGATGACCTGACTTGGCCAGGTCATATATGTTGACAGTTGATATAAACTGCACCTTCAAAAGGACACAAACTGAATGGCTTTGGTTGAAGGCAGCTACTAAAATATTCAGTGGTCATCCATATAACCTTATTGGGGGGGGGCACACATTCTTCATGGACAAGCAGGAAAAAATGTTTAAAGCCCTTGTGTATGGGGACGTCATTGTGGATAGTACGTTAATAAAACATTTTATTGATGACCTGACTTGGCCAAGTTATATTTCAGCTGATTTGCAATATAAAGCAATAAAACATCAAATTGAAAAGTTGGGAACAAATATACAACATTCATTGGAATGCCAATTAATAGACCACCTCGTGTGGCTGTGAACTCTCTGCTCCTTCCTTTGGAAATGGTTTGCAAGAATTTGTACATGGCATCTGTGCTGGAATCTGGTAAAGTGACTAAGTGCATCAAGAAGGCAAGATGTCTTTTCTTGTGGAAGAAGATTAGGTAGGGGTTAAGCTAGCTACTCTGAACAGAAGCTTCTAGCAATGACAAACTCTGTACAAGCAAGAAACTCACACTTGTGGGTTATATCGGATTGTATTGGGCAGCAGTGCCACAGCTCTGATTTAAAAAAAAAAAAAAATTAAAAAAAAATAAATTCCTGACAATGTGCAAAGGACTTCCCATAGACACTG
This sequence comes from Ichthyophis bannanicus, assembly GCA_033557465.1. Classification (NCBI taxonomy): domain Eukaryota; kingdom Metazoa; phylum Chordata; class Amphibia; order Gymnophiona; family Ichthyophiidae; genus Ichthyophis; species Ichthyophis bannanicus. Next base: position 740,214,950 of record CM066033.1, read on the forward strand.
GACTTCTGCAAAGTAAGAATCTCATGGTATTCTGGTCTTGATTTCCTCAGGAAATGCAAACTTTTAAGCTGTGTGTTTTGTGTATGGTTGGGTTTTGTTTTGTTTTTTTTCTGTCTCTGCAATTTCCTTGCTTCCCTGTAGAAAATTCACTGTGGTGGACTTTATTTTTCTAATTTCTGACTTGAAGTCAGTGGACTTTAAAATGATTTTGGCATAAATATCAATGTACCTCTGCTACCTAGGAACAGATCATGCATGTTTGCTCTGACTTTTTTTTTTCTTTTTTTGAGACATGCAGCTGTAAAAACTTACTCTGGACTATACTGAAGCCTATTCCTTAGCACTATAGCCCTCAAACTGTCTAAATATTGTAGCTTTAATGAACTCTTGACAGTGAAGGCTGCTCCTTCATAAACAGCCTTCATTAGCTGAATCTCTTGAGTTAGGACAGGCTGGTGTCCTAACAAGTCCACGCAACTACTTTGCTCTAGCAAGGGAGTGATGGCTAGGAATTCTGAAACTTTGGCAACCTATCTATCCTAGCTGGCACTTTCTGGATTGAGGAAGGTCGTCCACGCTGGAATTATACCCTCAATGCACAGTGCACTGTCAAGGGCGGCATCAATGCCTGCACCTGTGGAGCCTTTCCAGGCACATGTGCCTGATTCATTGACATCCAGGTCATATATGTTGACAATTAATATAAACTGCACCTTCAAAAGAACATAAACTGAATGGCTTTGGTTGAAGGCAGCTACTAAAATATTCAGTGGTCATCCATATAACCTTATTGGGGGGGGGGGCACACATTCTTCATGGACAAGCAGGAAAAAATGTTTAAAGCCCTTGTGTATGGGGACGTCATTGTGGATAGTATGTTAAACCTTCTGCCCAGCTGTAGCTGCAGCCGAGAAAGCAACTAGAATGCTAGGAATCAGAAGGAAAGGAATAGAAAATAAATCACCACTCCATGATGCAACCACACCTTGAGTATTGTGTGCAGTTCTGGTCACCATATCTTAAAGGACATAGCAGAAATGGAAAAGGTAGAGAAGAGCGATCAAAATGGTAAAGGGGATGGAAGGATATCCCTATGAGGAAAGGCTTACATAGTATATGACAGCAGATACAGACCAGTATGGTCCATCTAGTCTGACCAATAAGGTGGCTAGAGTGGTTTTACCTGCTGCTCTGTGCAGGTCAGCCATCTCTCTATTGAAATATGAAGATTTAGGTATGCTTTAACTTCATCCTCTTGCTATAAAGGGATCCACTGTCTGTCCCATGCCGTCTTGAATTCTGTCACTATTTGCCCCACCATATCCATCAGGAGGGCATTTCAAGCATCCACCACCCTACTGCCACATCAGCCCTTCTCCAGTCCTGAAGAACCTCTCCAGTCTCAAGATTATAAAAATCTCCTTTTAAAGGCCTTGCCAGAACCTCTGAGCTCCTTCAGTATCCTGGGATTATCCAATCCTGTCCCATGGCCTTGTCCACGTCTCAGTTTTGCAAGCTGTTCAAAACCATTCACAGATGTTATGGAATCTATTCCATTCCCATTTGTATATTTGTCAATCATACATAGTCCTTCTCCAGGATTTTCTTTCGTGAATACAGAAGTATTTGAAAAAGTGAAAATGCTAATCGGTGTCACTCCACAAATCTGTCCTTGGCACTTCTGAGTCTTGCAATTCTATCTCTGATCTTCCTCTTCTCCCAAATATATCTGAATGTTGTGCTCCATGCTTCACACCTTTAGCCATCATTTCTTCCACCTTTGCTTTTGCTATCCTTATTTCTTTGTCTCCTAGCTTTTTGTTTCTCTTAGCTGTATTCTTTTCTGTGTTTCTTCCTATTTGTGGTGATCTGGTGTTTTTTGCCTTTATTTGTGCAGCCACGTCTTTGAACAATATAACTTTCCTTTTCCTTTTTTTATTTAGCTTCCTTATATATATCCATTGCCCCTTTTTGTTTATCCCACTGCAATTCCACTTACCTTTTCTCCTCTCACCCTGGCAACTTCTCCCTCCAGGTATGTTCCCATTTTACTGAAATCAGTATTTTTGAAGTCTGGGACTGAGCTTGCTATGATTGGACCCTGCCTTGATTTTTACCTCAAATCACACATGAGCAGCAGTGATCACAATGGTCTCCCACCTGGGCATTCGACATGCTATCTCCATTGAGTACTAAATCCAGCATCAAACTTTCCCTGGTTGGTTCCATCACCAGTTGTCTAAGCAATGCTGCTTGGAAGATATCCACAATACTTTTACTACTTTCCAGATTTGTAGAAGGAAAACTTACTAGGGTCAAAAATAGCTGGATGGACTTCTGGTAGGCCTTTGTCTGTTCTAAGTAGAACACCAATACTCATTTGCAATCCAGTATGTGCAGCACCACTTCCCCATCGGGCATGAGGCCTCGAAGAAAGTCAGCAAAATGACTAAGATGGAAAGCTGATATCAACTTTGGAAGAAATGGAGGATGAGGAGGAGTGGAGGAGTAGCCTAGTGGTTGGGGCAAGGTACTTCAGGCCAGAAGGTCGGGGGTTCAAATCCCACTAGAGGACAGCAACCTTGGGCCGGAAGGACTGGGGTTTCTAGTCCCACAGGTGCTCCTTGTGGTCTTGGGCAAGCCACTTAACCCTCCATAGCCCATGTTCCCTGTAAAATAGTTCTCTGTGTGCTGTGCTTTCCTGTCTAATCAATGTGTTTATACCTCAAAAATTTCCTGTCATGATTTGACAATTTCCAATCTGTAATCAAAAAAACCCGCTGCTGATCGCTGGAAGTAGCGGTATACAAAAAAAAATGTATACTAAAATAAATTTTAAAAAATGAGTGCGCAGGACCACTCCATGGAACCTGGTGTACAGCAGATGAGCTACTAGAGCCTGGGGCTCACTTATCCAGCATGCTGACATGACCACCACCAGAAACAAGACTTTCCAGGTCAAGAACTTCATAGGGCAGGAATTGAGTGGCTCAAAGGGGGTTAACATGAGCTGTGTCAGAACCACATTGAGGTCCCAAGCCACTGCCAGGGGCTTGAAGGGAGGCCTTGAAGCAAACCCCAAATGAAGTGAGCTACTAAAGGCTGAGCAGAGATGGACCTTACCTCCATTCTATGATGGTATGGCCTGAGGTGGACCCTGACTGAGTTGGACTTGAGACCCAACTCCAAGGTGTAGGAGGTACTCTAGTAGTGTCAGTGGACAATTAAAAGGATCCAGCACCTGTTCAGTGCACTAGAAAGCAAATCTCTTCCATTTGAATGCATAAAACCTTCTTGTAAATGCCCTTCTAGAGGCCAACAGGACATCTTACTCTGTTGGGCAGGCTAAGCTCCAACAGGAATAGCCTCTCAACATCCATGCAGTTAGGGCCAAGGGCTGAACATTGGGATGTAACATCCTCCTATAATATGTCCGGGGCAGAGCCTAGACATAGAGGTTCCAATCATAGTTGAAGCAGAAGGTGGAAAGCACAGCTGTCTGGGCCAATATGGCACGGCTGTATGGGGTTTTAGCACGGTGTCTGCTATGAGAGGTATGGAAGGATACATGTACAGCAGACCCTTCCCCTAGTGCAAGGAGGAAAACATCTGGTGCCAGCCTGCTACACAAGGTGACTCGGGGGCAAAAATGCGTAAAAAAGACTTTCAAGTACATTCATAGCAAAAAATCTGTGAAGTCAGTTGGTCCATTAGATGATAGAGGGGTTAAAGGGGCACTAAGAGGCGACAAGGCGATAGTGGAGAGACTGAATTCTTTGCTTCGGTCTATACTGAGGAAGATGTAGGGATGTTACCCATGACTGAAGTGGTATTAAAAGGTTCGGAAGAACTGAAGGAAATATCGATACATCGGGAAGATGTATTACAACTATTTGATAAACTGAAGAGTAGCAAATCACCTGGACTGGATGGTATACATCCAACAGTGTTGAAAGAACTGAAATATGAGATTGAAGACCTGCTATTAGTTCACAGATTACTATCATTAAAATCATCTGTAATACCTGAAAGATTGGAGGATGGCCAATGTAACGTCAATTTTTAAAAAGCGTTCCAGGGTGATCCAGAAAACTACAGACAGGTGAGCCTGACGTCAGTACCGGGAAAAATGGTAGAAACCATCATAAAGAACAAAATTGCTGAACATGTAGATAGTCATGGCTTAATGGGAGACAGCCAACATGGCTTTAGACAAGGCAGATCTTGTCTTACTAATCTGTTATGCTTTTTTGAAGGTGTGAATAAACAGGTAGACAAAGGTGAGTCAGTTGATATAGTGTATTTGGACTTTCAGAAAGCCTTTGACAAGGTCCCTCATCAGAGACTTTTGGCAAAACTAAAGAGTCATGTGATAGGAGGCAGTGTACTATTGTGGATCAGGAACTGGTTAAAAGATAGAAAGCAGAGGGTAAGGCTAAATGGCCAATTTTCCTAATGGAAAAAAGTGAATAGTGGTGTACCCCAGGGATCTGTGCTGGGTCCGCTGCTTTTTAACATATTCATAAATGACCTGGAAAAGGAATAATGAGTGAGGTTATCAAATTTGGAGATGACACAAAACTATTTAAAGTTGTTAAAACCCATGAGGATTGTGGAACATTGCATGAGGACCTTGATAAATTAAGACTGGGCATCAAAATGGCAGATGAAATTTAATGCGGACAAGTGCAAAGTTATGCACCTAGGGAAGAACAACCCAAACTATGGTTACACAATTCAAGGTTCCACATTAGGAACTACCACTCAGGAAAAATTTAGGCGTCATTGTGGATAATATGTTAGAACCCTCCACCCAGTGTGCAGAGGCGGCCAATGTTCCCTCTAATTTTCTGTAGGCTGTGTGCGCATAAAATATCAGCTGTGTGCAGCTTTTGAAGGAAGGTTAAATTTTTGTGCGCCACATAACACTCAGAGTTATACTTTAAAATTTGACTACACATCAGAATACAGTATGTACACCACTTTGATTGCACTAGAAAATATTGTAGAACTTGTGAAAACCGTAAATACACAACAACTTTTAAATTTTAAGACTTCTGTGTTGTTTTCTATCTGAATCAGAACCGTAATTTTTGTGCGCTCTGTTATAAAGTATGTGCGCTCGCTCGGCAAGGTGTGTGCGCGCGCACATGCGCACAGCTTAGAGGGAACAGTGGAGGCGGCCAAGAGAGCAAATAGAATGCTAGGTATCATAAGGAAAGGAATGGAAAATAAAACAAAGGATATTATAATGCCTCTGTATCGTTCCATGGTGCAACTGCACCTTGAATATTGTGTGCAATTCTGGTTGCCGTATCTTAAAAAGGATATAGCGTTTTTAGAAAAGGTTCAGAGAAGAGCCACCTAAGTGGTAAAGGGGATGGAAGGATACTCCTATGAAAGGCTAAAAAGGTTAGGGCTCTTTAACCTGGAAAAGAGACGGCTGAGGTGAGATATGATAGTCTATAAATTAATGAACGGAGTGGAACGGGTAAACATATTGTAAACAATCTATCAGACTATAGAAAGATTAGGACATGCAATGAAGCTACAGGGTAAACTATTTAAGACGAGAGTATTTTTTCACTCAACATGTAATCAAACTCTGGAATTTTACAGGAGGATGTAGTAAAGGCTGTTAGTGTAGCTGGGTTTAAAAAAGGTTTGGACAAGTTCTTGGAGGAAAGGTCCATAAACCATTATTAAAAAGGGACCCAGGATATCAATGCTTGACCCAATACAAGCATTGTGGAACCTGTGTCTTTTGGGGAAACTGCTAGGTACCTATAACCTAGATTGGCCACTGTTGGAAACAGGATACTGGGCTTGATGGACCTTGGTCTGACCCAGTATGGCATATCTTATGTTCTTAGAACTGGCCCACTTGGGTGCTTGTTTGAGGTTTGTGGGCGGGGGGGGGGGGGGGTTCCTAGAGTGATGAACAGATACCCCACGTCTGAAAGATGTGGGCTGTCATGCTCCTGTCCAGTGTCCACTTGTATGGCTGAAGGATGCCAGGGTATTCTGCTCCCATGGCAGATATGTGGTCCTTAGCTCCATACTGTAGGTGATGGGCAGACCTCCATAACCAGATTGTTTCCCAGCACAAGAGATATGAACCTGTGCCCCCCTGCTTGTTTATGTAGTGCACTGTGACCCGATTGTAAGTCTGAGTTAGAACAATCTGGTTGACTAGCTGTTCTCAAAGTCTTGAAGGCATTTGCTATGGCTTGCAATACCAAGAAATTGATCTGGTGCAGGCTCTCCTGTTCAGATCAGATGCCTTGAGTGTGAAGGCCATTCAGATGCACTCTCCAACTCAGTTTAGATACGTCTAATGTTTTTTCTGAGGTGATGCCTTCTGAAACAGATTCCTGAGCAGGTTCTGAGGAGCCAATCACCAGTATAGGGACTGGATGAGAGGGTTCGTGACACACCCAGTCTTAAAGTTGCCGGTGGTTCCACTGTTCTCTGGGCTTGTCTAATCAAAAGACAAGCCATGGATGTGATGTGTACCGTAGAGGCCATGTGGCCAAGCATTCTGCATCCCACAAGCAGTTTGACTCTGCTGGGAATCTCAGACCAAGGCCATCAATCTCTGGATTCTGTCTAGCAGAAGGAAGGTCTTCGAGTCATGTTGGAGAGCCCCTATGAACGCCAGCTGTTGGGTGGACTGAAGGTGGGACTTCAGGTAATTTGACTACAAGCCCCAACAGCTATAGCACCTGAATGGTCAACCATGTTGATTGTTGGACTCCATCTGGAGTGATGCTTTTTATGAGCCAATTGCCCAGATAAGGGAAGACAAAGGCCCTAGTGTTCTGAGGCCACTACCACCACAAGGCATTTTGTGAAGACTCGAGGCACAGAGGCTAGCCTGACAGGTAGTACCCAGTACTGAAAATACTGTTCTCCCAGGGCAAATTGGAGATATTGGTCCATCCTGCTCACAGGAGGTATGTGGGTATGTGTCCTTTAGCTCCAGGGAGCATAACCAATTGTCTTTCTGAAGATAAAGGAGCAGGGTACCTAGGTTCAGAATTATCTTTCTCACATCAGAAAGGTGTTGAGGCTTATGAGGTTCAGGATGTATCAGAACCCCCCCCCCTCAAATCTTCTTGGGGACCAGAAAGTACCTGGTGTAAAATCCCCCACCTGATCATCACCATTGAGCCTGTGCTGCAGGAGAAGATATCAGCCAGAAGGGCAGAGATTTCTCTCCAAAGTAGGGTTGAGAGGATATACCCGGGGGAGGGGGGGGGCGGCAAAGTGGCAGCAACTCGGCAAAGTGCAACATGTAGCCACTTTGGACTTGTGAGCGCTACAGATAGTCCAAAGTTTATAAGGGGCCACCTATGGGCAAAATGTGAGCTCCCCTCTGCTGACACCGGTAGATTGGCTATGCCCCGGAGGAACCAGTCAAAACACCTGCTCCTGGTTTTGGCTGCAGGGCAGGCTGGGCCTTTTGAGCTTTCTCTCGATGCTGCAGGCAAAGCTTGTGGGGGGGATTGGGTTTTGTTGTGTGCTTTTTTTGTTTGTTTTTTGGGTTTTTTCTCTTTTTTTGGGAGGTTTGAGGACCAGGGAAGTACCTGTACCTATGCTGATAGGTCTTTTTCTGGCCCCCACATTTGATACCTTCTGTGATACAGCTGGTTTGGTGTGTCTAGAGAGCCTGGTGAGGGTGATGTGCTGCTTATCTATGATGCCAGCCTTCTCCTCTACCTGCTCTGAGGTTCTTTCCCTAGCACAGCACATCCACAAGCATATTGTGCATAGGCTGTTCCAGGTCAGACTGATCCAGGCAAGCCTATGTGCTCCAGCACCCACTGCTGCCATTCTGGACAGTCTCAAAGGCATCATCGGTCACCCGAACCAGAAACTTCAAGCAGTCCTTGCTGTGGCCCACCAGGATACAGTGCTCTAGCTACTCTGGCAGAAGGAATTGGCACAGGTCAGTGAAATCATGCATGATCAAGAACATCCTCATGTAGAGCTGGTAAGTGTATTCAATCCGTGAGCATAGAGCTCTGGAAGCACCCCCTTCCGAAAAGTCCAACATCCAAGCCTCCTTACCTGAGGGCATTGGAGTGAGTCTTGATGCTCTTAATCCTCTTGAGGGCAGACTCTACCACTAAAAGGTTGTGCAGAAACTGAGGTTTCTCATACCCAGGAGCTTTTTAAACTCTACATAGTCTAGCCTCCTACTGACCAGAGGCACAGTGAGGGGTTTCTACCACATTCTCATTTGTAGCCACTGTAGAATGCAGTGCACTGGCAGTCACTGCTTCCTTAGGGGCCAAGGAGTACTGGAGGATCTCAAACTCCTCTGTTCAGTTCATTCTATATCTCCAGTGAAAATGGGATGGCCTTCATCATATCCTTCATGAAATCCTGGAAGGACATGTCTTCTGGAGGAGACTTCCACCATTTGTGTGGATGGGAGGGGTCTGATGGGAGCTCAGACCTGTCCTCCAAGATCCCAGGTTCCACTTTGGTCACCCACTCATCAAAGTTAGACTCCAAAAGCAAGTCAAAGTACCTCTGAGACTGCCTGGAGCTCCCTTCTGCCTTGAGGGAAGTGTGAGCTGCTACAGGATCAATCCAGGGCTTCATAGGTTTCACTAGGGCATCAGACCCCAAAAAACTTGAGGGAGATGCTGGACATTGACACGTCTGCAAGCAGAGCATGCATCTTGAGGATCGGCTGCATGACGCTCTGTCGATGCCACAAGCACAGAGATCCTAACCAGCTGCTTCTCTAGCATCAACACAATGTGGACTTTGAGCACCTGAAGGAGGCACTTCTCCATGGCTGCCAATTCTGAAAGCCTCTGGGCCTGAGCATCTTCAACCAATGTTTCTGGCATCTCTGCAGGAGTATCAGCCTGGTCGATGCCCCTCAAACTCTAGAGGTGGGTAGAAGGGCAGTTTGCACCCACCACTCTACATTGTGCTTGGAAGGGCTCCAATGCACATGAGCGTTTGCCTGGTGCTCAGATGGATTTTCCCCTTTGACATCACTGGAGCCAGGACAGAATCCTCTAACTGATGACTGCTCCAGGGCACTATGGGTGCTTGGCTCCAATTGAGCCCAAGAACTTCTCAATGTTGATGCACGATGAGCAGATCCTTAGGAAGTCAGTGAGCCTGATGCTGTTGCTGAAGATTCTGAATCAGACCTCGGTCCAAAGAGGGAGTCTGTTTCTCCCAGCCCCTCAAGCCTCTCCTTGTCTGCAAACACATCTTGCAACAAGAGGGCTGGTTATTGGGATCCAGACATTTGAGGCACCAGTTGTGCCTGTCAGTAACAGAGATGGTCCTAATACACTTGGTGCACTTCTTGAACCCATTGATGGTTTCTGGGACATGCCCAGGAAGACAGCTGTGACTAAATCAAATGGTTCAATGGTGACTATGGGCCCAATTGACCACAGGAAAGCAGCCAAGAAAACAAACATACAAAAAGTTCTGGAACCATGACCAACTGAAAACGTAGTTACTCACCTGTAACAGGTGTTCTCCAGGGACAGCAGGAATCAGTCCTCACATATGGGTGACGTCGGCGCCGCCAGAGCCCTCATGTGGAGCAAATCTCCAACTTTCAGAGAACCTTTGGGAGTTGCCATCACGCATAAGCGGTCCCCTTCCCACCTAAGGGTGCCATCTTGCTCAGTCAAATGACATAGCTAAAAAGACAAAAAAAGAACAAAATAAAAGAATACTAGGACTGCAACTCCTAGGGTAGGAGGGAGGGTCGTGAGGACTGATTCCTGCTGTCCCTGGAGAACCCCTGTTACAGGTGAGTAACTACGCTTTCTCTGGGAACAAGCAGGAAGTCAGTCCTCACATATGGGACTCCCCAACTATAGGCTACCGAGAACCCACAGCCAAAAAAGGCTCCCTCTGAGAGCTGCAAGCAGCCACAATAGCAATAGAAACTAATGGATTAGCACTCTGGTAGCCTGAACACACAGGGGTCAGCGGGCAGGAGTTGCCTAGACATTAAAGGTTATAGAGTACAGCCTGGCTGAAGGCACTGTCCCTCCAGGACTTCCTGTCCAGGCAGTAATGGACTGTGAAAGTCTGACTCGAAGACCAGGTGGTAGCCCAGCAGATGTCTGCCAAAGGAACAGAGTGGAAATGAACCACTGATGCCGCCATGGCCCTGACCCTATCAGTCGTAGCCTGACCCTCCATAGGAAGCTTGGCTGCCCTGTATGCCCAGGCAATGCAGTCTGGCACCCAGGTGGACAGCGTACGCTTAGATACCACCATCCCCAGCTTACTGGGGTCATAAAATAAAAAGCTGAGAAGCCTTCTGATGCAGTTGCATATGCTGGATATAGGCCAATGCCCTCTTACAGTCCAGTGTATGCAGGACTGACTGCCCAGCTGGCATGAGGCCTAGGAAAGACCAAACTCAACCAGGAGGTGGTTCTGCCTAACGAGGAGACCACTTTTGGAAGGAACTTTGGGGTGCGTGCAAAGCACCACCCAGTTTCTATAGAACCTGGTATAGGGTCTTTTTGACACTAGGGCCTGGAGCTCACTCACCTGCCTGGCGGATGTGAGTGCCACCAAGAAAACCACCTTCCAAGAAAGATGGCGAAGATGACAAGTAGCCATGGGCTCAAAGGGCGGCCTAGTAAGCTGCCCTAACACTATGTTCAGATCCCACTCAGTCACCGGAGGTTGGACCGGGGGTCTCAAGTGGAGTAGGCCCCTCGGGAACCGAGAGGAGAAAGGGTGGGCAGAGAGGCTTCCCATCCACTGAAAGGTGATGTGCTGCAAGGGCACTGAGGTGCACTCTGATAGTTGGACTTGAGGCCCAAATCAGAGAGGTGGAGAAGGTAATGCAGAACTACCCATACCAGGCAAGAGAGGATCTAACTCCCACTCCTTGCACCACACCGCAAACCTACACCACTTCAAGACATATGCTCATCTGGTCGACAGCCTCCGCGAGACCAGCAAGACCTCCTCAATATTCTTTGGAAGGAGGAGTGGAGCAAGAATTACCCTTTCAGCAGCCAAGCCATCAAATTGAGTTAGCTGAGATTGGGGTTCAGAAGAGAGCCTCCCTCCTGAGACAGGAGACTTGGTGAGGACCCCAAAGGGCTCAGGGCCTCCACCGCTAGCTGCGGAAGAAGCGGGAACCAGGGTTGCCTGGGCCACCGAGGGGCAATGAGGATGACAAGAGGCCCTGTTCTGAAGAATCTTGAACAGCATCTTGGCCACCAGAGGTGTCGGGGGAAACGCACTGGCGGCCACCCTGTGTGGGTGGGGGCAACTGGTGATTGTCCAGACTTGCAAACAGGTCCATCACCGGCCGTCCCCAGGTCTGGAAGAGCCAACTGGCTACCCTGCGGTCCAGCTGCCATTCGTGGGGTTGGAGAATCCTGCTTAGCCTGTCTGCTAGCCAGTTGTCCTGGCCCGGCAGGTAGACTTCTTGGAGATTAAGGCCATGCTGAGCTGCAAAGGCACATAGGTTCAGGGTTTCCCAACATAGGAGGCAGGACCCTGTGCCACCCCATTTGTTCACATAGACAACCAAGTGGCCATGTTCTGTCTGCACCAAGACAGATTCTTGTGCTAGGAATTGCCTGAAAACCCCTAGCGCTAGGTGGCTGGCATGTAGTCCAAGAAATTGATTTGTTGAGCCTTCTCACTCAGGGACCACAGTCCCTGAGTCCAGAAACCCTGACAATGGGCTCCCCAGCCCAGCAGTGATGCATCCATGGTCAGGATCCTTGTGTGCAGAAGGACTTGGAAAGGCATTCCCGTCCACAAATGATGCGGTTGGAGCCACCAGGCTACGGACCATACTAGACGCTTAGATACTCTGACCCTGTCCCGAAGGTGTCCTGAGGCCTGAGACCACTGGTCCCTGAGGCACCACTGAGTGATCTGCATGTGGAGGCGGGCATCCAGGGTCACATGGACTGTGGAAGCCAGGTGCCCGAGGAGGCGCAGGAAAAGCCTTGCTGACAGTACAGACTTGCGGCTCTTGCCAAACAAATCTGATTGAGTTCTTTGACTGGATGACTAAGGAACTAGATCAGAGGCATGTGATGGATGTCATCTACCTGGATTTCAGCAAAGCCTTTGATACTGTTCCTCATAGGAGGCTTGTCAATAAACTCAGTAGCTTGGGGATGGGTCCCAAGATGGTAAACGGGATTAGAAATTGGTTGACTGACAGAAGGTGATGGTACATGGAGCTCACTCAGACGAAAGGAAGGTGATTAGCGGGGTGCCCCAGGATTCGGTCTTGGGCCCAGCACTGTTCAATGTATTTGAGTGATATTGCTGAAGGACTGAATGGAAAAGTCTGTCTTTTTGCAGATGACACAAAAATTTGCAACAGAGTGGACTCCCCCAAGGGAGTGGATAACATGAGGAAAGATCTACAAAAGCTGGAAGAATGGTCTAATGCTTGGCAATTACGATTTAATGCAAAAAAGTGCAGTGTCATGCACTTAGCAGAAATCCAAGGGAATGTACGCGATAGAGGGCGAGAGGTTGGTGTGCACGGTTCAGGAGAAAGACCTTGGTGTGATTATCTCTGATCTCAAGGTGGCAAAACAGTGTGACAAGGTAGTGGCATAAGCCAGGAGGATGTTAGGCTGCATACAAAGAGGGATTACCAGCAGAAAGGAAGAGGTACTTATGCCACTGTACAGGTCACTTGTGAGGCCTCACTTGGAATACTGTGTTCAGTTTTGGAGACCATATCTTGCAAAAGATGTAAAAAGACTGGAAACTGTTCAGAGGAAAGCGACCAAAATGATTTGGAGCCTGTGTCAGAAGCCTTATGAGAAGAGACTTGAAGACCTAAATACATACACTCTGGAGGAGAGGAGGGACAGGGGAGATATGATTCAGACCTTTAAATACTTAAAGAGAAACAATGAACTAACAAACCTCTTTCAAAGACAGGGAAGCTGTAAAACTAGAGGGCATAACATGAAGCTGCAAGGTGGAAAATTAAAAGGCAATGTCAGAAAATATATTTTTTCACTGAAAGGGTGGTGGATGCTTGGAATGCCCTCCCGATGGAAGTGGTGGGGCAAACACGGTGATGGAATTCAAAACGGCATGGGACAAACACAGCGGATCCCTTTTACAGCAACAAGATAAAAACTAAATAAAACTGAACCATCTAACTTCTCAACAAATAGGGGTGTCCTACATGGAGTGATGGGTTCACCCCTAAATAGACATGGGGAGGGGTGGCCTGCACAGAGATAGGTGCACCTACTCTTACCATATTGCTGGGCAGATTGGATGGACCATGCTGGTCTTTATCTGCCGTCATTTACTATGTTACCTGGCCTGCCAGAACCATAAGTCGGCTTGCCCTGTCTGCAGGCAGATAGGCCCTCACTTGAAGGATGTCAAAGCTGGCCCCAATGAACTCTAGCTGTTGAGTTGGAGTGAGGCTGGACTTGGGGTAGTTTATCACGAATCCTAGGTGCTGCAGCACTTGGATGATGCAAATTGTGGCTTGGTGGGCCTTGGTGGCTGAGGAATCTCTGAGCCAGTCGTTGAGGTAGGGGAATAGAAAGACCCCTTGTAGCCTGAGAAAGGTGGCAACCACAGCTAGGCACTTGGTGAACACCCTGGGGGCCGAGGCAAGGCCGAAGGGGAGCGCCCTGTACTGGTAGTGATTGCCCCTACCACAAAGTATAGATATTGCCTGTGGCTTGGGTGTATTAGGATGTGTGTGTGTGTGTGTATATGCATCTTTCAGGTCTAAGGAGCATAGCCAGTCTCCCTGGTGGAGGTAAGGCAGCAAGATTCCAAGGGAGAGCATCTTGAACTTCTCCCTCACCAGGAATTTGTTGAGGTTGCGCAGGTCGAGGATGGGTCTGAGTCCTCCTGTCCTTTTTGACACCAGAAAGTACCTGGAGTAGAAGCCCCTTCCCTGCAAGTGGTGGGGCACTGGTTCTACCGCCTGATCCTCAGACCTGCCAAATCCTTCAGAAGAAGGTCCTGGTGAAGAGGAGACCTGATGGGCTCTCCTGGAAAATAGTGAGGAGGCACCTGGGCTAGGCGAAGAGAGCTCTCTTGGACTATCTGCAAAACCCAGGCATCGGTGGTAATGGCTGTCCACCTGTGGGCATACAGACAAAGCCGGTCCCCTGTGATCTGCCTTTCCCCTGTGGGAAGAGTGGCCATGCAGTAGGAGTCAAAGGCCACTGCCAGGCTGGGCCGGAGCCGGTGCCTGGGGTTTGGGGCTTTTCTGCTTACACGGTCTATGCCCCTGACCCTTGGCCTGCTGCCCTTGTTGGGGAGCCAGGGAGGCCTGAAAATGGGGGTAGCTTCGGTAAGTAGCACCCTTCCTCGGGTAAAAGGGCTTTTTACCCGAGCCCTTCTTGCAAGAAGGGGCAGAGGTCATCTTGGAGAGCCGTGTCCTCGTCAAGTACTCGGTCTCCAACTCTGCAGCCTTGTCAGTCATGGGTTTGCCGAAGAGATTCTCCCCCCCCCCCCCCCGGCATGGGACATCGACCAACTTGTCCTGAATTCATTGCTTGAGGTTTGGCTGCAGCCATGCTTAGCGGTGTGCACCAATGCCAGCAGTGGCTACCTGGGCTGCCAACTCAAACCCATCATAGGCCACCTGAGACATATAAACTTCGAGCACTCACGGACTGCTTTGGACAGGCCCCTGAAGTGCTGCAAGGGTTCCTCGAAGAGACCAGCCAAGAACACAGTGAGTTCCTTCACCAGGTCCCTCAGGTACATGCCCATGTACAGCTAGTAGGCCTGGATCCAACAAGTCAGCATTGAACCCTGGAAGCACTTCCTGCCGAGGGTATCCAAGTTGTGGGCCTCCCTACTGGGAGGCACCAAGGAGTGCACCTTCTGGCTCTTCAGCCCGCGCATGGCCAATTCCACAAACATGGAACTGTGCGGAAGCTGTGACTTCTGAAACCCAGGGCTCCGGACTCGATACATCGAGTCGAGCCACTTGCTGACCACAGGCACCGACGCCAATGTCTCCCACATGCGGAACATCAGTTGTTCCAGGATCAGAGGCATGGGTATAGTAAGGGTCTCCTGAGGGGGGCCTCATACTGGAGGAGCTTGAGCTCATCGGCTCTAGAATCCTCCTCTGGCTCTGTGGGGAACGCCAACGCCTTGGACATATTCCGCATTAAGTCAAAGAACCTCATATCCTCTGGGGGGGGACATTCTATGAGGCTCAGATACCAGGGAGTCGGATGGTACATCCCTGTGCCGGCAGGTATCTGGGGACTCCTCATCCTCAGTTTCCCACACCGATGCCTCCAAGGAGGCATCAGCGGGCTCCTCAGGCATCGAGCGCCCCAGCACCGACTGACCCAATGCCGACAGGCTCAGTGGCAATTGAACTTGATCCCAAACAGGAGGCTGAGAGAGACCTCAGCCGAGGACAGACTCGAGCCCGAAGGGCTTCAAGGATCAGCTCGGCCTCTGGGGTCAACTTTGACATTTGAGGGCGCGGTGGTCAGGGTGGAGAAACTGGACAGGCCAGCTATCAGCACCTGCTGCTGCTCCCATGAAGGTAGTGAAACTGTGCTCCAGAGCCGCCATTCTGGACTCTATTCCAGAAGGCTCCGCAGCCACTGGCTCTGGCCCTGACACGGTCGGGCCCAACGCTGGTTCACCCGGAGGGGAGTCCTCGACGAGGACAGTTAGTACTTGCCTCAGCTGATCCGGTTCTCAACAAGACATCTTTGTCAGGCGCTCTGTCTCTGAAGATCCTGGCCGGTGCTTGGGGCTCCATGACCTGCCCTGGGATGAGCCAAGTCACTCAGTCATCCAGAGACGCCGCCTTTGAGGATTTCTTCCTCTTGTGCTCCCTCGAGGGAGACCACCTCCGAGGAACCTCAACGCTGCTTGGGCTCAGAGTTCCCCCCCAAGACGTGGAGGCCTCAGATGAGGTCCTGGCTCTCAGAGGCACGGATATGGAAAAACTCCTATTATGCTGCTGCTGGTGGCTCTTCAGGGCCTTCAAGGACATTTTCCTGCACGGGCCACATGGGTCATGGTCGGGCCCGAGGCACCAGAGACAGCAGTCATGTATATCGGTGAGACTAACTTCACACACTGATCGCATTTTTTAAACCCGCTGGCAGCCATCGGGGGGGGAAGGGCCCCTGCAAGGTCAAAGACTCAGGCTGCCAGTGAAAAAGAGAAGGTGCAAACGCCAGTCACAAAGGACAAAAACCGAAAAACAGACGCAGGCTCCAAATCATTTTGGTTGCCTTCCTCTGAACAGTTTCCAGTCTTTCTACATCCTTTGCAAGATATGGTCTCCAAAACTGAACACAGTATTCCTAGTGAGGCCTCACCAGTGACTTGTACTGTGGCATAATTACCTCTTCCTTTCTGCTGGTAATTCTTCTTTGTATGCAGCCCAACATCCTCCTGGCTTTTGCGACCACCTTGTCACACTGTTTTGCCATCTTGAGATCTTCAGAAATAATCACACCAAGATCTTTCTCATGATCCGTGCACACCAACCTCTCGCCCCCTATCATGTACATTTCCCTTGGATTTCTGCTACCCAAGTGCATAACTCTGCACTTCTTTGCATTAAATCTTAATTGCCAAGCATTAGACCATTCTTCCAGCTTTTGTAAATCTTTCCTCATGTTAACCACTCCCTCGGGGGAGTCCACTCTGTTGCAAATTTTTGTCATCTACAAAAAGACACTCTTCCATTCAGTCCTTCAGCAATATCACTCATAAATACATTGAACAGTGCTGGGCCCAGGACCGACCCCTGGGGCACCCTGCTAATCACCTTCCCTTCATCCGAGTGAGCTCCATTTACCATCACCTTCTGTCTGTCAGTCAATTTCTGATCCAATTTACCATCTTGGGATGAGATTGATAAGCCTCCTATGAGGAACAGTATCAAAGGCTATGATGAAATCCAGGTAGATGACATCCATCGCATGCCCCTGATCTAGTTCCCTGGTCACCCAGTCAAAGAACTCAATCAGATTTGTTTGGCAAGATCGTCCTTCGGTAAAACCATGTTGCCTTGGGTCTTGCAACCTGTTGGTTTTGAGAAAGTTCACTATTCGCTCTTTCAGGAGCGCCTCCATAACCTTTCCCGCCACCGAGGTAAGCCTCACAAGCCTGTAGTTTGACACTTCTTCCCTGTCACCACTTTTGTGTAGAGGTACGACATCAGCCATTCTTCAGTCCTGAGGAACACCACCATTTGAGGGCTGTGATGAGAGGGGCAGTGACTCGAATCTTGTCCCTGAGATGGCAAGAGTCCACTGGGCTGTGCACATATTTTATTTTATTTATTTAGTATACATTTGTATACCGCTACTTCCAGCGATCAGCAGCGGTTTGATTACAGATTGGAAATTGTCAAATCATGACAGGAAATTTTTGAGGTATAAACACATTGATTAGACAGGAAAGCACAGCACACAGAACTATTTTACAGGGAACATGGGCTATGGAGGGTTAAGTGGCTTGCCCAAGACCACAAGGAGCACCTGTGGGACTAGAAACCCCAGTCCTTCCGGCCCAAGGTTGCTGTCCTCCAGTGGGATTTGAACCCCCGACCTTCCGACCCGAAGTACCTTGCCCCAACCACTAGGCCACTCCTCCACTCCATGTAAATGGACATATGGTACGACATGTACTGTTGAGGCCATATGCCTAAGAAGCTGCAGCATTTCCCAGGTAGTCAAATGGTCTCTGAACTGCTCCTGGGATGCTAGCTAAATAAGACTAGAATGGGACTGGTGTAGAAATGCCCTTGACAGCTGTGTCCAGGAGAGCTCCAATAAATTCTAGTTCCTGAGTTGGAGCGAGATGGGACTTTGGAAGATTTATGATAAATATTAAGTACTTCAATACCTGCATGATACAAAGCAGAGAGCCAAACCTCCTGGGAGGTGTCTGCCTTATTTAACATTTTTTATATACCACCTTTCATGATATCAAGGCGGTTTACATTGAATAAACTGAAATTACATTGAACAGGGCATTATAACTTGGAGATTAAATATGAGTATTTACAAAGAACCAAGCCAGTCACCTAAATAAGGGAAGACAAATATCCCTAGAGACCTTACATATGTGGCTATGATTAACATGCACTTTGTGAAGACTTTTGGGGCAGAAGTGAGTCCAAAGGGAAGGATTCTACTGATTATGCTTCCTCTTTCAAGCAAAATTATTGATATTTCCTGTGTCCTGGATGGATGAGGATGTGTCCGCTTCCTTTGTCTAGAGAACAGAGCCAGTCCTGACTCTGGAAGTAGGGAAGAAGGGTCCCTAGAGAAATAATAAGATAATATGAAGGCTGATAAAGACCAGTATGGTCCATCTAGTCTGCCCAGCAAGGTAGCAAGAGTAGGTGCACCTGCCGCTCCATGCAGGTCACCCCTCCCCATGTCTTTAAGGGTGTATCCACCAATCTCCAGGAACAAGCACGAATGTAGTCTTCACATATGGGTATCGTCAGTACCGACAGAGCCTGCGCGGGAACGCTCCCCAGCATCCAATTAAAAAGCTTTTGGGAGCATCCCACAGCGCCTGCGTGCTGCCTTCCCGCCTTTCCCAACTGCCTCTCTCCAGTTCTTCATTTTCTGCGGAGCCAGCAGGTCGTTGTTCCTGTCACCGCAGAAAGTTTTTCCTTGTTTGTGGTCGCGTCTGCCTTCCCTGACGCTATACCGGTACCGCCGGTTCTCTTTTCTTTCTTTCTTTTTGGAAAGAAAAAAAAACTTTTTCAAACTTTTCTTCCCGGGTGCACGCGCCATTTTGGGCCTTAGGCCCAAATTTTCCTCCATTATGGAAAAACCCGCTTCGGGTTTTAAGAAGTGCACCAAGTGTGGCGGTACCATATCCGTCACTGACACCCATGAGTGGTGTCTTAAATGTTTAGGTCCTGACCACTCCATTTTTGAGTGTATGGCTTGTGCCATGATGTCCAAGAGGGGTCGACAGAATCGGACTGCTAAGCTTAGCACCCTTTTTCCCTCCGATGCAGCCTCTGTGGCATCGACGTCGTCCAGGGCTTTGTCTTCCTCCCATAGATCTCAGGTAAAGAAACATAAGTCTAGCCGGTCCTCAAAGGGTAGATCTCCTAAGCATCGAGATGCCTCTGGCGTTGCCCTTGAGGGTTCTGTATCGGCAAAATTGCCCCAGCGGGAGGCTTCGGCTTTCAAAGCATTATCGGGGCTCCAGGATGTTCTCGAGGCCTCAACCTCGGCAGAACTACTGGTGCCATGCTCTGGGGTACCGGCGATATTCTCTGGTACCGACACTCAGGCATCGGCAGCGTCGATAGACCAGAGGTTCCTGGCTACTGAACACAGTCTGGAGGCTCTCCTTGCAGCATCGATGCCCTCGGAACCGCATCAGACAGTTCAACCGGTTCCGGCGCCGGCATCGGTACCGGTACCAATAGCATCAGCTTCAACATCAGTGTCTGCATTGCCGGCATCCAGTCAAGCCATGCCCCCCCGGTACCGATACACCGGTACCGATTCCCCCTGGTACCGACTTCGGTCGGTACAGGTATCGTGCTCTACAGGAGCATTTGGACAGAAGGTACTTCAAATCCTCGGAGGATTCTGAGAATTCGGACAGTTCTATCTGTACCGGGATACTTCTCCCCGAGGAGCCTTCCTCTCCCAAACGGAGGATATCTCCTCCAGAAGATATCTCCTTTCAGGATTTTATCAGGGAGGTGGCTCGAGATCTGTCCATTACTGTGGTTCCTGAGACAGAGCCCAGGGCAAAGGAGTTGGAGATTGTCCAATATCCCAAAGCTCCTAAGGAGGCAGCTACCTTGCCTATCCATGAGATCTTACATGGCCTCATGTTAAGAATGTGGGAAACCCCCCTGACAACTTCACCTCACTCCCGTCAACTGGATACCATGTATTGGGTTCATCCCTGTCCTGGTTTCCAGAAGACTCAGCTGCCTCACCACTCTATTGTAGTGGAGTCAGCTATGAGAAGGATCAAGAGTGCAAAGAGGCATGCCTCTAATCCTCCAGGATGTGAGTGTAGAACATTGGATGCCTTTGGACGTCGTACTTTCCAGGCTTCCATGCTGTCTGCCAGGATCAGTTCCTATATTTTTTATATGGGAATGTTCCTTAAGGAAGTCACAGGGGATTTAGAAGTTTTGAGCCCTCTTCTTCCTGAGGATAAGAGGCAAGATTTTCTCACTGGTTATACATGCCCAGGATGTATCTAAATTTGTTAATCGTGCAGCTTTTGACTGTTTTGAGTGCATAAGCAGAACCTCTTGCCATTGCCATAGGTGCACGTAGAATTGCCTGGCTCCAGGCATCTGATTTGGAGCTCTGGGTGCAGGACAAACTGGGCAATATTCCTTGTACAGGTGAGAATCTATTTGGCAAAAATTGGCAAGAAAAGGCCAATGAATTGGATGCTGATAATTCCACTTTGGATAGGTTATCCAAAGCCACAGCTGATCCTGCCAGAAAGAAATCTTTCAAAAAAACATTCTTTTCAAAAAAAGAAAAGGTTTTATCCCTCTTATCAGTAGGGATGTTCTGCAGGTCAGCCTGTTCGGAAGACTCAGCAACCAACCAAACAAAGGAAATCAAAGACTGCTAAGCCTCAACTATCTCAGCAGTCTCATCCTCCACAAGGCCTTTGACTTCCATCTAGAGAATTTAGCCTTCCTGGCCCTCAGTGGACCAGAACCTTCCACCATTCCAGGAAGGTTGTGCCACTGCCCCCAGATGGGGGCAAATAACAGCAGAACATTGGACTCTTTCCATTATAAAGGAGGGGTACAAGCTTCACTTCCTCCGCTTGCCCCCTCCTACAATGGTAAGACAGTTCAATTCTCAGAGCTCTCTCTCCAACCTGTTAGATCAAGAGGTCACCATGCTTCTTGCCCAAGGGGCAATAGAAGAGGTACCCGTTTTTCAACAGGGTACAGGGTTTTACTCCCCCTATTACCTTATCCCAAAGAAAACAGGAGGACACAGACCCATTTTGGATCTCAGAGAATTGAACAAATTCCTGGTCAAGGAGAAATTCAAGATGGTTTCTCTGGGAACCCTACTGCCATACCTTCAGAGTCAGGATTGGCTTTGTTCTCTAGATCTCAAGGATGCATACACTCATGTTCTCATCCATCCAACTCACAGAAAATTCCTTCGGTTCCTTTTTCAGGGGAAGCACTAGCAATACAGGGTGCTTCCTTTTGGCCCGGCCTCAGCACCATGGGTGTTCACGAAATGCATGGCTGTGGTAGCAGCATTTCTTCGCACTCTAGGAATATTCATCTTTCCTTACTTAGACGACTGGCTCATTTGAGCCCCATCAGAGTCAGAGGCCAGAACTTCTCTATCTTTCACAATGCGTATCCTTCAGTATTTGGGTCTGGTCATAAACATCCCAAAATCCAGTCTAACTCCAACTCAGTCTCTAGAGTTCATAGGTCCTTTCCTTTTTGGTAAAGCAAAGCTCCTATCTCCCCCAGGCCCATTGCCTTCGCATGGTGCAGTTAGCTTCTCAAGCAGTGCTGAAGTCTCATCTCATGGCTCAAGAAATGTTACAACTACTAGGCCACATGGCTTTTACCGTACATGTGGTCCCTTATGCTCGCCTGCATAAGAGAGCAGCCCAGTGGACTTTATCCACTCAATGGACCCAGGAATCAGGATGGCTGTCAGACAAAATAGCAAACACAAATCGCCTTATTTTGTCCCTCCTCAATGGTGGCAGTCCACTCAAAACCTGTTGCTGAGGTCCCCATTTCAACAACCTTCACCCCAAGCAACTCTCTACAACAGATGCTTCACCAGTGGGTTGGGAAGGTCATCTGCAAGACCTCTCCACCCAAGGCACCTGGACTCCACAGGAGACTCATCTACACATCAATCTTCTGGAGCTCAGAGCGATCTTCCTTGCTCTTCGAGTGTTCCACACGCTGCTCAGCTACAAGACAGTCCTCATTCACACGGACAATCAAGTAGCCATGTTCTATGTGAACAAGCAGGGGGGGGGAACAGGCTCTCTGTCGCTTTGCAACAAAGCTTTGTGACTATGGGCCCTCGCCAGAGAGCATCAGATTCATCTCCTGGCAGTATATCTTCCAGGTATCCAAAACTCTTGGGCAGACAGACTCAGTCGAGTCCTGCTTCCACACGAATGGTCTCTACATGTAGACCAGGTGGCCAAGATTATTCAAATTTGGGGAACTCCGGACATAGAACTCTTTGCAAGTCCGTTGAATGCCAAACTTCCCCGGTTCTGTTCCAGAATTTCAGCTCAGGGCTCTCAGGCCAGGGATGCTTTCCTCCTTCATTGGGGGCAAGACTTCCTTTATGCCTTTCCACCCATTCCCCTGATTTCCCAAAACCCTGTTCAAGCTTCAGAGAGACAGAGGCCGTATGATTCTCATAGCTCCACATTGGCCACGGCAAGTGTGGTACCCTCTGCTTCTACATCTCTCTCTCTCAAGCTCCCTCTCTGGAGTTTGGGTCTGCTCCAGATCTCCTGTCTCTGGAGGAGGGAATGTTATGGCATCCCAATCCCCAATTACTGCATCTAAGGGCTTGGTTGCTGAAGGCCTAGATCTTCATGATCTTAACCTGCCTCAGCAAGTAAAGGATGCCCTTTATGCTTCCAGGAAGCCTTCCACTAGACGCTCTTATGCTTTTAAGTGTAAAAGGTTTACCATATGCTGTTTGCAGAAGGGTCTTAACCCCCTTGCGATGCCTCTGGAATCATTTACTGGAGTATCTCCTTCATTTATCCAATGCAGGACTTAAGACTAACTCAGTAAGAGTCCATTTGAGTGCTATTGCAGCTTCTTTTAAGCCTCTAAATGGACAACCTATTTCCTCACATCCTCTTATAGCAAGATTTATGCAAGGCCTTCTTCTAACTAAGCCTCCCATTAGGCCACCACCTGTGGCATGGGACTTAAACCTGGTTCTTGGTCAGCTCATGAAGCCACCTTTCAAATCCTTAGCTACTACCTCATTGAAATTCCTTTCATGGAAAGTTATCTTTCTCATTGCAATCACATCAGCACGTTGCATCAGTGAATTGCAGGCACTAGTGGCTGATCCACCTTATACAAGGTTCCATCATGACAAGGTAGTCCTTAGGATTCATCCACACTTTATGCCAAAGGTGGTCTCGCCTTTTCATCTTAACCAAGCGGTCTACCTACCTGTGTTCTTTCCTAGACCTCATACATCAAATGCAGAAAGGAATCTCATACTTTGGACTGTAAAAGAGCTTTAGCCTTTTACTTGCAAAGAACTCAGCAACATAGAAAGTCCTCTCAACTCTTCGTTGCTTTTGATCTTTCTAATTTGGGACTTCCAGTCTCCAAGAGAACACTGTCCAACTGGATTGCACAGTGTATTTCCTTTGCCTATCAGAGTAAGAACTTTCCTCTGGAGGGCCATGTCACAGCTCACAATATGAGAGCCATGGCAGCCTCAATGGCTCATCTGCACTCTGTGTCTATCGACGACATCTGTCGAGCAGCCACTTGGGCCTCGGTTCATACCTTCACAGCCCATTACTGCTTGGACAAGGACTCCCGCCGGGATGCCTTGTTTGGCCAGGCTGTTCTCCAGCACCTGTTCCATACCTAATCAACTCCTACCCACCATCCCTGGTTGGATGCCAGAGATCCATGGGGGGAAGTGGAGCCCTTTCCCAGGTACATACAACTTCTGGGGTCTCTCCCTGGCATTTAAAGCTAGGGAGTTCCCATATGTGAAGACTACATTCCTGCTTGTTCCTGGAGATAGCATAGTTACTCACCTGTAACAGGTGATCTCCGGGAACAGCAGGAATTTAGTCTTCACAACCCACCCACCTCCCCTAGGAGTTATATCTCTATCTCTTTCCCTTTCCCTCTCTCTCTCTTTGTCTCAGCTTTAAAACTCAACTGGAGAGAGGCAGTTGGGAAAGGCGGGAAGGCAGCACGCAAGCGCTGTGGGATGCTTCCAAAAGCTTTCTAATTGGACGCTGGGGAGTGTTTCCGCGCAGGCTCCGTCGGTACCGACGATACCCATATGTGCAGACTAAATTCCTGCTGTTCCTGGAGATCACCTGTTACAGGTGAGTAACTATGCTTTCCATGTAGATCACCCTTCTTTGCTGATATGATAGTTATGTTTTGATTGTATCATGTTGCTATAAAGGGATCCATCGTGTCTGTCCCATGCCATTTTGAATTGTCAATATATTTGCCTCACCACTTCCATCAGGAGGGCATTCCAAACATCCATCTCCCTTTCAGTGAAAAAGTATTTCCTGACATTGCCTTTGTTTTTTACCCCCTTGCAGCTTCATGTTATGCCCTCTAGTTTTACAGCTTCCCCATCTTGGAAGAGGTTGGTCTGTTCATTAATAGTTACGATTCAGACCTTTTAAATTTATCTCCCCTGTCCCTCCTCTCCTCCAGTGTACATAGGTAGATTTTCAAGTCTTCTCAAAAGTCTTCTGACACAGGCTCCATATCATTTTGGTTGCCTTCCTCTGAAGTATTTCCAGCCTTTTTATGTCCTTTGCAAGATATTGTCTCCAAAACTGAACACAGTATTCCAAGTGAGGCCTCCCCAGCAACTTGTACAGTGGCATTAGTACCTCTTCCTTTCTGCGGGTAATTCCTCTGTATGCAACCCAGCATCCTTCTAGCTTTTGCCACCGCCTTGTCATACTGTTTTGCCACCTTAAGATCCTCAGTCACTCAGAGGTCTTTCTCCTGGTCTGTGCACACCAGCCTCTCGTCCCCTATCGCATACAATTCCCTTGGATTTCTGCTTCCCAAGTGCATGGCACTGTACTTCACATTGGTCTGTTTGGCAGTTAAGATTTATTCTTCCAGCTTTTGTAGATCTTTCCTCATGTTGTCCACGCCTTCAGTCTACTCTGGTGCAAATTTTCATGTCATCTGCAAAAAGACACTTTTTCCATTCAGTCCTTCAGCAATATCACTCACGAGTACATTGAACAGTACCGGTCCCAGGACCAAACCCTGGGGCACATCATTAATCATCTTCCTTTCATCAATGAGTTCCATATACAGTCACCTTCTGCCATCTCAGTCAAGCAATTTCTGATCCAGCTCACCACCTTGGGACCCATCTCCAAGCTGTTGTGTTTATTGATAAGCCTCCTATGAGGAACAGTATCAAAGGCTTTGCTGAAATCTAGGTAGATCACATCCATTGTATGCCCTTAATCTAGTTCTCTGGTCACCCAGTTAGACCATCTTGAACTTCTCATGGACCAGAGACTTGTTTAAGTTTCTGAGGTCCAGGATGTGCCTGTACCCCCTGGTTTCCTTTGGTATAAGAGTACAGAGTAGAAACCTGTTCCCTTCTGAGGTGTGGGGACATCCTCTATGGCACCCTGTGATAGAGAAGACACCACCTGCAGTAGGAGAGCAGTGAGGGGGCAGAGTATGATATCCCCCTACTAGGATGGAGGGGGGCAGAGTTTGGAAATGAAGTCCAGCCATAGTGAAGGAGGGGTACAGAGACCACTGCTCTGAGGTGATGAGATGCTATCTGTGGGCATAATGAGTCTGCCTGCTATGTGGAGGGGGGTGGGGGTCCAGCAGAGGCAGGGTGGCTATGTTCTCTAGGAAAGTCAAAAAACAGGCATAGAAGGGGGCTGCCAAGCTGTGAGCCTTAAGTAGCTGTGGTGGCTTCTGCTGCTTGGGAGGCTGTTGCCTCTTCTGAGAACCCTAAGCCTGGTATTGAGTAGCAGGAGTGTAAGCACCGAACTTTCATATTAAAAGTCATCTTTGCAGTAGTGGGTTTTTTGGGGGGTTTTCCTAGCAGGGTTGGCTGTAGCTCTGGACAGTCTATTCAGAGTGGTATTCTCAGATTCCAACTGAGAAGCCTTATCTTGCCAGTCCTTGCCAAAAAAGGTTCTCGCCTGTGCAGGGTATATTGTCCAGTTTATCTTGAACCCACTGCTCAAGATCTGAGGCTTGCGGCCATGCAATCCTGTGTGCACCGATGCAGATTATGGTGGCTCTGCTAGTGCACTCAAATGCATCAAAGGTTGCTCCTGTTAAATTTCAAGAATATTGGGCATGCTCGACTACAGCAAGATAATCACCCCTCTTATCTGGCAGAAGAGGGGCCATAGCCTCAGGGTCCCTGGTGACCTCCTTAATCCTGGCTGAAAGCATGGAAGCCTGGAAATATTGGCATCCAAATGCATCAAGGGTTCTGGATCACCTACCCAGAGGGTTAGAATGTGTCTAAGTACTCTTAATACAATGCATCGCCAATTCTACCACCATCAAATGGTGGGGAAGTTGGTGTGGTGTGGTTTTTTTTTTTTTTTTGGAAGCCAGGACTATTCCAGTACCTCAGTACATAGTACTGAAGCATCACGTATGGGGCAATATCATGAGGGCAGTCTCCCACATCCAGAGCATAAGATCATGGAGCATGCGGTGAACCTGAAGGGTAGCCATCTCCTTTGGAGCTGTTTGGTATTGGAGGATCTCCAATTCCTCAGTCCTAGGCTCTTTTTCAGATATTACTGTTATGGAGAGACCCCTAGTTAGGTCTCGAATAAACTCCTAGAAAGACATCCCCTCGGGAGGGGACATGCGCTGTTCTGGAGAAGGTGGCTCCACCAGTAGATTTTGTAGTCATCTGGTATCGAGTGACTCATCATTGGAAGCCTCTGATTCAGAGAATTTGAAGTACTTGGAGGACTGGTGCTCCTGCTCTGCTAGATTCAGATACCAGTTGATATCAGTATCTGGGCAGGGGTTCTGCTTGGATGTGGCCTCAGTACCAGAAATGGACTCAAGGGCAGGCAGTGAACCCAGCAGCATGCAAACTGCTTCGGGATACATCAGTATCATTGGTAGGGCCAGTTGGCAGTACCATTGGTAATTATTTAATTGGAACCAAAGCTGCCAATAGAGCCACATAGCAGCTACCCCACTTCTGCTCCCATCAGCCGCACCCAGAGTGGCGTCAGATGCCTTCCTGATCTTGTGGTCCAAGGGCCTACTCTGATACTACTGATCCTACCTCCCCCATGGTTACCAGGACCCTTCTCAAAATCCAGAGCAGGAGCATCAGTCATACTGATTGCCCCCAGGTGGCCCAGACAGCCTTGGTTCCCTCTGCTACTTTCCCTGTCAGTGGCACTCCCAATCTCTCTGGGCCTAGCCCCAGACATGTCTCAAGAGGGCAGCTCCCTCCTGCACCCCAATTTGGGGTTGCTAATGCTAACAGCATGGCTGCTGAAAGGATAGCATTGGCCCCTTTCAATCTTCCAAGAGACGTCAAGGAGATCTACTGTCCTCCTAAAAACCCTCCACCAGATGGGCTTATGCCTTTAAGTGGAGAAAGTTCTCTGCCTGGTGTGCAGAAAGGGAGGAGAATCCATTCTCCTGCCATGTGCAACTAGTGCTTCAGTACCTACTGCACCTGTCACACATTGGGCTAAAATCTAACCACCACCCTGTCGAGGGGAAAACTCCTCAAGTCAGCCCCTAGTCTCCAGGGGCCTCCTGTTATCAAAGTCCCCTCTCTGCCCTCCTGCAGCAGAGTGAGACCTCAACGTGGAGTTCTCCCACCTCACCAAACTGCAATTTGAGCCCCTGGCCACTTGTCACCTGCAGTACCTGTCCTGGAAAGTGGCCTTTCTGGTGGCCCTTATGTCTGCTCAAAGAGTAGGCAAACTCCAGGCCCTGATGGCATATAACAATACACAAGAACAGGGTAGTGTTCTCCACACACCCCAAATTCCTCCTGAAAGTGGTGTCTCCACTTCTTGGTTGAGGTGGAAAGGTCCTCCCACCTTCTTTTTGCGGCCTCATGCCGGCAGGGAGGAACTAGTACTTCATACACTGGATTGAAAATAGGCCCTGTCCTCCTACTTCCAGCACACCCAGGCCCTTCACAAAGCTCCTCGGCTTGTTATGTCTTATGATCCCATCAGACTGGGGCTCCCTGTATTTAAGCAAATTTTGTCCACTTGGGTGGTGGACTGTATTGCCCTTGCTTATGAGAGAGCTGGCCTCTCCCTTGAGCACTGGATCACACAGCATATTGTGAGGGCAATAGCCACATTGGTGGCCAACCTCCGCTTAATGCTGGTAACTGAGATCTACAAGGCCGCCACATGGTCTTCAGTTAATGTTTTGTAGTTCACTACTGCCTGGAGAGCAAGTCCCACAGGACAGTGCCTTTGGCCAGGCAGTACTCCGTAATAATCACAGGGTGTAGGCAACTCCTGCCCTCCAACCCTTCTGTGTTCAGGTTACCACAGTGATAGTGTCGCTGGACACTAGGGTCTGCAGAATCTTGGTGGGTTATCACTTTCTACAACTCACAGCTACCAGATTGGTTGGTTGCAGTTGGTGCTGTCGTGGTTCAGTCCTCAGCAGCCTGGAGCTAGGCAGTCCCATATATGAGGACTGACTTCCTGCTTGTTCTTGGAGAAAGCGTAGTTACTCACCTGTAACAGATGTCTTTCAGGAACAGCAGGAATCTGTCCTCACAACCCTCCCTCTCTCCCTCCTCTAGAAGCTGCCTCCCTACCTTGTTTTAGTTTACTGCCATTCTAGCTTTGTCATCTGACTGAGCAAGATGACACCCTTG